>CM028135.1:301067500-302267500 GCA_016271365.2 Neoceratodus forsteri
ACGTAAGAGTGCTGGTATTTGGTAGATAGAGATCTTGCACAATGCGGATCCCCTTCCCTTCCCATGAAGACCAAGTCAGGGGTTTGTTGTCCACCATAATAAGTCGGTTGTGCCAAAGGTCTAGATACATAAAGGGTATCATGGTCCCTTGGTTCGTTGTCTTGGCCACCTTCATAAGGCGAAACCAGGCTCTCCTATTAGTGTCCATAACTGGGTTGAGCTTGTCTGGTGATAAAATGATGTTAGTTAAGAGTAGACTAAGGAGAGTGAGTTGAAAAATTTGCCTTTCAAATTGTATCCATGGTGGTGAAGTAAGGGAGGTTGGGACAAACCATTCAACTGCTTGGGCAGCTAAAAAAGACCAGTGTTAGTCCGAAACCAGGGAAGCCCTAAGCCCCCCACTGCGACCAGTGTGCTCGAATTCATGAACTCCCCACCTCAGCTTCCTTCCTTCCCACAAAAAGGATGAAATTAATTTATCTAATGTTTGAAATACTTTGTCTGACAAAGTTATGGGAAGGTTATTCAGCAAATATGCTACTCTGGGCAGCAGAAGCATGCGAAGTGCTGCAACTTTTCCTGAGAGGGACAGATTCAGCAGTCGCCAACATGCTGCTTCAATTGTCAGCTGAGTGAGTAACAGGATAAAGTTCCTAGAATCTATATGCCCCCAGACAAAGGGAATGTGTATACCCAAGTATTGTAAGTTATTAGGAGCCCATGATAATCCTAGCCCCCGCAGACAGTCTTTAATGCAGGCCATGTTCAAAGGAGTAACACTGGTTTTCTTTTGGTTAACTTGTAATCCTGATATACTGGTGAATGATTGTAAAGTCTCTAGCATTGGGCGGAGGGACTCCTGTGGGCGGGAAAGAGTGAGTAGTAAGTAATCTGCATACGCAGTTGCAAGATAAGAATGGTCTCCCACCGAAACACCCTGAATTGCTTTATTGGCCGGGAGTACTTGGATAAGAGGATCCAGAGCCAGCAGAAAAAGCAATGGGGATAGAGGGCACCCCTGCCAGGTGCCTTGCTGGAAGGGCAAGGGCATGGATGTGTCCTTATTGGTAAGTATTTTGGTCATAGGTTTATTATACAAGACATGGATCCATTGTTTAAAGTAGGTGCCAAAACTGTACAAATCAAGCACCTCGTGTACATAGGGCCATTCAACCGAATCAAAAGCTTTCTAGACGTCAACTGTTATAGCTGCCATAGAGATGGAAGATCAAAGGGATAGCCATTTGATGTTGAGCACGAGATGAATATTGTCAGCCACTGCCCTACCTTTGGTTAATCCAGTTTGGGAAGGGTGTACTATGGAGGGTAAGACGTCCATCATACGATTGGTGAGTATTTTGGCCACAATCTTTGTGTCTATGGATATTAGTGAGATAGGGTGATAGTTTGTGCAGTTTAGTGGGTCATCAGACTTCTTCAGGATGAGAGTAATTAAAGTATCTCGCATTGTTGGTGGAAATGTACCTGTCAGGTATGCTTCCTGAAGGGCAGCAAGTAGAGGTGTTTCGGTGGTCATGCCATCTGGTCCTGGAGCTTTACTTTTTGCTAGCTGGAATAAAGCCTCATAAATTTCTGCCTCTGTAATAGGGGCATCCAAGTTTTTTTTTTTCATAACTTCTGGAAGCTGGGGAATATGAGCTATTGAGCAAAAGTCCTTTAGAGGGGCTCTTATTTGATTCTTCTCTTGGGGCATCTGTGACTGGTACAGCTGCTGGTAATATTGTGTCATGCATTCATTAATTTGCTTAGGGTCCGTAACTATCTCCGCTTTGGCAGTCCTAAGGGCATGGATACGGGAAGCGGCTTGCTGCTTCCTCAGTTGATATGCCAGTAGTTTCCCACTCTTATCCCCACCCTCCCAATATGTATGTTTAGTCCTAGTCATATACCACTCAACTTGTTGATGGAGTATAGTGTTTATACGATATTTTAACCCGACAATCTCCCGGAGCTTAGTTGCGTCAGGACATCCGGCAGTGGTTACCTTAAACTGTGATTCCCGGGCTGAGAGTTCCACTTGGAGCCCGGTAAGCTCCGCTTTTTGTTCCCTGTTCCTTTGAGCCACAAAAGCTGTGATGTGCCCTCTAAGCACAGCTTTGAAAGACTTCCAAACCGTGGCTGCGGACGTTTCCCCCAACTTATTGTATGCAAAGTAGTCTCGGGAGGCGTCCTGAACCATACTCTGAAAGGTGGGATCTTTGATCAATAAGGAGTTGCAACACCACCTGGTGCCAGTGCCCCATTGCCCTACAGGTATGAGGGTACAGGAAACAGGAGCATGGTCCGATACTAGGATGTCATTGATCTCAGTTGTTATAATGTCCTGGGCTGCGTATAAATTTGCAAGCCAGAAGTCAATGTGGCTGTAAGTTGTGTGAGCTGTCAAAAAGAAAGAGTAGTCCTTCCCTGTAGGGTGGTCTCTCCACCAGACATCAACCATACCCATTCCCTCATCATTTCCAGTAGTATGCTCACTGCCTTAGGATGGGTTTGTGGGGTGGGCTTAGACTTATCCAAAAATATGTCAAGGGCCAGATTAAAATCCCCCCATCATGATTGAGATATTGTGGTAACCCTTGGTGAGGGATTCCAAGACATGATTGAGATCCAGGAATAACTCAGGAGAATCCGACTTCGGGCCATAAATATTTGCTAACACCACATGTCCCCCCGGGTAAGAGAACCTGGCCCCTATCCAATGGCCGTGAGCATCCGTGACTGTTTTATCTACCGTCCATGGACATGACTTTTTGACCAGAATGATGACTCCCTTGGACTTGTTTTTAGCTGAGCTGGTGATTACTGTACCTACCAATGACTTTTTGAGCCACCCGACAGTCTTTGCAGTGAGATGCATCTCTTGAAGAAATGCAATGTCCGCCTGCAAAGAGTGGAGGTGTTTAAGGACAATATTTCATTTAGTTGGGTGATTCAGCCCATTCAGATTCCAGGATATGAGCTTAAGCCCCATTCTGGAGTACGGCACTGCTATGCTGAGGTTTTAAAGAGAAAAATACTCACCTCAGGGGTCCAGAGAGTGTAGGGTAAGATAAGTAGTCGGGATACCTGAGGTATGGTGAGATATTCAGCAGAAGAAAAACCAGGAAAATTTGCCAGATAGAATACGACAAGAATGACCTAGTGGTGAAGAAGGAGAAAAAAAAATACAAATAAAAGTGAATATAACACTCTCTAAACCAGCAAATATTATATAACTTTTAGAGGTACCCACTAAACTGTAGGTTGAACAGTGATATAATAATTTCCTATTAACTACAAATATCAGGTACAGTATATAGAAAGAGAACAAGCAATAAGCTAGTGAGACTTGGGGTACTCACAATGGTGCTGTTCCCTTGCCAACTGCAGGGGTAAGCACTCTGCCGTGCTAGCCAAAGACTCAAGTGAGGGGGAGAGGGGTCAAGCCATTCAACTGCTTGTAGCTCGCACCCCAGCCATGCCTAGTCAGTACTGAATCATACATACCACCCACAAAGTGAGACTGGTTGGGGCATCCAAGTCTGAAAAGGGGGGGAAGGGAGTGGGGACAAAAGTTGTGCAAGGTAGGTAGGAAGAAATAGGCTGTTGGTTAAATAGGATCTGCAGCTTATCCTCTAGGTAGGGAAATGGGCAGACTAGGTGGGCCAAGCGGTCCTTATCTGCCGTCAAAGTCTATGTTTCTATGTTTCAAGGCTTTAACATGCCTGCCACCTTGCGATCCCCTCTACTGATACATGTCTTAAGAGGGATCCCTTGGATCAGGGCCGGCGGCAACTGGAAGGGGGGATCCCTAAACAGAGGATATTTCTTCGTGTCATTGCTGGCGGCGCTGTGAAATCCAGGCATACCTCGATTACCTACATGTATAGCTTCTCAAGCGAGGTAGTTATACTTTGTAGTACCCAAGCCCCTCATGTATTGTTTTTACTTCAACAGACATATGCCCCAACCCCTCTTTATGGAACACCCAAAATGCAACGTTGGGGGGAGAAGGGGGAGAAGCTAACCTCCTAGCAACATTAAAGGATAATATCAAAAAGGGTCACTTATATCATTCAGTCTGGTGGGGAAGCTCTATCATACCAGATGGATTCTGGGCTTGTGTTCTGCAGATCCTTTGTCAGAGCTTCCACAAAAGACATTGTCCCTGGTTTAATGGGAAGTGTAGCAGTGGCTGTAAGTTCTTCTGTGTCTGGTAGATAGTCAGCCCAGGATCCCATTTCCACTGCTTTCATTAGAGTCTCATCTGGTATATCTTCAGGGCCAGGTTGCGATGTATAAAGAGAGTCATCCTTTGTTAGCTTGGCAGGAGGCACCATTTCTTGCCCTCCAACAGAGTCCAAGTCACTACTGGACTGATGCCTTATCCAAGTCGCAGAACCAGTATCCCAAGGAGGCTTTATGGAGGAGGAAATGTCAGGGACCCTTGGATGATCGGCTACTTTTCCAAAGCTCTCTGTTGCAGCTTGTCGAGGTCAGGAAGGGCTGCGGGATCCATTTACTGGGGGAATCATCCAATCTTTATTGTGATCCCTCTGGATGCTGCTGCTAGTAGCTGGGTTCCTACTATCCTTGTCAGGGCACCAAAGTTTCCTGTGAGATGGAGTTTTTAGGGACAAGCATGGCCAGTACTTAGAGATTCAGATTTCCACCTCTCAGGGAGATTCTGCCATTAATTACTTCCCCTCCTTGGATACAGCCAGGTAAGTGAGCTGACAAAATCCATATTTGAAGCTGTGCTGGGTCAGTAACTTTTTAATAGGAGTGAAGGCCTTCCTCCGAGCTGCCACCTCAGCCGAGAAATCCTGGTAAAAAGAGATTTTTACACCGCACCATATCACCTACTCCAATTCCTTAGCTGCTCGCAATACTCGCTCTTTCATGGAGTATCTGAGAAGGTAGGCAACTATGGGTGATGGCACGGAATTCTTCGGTTGAGGGCCTCCAGGAACCCAATGCACCCTTTTAACATCTAGTGGGCCGTGCTACCTATTCCCCAGCATCTTAGGGATTTCATAATTTAGAAAGTGCTCCATATTCACCGCTTCTGATCCCTCAGGAATACCCAAAATTCTTATATTATTCCACCTGCTGCGGTTTTCTTGGTCCTTAGTTCTCTGCCACAAAGTAGCTAACTTGCTCTCATGGTCCTGAAGATGTTGTAAGATTTTGGCTTGCCTTGATTCTAGACTTTCAGTCTTCTGCTCCACCACATTGACTTTATTGTTTAGGACATGCACCTCAACTACAGTACCAGTGAGGGTAGTTGATAAAGAATCGACCCTTGAGAGCAATGTTTCCAAGAAGGACGTTATGTGTTGTAGGGAGGAATGAACATCTGGTGGGTGCGCAGAGGGCTCTGAGGCACAGTTGTGGGCAAGCCTCATATAGGTTGTAATGGCGAAGTCATCAGGGAGAGGTGTGCAGGTAAGGCTCGTCACAGCCTGCTTTTTCTCCACGTCTAGGAGCAGTGTCTGAGGATTTGCCAAGGCGGGAGAGAGCGAGCCAGGCACCGACCTGTATTGCAATGTTAGCGCTGATCCCCCCCAGTGTAGAGGGTGTGCGGCCTACCTGAAGCCCGATCGAGTCACGTATGGGACCGTCATCACTAGACCATAAGTTGTATCCTGAACGCAAAAGATTACTCATCGATCCGACCTTTGTGGCTTCAGAAGTGTGCTCGGGCTTCTTTGGGAAGAATTAGTCTTGGATGTCGATTTGTTTTCCACGGAATGGCTAAGCTGGGGCTCAAGCTGTGATATTAGAAGGCCATTTCTTTTGGTGTCCAAATCACGCCCCCAGAACTGCATTAAATTTTAATGTGCTGTCTAGGGGGAACGATCTCTTGATTTTTCAAATTTCATCATGGTTGATGTACAGATTTTGAGATCCAAATAGTGCAAAAAAATAGAAAAAATCGGAGTTTTTCACTTTTGTTTTTGTTTGTGTCATCTACTGCCTAGATGGTTTGGAATTTTGTTCTAAAATTTTTACAGTAGAAGGGGCTTGCCCTAGAAAGATGCTTTTTGGTTTGGTGAAAAAATATTAAATGGTTCCTTGGTTAAAAGCAATTTGCGGAAAAAAAAATATTTTGTGAGCTGAGATTCTTCACTAGTGAGCTGACAATTTTTTGGCATGGTGGTAATCTTGTCTTTGTTTTGGTTTTTTGCTAAACTGAAAAGGCACAAATATGATACCCTGAAGAAAAACAAACACCAGAATCTAACTGAACAGGGCTTGTTTAGCTCAAATCTGGAGTTTGTTTTTCTAAAAATGACCCTGAAATATGGTTTTGCGATAATCCTCAAAAATCTGGTGTAAGGCTTAGCGAAGGCCCCCAATTCTTCTTTCGTGAGTCAAAATTCTTCTTTCATGAATCTCACAAAAGAAGAATCTTGACTCATGAAAGAAGAATTTGTACTTAGCTTTTTTTCATGAAAGAAGATTTTGGACTTAGTTTTTCACAGTTCTTTTGTGAGATCATATGAAAGAACTATTGTTCTTTCATGAGATCTCACAAGATAATGTTGGTTCTTTCATGAGATCCCATTAAAAATATAGGATTCTATCTTGAGATGTCACAAAAGAATTATTGTTCCTCATGAGATCTTATGATGGAACCCTTGTTCTTTCATGTCATCTCAGAAGGAAGAATTTTGTATGTGACAAGAAAACTAACTTCACCTCATACAGTGGTGATCCTGCAAAGGTTTAGCACTAATGTGCATCATTGCACAGTAGCGGTATACATGTTATTCAATGGGGTACCGCAATTGTATAGTAGTGTTATACTGCACTAACACTAAACTTTTGTGTGATCATCACTGTAATTTGCCCATTTTTTTTTGTGCTTTATTTATTTATACTCCTCTCATCCCCTGGAATGGCCAGTTCATCAGGCCACCTAGGACCCCCACCAGCCTCCCTGTTGCCATCACACCAGTCCAGATCCACAACCCCCATGGTTTGCTTCATGCATTCCTTCATGGGGAGGCTCCCCCTTCAGGCACAGGATACCAAGGAGAGGAAGTGCTTGCCTGTAGGCACGGAGAATTCACCATGGTTCATGGAGCACCGGCATGGGCACTCCCAAAGTTGAGTGGTGAACAAACGTCCAGCAGCCATCATCTGGCTGACTGAGAGGCATTTTCACATTTTTGCACCCTGCCCACACCCTCTCACATGGGCCGCATTCTTGCGGAGTTCTGGGTGAACACACATGCAGTGTGTGGTCACCCATGCTACAATGTGTGCTGCTGTAATCAGCCCCCAGGAGCTGCTCAGAGTGATGCTGACTCTGACCCACCCCTCCCCCTGGGGAGGACAGCATCCCTTGGATACTCTGAATCCTCACCGCCAGCCTCTGCTCCTGTTCTCCCAGGTTTGGGGGCAAACCCGGGTCACCAGCATGCTGGGAACTTCACCATTTTAATAAAAATTTAAACTCAAATGTTCAACTTGTGCCTTTTATGACCCAATCTCAAGAATCATGCTGGTGGCATTTTTTAAACCTGGCCTGTAAGGTGATTTCAAGGTTGTTCTGCAAAATTTCCTATTGAGCATGATTTGAAAATTGTGTTTTGACTGGTTCAAAAGTTGAGATTTTAAAAAGTCTATGTTGAGAACGTTGGATGAAAATAATGATAAACAATAAAGTTATGAAGGAAGGACCCTGCATGTCTGTATCTGTAGGTGTGTAAAGGGTGAAAACAGCATTTCCATAATAACGCTGTCAGAATTGCACTTCAACAATAGTGTGTGCCTAAGCAGTTACAGGGATAGCGTAGTGCAAGGCAGTTACCACTGTCCCTGTAGCTGTGCAGGCACACTGCTGGAGGACAGGAGAAGGGTCTGGCAATGTGGTGCCCTGCCAGGTTGCTCCCATGGTGGAGGGGTCTAAGGCCCTGATCAGCTATGGCAGGGAATCCACCTGGAGACTAGGGTTCTGTTCCTAGTCTCCTGATTAATGCATTTTCTGTTTTCTGCCCCCCTTAAAGTTTAATTGTTTATGGGCCCCTCACCCAATGTAACCCCCCCAAGTTTCTCCCTATCCCTGAGTGCCACCCCCCGTGGAATTGGTTATAAAAATATTTGGTTGCGTGGGGGTGAAGCTCCCATGTTGGGGGGGACACTCATTACTCTTTTTTTATTAGTCATGGTAGAAGTTGGTCTGTTTGTGGACCACTAACATTGGCATCATTTTTGCAATTTCTATTTTCATCAGGTGCTGTTGATTACAGCACGGTTTTGTGGTCATGCTTTTGGACTGTGCTGCTGTTGTGTGCATGGTTCTGACCTAGTGCTATGTAGGTGCGTGGCAGCACAAAGCCCAGGGGGCCCTGTGATTTCACATGAAGAAGGACCTCTTACCTGGGGCAAAGCCCAGAGGGCCTTGCATGTCTACATCAGAAACTGTCCAACAGGACAGGGCCCTGAACATTTGCACCCAGATGGATTCATCATATGCCATATGGCCCAGAGAGCCTGTGTGTCTGAATCTGTCACTGGAAGGAACTGCAGGCCCATAGGGCCCTGCATTTCCAAAATCAGGTGTATGCCCTCACTTGATGCAGTACCCAGAGGGCCCTTGCACATCTGCATCAGTAGCTAGATGGACCCATTAACTTGAGATAGTGTCTGGAGGGTGCTGCACATCTGCATATGTACTGAGAGAAGGGCCTGTGCTTCTGCAGCCAAATGGATCCCTCACTTACCATATAATATGTTTTAGAAATAAAACACAGAAACAGTAAAGTTAGGTAAAAAATATGAATTGATGATGTGCAGGACCCTCTGGGCCTGTGCTTTCATATGCTGATGAGCCCCTTACATGATGCAGGGCTCAGATGACCCTGTGTGTCTGTATCTGTGACTAAACAGAAGTGCAGGGCCTTACTTTCCATAGAACACATCATAACGCATCATATCAGGAAAGAACATGTATTATTTTCTCAATATTTAACAGACCCTTAGCAAGTGCTTGCTTTTCATGTAGCATTCTTAGAAACAAATATAAGATTGGGAATTCATTTAAAGAGTGTGTCCCAGCCCAGTCCAATAACAGGGCAGCATCATGTAACAAATTATTTCATTTATGACTCAGGAGCAGTTCCAATAGCATCACACTGCATCTTAGATGACCCAACATTCATGAAGAAGTTTAATAATTAATAAACAGAAAATGGGATATATCCCCGACATTTAAATAGTGTATCCCAGCAAAACAACAGGGCAGTCTCTTATAGTGGCTGAGTTCATTTAATGACTCAGGGGCAACTTAGTTGCATCTCCCACTGCACCTTAGAATAAGAAAGTTTGGTATGAGATTAAAAAACAGTGGATTGTCTTCATTGTGTAAGCCTCCAGTTATAACCTTGGCATGTGTATCACATATTTTATCCACTCTACCCTGCTCCTCGCAGAGGTCAGGTCAAACACAAAAGTGGGGCATCAGTCTCCTACCTGTTCCACTCCATAGACATGGAGTTCAATGATTTACCAAGTTATCAAGCCATTTAGCAGAATCTCAGCAGAATGCTTGTTGCCAACAAAAGCTAATAGTTTGTTTTAGACCATGCTTCTCCTTATAGTCAGCTGGATAAATCAACAAGTCCAGAGAAATCAGTTGCATCTGGACAGCATTGCCTAAGGAGAGAGAGAGAGAGAGAAAGGAAAAGGAAAGCACTCCTCTAAGCATAGTAACTTCAGGAACATGGTTAAGCAAGCCCTCTAAGGCCCTCCATAGGCAAAGGTGTCATACCTTGTTTAACTTGAGAACAACCTTTCAGCACGTACAGTGCTCCAAAATTCCCCATTAATGGTGGGGTCTCCATATATCTTCTAAGGTCCAAAATCTTATATTCACTCTCTTCCTTCATAGTACAATATGATCACCAGTTCCTTTCACACGCCACATAGCTGTCAATGTACAGTCCCAGAAACTAGCCATTACAAGGGTTTGTCCAAGACTTTCCACCAAACTCCCCCCCAAATATTTTGGATAGATTTAATTAGACCACTAGAAATCTCCTAACTGCGCCAATGCACTTTTTAAATTTCAGGTGCAACTACTGCAACCAAAAACCACAATATGCAGTGTTAAGGAGCAAAACTGTTTGAGATTCTAAATGCTGTGACTGAATTCAAGCTATATTAACCCATCTATCAGTGTGTACAGGTATTTAAACTTTTCAAAAGTTTAAAGGCATTCCAGTTTATCATTTGTGATTTTAGACCTTTAGAAAGCCTGCTTAAATACTGAGGCAAAATGAATCATATAAAATACAAACTTGCTGGAATGCAGAGTGTCTAAGGAGCGGAGCACCAGTGTGGCATGAGGTGCTAGCTGAGCGCCCTTGAAACATGCGGTGTTGGGAGGAGTTCAGTAATTACCCAATAACCACAATCAATCAATTAATTTAGTCAAAATCTTTATTTATCCAGGTGAACATCATTGAGCAAGCTCATTTACAAGATGGACTTAGTTAGCTCCAGGTCACATGATACAATGCATACAGAGATATTTACAATAGAGCCAAATAACACAAATAAAAAACAATTAATGCAATTAATGCAAGTAAGCATTCAATGTTACATCAGTCATATCAGTTCAGAGTGCTTCTGTAATATTTAAGGAGGACATAAGATGAGGCTTAGTAGGAACTTCAGTAGGGAGAAGTGATCGGCCTCTCGTGTAGGGAGATGACGCAATCACAGAATTTCAAAAGTAGTGTAATCACACAGCATCACTAAATGTAACACTCTAAACAGAAGTATAAGGGTCTTAACAGTAAAGGAGAAAAGTAATTACAGATCTTTTTTGGCAGATTTCGGCATGGAAATCAGATTTATGCTTGGTTTAGAATGGACACAGAACCAGACTACAGGAACGAATCGAAAGCCACACCGAAGAGTGCTCATGTTCTGACTGGATGGCTGCTAACGCCATGCTTTACTAATGGGGAGTCCAAGCTTAGGTTCTCAGGCAGCAGTAGGGGCAACGCCGACTGCCCGGTGCCAGGGTTTCCCACGCCTATGGGCAGGGAGCCCGTGGAGAGCATATTCTTGGCAGGGGATGGAAGAAGGGGTCAGTATTAAGTACTGGGCCATGAACAATGGAACATCTGAACCAGCTGGAGGACCAAAACAGCAGGACAGCAGAATTGGGTATTCCTTGATGCCTAAAGACTGGCCCAACCTCAGAAATTCAGAAAGGAGTGTAATCAACAGAGTCCCAACTCATAACACTATAAACAGGAAAAAATAGAGGTCATAACTGTTAGGCAGTAAGTAAGTACAGCTCTTTTTTGTGCAAGTTTTAGACAGAAAATCAGACTTTAGCTTAGTATTGAGGGAGACACAGGAGCACACTGCAGGAGCCAATCAGATGCCAGAGCAGAAAAGCACTTATGTTCCGATTGGGTATTGGCAATGCCGCACCTCACTAGTAAGGAGTCCGGTCTGGGTGTCCCAGGTGGCAGCTATGGAAGCAACAACCCACCAGTATCCGCATTTCTCCACCTGAAGGGCAGGAAGCCCCTGAAGGGCTAGTCTATGGCAGGAAAGAGAGTTAGGGGACAGAGGAAAGAGATAGTAAGAGTGGAATGCAATGGAAAGGGAATACGAAGATGAAATAGGGTAGTTAAATGATACAGGGTAGTGGAATAAGAGCCACAATTAAGCAATATGTAAAAGACAGCAGGGTGAGTAAGGTGTAGCAGCTGCAAAGCCATGAAGAAATAATAACCCTACAGGGATTTCTAGAGGGAAAAAACATTTAAGGCATAAGACACTTACAGAGTTAAGGTCACCAAAGGTTACAAGAGATCATAAATTCAACTATGCTCAGAGGGCAGCAGCCTGATGCTTCGGACTAAAATTAGGGGCTGGGGTAGCAATTGCATGGCTCACACACATACCAAGCATATAGAGATTTAAAGGCATTCATACTGCAGAGGCAGCTTAATTTCAATAATTTTTGTACTTTCTTCCACAATGTTGGCAACAGAAAACTAATGGCCACTCTGCCATAGCGAGAGGAAGCCTTGGGGATACATAATATGATGTAGTATGTGCTTCTTAGGGCATATGTTCCTGGCTCACTTAATAGGAAACAGTCTATTATATATTGTGAAAGTTGCTTCAAGAAGACTCTATTTGTCCAAAGGACTGTGTTTTTATTACTCCTAAACAATAGAGAGAGAGGACCACCCTATGGCTTTGTACAAGGAACAATTATGGGTAGAGATGGAACAAGCCCTGAAGTGTGTTATTGCATTTATAAAATGCCAACAAAATAATACACACAATTAGTTAGTTGCTGTATTGGTCCTTGTGAGAACAGATCCAGAAACAAATGGTTTGATACCTTTTATTGGACCAATATAGATGTAAAAAAAGAAAGAAACTCTGACCAGAGCCAGTAGGGCTGCAGCCAAAGTTGCAGAAGAGGGGCCGGAGGAGCTGTGATGTGGACGTGGCTTATTACGTACTTGCCAGCAGCGTTGCCTCACTATCTTGGTATGCAATAGTACAGATCTAATATTACAATATGATGCCAGTTGCAAACAATAAATCAGTAATTATATAACCATAAGTATAACCTGTAGTGTCATGAACTGAACAAGGTCTCAAACAGTAGAATGGAGGTTCAGACCTAATTTGTTACAAAGCTCAAATTTATCTATATGAGAAAGTAGATATTGTGTGTATAATGATTCTGTAATGCAGGAAATTTACAGTTCAGATTTCAGAAGCTGTTCATGAAATAAAAATATTTCCCTTCAATTTCTTCAATGCATATTTGTTTCCTAATGTTGCATTTCCCTTCTTTTAAGGGTTTTTGTTGTAATCTTAACTGTTGCCTTAACATAGGATTTTTCAATTAATTTCCATGCTTTCTAAAAATGATTTTTTTAAGTAACAAATGCACACAAATTTGTGTAGCCTATGCCAGCCTTTGACCACCATTATATTGCATTTTGTGAGTTTTATGTGTAGCACTACCTGGTTTGTGTTCACTGATAGCTTCTGCATCTCAGTGTTCCATGAAGCACTCTCTGGTGCCCAGTGGTGCCCTCTCTCTCCCTTGATCCTATGTCAAGCACCCGCTAGTAACCAGTGGAGCCCTCACCCTTGCCCTGTCTAGTGACAATGGCATCCACTGCTCTCTCCTGTCCTGTGCCAAGCATTCTGGTATCCAGTGGCACCTTTCTCCTTCTCTCTATGCTATGCAAAGCACAGCCTGGCGGTATACATAATTGCACCCCCTCTCTCCAACGACTGGCACTGCTCTCTATTCAGCTCCTTGGCCAGCTGCCATCTAATTACAATTCCCACAACACAATTACTAATGAAAAATAAATGTTCAGTATTGTTGTTGTTGAATTTTGTTGACCCGGTAAGCCCACTGGGCCTAGAACTCCCTTTTTCAGGGGTGACCGGGAGGGAAGGGGGATACAGATTGTAAGCAACTGAAATTGAACCAGATTAAGCTGTTGGTGGTATTTTTAGTGAATGAGGGAAATTTGGCCAGGACACCGAGGAAATTGCCCTACTCTTTTCGATAAGTGATGTGGGATCTTTAATACCCACCTCTGCTACCACCAATCCAGGCAAATGGGACCTTGGTTTAACATCTCTTCTGAAAGACAGCACCTCAGAAATGCAGCACCCCTCTCATGCTGCACTACAGTGTCAGTATTGGGATATTAACCCAAGTGCCATATGTGGGAACTGAACCCACAGCCCTCTGATCTCCTGGCCTCAGAGGCAAGTGTGCTACTGAGCCACTACAGGTTTGTGATGCTGAGCTAGTCTCAGGACAGTCTAGTGCACTTTCTGTGGTAATACATTTTATTAGACTAACTGAAGATTTTTTTTCACAAGTTTTCAAGGCCTCCACAGTACCTTGATCAGGTGTAGAGGAAATAAGTTTCCTCTACACCTGAAGAAGGGACCATGGAGGTCTTGAAATCTTGTGTAAAACTTCTTCAATTTGTGTAATAAGAGGTATTACCACAAATACTTGAGTTAGTCTAATAAAATATATTAACAGAAGACAATTGTGTAATAGGCACAGTATTATAATCATAGTTTCCTTTTATATTTTTAACTGTGGTACTATGAAAATTTCAATTAGGCTGTGGTCAGCCAAGAAGGTGCATGGAGGACTGCACCAGTTGCTGCTGGGGGAATATACTGGGGAAAGCAGACACCAGAGGAAAATTTGGAGTTTGAGAAGTTCAGAGATTGGGTAGAAGTGGTAGGGAAGGAGTTGTGAAACAGCAGGATGGAGAGAAGTGATTATTTTTCATGTTCAGGGATCCAGAACAGAGGTGTGTATGTATATATGTGTGTGTGTGTGTGTGTGTGTGTGTGTGTGTGTGTGTGGTGGGGAGCAGAAACATGGGAATGATTTTTATCAAGATGGCAGAGGGGGACTGGACTGGGCCAGAGGGAATGGACTGCAGGGTTTGGGATGGTGGGAGTGGGAAAAGAGATGGCAAACAGTGGGACGTATTATTTTTTATGGTTACCAGAATCCAAAATGGGTGAGAGGAAGCAGAGGGGTCAGAACACAGTATGAATATGAATTTATGATTAGTTAGGGGTCTAGGATGAGCAGGAGAAGGGTCACCTCACAGCTGGAAAAAGGAAGGGCTAGTTTCAATACAAATATGGAGGTCTGAGAATGACATGGGAAGGGAGCAGAAAAGGAGTTTGGACACTGCAGTTATTGTGGAAGATTTACAATCACTGACAGTTCAGAACAGTTGAAGGGTGTTGGGAGAGATGTGAACACAGTGAAAATGGTGAGTCCCCCTTTTTCTGTTTTAATCACAGGGGAGGCCAAGATGGGCATGAAGGGGCCCAGATACAACAGAAAGGGGGAGTGGTCATTTTTCCAGTAATGGGTGTTGGGTGGAACAAAGCAGGGGGCAATGGTGACAAAACAGGAAGAGAGGTTTGATTTTTCAGTCAGGTGGTGGTGGTGGGGGGTCCTGGACGATCAAGAGGGAATGTGGAAACAGAAGGGGAGAAGGGAGGTTTTTATTTTATTCTTTTTTTAAATATAACTGGTCAGAGTAGATTTTAGTCCATTAATCCAGTGAAATAGTTTTCTGTGAATTGTATGGGATTATGGGATGATGTTGTAACCTAACTGTGGATTCCTGTGGTCTTCTTCAATGCATTTATTGTTTCCTGAAAGCACCTGATAGAATCAGTAAAGGTGCTAACACAAATGTACAGCTGGCTACTTTTTTGAATTATAACTTTTTTCTTCCAAACACAACAAAAGCATCCCCCTTTGTTTAAAAATATGGTGGCCCAAAAGGTTTAGGTTTCCAATCTTTACCATTTTTCAGTTTTTCTTTCCTAAAAAAAAATATTTTACAAATTGGTAATTGTTCTGTTTTGACACACCTCCTCTATTTGTAAAACTGCTTAGCCAAATTTTACCAAATTTACCAAGTTGTCAGATACTGCAACAAAAGGTGTAAATGCCATGTTTAAGGCCCAAGCTGAAGACAGCAGAGTTATGAGGCCGACAATTGTAATTAAGCAATAAGTCATGAGGGGATGTGGGTTATCGGGGGATTTACCGTGGCTGGAGTGGTTTGCCCATGAGGTGCAGCGAGGAGGGTAAATCCCGCCAACCATCCACACCCCGAGTGGCTCATTGCGATTATGCCATCAGTTAAATATTTAATTGATTTAAAAAAAATGCATCTTTTAAAAAAAAACTATAAAGCTGTTTTTATTACAAATAACCTTGCACAGTAAAAAACAAAAAAATAGTCCTGGCCAAGCTGGTATGAGGAGGACTGCAGAGTTTGAGTTTTGTACTGCTGGTGAAGGTTACCTTCTCGTCGGCTTGGATTCGCACGGTGTTGGCAGGCTGAGGGACGGGAGACGCAGGAGCAGTTTGTTGAAGTAAGGCTCTTACACCTGAGTACTGCTTTTGTGGTTCAGTTTCGGGAACAGACCGAGATATTTATTTAATTTTGGCTGGGGCTATCAGGTTGAATGATCGTCTTACTTTTTTACGTAACTGGGAGGCATGAGTGAGGGTTGGGAGAGCAGGCATACTTGTGGTGTAGCGAGGCGATGGAATGGGAGGGAGCTAGTGTTATAGGAACATTTTTCAAATGGTTTGTCATGTTTTTTAGGCTGCAGTTTCTTTTCGGAGAAATGCAAGCATGGAATTAGTGTTTATGCCAGGCAGTTTTTTAAAATGTTTTGTGAGCTGGGGGAGGAGGCTAGGAGGGTGTCGTGCTGATTTGCGCTTAGCGAGGAAACGAAGATGGCGGCTCGGAATGATTTTTAAATTTTTTTTTTAGTTGTTATTGAGATGCGGCTGGCTGGCACATTTTGCGGTGATTATCAGAGGATTTACAATGGAGGTAAGGTGCCAGCCTGCCGTTTTCATTGGTTGGTGTCCGAGGTCCATGGTATAATTTAACATTTAAGTTCATAGTTATTCCTAACTATAATGATATAGTATTACCATGCCACTAAAATAAATAATTGTCATAAACGTTAGAAATATTTAGGGCCATCAGTGAAAAATATTGCAGAGGTGACTAGAAGGGCGCAAAATATTGCAGCTTGCAAAATATGTGGCACACTTGTTCTAAACAATTTGGTGTTGGTAAACCAAGAAAAGATCCCTAAAGAATTTACAATAAAAATAAGATTTTAAAAATAACATGCTTTCAACTGTGACTTGAGATTTAGCAATTTGATTAAACATTTTAATTTTACCTTTTTTCACAATTAGGCAACACATTAGCAACCAGTCAAAATAAAATGTTTAGTTAACCAATTTTTTTCAGGAACTATAGTATAACATGCACTAACCACGCTATAGCTCACTTCTTTAGGGCCATACATTTTTATTCATAGCCACTTAAGTGATGTCAAATGTAACAAGTTATGGCAGTAAGTTCAAAACCCCATTGAAATACATTTAACAGCATACCTATTTCTTCAGTTTGTGGTCCAGCTTTGAAGCGTGAAGACGTGTCTGCAGTCCGGAGAAGATGATGGCGCTGGACACCCCCATGGGTAAGTAAGGGTTTGGAGGGTTGGGAGGTGGACAAGAATGGCTCAAAAGATATTGATGGATGTCTTTTTCTTTTTAAAGAGAAAAGAATAAAAACTAGAAGGGTCTTAGGAGAAAATGTTGGTAAGGATGTTGATGCATATGGGGATTAGGTAGCAGTTAGAGGGTTTAAGGGGCTGCCAGGCATTTGAAGATTAAAAATTAATTAAATAAATAAATAGGAAAGACAAGAAAAACAGGAGTGTACAGTAGCACGAAAAACAGGGGTCAGGAGAATTGATGGGTATAACAGCAGAAGGACAGGCCAGTGAAAGTAGTCAGTTTAGCAGGACAGTTGGGGACAGGGCAAGCGCAGCAGCAGAAATAAGTCAGTGCACTCTGCCTTAGGAGTTTAAAAAGGGAATGAGACAAGGGGGTATAGGGAAAAGGTAAAATTGTTTAATGAGGAAAGGCACACTAAGCCGGAGCTTGTTTCCAGGTGTGACCTGGGAGCACAAGGAAGTTAAGTGATTTGCTCAGGGTCAAGCAGTATGCAAGTGGGGGCTGATGGGATTCAAACCTTGTCTCCAGGTGTGCAGCTCAGTGCCCTTAATCACTATGCTATACTGCTTCCATATATACCAGACAGGTTGGACTTGTGGTCAGGTGAGGCGGGGGGAGGGGGTCGCACCATTGGACAGTGGACCGAAGGAGCTTAAGGTTTAACAAAAAACAGAAAGTAGAAGAGAGAGTAGGTATTAGAGCTCTTGCTTTCTCAGGAACAAAACAGCAGATGCTATTCAATTCTGAAGGGTGATGCAGCTGCTATGTTGGGGGGCAGGTAAAAAAAAGATAAATAAATAAATAAAAATTAAAATGGGAATTTTTTTTATATATGTTTTTATTAGGTTATTCAACACCAGCAATGGAGCAAAAAGACATCATAATACAAATGAGAAATCATTATAGCACAGGAGCATCAAAGTAGCTTGTACACAAGTAATACACTAAGATAACACAGCAGAAACCTTACCATACTACAAAGTGAACATAAGTTAAAGTCAATGAGGATGCTGGTCCCCCCTCCCCCACACCATCTCTCAGCCACCTACCACCAGGTTAAGAAAAAACTGCTTACAAGGGATCCCAAATTAAATCCCCCTGCTGAACTCTGCAATAAATTAACCAATTACCCCATCCTCTGTAGACTTTAGATAAAGCAAAATGCCATTGGTATGTCACCCTATAAAAACAGGCCATCTTAAGCAACACCTGTTTCCACAACTGAAAGGGTGAAAGTGATTGAGAATGCCAATTTCTAAGTGAAAGCTGCTTAGCTTCTAGGGCCACAGCATACAAAAAGTCTTTAAAAGGTTGTAGTGGTCCTTGTACTTGTCTCAGGTCTCCCCAAATCCAAAATATTAGGGATTTCAGAATAGGGATCTGTAGAACCACTTCTAAACAAGTTAAAATAGCTTTCCACCAAGAATGTAATAACTCACAACCCCATAAAATATGAAAAATGGATCCCGGTACAGATTTGCAGTGTCAGCATAAATCTGACCCTAATACACCCATTCTAACTAGCTGTACCAGGGTACAGTGCCATCTACTTAAAATCTTTTTTTGAATCAACTGCAATTTAGGGTCAGGAGAAGCGGAATGAGCAGCAATCAAACATTTAATCCATCCATCCTCATCCACTGTATAGTCTCTTGCATATCAGAAATCCAATTCAATCTATGTGAGTCCCAGTTAGGTGCAAAATACCACTGTAGGACTTTATACAGGTAGCTAATATGTCCCTGAGGAAATTTAAACCACTTCTCCAGACATTTCATACCATCGGTTTCCTGAACATAAAAATTGTTAATGACCTTCCCTGTCAAAGAATGGCGTAACTGTAAATAATGCCAAAACTTCAATGACAGGAGCCCATATGTGGATTGCAAATCCACAAAAGACCCTAATAAGCCCCTATCTCCTGTTATCAGATCACCTACAGCATTTATCCCACATGCTCACCAAGAACTCCAACAAACACCTGCACCCCCAATCTGTACATCAGAGTTGTACAGTAGGGGTTCCCATTTTCCCAAAGATGAAACATCATACCCCAACACTATGAAATACTTGCCCCAAGCCATTTTAGAAAAAGCCATAGGATGTGTAATATCCCTAGACCAAGGACCTCTATGCTTCAAATAAACCACCAGTGGTGTACCTCCCAACAAACCTCTCTCCACATCCGCCCATACGGGCAAATTTGGACTCCGATCAAAGACCCAGTGCATGGTTTGTTTAACTCCATGGTAAAGGTGGTAGGCCCAAAGCCAGGGCATGCTCCAGCCTCCCAATATACCTGGGGCCCTGAAGGTCTTCCTGCTGAAATGGGAGGGGGGAGCCCTCCCAAATGAAATCTGCTAAAACATTGTCCAATTTTACCCAATAATCTCAGGGAACAAAAAATGATAAGTTACATAATTTATAAAATAAACGTGTGAAAACCATCATCATAAGAGTAGCAATTTTGTCCGGTAAAGATAAATTAAGTTTTCTCCACATTTTCAAATCCATTTTAATATCTTCCAAGAAACCGTACAAGTTCTTGGAACACATATCCCTCAAATTAGCTGACACCAGCATCCCCAAATATTTCACTCCCTCTGGTGATCATTTCAAACTATGCATACCTAAACGGGCCAATGCCTGGTCCCCTTTAAATAAGGGCAGAATCTCTGTTTTCTCCTAGTTGATGCGCAAACCAGAAATGCAACAGAAACAATCAATAATTTCCCAGGCCTTGGGCAGCGAGGTTTCCACTTTTGACAACAGTAGCAATAAATCATCTGCGTATAATAATGTAGCAAAAGACTGGTGACCTACCCAGATCCCATGAACCTCTGAATCTTGTGATAAGGCAAAAAGTAATGGCTCAATAGCTAGCAGAATTAATAAGGGGCTAAGCAGACAGCCTAGTCACATCCCTCTGAACAAGGAAAAGGAGGACAACAAAACCCCTGCCCGAGAGTCAGAATATAAACATCTAATCCATCGACGCAATCTCAGTCCAAACCCTACTCTATCCAGAACATAATGTAAATAGCTCCATTCAACAGAGTCAAATGCCTTCTCGGCATCGAGACTAACAAGGGCAGAGGAATCCAGCCCCCACACTGCTGTTTGAATAAGGTCTACTACTGCCTGTAAATTGTCACTGTTCTACCTACCCTTCATAAAGCCTGATTGAGATTTACTTATCAGTGATCCCAAAACCTTCTCTAGACACGTAGCCCGAATTTTGGCCAAAGTTTAACAGTCCACATTTAAAAAAGAAATAGTCTGATAGTTGGCACATAGGTTGGGATCCCGTCTGGGTTTAGGCAGGACAGTGACAATAGCTTCTTCCATGGAATCTGGTAATGACTCCAAGAGTTCCACCATATGAAACATCTCTACCAATCTAGTGTACATGGAGTTCAAAGGCTGCATAAAAATCCACACTTAAGCCATCTGGACCCGGTGCACGACCCAAAGACAATGATGTAATCGCTTGCTAAATCTCTTGCACTGAAAAATCCACCTCCAAAGCAGAGGACATGGATTCAGATAGCCTAGGAACCTCAACTGAAGCAAAAAAGGCTTCAAAGTCCTGTAGAGTAGGAGTCATCTTGAATACAGTTTCAAATAGAACTGCCAAAACTGGTCAACAATAGCAGCCAGATCAGAGATCACCTCCCCCCATCATCCCTCAAGTAAGTGACTTGCATCTCTAGAGCTTGTTTCTTCAAACAACAAGCAAGAAGCTTGCCTGCTTTGTCCCCATTATCCCAATAATTCTGCTTTAGAAAAAATTGAGCCCTCAATGCCTTCTGTTGCAAAATTACATTCAGCTTGTCTTTGGCTTGCAGCAATTACTGCAACAATTCTCTATTCTCTGCCGGAGAGCGATAAATATCTTGTTCTAGTTGTCTAATGTGGCTTGATAAGTGAGCAATCTCATCTTTATGCTTTTTATTAATGAAGAAGGCATATGAAATAATTCTACTTAGGATGAATGCTTTAAAATCATCCCATATTACAAAAGTGAAAACCTCAAGGGATGCATTAGATCGAAAATAAAAATCAATTTCACCAGTTAACCACTGATGAAACTCCCCGGAGGATAATAATGCCAGACTGAATTGCCAGCAAGGAGTCCGCAAATATGTCTGGTTGAGCTGCCAAACCAAAAAGAAACAGATCGTGAACTGATAATACAATCTATCCATGAAATACCGATAGCAAATTCGGGACAGCTGCAACACTACATAAAAAGTAATCTAGTCGACTGAAAGACTTAAAATGAGGGGAACAAAACGTAAAATCCTTTTTTGTCAGATGGAACACCCTCCAACAATCCACCAGAGAAAGTTCCCCACAACAACACATCATAATCTCTATAGCTTTTTGATGGGATGGGGCCCCTTTCTCCAGTGGAGACCTATCCACAGCCAGATCAAACACTAAGTTAAAATCCCCACCTATAATGATTATCATAGGAGGAAAATACCAGCCCACAAGAACCTGAAACACCTGGGAGAAAAACGCCATAGAATCCAGATTCAGGGCATAGATATTTAATAATAACACCAGTACAACCTCCACCTTACCCACAGTGAGGACCCACCTCCCCTCTGTGTCCACAAGCCAATTATCCACCACAAGAGGATAACCCCATTTTAGTAACATAGTCACTCCATGTTTTTTTGAAATTATAGGAGCTAGAATAAGCTCTCCCTATCCAACCCCTCCCAAAAAGATCTGCATCTTTTTTCAGCAGGTGAGCTTCCTGTAATAACATAATATCAACATTACAAAATTTCAAATTGGAAAACACTTTTTTGCTCTTGATGGGGATATTCAATCCCTATACATTCCATGTCACAACAAAGAGTTGAACCATATCATACTACGTAAGACATCAATCAAGACAGTAACCCACAATTGACCCTTGGTGGTAAGTGGCAAGCCCCCTACACCAGCATCACTCCACTCCACAAGAAATGTGTATATTATCCCATGAAGAAAAAAGAATTATATTTTGAACATTCCACTTGGAAGGCCTTAGTAAATCCACCAAAATACTCCCCTGCACCCATTCTAGAATGAGCCCACCACATATATAACCAAAGGAACCCTCACCTTGCAGCCTCAGCCTCTGTAACATTAACTCAACAGCTTCTGGTCACACCCCCTCCCCAGAAAACCCCACTCTGCTCCAAATATAGAGACTGCAAGAAAGAACCACTGCCCACCACCACCTCCTAAAACCAAGGCAAGAGGAACAAAAAAATAAAAAGAGGTGGTCAGACCCCCCATAGCCAATTCCCCTTTTGTTCCACAGCAGGAGAGAGAGCAACTCCACTCCCCTTTACTCCCTTGGAAGAAGGGTGAGACAGCTAAGAGAACACTCTTTCCTCCTGCAAACATAAATAAAAAAAAATCCCAACCCAATAAAAGTAGCATTATCTCTCTCAAATCAACACAACCTTAATTCTAAAATCAGCACAACCTTAATTCTAAATCCACCCAGGAAATAAAAGAAACCACCACCAAGAACTAAACAAGTACACTGCACTGCCCCACCATTACCTCCCCATATAGCATGTTCCCACCATCACCAGAGTAAAGCCCACTAAATCTCATCAAAACAATAGAACCCACTAAGGAAAAAGTGAGCCCTAATTTAAGAATACTCCCCAATCATACATTATGAATCCTGCATGGGGATCCAGATCGGTAAACCTGCAAAAGAAAACAAAATGTTAATGAACATACAATGTGCATAAAGTGACTACAGCACCCTTCGGGAAAATGTTTGAAATCCTCATGTCCTTCAGACTGAAGCAGCAGCAGTAGTAGCTACAGGTGCCCCCTCTGAAGAAGTAACGGTTGATGCAGCATAATCTATGGTAAGCAGCAGGGCAGAAGTTCCAGACGATTGAAGAGATATCGCTCCTAGGTCCAGCAGGACTGAGTTAACTAGTGCGCTACCACTGGATCTTCATCAGGATAATCAGCCCAGTCCATTTTTACACATTCAGAGGGACTGCCCCAAAGGTTAGAAGCCAATAGTGGATATTTAGGATCTGGGGTGCACAAAACTTCAGATGATTCAGCTAAGAGAGGAGAACCTGATTCGTGTGAATAGCCCATGGCAGTCAACAGATTTTCTGCATTTCCAGTCTGCAAGTTAGGGCTGAATAAACCTCTCCTCAGTTCCCTGTGCTTTTAGGACCTTGCCAACCCCAAAAGTACCCATCCTTTTGCCAGTAGTTTCCGGGGTAACAGACTGTGACGATATAGGCAATTCCAAACTTCGAGCAAGAGCGTTATTTGCCACATCAGTATACATGCTAGACCAAAAGAAGTTGTTGGCAAGTCACTTTTTTGTGCTGTTAATACTCAGGTGGACTGAAAAAGGGATGTCATGGGCCAGGGTCAGAAGCTGCTTTCAGAAGTCCCGGGGACTACCAGCTGCTGGAATACCCCTCCCTCTAGCCCCCTCTGTGGTGTACACTCCCTGTACAACAGCCCATTATGCCAAAAAACTGACATTTTACTCCCACAAGAGTCCTCAGCACGATCTGCTGTCTCTCTCAGTTTTTGAAGGGTAGGATCAGCTTGCTGTGCCCTGCCAAGCTTCTCCTGTCTGACTCTCCCCAATTCCCCTTAAGGAAGAAAGCTGCCTCTGGTGGCAACCTCCACTGCTCAAAACTGGGGCTCAGGGCTGCTACTCCTAGCTAGCCCCTCACTCACACTAGCGCTTCCTCAGCTACCAAGGGAGGGGTCTGCACAAGCTGTGTCATCACCTCCTCCCTCTCAGAAGCTTGCCCTTTTGCCTGGTTATGGGTAGTAACATATACTAGGTTTTCCCTGTGGTCAAAATTATTCCATATGATCACATTCACAGGGAGATTAGGTACCCCATGGCCACCCTTCCAGTTCAGGAAGATCTGAGCCATTGGCACCTGGACCACTGGACCTATGACTCCCCGAATCTTGCAAAACTGCCCCGGCATAATCTGCTTCACTTGGATCAGATCCTCCCTCACCATGGAGGTGGTGGCACCAGTGTCCCTCAATCCCTGTGTTACTGTCCTATTGACTAGAATAGGATGCATATGCTTGCTGGAGTTTGGTGACACTACGGTGTGTGTGTGCAATTTACCAACTGCTGTGTATTTTCTTGGTCACCCCCTCCCACAGCCTTTTGCCCTTTACTCCTGTTTATAGGGCAGTCATAAGTACAGATGCAGCTAAATTTAATTTCCCTGGCAAAATTCTGGCGAAATCACGAATTTCGCTGTGCAAAATATTTACAAAATTTGCACATTATGCTAAGTATTTCATGGGTGTGAAATGCAGAATTTCACCAGTGAAATTTGCCCACGAGTGTTCTGAGTAGTTAAACGGTGCATAATATAATCTGACTTCCGATAATGGGATGCAAGGAGCTCCCTAGCTGCACAGTCCAAAATGAGGAAAAGTAAAAAAAAAAGGGGGCCTGGCTACTGCAGTATAGGGCTTTGCAGCTCTAGGGCTATTAGAGTGCACTTTCCTGCAGACTGAGTTGAACTTTCCTACACAATATCTGTGCTCCCAAGGGCCCTAGTTCATTCAGATGACATGATATTTTAACAATACAGGTAACTGCCACTATGGTATGTTGCCTAGGGGCCTGCAAATAGTAACTCTGGTTTCTGAAGACTCACACATCTTACTCCCCTCTATCCTCCAACTACAGTCATCGCTCACTATACCAAACCTCAGTACAATGAACGCTCGGGTATAATGAATGCACATTTTGACTCCCGCCAGTAATAGCGTTTAATGTGTAGGGTGTAACAAAATTGTGATTGTAAACAGTGCTGCTCGTGTCACTATACCAGGTCCATTGATGAATTTCTTTACTACAGTACTGTTCTGTTTACTATGTGTCACATGTTTCATGTTAGCAAGATCCATTGATAAATTTTGCTGCAGCTGGCTATATTTACTGCTACTGCAGGACTGATTTCTGGTACCGATGAAAACTTAAATGGAATCACCTGTAATCCTGCAACAGGTATCGAAGTCAGGTAGTGACAGCAACATGAAACAATCAGGATATTCAATTGAGACAAAGCTTCAGATTTTAGATAGTTTGAAGGCTGGTGAGAATCTGGCCAAATTATACAGTGAGACTGGGTATTCCAAGTCGACCATTTGTACTTGGCACAAACAGGAATCCTCACTAAGGGATTTTGTTGCTGAATGAGCAGACATTGAGGGTCTGCAGTGCAAGAAGATCCACTGAGCAGACAAGCAGGAGATTGACCACACCACACAGCTATGGTTTACCTAGCAACGGGCCAGTGGTGTACCTATCTCAGGATCCATCCTTCGAGAAAAAACTGTTCACTTTGCCAGTGAAATTCACGGACCTGAGAGTTGTTTTAAATCCTCTACAGGATGGCTGTGGAGGTTTCAGTGCCACCATGGCATCAGACGCACTGCCATCACAGGTGAGGCTTGATCCTGTGATAATGCTCTAGCTGAAGCATTTTTGCCAAAATTCAAGGACATGATTTCTGGGTACTCCCCAGTACAAATTTACAATGGGTATGAAATGGGTCTTTTCTGATGCTGTCTACCCGATGTGACACTGGCAGCAAAATATGAAGTTAATGCCAGCAAGGGTTTTGAAAAGGGTAAAGACAGGTTAACATTCATGTTTTGTACAAATGCCGCAGGTAGCCACAAATTACTGCCACTGTGCATTGGCAAGTTTAAAAACCCTAGGTGCTTACACCACGCAGACATGGATGCCTTGCCTGGATGACATGCAACATTTTTCACAGGTGGCTCTTTGAGCACTTTGTGCCTTCTGTCAGACAACACCTGTGGAAACTTAAACTGCCACCTAAAGCAATCCTGCTTCTGGATCAGTGCCCTGCACCCCCCCGGAGGCAGAGTTGAAGTCCCATGATGGCAAAATTAAGGTTGTGCTTCTACCTAAAAACACCATGTCATGGATGCAACCACTGGACGGTAGCATAATAGCCACCTTCAAGAAACATTGCAGAAAAAGACTTATAAGTGAACTTGTGCCTACCAGCGATGAATTCCTGGGGCACAGATGGGGTGCAGGATGTTTAAAAAAAAAGAATGTTAGAGACAGCATCCACATTGCTGGCGAGGCGTAGGCTAACATGTCAGCTGCCACAATCCACCACTGCGGGGTGGCCACACTTGTTCCCACATTCTCTGCTGACTTTAGTCAGCCAGATACAGAAGATGTTGATGTGGATGACATGGCAGAAATTGCTGAAAATGCAAACAACCTGAACTTAATTGAAAATAAAAGTTAGGCATCGGATCTCACTGATGCCTGGATTACAAATGATGAAATGCTGCCAACTGTTGATCAAATGTCCTATTCTGACATTGTGAGCAGTGTATCAACATATGGAAAAGATGTACATTCCGTGCAATTGGACAAGGAAGAGGAAGAGGGTGATGAGGCTGATACCGTGGTGCAACTGACAATGTCAGAAGCTATGAAGGGGGCTTGAAACTGCCTTGGCATGGTTCAAGTGTGGTGATGCAGAGCCTATGAAAGTCATCCAGCTTCATCAGATCCTCTCTTATGTAAGGGATCTCCATGCAAAGAAATCAACTACACAGCTGAAAGTTACAGATTTTTTTAAACTGAGCCAGTAGACATGTAACCTGGCGAATATACTCTATGCCATTGGTGCTTGTTTGATTTGAAATTTTTTTTTTCTTTTGAGGATTTTTTATTATATAAAAATTACTAATACAATTTGTTGCTGAAGAATATAGCTCTGCAATGTTTGGTTAATGATGGTTGCCGCTTTTCATTTAACTTTTTTAATTTTTGGCGTCCCTCAATAAAACAAATTTCCTACTATAATGAACAACAAGCATGGCTCCCAAATAATTTGCTATACCGAGGAACGACTGTACTTCCCCATCCTATTCTATCCTTTGCTTTTACACAAGATGGCAAACATTCTTCATAGTCAGACACAGTCCACAAGTGCAGATAGTCACAAGCAGGGAGTAATCTTAATGGATAATCCTTGCCAGCATCACCTTTGTGAGCATTCCACAGGTAACCACTCCAAGCCCTTCAGAAGCACCTGTATACCTGAAAATCAAGGGGCACCATCTCACTTTCCCCCACCTTCCATGAAGTGACCACCATCTCTGTCAATTCCCAAACTCCACTCCCTTTGCAGTTCCCAAGTGCCATGCTAGAATAACAACATGCTTTCTCTCTCACTCTCATGGCAGGCACCGCATGCACAGCTTCCCTGCTGCTGACTGAGGTAGCCAGGCTCAGTAGTCTACTTTACTCCTCCTCACTCCCCCACTTCGACTCCTCCCAACTGACTTGCCACCTGGCACTAGCAGTGAAGTCTTCATCACCAAGTCCGACCCATCCCAGGCCCAGCCAGAAGAACTTTTGAATCCTGGAGGCTCCAAGACAAGTCCTCTTCAGGTACTCCTGCACTCCTCTCTCTGTCTTTCAGTCTCTCTCCATTTCAGATGTCTCCATCACACACTCCTCATTCATTGTGGATAACTTGCATTGCTCTTCTGTCACCAGGGCAGCCAGAACACTTCATCCAAACACAGACGCTGTTTCCAAGTTGGCCTAATCTGCAATTGATGGTTGCCATGGTGATGGTCCGAGGAGTGATGGCATCAATAAAATAGAACTGCTCAGTGGGTCAGGGAGGGGTTGGTCTGTGGACAGAAGTATGTCAGTGTGGCACAGCAGGATCAGTCACCAGAGAGAGCATGAGCTGGAGGAGTCACTGACTGAGTCAGGAGACTCAGGACTGCCAAGGTGAACTGAGCTGCTCAGAGAGGAGCAGGGGGGAGACAGAGAGAGAAAGGGGCAGTGCAGGGCAGAAGCACAAAAAATGGGCAAAAGGTTTGGGGCTCCAGACAAAACGTTCAGGGCTCTAGCCCCGGAGGCCCACTCCTAACAACACCCCTGCTTATCATTCTCAGGACAGGTCACCATGGAAAGTTACCAGTCTCCACTGCATTTTTTTTTTCATTGGAGGGCCAAGAAGCTCTTGTCTCTGAGGTGAACTAGATGGATTGCTGGGAGCAATATACTTGGTTCCAGTCCAAAGTTAGGTACAAGTACCATAGTTGAAACAGGTTGAGATGTGTGGTGAAATTCCGCTGCTCATGGGTGGATTTCCACATTTTACTGGCAGAATTTTGCATTTCACACCCATGAAATATTTCATGAAATGCATGAATTTTGCAAAATATTTCACAGAATGAAATTTGTGGATTTTGCCCATCTCTTATCATATATAGATGCCTTACTCTCTGGCAAATCCAGCATTCCTTTACCTCCAGCTCCTTGTTTCACTTAGAACTAGTGAGTTCTGTTTTGGTCTTGGGTGAGGGCTGGTTTCCTTTAGGCTGCCCCCTTTGTGTCCCCATAAAACCATGTGCTGTCCCACACCCATTGTTCTTGTGCTGCGAATGTGGTCTACTGGTCACATACAAATCAGCAGCAAAATTTGCAGGTATCAGGTACAATTTTGAGAAATTGTTCCCTTACAATTAAATCTTTAACTTTCTCTACAGTCCTCGCCTTTTTTAGTTTTTTTATTATTGAATTCTCGGATTACAACCTTTGAGCTATAAGCTTATTTACAAAAGTTCCACTTCAGGAAGATAATGTGAACATTCAATAGTAAAACACAGGGTAAACAGTGAAACACAACCTTAGCCCCATCTACCCAATGGTCTAAATAGGCACACATTTGGACATGCAGCTCTACATAGCTGTCTCCCGGGCCTTTTCTTAATTCTCTAAATTTCCATCTATAAGCCTCAGATATCAGTTCAAAATGTTTTAATAACACTCTGTTAACTTTATCATAGTCCATGCAATCATTATCATCCATTTGAGCAAATGCATGCAAAGTACAGCCAGTAAGCAATGGGGTCAGGTGGATCATCTAGGAAGCCTTGTCCAATTTAAAGTGCTCACAAACCCTCTGAAATGATTTCAAAAACAAATCTAGATCATCTCCCTCCCGGTATTGTGGGAACATTTTAGAATTAATGGTGGCTTCATGAGTTGAACCCCCTTTGCCATTACTTACGGTTTTCCACGGTGTTTGCTAGTGCAGATTCTCATTCTCAATCTCATTCTGTCATTCTTTCTCTTAGACTACTCATTCTCTCTCTTGCTCTGCTCATTCCTTTTCCCTTTTCTCTGCCTCTAGCCTTGCTCTCTCCTACTGTATCCAGATATCATGCTGTCAAGGACTCTCTCTTTCCTCAGTCGCCAGCCTTGATCTCTGCAGGTCAGCCTCCTTCAGCGCAAGCTCCATCTTCAGGATTTCAAGCTGAGGTTGAGCCACTGCTGCACCAGCTCTGAGCTCATGTTTGGGCTGCACAGGTTCCCAAGCTTATGACTAAAGATGACCCCCCTTTCTCAGCCGCTGGGACCACAGTCTCACTACCTAGGTCACCATCCTCAGAGACCATCTGCTGCACAGGAACTGGACCATGCCCCTTTGAGACTGTCTGCCTCTCTTACATGTGGTCATGCACCAACAGGGCTTCCATGAGTGCACTCTTTATCAAGCCCTCGTGGACAATCCCCCTTTCTGCGCACAGCTCATAAAGCTGCTGTGCATGAAATTTGAAATAGGTTGTGGAGCTCATGTTCTCTAGTTATGCTGCACTAAGCTGTCTAGAATTAAAAAAAACAGTAGTAAAGACTGTAACCTTTTGAAATCCTACTTCATGACTGTTAAGGTATATTTCTGCTGGCACACCATCAGCAGTGTGCTAGGTAAAGCTTTACCTCTTTCTCAGAGTCCCTGCCTCACAGGAATGCCCATTGTGCACTGCTCTGCATTGTACTAGTGCCAGTTGTAACACTGATCCCATCACTCTGCCACCAGTGTGACTAAAATCCCCTTATCAAGGACTTCAAGTTCACTGCCACCACTAGATTTTTACCAATAGGAATCAGTAAACCTGTTTCTTACCCCCTCCTTTGCACAAGGTCAGGAAGGTCAACACAATAACTGTGGGCAGAGTACCCCTTCAGAGACACTGCAAACAGAGTCAAGCAGAAATAACAAATTACCTTAACAAATACAGAGGCAGTCACTTGTTCTAGGAAAATATGATTCTTTACTAAAGAACTACAAGTATTTACAACAGGATTTATGTGCAGTCAGACAAAAGGATTACAGTTTACTAGAAATGAAAATAAATGAGACCACCTGATGCAGCGTGCCTGATAGCAGCTCTGATTAACCGCTCCAGCCACCCAACCATTTATTAATTAATTTTCCAATTTCCTAGCATGGGTAAAAGCTACAGAATCAGATCGGAAGACCTAGCAATCAGCAGCTTATGGGGTGCAGCGATTTCCAGCATCATGGAGGTTGAAATGTGAAAGGTGCCGCCAAAGCATACTCCTCCAGTAACACCAGAAAAGGCACCTAAGAAAGCATGGGTGGCTAGTGTGAATGTACCACCAGGGATGACCCACCCTCAGACAGACCAAGAGCTGCTTATGCTCTCCAGATTCTTAGCTGAATTTCATCCCTTTCAAGAAGAACTCTGAGGGGTGGCCTTGGAGATTAAATCCCTCTCACAGGCTTTGGAGGACATTGCTATACGTACCTCCAATAGCAAAGCCCACATCAGTTCACTGGAGAGAAGGGTGGAGAGGGTCGATCCAGAACTTGGGGCAGTTAGACAGCGGCTCACAAAAATGGAGATGAAGATAGAGGATCTTGAGAGCCGCAGTCTCAGAAACAATGTGGTCATCATCGGGATCCCAGAAGGTGAAGAGGGCCAGGATACCATACTCTTCATACAGAAACTCATGGAAAAAAATGCTTGGCCTTCTCCCTTTGGGACCAAGTATGTGATTAAAAGGGCACATCGTGCACTTCAACCGATCTCCCCCCCCCCCACCGGGTGCTTCACCAAGGCTTTTAATCTTCAGATTTTTTAATTATTTAGAGGGCCAACATTTTCTGTCAAAGGTGAGAGAGCTTCAAGAGGTCCATTGGGAAGGCAATAACATTTGTGTTGCCCAGGATTTGCCAGCCATGATCTGACAGCACAGAATGGCCTTCCATCCCCTAGTCACCAAGCTAATCAAAGCAGGGGTGAAATTCAAAATGAATTATCCTGCAAGGCTCCAGTTTCTAATCACGGGCAGGTGGCAGGCATACGAGGATCCAGAAGCAGCCCAAACCGGTCTCAAGATTGCCCTGCCAGAGGTCTTCCAAGCACCTGAATTGGCTTCATTAAGCTTCTTTACAATGTAAGGAAGGGTTTCTTTGTATGTTGACTCACAGTCTGGTGTGAAAGGCTGGAAAGAAGACACCACATGCTTTAAATATAATCTGACTTTAATACCTTGCAATTTTTCACCACCAAGCTTTCCAGGGTAGACTGGCCTAGAGGGTAGTTTGTGAACCTGGACTTATCATTTTTTCCACAGTGGCTTAGGCCTGCCTCAATTTTACCTCCAGGAAGCTGCACCTGAAAGAATTCACTAAATGTGCTGTTTGACTGCTTGACTCTGCGCACAAACGTGCGACTTAAGATTTCCCCAAGGTTTATGTTAATTCGCCCTTATGGCCACTAGAGGGGGTGTGTTCTTTATGTTTAACAGGCCTAAGGGCTTGCATTTAGGTGAAGTAGCTCCCATAATATGGGTTTAGTTGTGGATTCCCAGTCTCTGCCTCACTCTTGAAGTTCACAAATGTTTTAGCTTTATTTTTTGCAGAGACTGAACATCTAATTCTGGGACAGTTTTCACTGTTGGAAATTTCTCAGCTAAACGGGAGCTTGTACAGAAGCTCACTGTAGAGAATTAAGATATCCAGGCAATTAGTGGAGCTTTTCTGTTACTAGCAATTCTGAGCTTATGTATTTACTACTTATTTGTCAAGTGGGGTTTCCTCTTGTCATTGCTTGTTGTACTGTATTACAAGGTTCACGGTGGATTAGCCTAATATATAATGATTATACTATTAATAGTCTGGTTGTTGTTGATCTGGATTGAAGGGTTCTTGTTAAGGATCTTGGGGCAAATATGTTTTCTTTTTCAGCTATTCAGTGGATGGGAATTATTGAACAGGCAACAGTTGGGGTGGCTGGAGAGGGGGAGCAGTAAAATGGGGTTCTGAAGAATGAAGTTCGTAACAGTAAGGGGGGAGGGAGGGTTTGGTTAGTCTTTTTTGAGGAGCTTCTCTTTGGATATCTTCTGACATTTGGGGATATGAACAGGGGTTTGGGAGGGGGAGGATAAGGGACAGCACAGATTCAGTGTATGAGGAGGTATCAAGGTCATTTACTTATGCCATACTACTGATAGTTCTCAGGTCTGACTTTACTAACATGAATGGCTAGAGATCTTAAGCTGGCTACATGGAATGTGAAAGGGGTTAGATGAAAAGTGAAACAATATAAGGTACTGAAACATTTGAATATTCTGACAGCTGAAATTATATTTGTAAAATAGTCACATCTGTTAGATTCTGAAGCGTTGCAGATGAGGAGACAACAGGTGGGACAAGTGTTCTCCACCGGTGGGCACTACTCAGAGTTGTGGGGTCATGATTTAAATAAATAGGAGACTCCAATTTACCCCCAGATTACCAGAGATCCCCAGAGCAGGTTTATATTGATTCGGGGCACAATATATTCTACTGAAATTCTTTTAGGCAGCCTGTACGGGCCTAATGTGGATGCTCTTGGGTTTTTCATGCAGCTCATTAATGCTCTCATCCCCTTTCTATCAATCCCGATAATCCTGGGGAGTGACCTAAATTTAGTTTTTGATCCGGTGATGTATTGGTTGGGTCATTCTCAAAAAGGGCATTCCCCTGCTCACCGGGCACTTCGAGACTTGGTTGAACAAATAGGCCTGTGTGACGTCTGACGAATTTTTAACCCCAATGATAGGGGCTACACATTCACCTCCCCAGTTCATAGGTCTTCCTCCCGTACTGATTATATACTTGAATTTGCAATCTTAAGAACTAAGGCTTCTTACACAGACCAGGGTGAAAAGGCAGGGCGCTTGTTAGCTCTCAGAATAAAGCAACAAGAATCTTCTCGATTCATCCCTCCAATTCACTCTCAGGGTGATGGCTCCCTGAAAATGAGACCAGCAGACATTGTAACCGAATTTACTGGCTACTATAAACAACTGTATGAGCCTATGTCTGATCCACCTTTGGATCAGACTTTAGACAGCTTTTTAGGGGCCTTCCATTTACCTTCCCTTTCTGAAGTGCACCGCTGTGCATTAGTAGCCCCTATTTCTGTGATAGAATTGGTTGAAGTCATCAAAAGTCTTCCCACAGATAAAACCCCTGGCCCAAATGGCTTCTCATATGATTTTTACAAAAAATTTAAGGACCAGTTAATCCCTTTACTTCTGCCATTGTACCAGCATATATTATCTGGGGCACAGGCTGACCCAACTCTATTTCAAGCCCTGATTGTCCTTTTGCCCAAAGCTGACAGGAGTCCTGAATTAGTTACGAGTTACCGCACTATTTTCCTCCTTAATCAGGATATTAAGATCTTAACTAAATTACTTGCTGACCATCTTAGCTTAATTCTTCCCGACCTTATAGGTCCGGAGCAGGTGAGTTTCATGAAAGGGAGGTCTTCGGTAGACCACCTTCGCACTCTGGCGCATGTCTTCTTGGTATCCAGAGTTGCTCCTTTCCTTGCGGCCTTGGTATCTCTGTACACTGAGAAGGCCTTCGACAGAGTTAACGGGAATTTTCTATTTTGGACTCTCAAGGCCTTTGATTTTCCCCTCAACTTCCAGAAATAGATACAGACTCTGTACCAGTCCCTGACTGCCCATGTGACTGACAATGGAGTGATCTCAGAACGTTTCTCACTACGGTCGGGTACAAGACAAGGCTGCCATTTGTCTCCTTTACTTTTCAATATCTATTTAGAATCCCTCATCCGTAGATTGATGACAAGTCAGAGGATTCAAGGAATCACCATCCAGACACAGGAATCAAGGTCTCTGCTCATGCAGATGCTCTCCTCAACCAGTTGTCTCAGCTGGATACATCTATCCCACCCATGTTAGAAATTATTGAAGAACATAGTCGGGTATCAAATTACAAGTTGAATGTTAGCAAAACAGTTGTTTTTCCCCTTAATCATAAAGTGTTTAAAGAAGCTGTTTCAGCATTAGGGCTTTCCTGGACACAAGATTCTCTAAGCTATCTTGGAATTGTGCTGACAAGAAATTTAGTTCTTTGTCTCAAATGGAATTTAAACTCTCTGGTACAAATTATTAGTCAGGATTTAGATGGTCCACTCTCCTAATTTCTTTGTGGGGGATAATCGGTCTAATTAAGATGAATGTTTTCTCCTGCCTGTTTTATCCCCTTAACTTACTTAATATTTGTCTTTTGTGGTTCTGGTTTAAAAACGTGCATGGGTTCCTCACCAAATTCATCTGGTCTGGCAAACAGCCGAGATTGGCCTTCTACAAACTAGCTGCTCCCAAGCTTAAAGGGGGCCTATGCCTCCCTCAGCTAGGCCTTTACTATTAGGCCAGTCATGCCACCAAATACCTCAGATGGTTGTCTGTGAGTAATTCACTACCCCCCCACACTTTTCTTCCCCACTCTGGCTCAAAATTGAACTAGCCCATATTCGATCCTGTGGCCTATCACCGGCAGCACTTTTACACACCAAGTTAAACTCTCTGCCTTCAAGTCTCAAAACCTCCCCTATAGCAACATCTGTAAAAGTTAATTCCCAACTTTGTGCCTTCCTCAAATATAGACACACTCTTGATTTGTCTCAATCCATATGGGGTAACCCTAACTTTAAGATTGACAACCAAGTCCTGACACCATGATGGTTGCCATACTTGGGGGATGGCCTGCTCACCAGCTTTATAATGGAAGATGGTTCCTGGTTTTCCTCTGTGGAAATCATGAGTAAATTCAATATTCTAGACCAGCACATTTTTAAAGTCTTTCAACTGAGGCACCTTCTTTCATTAAGGTGCTGGGAACAGCCCCCCCCAGCCTGACACACTATCTTTCCAATTGGAACTAAGCCAAGTGTCGGGTTTACCACAAGCTGTTTTCAAGATGTATGGGATCCTATACAACTGGTTTTACCCAGACTGCTTCAGCCCCATGGCTTATTGGGCTTCTCTTTTCCCAGATTTGCATATTGATTGGCCTGTCCTCTGGTGTAACTGTCACAAGTTTGTAACCCAAGACAGACTACGCCTCATGCAATTTCATATACTGCATAATCTGTATTATTCCCCACAGAAATTAGCCACATTTGGATTAGCCCCCTCATCCTCATGCTTCCTCTGCCACCAAGGAGAAGGGACCCTACATCATATTTTCTGGACTTGTCATAGAGTGGCTCCATTATGGGCTCGCATTCACCATAAAGAAGACCCTCTTTTAGGGCTGTCTGACTTATTTACTATGGAAATCTGTTTACTTGGAGATCATTCTGGAATCTCAGTGCTTAATCTCAAATATTATATGGCTCTTATCTCTATGTCAGTCAAAAAACTAGTATTGAGACACTGGAAGGACAGCAAGAACATTTCTTACACTGAATGGCTTAACGAATTTCTGGCCAATGTTTGAACTGAGAAGGCAATAGTGAGCCTCAATAATAGGCTTAAAAGGCATAGAAGGCTCTGGGACCCCTTACATACTCTATATTCCTTATAATTGATATGTACTGATGCCTTTACTTCTGTGTAGCTGTACATGGTTCCCCTGCTGTGCTGGGGGGGATGATCAGGGAGGAGGGGGAATGGGAGGAAGTGGTGATGGGGAAGGAAGGGGTGGGGGAGGGAGGGAGGGAGGGTGGGTCCATTGCATTGTTAAATGTCTGTCTATTCTTCTGTGTCAAGTATGGATCTGTTCCCTGTACTGTAAACATTTCAATAAAATTTGAATTGCAAAAAAAAAAGAGAAATGAAAATAAATGGATTTGCTCCAGTTAGCAGATAGAAAAATCTGAGCTACTCTCACTCCACATTCTATTTATTTACCAGCTGTTGTCTGAAGAAAACACTATTCCTTAAGCTGTCATTCTTACCAGACCTCTGGTTGCAGGGCTCTGGGTTTTCAGATGTTACTGGGTCCAAGAAAAAGTGCTGGCTTTCAGCATCTCAGTTTATTCCTTTTCTCCCTGTGGGGAGGGATCTCACCCCCTCTGAGTGACAGTTCTACACTGCCCCCTCCCTAAATGTGTGAGTATATGGAGTGATGACGTCATCCAGGCCAGCTGGCTCCCATTACACTCAAATGTACTCTGTCTATTTTTTATGATTCTGTTTTTAAGGAAGCCCAAGGTGTGCAACCTCATGCCCTGCCTTTCAGGATGCCTGAGGTGTTCAAAATGGCATGGTCATATCTGCCTTACTGAATCTTATGGCTGAATGTTCCCAAGGGAACATTTTCATGAGCAGCTCTGACCAATATTCCCCATAAGGCCTGTTTGGTCATGTGACCTTGGAAGTCATGTTTTTGTCTACATTGCAAATAGCAGAACTTATGGCAGAAGTATAATTGCAATAACAACATATATTAACTAAACTAAATTAATAGAGCCATCTGGTCATATGTCAATCACAGTAACCCATATGTTCTGCTGTATAGTCTATGTACATGAGCAACCATCACAGAAAATATTGTTTAAACTTAACTTAGTTCATCTTATCATGGCTAATCCTGGTAGCCATCATCACTCTCAGTGATGCCCTAACAATCAACAATTCACACTCCCCTGGACACCCACCCGCTCTTCCTCTTCAGTGCACCACCAGCTGAATAGCTGCACACCGAAGCACAAATACCAATGACTCACAGCCCCATTCCCTCACTCTATGTTCCCTCTCATATGCTATATTCTGGGCAAAAGTGAGAGTGAGTGCAGCCAATTGGCCATGTAAACTGCTGCTCATTTGTTTGCATAATGACATAGCTACTGCAGCAGAACAAAAAGTTGTGCTGTAGTACTTACGTCAGTACTGCTGCACAACTGCATTTTACAGTGTATGGATCTCCATATACAATGTCACCTCCCACTACAGCATAAGGTAGTAAAATGTATTACCATTATTGCACCCCAAAATAATTTGAAAGTTATGTAATAACTATTGCTGTACTTACATTGACTTGCACAAACAGAGGCTCCTGTAACATGACTGGATGTACCTGATGTACCAGGCCAGGGCTCATCCTCAGCTGCCTGGGGCTCAGAGGAGCGACCCACAGCAAGTGGTACAATATCCTAATCACAGAAAGGAGCAGGAGTTGTTGCTGTGGGTCCCTCCATATATAGATACTGTGAAACTTTTAAGAGAATGAATGTTGAAGTGCAAGGTAGGATTTTATTGTAATACAATTTACAGATCACTTATTTTTCAAAGATTTTGTAAACAATAGTAAACCTATATTTAGAACCCTATTTCACACAAACAAGCTATATTATGGTCATATAAGCATGTTAATCAGTCAATGCTTAGTAAACAGTTTATGTAATAGCAGGAATTATATATTGTGGCAGCCTGATAATACTAAACTTTAATCAAATGATGTTGTGATAGGTTTTTGATGTAACTGATTGAAGACAGTTGATAAACTTTGTGAAGTGGTACCAATACTTTGTTGCTGTTGGTGATCTGGGTTCTGTGGTGACAGTTGTATGGAGGGGGACAGGTGGTGCAATGAAGTTTTATTCACCTTGGGATGGACACCCAGGAAACATTTGTCACACAAATACCATGAAAGCTGGCGATGTAAGTGGAGTGCTTAATGGGTTGTTGGATGTTCTCTATGGAGGATGTTACAATTCTTTGCATGGAATGTTATGTTGAGCACTCTACGTGATGCCCTTAGATGGGGGGACTGTAAGTGAGTAGTGGTATGTGTAAGGGTTGGGGGGTTAGAGGACAAATAAAAAAGGAAAAATTTTGTATTAATTTTACTGTATGGACGGTATACTGGAAAGAATAATAAATAACAATCAGAATTAATTTAATAGACTGTGATTGTATAATTGTAATATACCTTGTTCTTCAATAATTATTGCATCATCCTCAGAATAAAGCTGCACCTCTTCCACTAGTTCCAGTGGCAGAGGAAGAGAAAGATGGGCCCCAGTGCAGGTTGTAATTTTGCCCCCGCCCGTGCCCCCCTCAAGTCTGTTTTTGTTTAGTACCTGTTTATGCACCCTTTACCCTCACTCCAATGTCAAGGAATATAACACACTTATTTATACACATCAAATATGACATTGCCAATTCAAGTGTTCAATACTCCATAACAGTTAATTATCAAAATGGTAGCATCTGGGACCATGACATAGCATATGGCAACACATGATAGTAATATTTTCTGCTCATCTATTTGAATCACCTTTTGTGCACCTTTCATTCTCCAAGCTCATCAATGATCTGATGTGGGTTAATTTTTCTGGCTTGTTTGTTTTTAATAACTACGATTCCTAATCCAAGAAGTCTCTCTTGTCCCATACTACTCCTTATGTAGTTCTTTATAAGTTTAAGTTTTGAAAATGAGCATTCAGCACTGGCTACTGTTACTGGGATGGTGAGAAACAGCAGAAGTACAGTACAGACTTCCGGAAAACTAAATGATAATGCACTATTGTCAAGCAATTAACACTTTTGTCAGATCTTTCACTGATGATTGTTTTGAGATTTCAGATTTCAAGCAAGATCTGAATGAAAGCAACTGCCCAGGAAAAGCAGAAGAAATGTCTTTATTGAAATGATGGGCCAGTTTTTCAGCTTCTTTATACAGTTCATCATCACTTGCAGAAATAAGCATACTTGGCTGGATAATGCCGAATCGATCAGTGACTGCCTGCAAGCTACAAAATCAATTTGAAAGTTGTGCACTTATTATATCAAGGCACCTGTAAAACATTCACTTTGAAAAATTGTTCTGCATTGGCATGTCTTTCATATTCACATAGCTCATCAAAAATGGCGTTTCACCTTTCTAATGCACTTTTCTTCAAACTTGGCTTGTGCACTCCATTTTTCTAATAAGGTAATTGCTGAATTTTTGGCTTCATCAAACTCATTTTGAAATGTAACTAGATCTTCATTGGCTTTGTGACGTAAGTTTACTGCTTTGTAAAAGTCTGTGTGTCTTTAGATTGTAACAGTTTTGACATAGCATTGACCATTTCCCAGAATCTTTGTTTGGAGCATGACAAGAAAAACAAAAATAAAATTTTCCAATAATCTCTTTAACACCAAAGCCTCATTGCACTCATCTGCATTTTTGCTGTGAAGAACTATTTTTGTTAGTGCCTTCATAACATCTAAATTCTGAAACCTCAGAGCAAGGAGTGAGTCATACTGGATGACCATTGGATAGGCAAAGCCTTTTCAAAGTAATGTTGCTGGAAAGCTCTGAAGTGAAAATGAATGAAGATAACATGGCCCAGCATTTTATGCTGTGGCCGAAAAAGTATATAGTCTTTCGATCACATCATAAAAAGTCTTCACTTCTGGTATTCCTCTTACATAATCATTCAGTGTGAGATTTAAGTTGTGAGCAGCACAGTGAACATATGTAGTATTCAGTTCCTTCTGGGATATTCTTGCTTGCACACCAGAATACACAGCATTCATATTAGAGGCCCCATCATACCACTGATCATGACGTTTAGATTAATCTAAACCTTTCTGTTCAGTGCAGCCAATTATTATCTTCTCAATCCACTAGCAGACTGATCACTAATTTCCTGAAAACCAAGGAAAAATGTGTTAATTTTCACCTCAGTTGCTAGGTCCCTTTTATCCCTTTCAATTGTGACATACCGAAAAATTTGACTCAATTGGTCAATGTTTGCAATATCTTGAGTGATATCCATTATTAAAGAGAAAAAGGTGCAGACTTTATTTTGTCAATAATATCTTGCTCAATACGGTTTAACAAAACTTATACAGACATACGAACATACAAAACTTCAGTGAGTTTGTCCTGTATAGTGTGACTAAGATAGCGAATCGATTCACTGGGCATGGAAATGAGTTGCTTCAACATGGCGCCATACTTAGCTAACAGTTCCATGATTGAAAGAAAATTCCCACTATCACCTTGCCCTAAAACCTCTCTGTGCCACCTGAAAGCTAATTGCACATAGCTAATGTAAAAGTCACATTGACGAGATGCTCCAAAACTTGTCTCCAGAAGTTTTTTCCTTTTATATTTGAGTTTAAATCTTCATTGTTTGTGCCATGTAATTGCCACTTCTCATACACTAAACAAGATTCTAAATGAATTGCTGATGTTTCATGATATTCAGTTTTGCTGCTTAGGTGATGCCAGTCTTGTACTCCTTCATCCATGCAACATTATATGCAGGTGCACTATGATGAGCAAACAGCCAACATGGCTCACAATATGCAGTTAAATTTGGAGGAGTAACAAAGCCAAGTATGTGGCAATGTAACTCTTGCCTTTGTCGTAATATTGTAATAGCTTCTGGAGAAACAGCACCCATCTTAATTTTTGTTTTGTGGAAATGGTCCATCGGTTTACACTAACTTTGTGATATGATGTATCTTTTTATTTGGCTGTCCTTAATATCTAAAGGAAAATGACCTCTGTTTGTGGTTATTTTGTCATCAGCAGGAGGAAAATTTGGAAAAGCAGGTTCTTCTTCTTCTTTGCTGTTTAAAGCAGCACTTGTTTTGCCGAGATCTTTCTCCAATATGCTTTCAATGTCCAGTTCTTGTTCAGATTGTAGCAAAATTAGTTTCAGGATCAGCATGATCAGCAACCAAAGTACTAGGTCCACTGTCTTTCTCTGTGTCTGCATCGATTTCACAAGTTTCAGTCTTATCAGGTGTGTTGTCAGGCTCAGTTGCAGTTTGGAAAAAAAAACACTGATTTTATGAAGCTTTGCAGCCAACTGCAATTCTTCCTTCTTCTGTTTATGGTTTTGTGCACCACTTTTGTATTTTGGAGGCATGCTTTACATTCAGCAATAAACTGTATTTATAATCTACGGTATTGTATGTACAGTATACAGTATAGTAAATCACAAGATAAAATTATCCTCCACTAAACCACCACTTTGCACGTCTATCTGAACTTCTACCTCAGACTCTTTTCAATTGCATAACCAAACTGAGGTACCGTGGCCAACACCTCAGATCCTCAGTGCCCCACCAGTTGCCTTCTACAAGCTGTTGGTTTGAACTCACACACCACTACCTTTGCAATACTTTATTTATGTATTTATTGAAGTAATTAGTTTTCTTTATTTGCTTCAGGCTGCAGTAATGGCAAACAGGGTGATATGCTGGTCTGGAGGAGGTGCTCCTTTACTGATATCCCCCGGCTCAGTACTCAGTTCCCCCTGGCATAGTTTCCACTTGTCCCTACCACCACTGCCTTTGCAGAGGACTGTTACCCTTTTTTTATGTAGGTTATACTTTTTGTTTGCTTGCTTCACTTCAGGGTTCAGGCTACAGTAATGGCAAAAAGGGTGAGATACTGGTCTGAAGGAGGTACTCCTTTACTAGTATCCTTTGGCTCAGTACTCAGTCCCCCTGGCCCAGTGCCCACTAGTCCCTATCACCACTGCCTTTGGAGAGCACTGGACTATTACACTTTTTTATGTAGATAATATATTTTGTTTGCTTGCTTCTCTTCAGAGTTCAGGCCAAAATAATGGCAAACAAGAAGAGGTGAAGATCTGGAGGAGGTGCTCCTTTACTGGTATTCCCTTGGCTCAGTACTCAGTCCCCCCAGCCCAATGCCCACTTGTTTCTACTGCCACTGCCTTTGCAGAGGACTGTTACACTTTATGTAGGTTATACTTTTGTTTGCTTGCTTCACTTCAGGGTTCAGGCTGCAGTTATGGCAATAGGCGAGGTGCAGGTCTGAAGGAGGTGCTCTTTTACTGGTATCCCCCCACCTCAGTACTCACTCCCCAATGCCCAATGCCCACTAGTCCCCACCACGGCCTTTGCAGAGGTCCGTGACACTTTTTATGTAGGTTACTTTTTGTTTGCTTGCTTCATGTTGGGGTTCATGCTGCAGTAATGGCAAACAGAAAGAGGTGCAGGTCTATAGTAGGTAATGCTCCTTTACTGGTATCCCCCTAGTTCAGTACTCAGTCCCCCCATCCCAGTGCCTACTATCCTCTACCACCACTGCCTTTGCAGAGGACTGTTACCCTTTTTTTATGTAGGTTATACTTTTTGTTTACTTGCTTCACTTCAGGGTTCAGGCTACAGTAATGGCAAAAAGGGTGAGATACTGGTCTGAAGGAGGTACTCCTTTACTAGTATCCTTTGGCTCAGTACTCAGTCCCCCTGGCCCAGTGCCCACTAGTCCCTATCACCACTGCCTTTGGAGAGCACTGGACTATTACACTTTTTTATGTAGATAATATATTTTGTTTGCTTGCTTCTCTTCAGAGTTCAGGCCAAAATAATGGCAAACAAGAAGAGGTGAAGATCTGGAGGAGGTGCTCCTTTACTGGTATTCCCTTGGCTCAGTACTCAGTGCCCCCAGCCCAATGCCCACTTGTTCCTACTGCCACTGCCTTTGCAGAGGACTGTTACACTTTATGTAGGTTATACTTTTTGTTTGCTTGCTTCACTTCAGGGTTCAGGCTGCAGTTATGGCAAATAGGGCGAGGTGCAGGTCTGAAGGAGGTGCTCTTTTACTGGTATCCCCCCACCTCAGTACTCACTCCCCAATGCCCAATGCCCACTAGTCCCCACCACGGCCTTTGCAGAGGTCCGTGACACTTTTTATGTAGGTTACTTTTTGTTTGCTTGCTTCATGTTGGGGTTCATGCTGCAGTAATGGCAAACAGAAAGAGGTGCAGGTCTATAGTAGGTAATGCTCCTTTACTGGTATCCCCCTAGTTCAGTACTCAGTCCCCCCATCCCAGTGCCTACTAATCTCTACCACCACTGCCTTTGCAGATGACTGTTACACTGTTTTATGTAAGTTAAATTTTTTGTTTGCTTGCTTCACTTCAAGGTTCAGGCTGCAGTAATGGCAAACTGGGCGAGGTGCAGGTCTGGAGGAGGTGCTCCTTTACTGGTATCCCCCCAGCTCCGTACTCAGTCTCCCCAGCCCAATGCTCACTAGTCCTTACCACTGCCATTTTATTTATTTGCTTCACTTCAGGGTTCAGGCTACAGTAATGGCAAACAGGGAGGGAGAGGTGTAGGACAGTACAGGAGGTGCTCCTTTATTTTATTTTAGTTAATAATTACTTTATAATCCCTTGTCTCAATTAGTCTGCCAATGTTTATTGTTTATTTGCCCTCTAAACACCCTTAACTTTATTGTATTTATGTCACAGTGAGTGCTGCACTGTAGTCAGTGCTTTTTTTGGGGGGAGGGGGGATCAGTCTCTGTACCATTGGTTGGCTTTTGTCTTTTTTTTTCTTTTACTTATTTTCCACAACTACACACACACACTGGTGCTGCTGCAGACACAAGACAGCAGTTTTCTCAACAGTCAGTCTGTGTATAGCAGTCTTCCTTTAACCTGCTTTCTTCTGACTGCCTCTCTCTCTATCTGTGATTGTCTGAGTGACATTGTGATGAACAACTAGACAGTCAGTCGGTCATAGTAGAGAGAGTCACACAGAGATGAGGAGGTCAGGAGGTTCAATTCTGCTGACTGACTTAAAAGAGAGAGACAGGCAAGACACAGAAGGCTGGACACAAAGAAAAAAAAAGTCACAGGAGTCACACATGGATGATCCCTAGCAGTTGCAAAAAATCAGTTAAGCACTGCACTACTAGTACTGTACTCTGAGCTCTCTTTCTGTCTCTGTTCTGTAAATCTGATCTGTATCTTTACTGGGCCTGGCCAAGTGGCCTGGTCACAAGAGATAGTCAGTAACTAATCTGAATCAGATGAGACTCCATCCTCACGGAGTGACAGACTGAGCATTGCAGCAACAACAAGTACTAAATTAATGCAGCATTACACTTCCACAACAGTGGGGCCTGATCATTAGAATCAGCAGTGAGAGAGTCGGTTGGTCTGACCTGTCCCAGTCCAGGCTACCTGGGCCTGGCCCCACTCTGTGGTGCTGCTGCTGTGCCCACACTTATTCAGTTTTTATTTTTTATTATTTTGTGCTGCCACCACAAAAATAAGGCTAATTTGGTCCAGTAACTTTGTAAAACCCTTTAAGGCATGACGGAGGACTAAGGTAAATAAAGACGTTAGAAATTTGCCAGCATTGGATGACAATCACCACCCTCTCGGCTGAAGAACACATACGCTACTGAGTACTCCCCTCATCATCTAGTCCTGTGCCTATCACAGACTAACTGACTGACACTGTCCTTATCCAATCAGGTGTCAGCCAGCCAGTCATGAGGTGCAGCTCAGAACATGAAGGACCCATGGCTGTCCTCTCCTGTGCCTGCTTAGAAAACGATGTGCCATCAGCCACTTGACCCATCACCCCCATCTTTGCCAGCCGCCGGTCAGCTAATCTCACTCCCACCCCATCTCCTAGCAACAGCACACAGCAGCCTGACTGACAGCAAGCCCCCTCCAGCCCCAACTGCAACAATCAGAGATTCACCTCGTACTGTATACCATAGTGTGTAGTACCCTGGGTTTTTGACCCATGACTGGACGTCTGTATAATGCACTCTATACTGCCAACTGCAGACAGTACTGTGAGTGAGCAGCTGGTCAAAAATATGGATTTTTTTTGCCAAAATGGCAAAATCAGCACACTCATTGTAATGGGCCCCCAAGCATGTGAGGCACCTGTGCCACTGCACTGGCTATTCCTCTGCCACGGACCAGTTCCTGTGGGACTGGTTCCAAGTGCACCCTCTCTGCTGGGGTGGCAGGGAAGCCAGGATGAACTGAAACAAGAAAGAATAAATAAATAAAAATAATATGCATATGTTGTATTATGCCATATATTAATTTTTTGCCTAAAAGCTGTGCGCTACTTACACTTTGATTCTTTTAATAAGTAATGTTTAGCAACTTCAGTGCATTGCTAGTTACTGTTGTATTGTGATATTCTATGTAGTTATGATATGCTGTTGTAATATCCATCATTATATTTCCTACGGTCATGGTGTTTTCAACCAGTATGAAACGTCAGCTTCAGATAAGACCATAGGTATTGTAAGTTTTGGTCATGTTTAATTAATCTAACATTATAACAATTTAGAATAAGCTGTTGTCACATGTGTCACAGATGCAACATGGGTAATTTCCTCTATCTAATCGAGATTGAAGCTGTTGTGTTTTTTTAAGATAGCTTACAGAAAAAACTGCAACCCACTGAATCAGTACTTTGAGTCCACCACCAAGCCTCAAGTGCTCCCCCGCCAAACCCTCAGTTCACTGAAAGGAAACAGGAGGCACAATTTTAGAAGCGAGTTAGAGCGATGCAAGGGTTATGCATCTAAAAGTCTGATGCAAGGGTCAACAATGAGGCAATTATGATTTTGGAACAAAACCTTCCATAAACACTGATACAAGCCCAGTTATGTGCATCTGGTCTAATAAGTTCACAAAGCATTCACCTCAGCACACTAGAACTCATTCACTAAGACCCAGACTGCTGGAATATTTCAAACAGCACCGAAGGCTTGCTGGTTGGTCACCACTTGACACCGCCAGTAATAGTACCAAGCCTAGATTACTTCTGCTGTGTCTTTACAAATGCTCATGATATTTTTGCCCTCTAGAGTTCTAAGAAAATAGAAGAGGTCAGTAACCCTTGGCTCTCGGCCACCCTAATTGACCTCATGTGACTCTGGGACAACCTGTGGCATAGAGCCAAAGCAACGGGGAATATGGTTGACCTCATTGCTTACAAGGCAGCCAGAAATAAATGCACAAGACTGATCAGGCTAGTCAAGGCCACCTGCTATAAAGACCTTTTAAACAGAAGCTGGAAAACAGAAAGGAATTCTGGAACTCAGTAAAATCCCTTACAGGCAGGATCACCAAAACTCACCCTGACCTTATAGTTACCCCATCAGGGAAACTCCAGGATCATAGTGACGTGGTGAATGCATTTAATATTGCCTTCTCTGACCTAACTGCTGTGCTCCCCAGGGACTACCTCCCCACCCCACAGACTGGACAGCTCCCTCAGTCGAGCCCACCTCCTATTACACCCAATGGCTCACCGCCATTCTACTTCAGACACATCTCCAGGACTGAGACCTTAAGGTACATCAAGCGGGTACTGGGCAAGACCAGGATGAGGAGTGATGCCATCGACATGAAGCTTGTTGCCCTAACACTAAATGTGCTAGCTGATCCACTTACAAAACTCCTTATTATATCCCTGCTTACAGGCATATTCCCAGACAAATGGAAAGCAGCCCATGTCATGCCGGTCCACAAAAGTGGAGACAGAACATGCCTCTCTAATTATCAACCCATCTCCATTTTACCTCCTCTCTCCAAAGCCTTGCAATGTGTGGTATCTGACCAACTTACTGAACATCTGGATAAATACAGTCTTCTATGTGAGCAGCAGCATAGAAACATAGAAACATAGAATTTGATGGCAGATAAGGATCGCTTGGCCCACCTAGTCTGCCCATTTTCCTACCTAACAGATAAGCTGCAGATCCTAGTTAACCAACAGCTTACATCCTCCTACCCCCCCACTAGGACTTCCTTATATCTGTACCATTCATTCTTGAATTCCCCCTCTGTTCTTGACTCCACAAGCTCCTCAGGGAGGCTGTTCCATGCATCCACAACCCTCTCTGTGAAAAAATACTTCCTCACATTACCTCTAAGCCATCCCTCCTCTATCTTCAAATTGTGCCCCCTTGTTCTTGCACATCTCTTTTTCTGAAAGATGCCACCCTCTTGGACTTTGTTGATTCCCTTGAGGTACTTGAAAGTTTCTATCATGTCCCCTCTCTCCCTCCTTTCCTCAAGGGTTTCCATAAACATCACTCCACTCAAACCACCCTGATTGACTACACAACACAGATCTATGAGGCTATGGATAATGGGAGGGTCATGGGGTCTATATTCATTGACCTCACCAAGGCATTTGACACCATTAATCACCAACTCCTTCTGCAATGCCTCCTTTCTATAAGCCTTTTGACAAGCACTGTTGCCTGGTTCAAAAGCTACCTATCTCACAGAACACAATTTGTGAAGATCCTCAACACTCTCTCTGAGCCTAGGGAGCTCAGCCTTGGAATTCCCCAAGGCTCTATACTGGGTCCACTCTTATTTAGTCTATTCATAAATGCCGTACCATCAGCATGTCTGGCAAGAATGGTGCTTTATGCTGACGATGCAATCATCTCTGCACCTGGTAGGGACATCAATACAATAACCACTGATCTGCAGGCCAATTTCCAATGGCTAGAATCTTGGTTCTTCCTTCATAAACTGTTACTCAACTACAAAAAAAAACAAGTGTATGTTCTTCACAATGCCACAAAACAGGAAAAAGCATGGGCCCCTTCACATAATGAGCCAAAAAGGTGAGCTGCTAGAGCAGGTCAGCACCTTCAAGTATCTTGGAGCACACCTCGATGACATGCTGTCCTTCTCAACTCATATTGAACATCAAAACAGCTAACACCAAACTGGGAGTTCTTTACCGCCATAAACACTCTATGCCCCCAGGAGGCTCTGAAACTGGCTACTTGCAGTTCTGTGTTATCAACCATTGACTATGGTCTGGTGATCTATGGTGCTGGTTCTGACACTGCCATGAAGAGGATCATAACCCTCCTCAACAAGGCCTGCCACCTGGTCCTTGGTGCTGACTACCTGACGCATGCATGCACCCACCTTGTATATCGAGACTGAATGGCTCCCCCTCCATCTCAGAATCAAATACCAGGCTTGTCTCATAGGGAAAAAAGTGTTGTGTGGCCTTATGCCTGAGTCCACCTCAAGACTGTCCAACCACACTCGACCGACTGTGAACACTAGAAGTGCATCCAAAGGAGTGTTCCTAGTGCCATTTAAGTGTACCACACTCACAGAACTATCCCTCTCCTTCAGGGGTCCTGGATGGCTAAATGACCTCCCCTTTGAACTCCTCGGGTCCAGCAAAATCAACCATTTCAAATCTGGAATCCACAACCTGCTGGGACTTGAGACCACCTGCCACTGTTAACCCTAACCCTCCTTCTGGAGGGCCTCCTACCTTCTCCAGCTCCCCTTACTGCCCAGCAACATCTTTCTCCCATTCCCACCCTTACCCACCCCACCCACCATCCATTTGATAATGCCTCCCTGGCTGCAGCCCCCCCTCACAATAAACACCCTTGTTCTGGACCTATCCCTGTCCCCCTAGTTCCTTTAGGTTGCAATCTCTCACTATTGCAGTGTTGTTATTGCTATCCCCTGCACATTCTGATTGCACTTAGTAAACTGTCATTTTGTTTGTGTAGCCATTGACTGTTAACTACCTTACGTATATTGTGTCTATTTTCACCCCATTGTTCACCGATTTAATTCTATGTCTCTGTATTTTGTTATCTGACTTGGAACCTTAGTAAACAAGCCTATGGATCAAAGATATTAAATCTGAAGCTAAATAAATCAACAAGTAAGTCCCTTACACCAAATGTTACAAGTTAGACCAGCTCCCACCGGTCTAACTTTGTACCATTGCGGGGCCATTTTATGGGACGTTTGTCAGGGCTTTGGTGCAAGCTGCTGTAAAGTGTGAAAAATGTTGCAACTGTGCCAAACATTCTAAAATTGGGCTGTTTTGCATCAAAGGAGTTTGGTACCACTGCACCAAACACTGTGGTTGACACAGGGCTTGACACAAGCCCTGCGTCAACCTTCTAAAGTCGGGCCCAGATTGTCTGCAATGGGCATGGATTCCCATTCACAACAAAAGATAATATATGGACATCAATACACAGGCAAACCTGTGTGTTCATCTTGAGTTTTCTATGGTGAGAAGTGAACCTTGTAGTTAATACAGGTTTTGGTCATATCCAATTATTTTCACATTATAACAATCTAGCATAGGCTATAGTCACATATATTAGTATAGTGCCACAGATGCCACACAGCCACATTCCTCTATCTAATCAAGCTTTAAGGTGCTTTTATTTTAAAAGTTGAATTTATAGAAAAAGAGCTGCAACAGACTGAATCAGTGTTTTTAGACTGCAACCGATAATCCATCAAAATCGCGACTGCAGAACGACGACCAGTGACAGCCGAGGGGCAATCACGGTGCCAACACCTTTGCATGACCAACAGTTCCCCCAATCCCTGATGTGTAGTGCCCCTCCCCAGAGTTAGAATCCTAAAGAAGAGGGTGTGGGGGGAAAAGTGCAACACAAGGGGAATGTGGGGGGGAGGTGAAGTACCCCACAAAAAACACAGTTTCCAAACTGGTCGCATTATGGGTTCAGTGCCCTTATCATGAGTCACTGTTCCGCAGTCACAATTATGACATGGAACCACTGCAACTAACTTTTAAATATCTACCCCTCTGACCCCACCCACCCACATCCACTGAAAGGAAACACAGTGTCTGAAAATGGTCATGGGTGGCCATTCTCTGAAAAAGCTGATATGTTAAGCATGGAATTTAGTGGAGTATGGAATTTTCAAAGTCCTACAGAAAAGAATTTCATGGAATTTTTGAAATTCTGCCAAAATGTTGTCAAATTTCATTGTAAGTGGAACAGCAGAATTCCACTGCAGAAAAATGCATAATAGCTTTTTTGTTACATTTCAGTGGAATTGTATTCCACAAATCTCAATATTTTCAATGAAAATGATTGCAGAATTATTTTCCATGGAAAAATACTGTTCCATGGAATATAGTTCCACAGATCGCAGCAGGCAGAATTCTTTAAAAGAACCAGTGAAATTCCGGAAGAAATTCTGCTTGTGGAATGGTCATTCCACACTGGCTCTGCTGGCAGAATTCCATATCCCACACAGCATCAATGGAATCTCATGCCTGTAATATGTGTGTGTACTGTTCTAGTGCCAGCACCATGTTGTTGTTCTGCGGTAGTGATGCTACTACTGCAGCACCACAACTAAGAATGTTGGCACATTGGTACATTCTTCTTTGCAATCAAGATGGAAACTGCCTTTAAAAAAAAGTTGAACTTACACAAAATGTTTCAACAGACTGACTCATAGTTTGAGCCCAACATCAAGTGTGCATCTTCCCCCTAGTCTCTGCGTGTCAATGACAGTCAGTATAAAACATAATATATGGGCATCCATATACAGACAAGCTTGTGTGTTCATGTTCAGGTTTGCAATGGCAACTATGGAATCTCTCAAGCTTTGCTGTTGAGATTCTTGGTTGCCATACATACCTCTTGATGCAAACAGTTTGTTGTGTATACCTGCCATACATTATCATGTATACTATACACACAACTTCATTTACACTGTTAGTAATTCAATATTTAAAGAGAATAACACATGTACAAACAGCCTTTTTTAACTGTAATTTCTTATGTAACTTAATTCCATGAGGCTGGTCTCGAAGCTCTGATTTCCTGGTCTCTTCTGACATTTTTAAGGCATACTTGTACCAGTCCTTTTCACTTTCCCAGACATTACCAGCTTTGTGCAGCTTATAGAAATGCTGCTGCAGCAGTTTCTTCTTTCATCAGTAACTGTCAGAGTCTTTTGTGTACCTATTTTTCTGCTGGAAACTGCTCCCAGCATGTCATGTTATTTTTAATGGTAGGTTAGTCCCCTTCGTTAAAACTGGTGCCCTGCCATTTTAATGCAAGCCACACACCAGGGCAAGTACCTCCTCATCATTCCAAAGCTTTGACATAATCTGTGAGAAGTAAATAAAAAAGAACACATTTGTAAGAAAAACATAGATTGAGGAAATGTCCATATACAGCATTATGAAGTACTTATATTTACTTCACAAAGCTTATGTATGGCTCACTTATGTGCATTAATCATATTTGTTGCACCTATTTTTTTGACCAAGGTAGGTGTGGCTAGGAAAAGAGCTGTCCTGTGTGACATCAGAGTACTGCAAATGTGTATGCACCGATTGTTAATACACATTTCAACACACTTTGGATCATATGAAGGAGGTCTCCTAGGAAAATATTTCCAATTTCTGAGAAATGCACACCATCTTTTAAGAAACAGTGAATCATTATAATATTTAATTTCAGGGTGAGTAATGGTGTGCATACCTATATCACTAAAAAAAACAGATATTTCAACATTGACTTTCTGCGTGATCTTTCAGTTCCAGGTGCATACTGCTGGCCTTTCCGGATCATGCATTCAGTAATATCAGAACACAGAATCTGACAGCAACATTTCATGTAACTTAATAAAACCTGAGTTAGTGGATTATATTAAAGCTATACCCTTCTTTAGCCCTAATCATTACCTCCAATATGGATGAGAAGTATTTCTGGCTTGGGGTGACTGTTCAAGAGTTTACATGTGGTTGGCATGAGTTGCTTTCATTTCATGCCCCCCTTACCAAATCAAGGAACATTATAGTTTTCCAGTAGCAAATCATTCCTAAAATGACTGTGCACCCCTTCACCCAACTTAACTGCCCACAATTGAAACTGTAATAGTGAAGATTTCTGCCATGCTGAATCTGTTTAATGACACTGCAAATAACAGAAATTCTAATTGTGTATCCTTGTATTTTTGATAGCTGTTTTGTTATTGTCACTTACTATCTGTGTTTACAATTTCATGCAATGAGTATAGTAAATTGCAGATATTCTAAATGTATCTGTTTTTCTCACAGCAGTCTTTGCCAAATAACAGTTTTCTTTCAGTTTAACAGTCCTGGGTTGCCAGCTTTTTTGACATTTTATTGGAAGGCATTGATAACTTGTTTACCAATCAGCTTGCAACTTTAACACTTAAGCTTAAGTAGTATGTTGATTTGTTTACAATTTCTACAGTTTTATAACACCCGCAGTGAGCTGGCATTGGTTAAATGGCAGAAAAGTGTAACATATTTGGGAGGGAAAATATAAATGAATGGACAATGTTTCAGCTGAATGAACTTTATGGTGTCTGACTCACCAGTGCCTGCCCTATAGGTTGTGTACAACTCATAATATTTCCCTCCCTTTTTGGCTGGCTATCCTAGGTGGTAAGACTGTGATCTTACTTTTTACATTTGTTATGAAACTAAACTGGAACGCATTTGCATTGTGTAATGCAAATATAGATAGCACAATTACTATACTGGCTTTATATTATAATAACCACAGCTGCTGTTGTGACAAAATATAGATGCCACAATTACTATACTGGCTTTATATTATGTAACCGTAGCTGCTCTCGTGAAAAAAAAATACAGTTATATGTCATAACTTAAAGCTGTATTTCATTGAAATTAATATGTAGGAATTATCAGACTTTCACTGATTTCTCATCATATTTGTACATGTACAATTTGATTTATGTGATTTCTGAAGGCCGATAAGCATTTTGCTACATTTTACAAATTTGTTACAAATTCTTCATTCGTGACTTAATCTTCTTTTTTTGTGAGTTGATTCTTCTGTCATGAGCTACTCACAAAACAAGACTACCAAGTCACAGTCGCAGCATAAAAATATATACTTTATAGTTTTGACATTTTTACTATATTTAATTGCAAAGAAAGAATACTAACTGCAATGATAACATTTACATATGTTGTGTTATTATAACATGCTGTATTAGGATAGGGCATGATTGCATCAAAATTCTAACTCTAAACAGTTAAAAAACATTAAATGAAAGAGCAGTATCTACTATGCTGTAGTGATCTGAATTCTGTTTTCAGACAAGATGGCTGGCTTCCTGTTTCATAATGATGTCAGAACTGCATTCCCATCGGCCTAGGGATTTCATTTCTGGTTTAAAAATTATCTTTTTTGTGAGCTGAAGATTCTTCTTGAGTGGCTCATGAAAGAAAAAAATGTCTCACGAAGGAAGATTTTTTAGTTTAAATGGAAATGATGGTAAATGCTAAAAATACAATAAAATGCTATTGTCATGATTCTTTTAGTAATATTAATGATGCATAATGTTTGTGTACATTTAGTTTATTTTTCATACTTAAATGTTTATATAGGATTTGCAAATAAATTCATTTTGCTTATCCTGGTAATGCTACTGTGTCAACTTTCTAAAACTATCAAGTTCATTAATTCTTTTTTTTTTGGTTTCTTGCTTTTTTACAAATAGTGAATTTTAAGTTATAAGTCATTCTCCAGTTTGAAAACAATGCCTACAAGAGAAATAAGTACAACTCTGAAAAGGCATAACAGGTACTTTGATACATATGACATGCCTTACAATTCTGATGGTGCAGCAATGACACAGGCAGCAAATGATCCTGTTAGTCAACACAGTTAAAAACGAGAAAGAAACACAGCAGATATGACAACAAAGTCCATAGTTTATCACACAAAAACACATATTTTTGACTGTCTAGTACAGTATGCCCTGCAAGCCCATTGGTCCAGAGTGTGGACCAATGGGCTTATAGCTCATACTGTAAACTGTCATTCAGAGGGCAGCCTGGTGGTATGCAGGCAGGTTGCAGCTGCCTGATGATGATGGGGATTGGGTGGGCTGGGGTCCTGTGTGGGTGTGGGGTGCCACTGGACCACCAGGAATATAGGTCAATATGGTAATCAGAGCTTCAGGAAAGGTGGGGAGTTACCACTAGACCACCAGGGCATTTTCTTTGTTTAATAATACCCATGATTGGGCTAACGGGGAGGTACGGGGTATCACTGGACTACCAGGGACCACATGGATGCTTGTGGATGGTGTTCTGTGTGGGCAGGTGGCCACCCACAGCTGGTGGCTGCTGTGCTGTGCCCTGCAATACAATAGCCCACCTGTGGGTGGCCAGCATTTGTGCCTGATTTTTCTGGCTCAACTTTGTGCCCTGGTATGTGGTGCATCTAGGGATTGTGCCAGCAGATGCACCGCACATCCCAGGCTGAATATCAGTATGTGCCACATATACATGGGCATGCCCCCTTCAGATGCACCACATACATTGCCAATGCACCCCGGTGCATCAGGACTTGCACTGCACAAGTCCACCTTTTGAATGTTGCACTGGGTCACATGGCAGGGGTTGTGCCAGTCAACTCGGTTGCACCAAGTGCATTCCTTTTTGAATATCTAGCCCACAATGTTTTGCCCTTGGTTGAACATCATGATTTGCATGAGATGGAGGAAGACAATAAGTCTTCAGCAGAACAAAATAAGACACAATGTCTGACATGGACACATGATGACACATGTAATCTTAGACAAATGTCTTTTGATGAGGTTAAGGACTTCATCAGTCTTTTTATCATCACAAAAATTAATCAAAAATACAGACTGAAAACATAGAGAAATGCCAAATTAGATCACATACTGGTTTGATGGGTCACTTGTCGGCATGATTGCACACAGAAGCTTGTGACAATATATTCCACCACATACACATGATTGCTGTTAATAATATGACAATGCACAGATTTATTTCTAACATGTACCAGGTCAGAAGTATCATTGGCAAATTTTTAAGCCTAGATCTTTTATTGACAGAAGTTGACATGGACAGTGTGCAGCTTTTATTTGTGAACTCCAAAAACATGAAGTGCCATCTAAACAGTCAATCCAGGATATGCAACACATTTCAAGCTGTTTAAAATTCCCCAAAACACAGTTAACTGACAAATCAGAGGTGAGATAGCCACATTTGAACTGCCAAAGAGAGAAAAGCTTGAATTTGAATGAGTCTTTTGCTAGTGACTATTTTATTGTTTTCCAACAGTGAAAGTAGATCTGACACAAATTGGTGCGTGGAGTCAGATGTAGGGTCATTCGGTGGCTTATCACTACTTCAGAACAAGTTTGTATTAGATGAAATCATGCACGTGTGCTTGTACTGATTCAGAAAAATAAAAGAATATGTGATACCTCCAAGACCTCTTTTGAACAACATGGAGCAAATGTGGTACCCACAAATTTGTCTGTTTGAACTTGTCTGAGAGGATTCTGAACCAAACTATGAAACCATTCCAAACAATTCTGAGATTGAACACAACATTTGAAAACATGCCAAAGAACAAACTCATAAAGTCAATGAAGGTATCTATTATGTATTGCACCTGCCACTCCAACTCCGGGAAAGCAGACTGAGGCAATATCTCAGGAAAACAGCATTGTCATTTTGGTGAATGGTGTTCCAACAAAGGCAAATTAATTTGGCAGTATGTCATGAGTGTAGAAAGAACTAAAAAGGCTCTACATTATCTAAAAAGTCAAAATCCATTCTATGAGGATGTAAATGCTGACCACATGAGTGATACTGACACTCAGCCTAGAATAATAGACATCAAGAAACAATGATTGAGAAGGTCTCAATGACTACAAATAAAAATGTGTATGATCAGTACAAAACTTAGCCTCTCTGTGGCAAGGATCCAGTCAGTATTTTCAAAACATGGGATGGAGATCACAAATAGTGCTTTAAAGACACAGAGTCTGTTGATTTCTTTTTCAGAATCTTTAATTTGCCCTGACGTTTCGCTCCTAGAATCAAGCTTTTCAAAGGGCTTCAGTTCTGAAAGTAATTGAATAAAAATGATTTTCTTTACTTATCTTTGTTATAATTACATTTTATTAACATTAATTTATATGCTGAAATGACTGTGTAGTTGCCAAAGATTTGCATACAAGAATACACTTCACTTCTTGAATATCTTTCCAGTATACACATATAACCAACAAAACATAGTTATACACTTTAACAGTTTCTTGTATTCATGCCTTATTTATTAACAGAGTGCCACCACCACCATTATTCCATTGTCCCTGGAGCCCCACCAAGAAATAACTCAGGCCAATACTTTATCACTTTTGAATGCTTGCTGGCAATATTTATTTAAAAAGGCACACTCATCTATTTTGTTATTTAAAATCCCAAATTCATGTCTAACAATCATAATTTACAGGTTAGATGTAACAGTCCCTTATCAGCTCTAGGACATAATAGTCCTGTATTTCCTCTGATAGTTCTTCATCATGTGCTCTTCCTCTTTTGTCTTTTCTTCTTGGGGTCTGGACACCAGGATCCAGCCCCCCCTTTATCCTCACCATACATGGGTACCACCTTACTGGGACCACTCCCACCCCACCAGGTGTGAACACAGTGATCCACCCCCTAGTTCTATATCTCTCCCCCTCCCCCATTACTCCAATGCCTGGGTTCCTTTGTCCCCAGTCCATGGTACCTACCCCTTCCCCCTTCTAGCTGCCCCTTTTCCCTTGCTCCCCAACCCCTTCTCCTCCTGCATAGTGTCTCTCCCCCTGTATCAGCTATCCTCCAGCAGGACTCCACCTAGTCCCTGAACCACACTGGCTCCCTATCTGTGGCCAATACTGGCCCGTGCTGGACCCCACCAGAGACCGCCACCTTCTTGGTGCCTCCCTTTCCCATGCCCATATCAGAACACTCCTACACTCTCTATCTTGCCGAAGGATGGGTGGGGAATTTTACAGCAAGAAAAGAGGGCCTGCTGTGGGTTGTGTGCCCTTAAATATCCCACAAGGGCCCCTGGTCAGAACCCCTCCTAACCCTTCCCCTTGGCCAATAGCCAGCAAGCTCTCTTGCCTGGTCAGATGACCCCCTTATGATGTCATAGCCACATCCTCCTTTTCTGTAGCCCCCTTCCCCCTCCCTCTTCCCCTTTCTGGCTCTACTTCTGGCAGTATTCCAGGACAACATGGCCTGCCTTTTAGTGGCAAGTCTAATTGTGCAGTTTGTGTTTTTTAGTCAGCTATAAGCCTGACCTACCCTATCACTAGGAAGTTATACACCCATTTTCTTTAGCAAAAACATTATTTCATACTCCATGTTCCATGTTCAAATCACAGTAATTTGTCTCTTGCCATTTCCTATAAAGGGAATTTAAAGAGCTAGTGGAGCTAAAACAGGCAGACAGGAAAATAATATAAATTGTAAGTAGTAGTCAGTTGCAACTTTTTATTTCTGAAGTATTTTTCTTTTTCCTTTTGCTCATCAGAAAGTCTTCTATATGATAATATTGTGCTGGATGTGTGGAACAGCTCTTAGCCTGGCATCTGACATGTCTAACTCTCTTGTCCCACACTACATCATCAGCATTGTGATCTCACTGATAGTGACATCACAGGTAAATGACCTGGCAGTCACTCGCTTGCTGTTCCTAAGTGCAGTGATGTCACAGACAGTGAGGTCACAATCCTGATGATGTAGTGAGGGGTAGCAGAGCAAGATATGTCAGCTGCCAGCCTAAGAGCTGTTCAACACATCATACCTACTAACATCAGGTAAATAATCTTCTAATTAAACAAAGGGAAAAGAAAAAGTACCTCAGATGTAAAAGGTAATGCTTGACTGCTTTTAAAATTTAATATTAGTTTAAGGCAGTAGACTAGCTCTTTAAGTTTTAGACATTTCAGAACAATCATATAACTGTTTTAGGTCTTCTGCTTTATTGTTAAAATGATCCTTGTTGTAGTGTATGGCATTTACTGGCCTAATATGTTAGAAACTGTATATTACCTCTTTTGTTATTTTATAAGGTTGCTATTGGTCAGCATTATTCATATTGAAGTACTTGAGCATACCTTACATCTTATATTGTTTCCTCTAGAACCCTTGTTTTGTTTTAGTTGTGCTTATGGATTCTGAAAAATGACATTGTTTATACGATCAGTAATTGTTTAAACAAACTTTCTTCAAACCACTATGATGCCATAAATCCAGATTTTACTCCATTACCTTAGTTATCAGATTTGTACTTGCTGCTGTCTCAGTTCCTTCCTCAATGGTGGTTACAATGTTTGTAAGTATGTAGGCAAAACTGCCCTACCTCTTAGCCCTGTCGTCTTTACCATGTGATCTTGTGTCATGGATCCCCGAGCACCTATTGTGTTTGAGAGTGGTTGCCTAGCAACTATACACTGTAATGTTCCCTCAGCACAGTGCTTGAATGACTGGGCTCACTGTCACAAGGGAACATGTTGTGGTGTTGCTCTACATTCATTACTCAGTGTTATTCATACTATTACCTCTGTTCCAAGTCAATGAGTGATGGGTACACCACATACCTGGAGGGTATTTTATTTCATATTTGTTTAGTTATTCACACTTTTCACTGTGTGTATCTATAGTGTTAGTTTTCAGACTGACAGTCTGTTAGGGAGAATGAAATGGAGGGTGGGGGTTGAGGCGCCAAGTGAGTCTATAATCTTATTGACAAGGTAAGTGTCAGGATTAATCTGGTCCTGGATTAATTAGTAAATCAATTGTGTTCTACAGATATTTAAATTCAAACCTCTAAATATTATTCACGTAAGCTTACCAGAATGCCTGCCAGTTAGTGTCCACATTCATGCCAATATTTCTTTCTGTTTTTTTAAATTAAACATCCATCTTATTTCAGCTCAATCTATTTTTTTCTGGTAATTCCCACCCTGTTCTGATGGTCGTACTACTGCCAGTCCCCAAAGCTTGATGGACACCCCTGTATGCCCTGCAATTGTAAAATGAATAGTCACCTGTGATTTAGGATCCTTTTTTTTATTTACTATGCTTTTTGCGGTACCTTGGTCCATCAGGAATCCACCCTGGTCATGGCCCCCCTGTGCCTCCACCTCTGATTGTAGTCAGCACTCCCCAATCACCCCTGGCTTGCCCTCCAGAGGGTGAAGTTGTGGTGATGGCCCCAATGCCACTGCAAGTTCAGTATCTGTTTGGGGATCCAGCATTGGAGGCTAATGTATGCCCCAGGGGGAGGGCATCATGGAGACTGACCAGGCCCGTCTTTTTTTCTTCCATTGTAGGTGGGGGGCATGCAATGATGGCCAGTGTCCACCTCACCCCTGAATGACACAGGCATCAATGTTCTTGCAGCATGCCTAGCTTCCACTCAGCATCGCTAGACACTGAACACACGGACCCCCCAGAGAAGGAGAGCAGCCTAAGGTGCTCTAACCTTCTCTGCTGCACCGGTGGGCCAGTGATTTAGGATTCTTTCTGTGTAAGTCACTTTTTGTGTTCTTGGATCCTTGTTTTTAATGCCCTAGTAGTCTGTGCAACATAAAGCATGTCACAGGGACATTGTGGTATGTAAATGACTCCTTCTGTAATACAGTTAATGTGTTCTTTAATGTTAAAAATCTCACCAGTGTGTGGATGTTGGAACCTATCCTTTTTATTTGTATGCCCACAAATGGAGCATCAACCACATGGGACCATCCCTGGTTTTATAGGTCCTAGAAGGAGATGTCCATCCCGTGGGGTTGCAATTTTAAACTGAGATGTAACTAGTTTATCTTTAATGGTGGTTACCTTTTTGGCAGCCCTTCCCAGTGATGGGGTAGGTCAGGCTTACAGCAGACTCAAAAAAAAATATGCACAATGGAATAACAGTGGGGGTGGCACTCTATTAATAAATAAGGCATGAATACAATAAACTGTTAAATGATGTAACTATATTTTGTAGGTTATAAGCTATACTGCCACACCATAAGTGTAGAGTCTATGAAGCAAGTGGCTATGTGATAGGAACATGTCTCTATGGCAAATCCAAAGCAATATGGTACTTGAACATCAACTACAAACAAAACATAAGTTGCGCATTATAGTCTCTTGATCAGATTGAAGGTCTTGCTGAAAATAAGCCATAGTCAACAAACATTCTGAAAATAATTTGCTTGATACATACTACACGCAGTGACACAATGCTGTGTAGAACATGTGTCTCTTTAAAGTCACCCAATGGTATGATAACGAACCTGGACTCAAGTCTAATCAAGCAAAGAATATTTCCATGTTACAGGCATCCAAGAACATCTGGCCAAAAGACATAAGCCTTAGTTGATTGACCATTGCAAACTGACTGAACTCTCCAGAGAAAAAAGAACATTACTGTTTTGCTGTTCTTTTCATGTACAAGTCACAAAGACATGAAAGCTCATTGCAGGGCACAGCTGATACATATGAGGAGCAATTCAATCTTACCTATGAGACCTTCAAGACAAACAGCTTATAAACATACACTAAAAGCTTACAATTAGAGAAAGAAACAGCCAGAAAAAGCTAGCGAACAACTGGAAGAAGACATTGCAGTGAATTCTCAGAACTGTGATCAAGAGGGAGAAGGTGCATTGGGAGCTCTTCTTCCTATGAATGATCCCACTGTACTGTTGTCAGAAGTTGGAACAGCCATGGAAAAAGTATGCCAAACTGATGCTGATATGTTTATCACTTAACAGTAACTCCAGGAAGTTGAATGCACTGCCACAATGTATGCTATTCAACATTATATTTGGCATCATAAGAAAGGATGCTGTTATGACAAACACAAACCACTGTGCATGCTTGTCTGTGGTTCAGCTTAGACTGAAAAAAGTTTTCTCACTGAAACAATTAGTGCCAATATAAGGAAACATACTGGAGTAACAGTGTCTACAGTTGTGACAGTTCTGACTGGATTTGCAGCATGTAACATAAGTGTAGTGATTCTATATTGTATGTTATGCTGCCTGTTGAACTTGGGAAAAAATGGTTAATACCACAAATTGTATGTTAAAGTTGCAGAAGTGACTTACACAGTATGTTTAACAAAATGGAGCTCTTCATTATTGATGAGATCAGTATTGTCTCCAATGTATTGCTTGTCTTAATTCATCTACATCAGCAGGATATTATTGACACAGACGATGAAGTTGGCTTTGGAGGCAAAAACATTATTGTTTTTGGTGACCTGTTTCAATTTGCACCCCCGAATAGGAAGCATACCTTTTCTAGTCTTACTGTTGAAGAATCTAGAAAAACTATTGGATGTGTTGGTGAAAAAAACCTATGCCAGTTATTCACTTATTTTGAACTGTTTCAGAATATGTATCAAAATGGTGATCAACAATACAAGGCATCACTTGATGAGGCACAAACTGGAAACTTGTCAACTTCCAGTGCTTCAACACTGAACACACATGTAATAGGTAAACACAAGAGTTCCATGTCTGAAGCATGTGATGTGTTTAGTAAATTATGCTGTGATGGCACACACATTGTGTGTTTGATGCTGAGGCTTAAATAATGTGCACACTTTGATCAGATAATGCTGGAGAGACAGCACAACAAATTGTCACACTATCATTAATTGATTCAATCAAAGAAGTTTGTCTAAACCTGACGATAACAAAAATAATTGACCATCTAAAAGTCTTGAATGCAGATGTGTCAATACCAGCTTATCTAGAGTCAATACTTACAGTCTGCAAAAAAGCACACATGATTCTACTTAGCAATCTTGATGTGGATTATAGATTTTGTATTGGTTAATGGTATAATGGGGCACATAGTTGACTTTCAATACATACTTCAGAAAACATTTGTTGCAATTCCTTTGATAAAATTCGACAAATGTGATCACCCACAATGCATCAGCAGATGCTCAGCACAATTTCAGGTTGTGAAAGGTATTTATGTAACATGAAAACAGTTCCCAAATCTGTTGCATATGCAGTGTCCATTCACAAGTTGCAAGATTTGAGTTTAGGTGCAGTGATGATCAGCATAAAGAATGCTAGCTTCAAAGATGGTATGAGGTATTTTGCGTTGTTACACATCAGAACTCTAGCAGGATTGCACATTTTTAATGCTGAACATAATAAAATTCCTGATGATAAAAAGTGCATCGTAGAGTACAATAACCTGCACATTTTTATCAATCCAATATGCCTTGGATTCCACTAATTAATGACATAGTAATGTGAGATGTGTTCTGAGATGTTGCAGAAATTAAGGAGGAAGAAGTGTACTGTGCATGATTCTTCCACTTTAAAAGGTGATACGCAATCAACTGTGGCTGATGAAACCTGATCACCTCCAGCTGTAAAAAAGAAAACAATTGGTCTAACTGCAATCGTCTAACTGTAGGAGTTCTTTAAATTTTATGGACTGCATCTGACTAAGGAGGGAGTCAGTGCATTGGGGCAGAAGTTTGACATCTTTCCAGAATATTTAAACTAGCAAATGAGGAGAGGGGTGCAGCACCCCATACGTCGAATGGGAAGAACACCCCTCCCCCCTCAGCTAGTGGTCAAACAGGTCAGCATGTTTGTAGTTCATTTGCATCACCAGGTAAGAAAAGGTCCGTCTCCCATACACGACAGGGAAATGCCAAACCTCACCCAACAACTAACACACTGAAATCTGGCCAATAGAAAATCATGTACACAAATGCTCACAGCCTGGGAAATAAGATCCCATACCTGCAGGCAATAATGTCAGAGGCTAAACTGGACATAGTACAATTAGTGAGATGTGGTTTACCAGTAACCACACTTGGGAGACTTCAGTACCTGGCTATGTACTGTTCAGAAGAGACTAAGGTGCTAAAAGGAGGGGGTGGAGTGGCCCTGTATGTCAGTGAAAATATCAAAGCTACAGAAATTCAGAATACACATAAGGAGCCAGAAGAACTGTGGGTCACTCTGGAAACAGGAAATGGGACAGCCATAAGAACTAGGGTTGTCTACAGGCCCCAGACTAGGGGAGGACATAGACACATTACTGTTAGAAGATATACAAAACATGACAGCTAAAGGGAGGTTCTGATAATGAGAGACTTCAACATGCCGGATACAGATTGGTCAATACCAGCAGGAACATCTGCCAGAACTAGACACATGGTGGATTCCCTGCAGGGGGAGGGCCTCAAACAACTGGTACAACAACCCACAAGAGACAGGGCTATCCTAGATCTAGTACTGACTTAAAGGGAAGGGATCACAGATCTCCAGGTAGAAGGTCACCTGGGGGCCAGTGACCATCGCCTGGTATGGTTCAATTTGGCCACTACATTTAAATCATCCCATCCCAAGGCAAAAATATGGGACTTCAGAGGAGCTGACTTTGATAAGATGGCCAACAGAGTTAAGCTAGCCCTGGCAAAAAGAAACACAGGTGAGGGGGTACAGGCAAAGTGGGCAAGCATTAAGGATGCAATACTTGAAGCAACATCCCATTGTGTTAGACAGAAAAGGAAGTGAAGAAGAAGAAGGAAACCACTTTGGTTCTCAAATACAGTAGCAGAAAAGGTCAGCGCCAGAAGGCTGGCCTTCAGGAAATATAAGGGAACACAGCAGGATGAAGATAGGGAGGCATACCAAACTGCCCTAAGGGAAGCAGGGAAAGCAGTGAGGCAGGCAAAGTCTCAAACTGAGGAAACACTAGCACGAGCAGTAAAATAAGGTGACAAGACTTTCTATAGATACATTAGTGAAAGGAGAAAGTCCAGAGGGGGTATTGCTAAGCTCAAATGAGAAAAGGGGGCATGTGAGGAGGAGGAGGACCCTGTAAAAGCATCTATCCTAAATAGATACTTTTGCTCAGTATTTACTGAAGAGAAGGTAGGGCAGGGCCCACAGCTCAGCACCATGGACACAGGGGGGAGGGAGGTGAGCACTACTCCCTTCACAAAAGAAAGGGTCCTACAAGAGCTCACTAAGCTCAGGGTAGACAAGGCAATGGGACCTGATGGCATACATCCCAGGGTACTTAGGAGCTAAAGGTGGAACTAGCAGAGCTATTAGCAGAACTGTTTAGTGAGTCTCTGAGCACAGGAGAGGTCCTAGAAGACTGGAGAAGGGTTTATGTGATCCTGCTCCACAAGAGTGGTAGCAGGGAGGAGGCAGGGAACTACAGACCAGTCAGTCTTACCTCAGTAGTGGGCAAGATTATGGAGGCATTCCTTAAGGAAAGGATAGTGCAACACCTGGAATCCATAGGGGCACAGGATCCAAGACAGCATGGATTTATAAAAGGAAGATCCTATCAGACTAATCTCATAGATTTCTTTGACTGGGTAACCAGAGTGGTGGACCAAGGGGGAGCAGTTGATGTCACCTACCTTGACTTCAGCAAAGCTTTCAACACTGTTCCACATAGAAGATTGATAAATAAGCTGGGTAAGCTTGGGGTGGGTCAGAAGTTGGTCAACTGGGTGGCAAACTGGTTGATGGGCAGAAAACAGAGTGGTGGTAAATTGTATACAGTCAGAAGAGATGCAAGTCACAAGTGGGGTACCTCAGGGATAAGTCCTGGGGCCAGTCCTCTTCAATATCTTCATTAGTGACATTGTAGATGGACTAGAGGGTAAGGCTTGTCTGTTTACAGATGACACCAAGATCTGCGACAGAGTAGATGATCCAGATGGGGTGAGCAGAATGAGAAGAGATCTGGATAAATCAGTAAAATGGTAAGAAGAGTGGCAACTGGAATTTAATGCAAAGAAGTGCAAGATCATGCACATAGGGAAGAGAAACCCTGAAGCCACCTGTAGGCTGGGATGGGAGTTGCAGGCAGTCACAAAGGAAGAAAGAGACTTGGGCATCATCATCACTGATGACCTGAAATCATCCACACAGAGCTCTAAAGCAGTAGGTAAGGCTAGGGGGATGTCAGGGTGTATTAGTAGGGGTATCACAAGTTGTAAGAGGGAGGTAATAATCCCTTTTTACAAGACACTGCTTTGGCCCCATCTGGAGTACTGCGTGCAGTACTGGAGGACACATCTTCACAAGGACATTAACCAAACTGAGGCAGTCTGGAGAAGGGCAACCAAATGTGTATACCCTTGAGCAAAGGAGGGACAGAAGTGATATGATCGAAACATTGCATAAATTAAGGTGGAATAGGTCAAACACCTTAAGGGCATTAACAAGGTGAAAGAGTCTAACATGTTTAAATGTAAGAAAAATAGCAGGACAAGAGGACACAGCATGAGATTAGAGGGAGGCTGATTAAGGGGGAATTTGAGGAAATTCATTTTCACAGAAAGAGTGGTGGATGCATGGAATGGCCTACCTCAGGAAGTGGTGGCTATGAATACAGTGCAGGGCTTCCAACAGGTATGGGATAGGCATAAGGGAGCAATACAGATGAGTATAAATAGATAGGCCACTGACAGAGCAAAGGCTGATGGCACATTTATAAGGTAGAAAAAGAAATGGGCAGACTGGATGGGCCTTGCGGTCCTTATCTACCATCAACCTCTATGTTTCTATGTTTCAATGGTATCATTTGAGAACAGTACTGGAGTTAGTTGCTATGCTAATTCTGCAGTTCAAGCATTCTTACATTTGCCTCTATTTGTTGCCACAATAACTGCTTCTAAATCAACAGTTCTGACATGTTCACTGAAGCAAGTTATAACTGTCATTCAACTGCAAAAGAATACTGTGCAGTCATTGACACCACCATGTCATACTATGGTGACTTATGACCAGCATAACACATTTGCTGACAATGTTCAGCAAGATATAACAGAGCTTATGATGACAATGATCAACTCATTGGAAGAAGATAGAATTCCAGTAAGGTGGTACTTCACTCTAAAATATGTCAGCAAATATGTGTTTCTTTCCTATAGAAATATTGACAGAGCGGTGGTTGATGGCATGTTGTAGATTTCTTTATGTGTCCCACATGAATCATTCATCAAATTCAGATAGTTGTTTAGCAATGCTAAATGTGTCTGGGAGTGCACAAATTACCTTATGTTGATACACCAACAATTTGAGTAGCAGAGAATCAATGTTGTGATACCGATTACTGAGTTTACTGTAGGTAGTTATTTTTGGACATTTGCATTTTGACACTGAAGCAATAATTTTCCACCATGGCGCTTCTGTGTGTTCTGGACTTTATGTAACTTTATGTAAATGGGCTTTGGCCTTCTGTATGTCTATTTCTTCCTAGATACAGTTGCAGTTGTGTAGAGTGCAATACTGTTACATCAACCTCTAAGAAAAAGCTTACAATGAAACTACAAAATGCATACCTGATTGTCCAAAAATTAAGCAGTTTCTGGGAGTTGCAGAAGAATAACTTCCTGTAATATGCCTCTCAATTAAGTAGGCTTAAAAAAAGTGTCTATTACACATACTACACATTGCTGACATTGTTCTCCTGTGGAGTGTATCACTCAGTGAGTGAATCATGTTTTTTCATAAATTTGATTTCTACATGTACAGTAATGGCTGTATGGTTGTAATTATGATACTGATATAGTTTCGCTTTGAGTCGGCTCTTAGAGTGCTGGACTGTGGGCATAATCAGGTTTTACAACTAATTCTGTGACATGTAGATATTTTATACTCCCACACACATGCCTATACACAGCTGTGCATTGGCTCATGATGTAACACTGCACAGCATACATACAATCATTTAAACTGTACCACGCATGTATGGCTTGTCATCTGCCATCAAAATACGACTCATTGTAATTATGTATTTAATGCAGAAAACTTGTTATATAAATGTGTTGCATTATCTGACGTTAGAGTATTAATTATTTCATGTAATGGAATTTGCATCTGTGTGCATGAATGTACATCATTATTCTTTCATTTGAATGCACACATTTATGTTGACAAAAAATTGACGACAGTGGCTCAGTACTGTCTGTTTCATTTAAGTTTATTATTCAAAAATGTTAATGTTTTTTAAACATCATATGGTAGTAAAAATAGAATAGTATGTAAATGATTTACCTTGTACTCTGGCTATGCACTGCTGCTGCTTTTTCACAGGACTGCTTTAGTTAAGGGGTGGATAAAAAATTTTCTAAGTATGCCTTCATAACATTCAGTAGATGACTTACTGTTCTGATTTGCATTATTGTTTTTCATTTCTTTAGTACTTAGTTTTTCACCTCCTCCAGGAACACTCCAACAATTTGGTACTAATTAATTTGCCATTTTTTCATTAATAATTTTTTTAAACTTATTTATTGTGTTGTGTCTATTTCTTTACGAACATATGAACATATGAAATTTGCCATCAGATAAAGGCCTAGAGGTCTATCAAGTCTGCTTGAATGTGCAGCTAGCACCCCCTTATTCTGCAGATGCCCCTCCCTTCTACCCTTCCCCTTCATTGACCCTCCCCCTTGTCCTGTCCCATCCCCTTTTGAAGCTGTCCACTGTTCTTCTGGATACCACTTCTGCAGGTAATGCATTCCACCCAGCCACCACCCTCTCTGTGAAAAAGTGTCTCCTCATCTCCCTCCTGAACCTCCCTCCCTCCAGTCTCATATCATGGCCCCTGGTGTCCCTCTCCTCCCTTACTTTGAACAGCCCCTCTGTACCTGTCTTGTTTATTCCTTTCATGTACTTAAAGGTTTCAATCATGTCCCCCCTGTCCCTCTTCTCCTCCAGTGAGTACCTGTTCAACTCCCTCAGCCTCCTCTCGTATGATAAGTCCCCCATCCCCTTGATCATCTTTGTCACCCTGTGCTGCACCCCCTCCAGTAACTTAATGTCCCCTCTTCAGATATGGGCACCAGTACTGCACGCAGTACTCCAGGTGCAGTCTAACTAATGACCTATACAGTGGCAGAATCACCTTCTCCCTCCTCGAGGATATACCCCTTGCAATACAACCCAGCATTTTGTTGGCCTTTGCAGCTGCCTTCCTACATTGTGCTGAGTTGTTCATAGACCCTGTAATGAGCACCCCCAGATCTTTCTCCTCCTCTGTCTGGGCTAGCTGCACTCTCCCCAGCTGGTAACTCCTTCTTGGGTTCTTCATCCCAAAATGCAGCACCTTGCACTTTTTGGCATTAAACCCCAGTTGCCAGGTGTCTGACCAAGTTTCAAGCTTTGCCAGATCATTCTGCAACCCCTGCCATCCCCATAGGTCATCCACCACTGCTCCTACCTTGGTATCATCGACAAACAGACTGATCTTGCTCCTGATGTCCAATGATAAGTCTGCAATAAATATCCCAAACAACACTGGTCCCAACACTGAGCCCTGTGGAACACCGCTCATCACTACCCTTGGGTGTGAGAGCTCCCCACCCACCACCACCATCTGTTGCCTTCCCTGAAGCCAGTTCCCTACCCATCTCACCAGTTTTGCACCTGCCCCTGTGCCTACTAACTTACTTCCCAGCCTTCCATGTGGCACTGAGCTGAATGCCTTACTGAAGTCCAGATACAGGACATCCACTGCATGGCCTCTGTCCAGTTGCCTAGTTACCCTGTCATAGAACTTCACCAGGTTGGTTTGGCAGGATCTGCCCCATATGAAGCCATGCTGTCTGCTGTACTGTAGTCCTTTGGCCTCTAGAAGGACCACCAGCCTTTCCTTCAGGATAGTCTCCATTAGCTTACCCACAATGGATGTGAGGCTCACTGGACTGTAGTTTCCCAGTTCATCCTTGGGGCCACTCTTGTGGAGGGGCACCACATGAGCCATCCTCCAGTCCTGAGGTACACAGGACTCTTTATAAATACAGGTTCTTTATAAATGATAAGAACACATTTAGTTTTTGGGTTACAAGTAGGAACTCATGGTGTCAAATGGCAATTGCTATTAGGTATTCTTCTGGTAAACAGGTAATGCCCACTAGGCACAAGTGTCTGCTTTTAGGTTGATCCAGGGGCACTGATGTGGTTACATGACTTGCACAGAGTTACACAGTATGGAAGTGGAGTTTGTGGGAATCACACTCAAGTCAGCAGGATGTAACAAACTCATTCACAGCTCGTTACTCTAACCTCTAGGATATACTACCTGCCTAGTAATAAATGAACATTATCTAAACATTACATTTACAATTAAACAAAAATGAAAAAGGTGATTTCTTTTTTTCAATTAATATCTTCATTAAAAAATGTTAAAAGCATTTAACAACATAGAAACATTAATAGCAGTACAGTATATAATTAACAGAAAACCTGGGCATAAATGCATCTTTTAAAAACAGGAAAATTACAAATGTCATACTCAAAGCATACAGAGGTAAGTACTGTGTCAAAAAGCTTAATTTAACAGTTCCTAACCATATTTTAAAATTGTTCATTTGCATTAGAGATACTTAACCGTCAATATATTACAGCTCCTGGAATGTGGTCAACACAGCTAGGGAATGGGACAGTACTGTTTTATAAAACAGATACTCAACAATACAGATCACATGGAAAAATAGTCAGGCAAATTAAAAGTACACACTTGTGTTAAAGGAGCTTACATAAAAGGGTGTTTGCCAAAGATCTAATTAACAGTCTGTCAAACGTGGAATGACATGACAAAAAGAAAATGTCCTTTCACCATACACCTGGTTTAAGAAATCAATCCTGAGACATGCAGTAAGTTAAGAAAGGGGTTCAGGTGCTATAAAACAGAGAGAGCTTGTCCACTACCAGGTGGCTTAGCCTTTCATTGTGGGCAAGTGTTACCAGCACTTGTTTCCAGAGGGAAAGAAAAGGGGTGTCCTCTGATCTCCATCTCTGTAGTAATAGATGTTTAGCTTTGATGGAGACAGCCACAAGCCATTTAATCCACCATTGGCAGAGGTGGGGACATTAGCAGAAGAGTCCAGGAGTAAATGGTTAGGTGAAAAGGGAACAGAGTAGTGGAGAACCATCTAACAGAAAGCATGTATATTCTTTCAAAAGCCAGTGATCTATAGGCAGTTCCATAGGATGTTGAGCAGAGAGACTCCTTGAGCCTGGCATCTCCAGCAAGTATCGGATAGTAACAGCCCCATCCTAGCAAGGACTTGAGGAGTGTTGTACCAAATATTCAGGACTTTATTCTGTATTAAGTGACTTCTAGAGTTGCGTACTGCTGTGTGTGCTAATCTCCAGCAATCCTACCACTCTTTTGGGGACAATAATAGGCACAGGTCAAATAGGCCCAGGTCATCCTCCCAATGGGGTTGAGGTGGTAATATAGGATTCACATAGGCATCTCACTGGACTTTATATATCAGACTGACTACTCCTGATTTTTTTTGTAGCCAAATGGGAGTCAGAGCAGCAGTCTGTATTTGGGCTCACCTAGTATCGGATTTCAGCATGGGTAAAATAGAGCTCCTGAGTTGCAAATATTTCCAGTGGTCCTGGTTTGGAAGGCCCTTAGCAGTATGCAACTGTTCACAAGATTGCAACTGCTCAATATTAGTTAGTATTAGATCTCATATTCGATTAATGTTTCTATTTGACTAGGATTTCCAAATCACAGGTTTGCTATTAACAGCAACCTTTGGGATTTTCCAAAAGGGGGTAAAGTCTACAGGGCAGAGAGTAGTATGTAACATCCTGCTTAATAGTCTTCCAGCCAGCAACAGAACTTTGGATAGCTGGGATCCCTTGGCAAAATTTAGGAGGGGGACCATATAGACCTATACTGAGAGAAGCACCTGATACAAACAAAGATTTTATAGCAACTCATAAAGGGAGGCATTCTGCATTATCCTAGAACCAACACAGAGTCTGAGCACCTATAAATGCTAAGTAATAGACCTTGCACCAGGGTAATCCCCCCTCATCGACCAGTGGGCTCAGAGATAAGCTGTACTATAGTGTGGTGGTTTCCCAGCCCAGAGAAAAGAGCTGATAAGATTATCTAACTTAGCAACCCATGCACTGGATAGTGGAAGGGACACATTACACAGCAAATATAGAATTTTTGGAAGCGTCATCATTCGCACCACCTCAAGATTCCCCACAACGGACAGGTAAAGTGGCCACCACTGACAAAATTCAGTAAGCATGGCCTGAAGGAGGGGTTCAAAATTGGCATGAGGTATCAAGCTGAGGTCTGCCTTGACATGGACACCCAAATAAGTAACACCCTACAGTGCCCATTTAAGGCCAGTTGCTTGACATTGAGAACTTGGGCAGTCTGAGGTGAGGGGAAGTATGTGTGTTTTTAATTTTTCACCCGGAGGCCATATACTTCCGAAAAAGTCTACAGGACTCGCATCAAAGAAGGGATTGAAGTATCTAGAGTAGAAATGAGTACTAAAAGGTCATCTGCATAAAGTAAGGTGGAATAGGTCAAAGACCGTATGGAGATCCTCTGAGTCTCTGGATGGGAGCAGATAGAGGCTCTATGGCCAAGAGAAAGAGAAGGGGCAAATGGGGACACCTCTGCCTAGTTCCCTTCTAGAAGGAAAAGCGATCAGATAACCATCCAATGGTGATAACTTTGGCAGATGGAGAGTTGTATAGTACATTAACAGACTTTAAGAATTGATATCCACAACCAAATTGAGTGAGAGCTGCATAGAGCAAGGGCCAGTTCACTGAACCAGAGGTTTCTCAAAATCAATCAAGACAGCCAATGCAGGTGATCAGTCAGACTTAGCAGCAAAAACCAGGTTGAAGAGTGAATGCATATGGTCAGATTCTGTTCTGCCCTTTACAAAGCTGGCTTGTGAGGGGTGAACCAACTGTGGGAGCAGTGGCTCCAACCAAGTAGTTAGGATCTTTACAAGCAAACTGTAGTCATCATTTATAAGGGAAACAGGTCTGTAATTAGTTCACTGGGAGGTCTCCTTACCTTTCTTGTGTATAACCATAATTACTGCACCTCAAAGGCATGGGAAGAGGGAGTATCTCCATTGACTAGGCGTGGTCATACACCTCCTTCAGCCAGGGGAGTTAGCAGGTCAAGAACTAGTTTATACATGTTGGCTGGGATTCCATCCTCTCCTGCTACCCTAGATGAGGAGAGAGCTTTAATAGCTTGAATCACCTCAGCCACGGAGAGGGAAGCACCGAGGGGTGTCTGGTCTTCCTCAGAGAGATAGAGAAGCTTTAGGTGGTCTGCAAAAATTGCTGAATACTTTCCTACAATGTGGAATCATTAGCCATATAAGGGCCTCACAAAAACATTTCATGACAAGATTAATTTCTGTCAGCATGTGCTGAATGAGTCCACATTCATCTCGCAGAGACCCAACATGTCTTGCTGCTTGCTGCACCTTTAGTTGGTGTGCAATTAACTTCCCAGCATGTTTCCTTCCCTCCCAGAATCTGTGTCTAGTTCAGATTAATGCTAACTCAGCTTTACGTGATAGAAGAACATTTAGACGATACTTTAAGTAGGTGATGTTTGATAAGTTTTGATCTGTTGTGTCCTTTCCTAGTTTAAATTGTAGCCCTCTCAGCATTGTAATTCCTGTGTCCGTTTGTTCTCCTCCTCCTCCTGATCTATTTTCCTGAAATTTGTGAACCCTATTATGATCCCCCTTAAATAAGCCTTGTAGGCCTTCCATAATATAGCTGGGTTGACCTCTGGAGTGCTGTTCAGGTGAAAATAGGACTGAGTCTCCAGTTTAATAAATTCATGGAATTTAGGATTATGCAGGAGAAGGGGGTCAATGCACCACCTATTATGCTTTTTCTGAGGAGGCATATAAGTTAGAAGGGGAAGCACCAAGGAGAGTCGACAGTGAAAATGCCGACTTCCTCCACAGTGACAGCACAATACCGATGCAGGTATTGTGCTGCCTATTTTAAAAGTGCTTTCTGTGGGGGGCTGCACCCCCACACACACAACCCAACTTTAGGATTCTAGATCCAGGTAGGAGTTGGTACAGGGAGAGGGTGGAACACTGGGAGAAGGTGAAACACTGAAAAAGGACTATTACCGCGAATGTCGCCATAGTGGTCTTTTTTCCTGTTTCGCCATCGGGTTGTTGACCTGAAGGAGAGCACTGACTGGAAAAAGATATCAGCATGTGATCCAACAGGACATGTCTCCAAAATTGGCTTGAATCAGGCCATAGGTAAAAGTGGGAGTATGCAGCCAGTAATCAATTTGGCTGTAAGATTGGTGGACAGTGGAAAAGAAAGAGTTTTCTGTAGTCATAGGATGGAATAGATTTCAACCATCTGAAAAGGCATACTCACCAAGAAGGGCATGAAGTACTGTGGGAGCAGCACTGGAATTTTGACCAGAGGGAATACTATGGTCAAGAATGCCATCTAGAGGTATGTTGTAATCTCCTTCTAGTAAAATGGGGAGATTATTCTGATTAAATTGTGCAATATTGTGGGCCAGCTAGGTATGGAAAACTGAGTGGGTTCATATATCCCTCCAAGGATAAAATGTAGTTCAGGAGTGTTAATTTTGACCAACAGTGAGTGTCCTTCTGAGTCTGACTTGTGCCTCAGGATATTCCAGGATAGCCATTTATGGAGTAAGAAGGACACCCCACATTTGCAGTGGTTAAACATTGAATGCAACCCAGAGCCCACCCAGTCACACTTACATTTCAAGACCTCCTCTGGTGGAAGGTGAGTTTCTTGCAGGATAGCAACAGTTGGATTCAGTTTTTTAAGATAGGTGAGGATTGCCTTATGCTTAATAGGATGATTCAGGCTCTTCATGTTCCATATGACAAACTTATGCTCTAATTGCACCATAATAACTCATATAGATGAAAAAAGGGGAGGTTGTGGGTGTGATCAGATGTGGTTCCCTAATGCAGAATGTCTCCCCTTTATACAGTGTATAGTCAAACCTCACATGAAGGATTTGGGAAACTATTACATTTAGGGCCAATTGATCTGTGTCAAATAATCTACAAACATCAACATCTAAGTTTAACATATAGAACCGAAGAACTATATAGAAGTGGGGGGAGGGACCCCTGCAAGATAGTATGTCTGTAGGGTTCTGTTACCGACAAGGAACATCCAAAACTAAAATCCCCTAGAATTCAATAGACCTTCATTTCGCAACCCACAGAAGACCAAAATGTTCTCCAAGTGGAGGAAAGAAAAGCCTGTGGTTGAATAGACCACAATTCTAAAATTCAGCATAACACACAAATATGATAGAGAGGTAAATAACAGCCATCCCCCAAACTTAACTGAACGCCAAAAAACATGGGGTCCTAAAAGGGGAAAAAAGGGCCTCAAATTTGATACAATGGACATAGAGGTCCTTCTCCATAGGTCCTGTGTAAGTGTGATACTGGTACAGTTGGTGAGGGAGAAGAAAAATAAATAATAGAAACTAAAGCATAGTGGACCAGACAGAACCAAAAAAGAAACAAAAGAACTTATCTAGACGAAATTGCAAAAAGATAGAGGTCAGCCAGAAAGGAAGAAATCAGTAGAAAAGTATGGAGAGGGAACTATTGATTGGATAGGGTGTGATGCCATCCGTATGTAATTCAGCTCTGCATAGGAAAGTAGTCACATAAAAATAAACATATCATAAGAAGTTAAGAAGAAGAAAAAACATCAAATCTCCAAAAGTACCCCTGAAACCTGGCATTTAGCTGGGCAAAAAGTAAGAATTTTAGCAATGCCTGCTGCCATAATGGTTCCGTGAGACGGCTGTTTTTTTGCGCTTAGCACTTGCACTTTAAACAATAAATGTTTGAATTGTAGTCCTTGGTCTGGGTGCTGACTCTTGCTTGCTGGTATTTGATAATCATAACACTAGACCATTCTCAGTGTGGCTCTCTGACTTTTCCAGGTAATGCAATTAAGCAATATTTCTAAGTGCACTGCTACAATTTCCTTTTTTTTTTCTATTAATGAGATTAGCATGCAATCATCATTCCATGCAAATGCAAATAAAATAATTATGATCTGAGCACCCTAATGTTAATAGTTTGCAAATCCGAACACACACATATCTTTTTGTGCCATTTCTTAGTACAGCCATTATGATGCGATTATGATTGTGTGTGAAAACCCTACACAAAAAAAATAACACACAGTTTGGTATATTTGCATGAAATCATGATCCAAATATTGTAATATCCACGACTGCTATTTTTCATTACATGATTATTATTTCATTGCATCAGTTTATGTACATGTTAGCAAGCAATCACAATTTCATGCAAAAAAAAAAAAGATTTAGACCGTTGTATAAAATTTTGATCCTAAGGTAGCAATTTTAGTAATTGGTATTTTTAAACACACTATTATAATTTCCTATGAATTGTTACTTGATATTGCTGTGTAATCATGATTACATGTAAAATTTGTAGCCAAAATAAAATTTAGGTTATTTTCATGAAATTCTGATCTGAGTACAGTAATGTAAATAAGCAGTATTTCAAGGTGCACTACTACCATTTCCTATTATGGACATTAGCATGCAATCATCATTCCATGCAAAAGTCAAAATAAAAAAATGACAATTTGCATGCATTTATAATCCTATTTCTATCTATTGTAAATAGTAGACAGTCATGACTACATTCAGATATAAATAAAACATTTGGAATTACTGCATATACACAGTACAGTGACACTGACACATATTAGATAAATTGACTTCAGCTTGAAGTGGGAGTGTATGTGTTGAAGTGTACATGTGCATCCATGGTTACAGAAGCATTGGACAATGATGATGGATGTCTCTTGTGCTATCTGAAAAGATCTCTGTGTTCTTTGTCTTAACTGATCATGGCTGTCTGTGGTTAACTTGTGTTGTTTTGTTCCTTTGGCCGCGTGTGGGGTGGATGGGGAGTTAGGGATGGAAACCCTAAATGCTGTAGTTCCCTACTTTTGTTACATTAAGTTGAACCCCAACTGGTGCATTAGTGCAATTTCTTTTGGAAGGAATCTATAAATATATGGATGGGATTTCTGTCCCATTGAAAAGCCCATCAACTATTTCCCTGTATATCATGTCAATAAAAGTAATTACCATGGCTGGTCATCGTATATGACTTTAATTGGCATGATACATCAGTTTGGTACTGACACTGCAGTTTTCCTTCTGCCCCATGTCATGAGCTACATATTCTTTTTAATGTTGGGTGGGGTCTGGAAAATCATGTTGCAAAGCTAAAAAGAAAAACTGTGTGGAGGCAGTGTATGCGCCCAAGCCCTACTTGTCCAGGTGCAGTGAATGGGCTCATCAGGGCTCAACATGCATGTCAACCAGTTGTGAAGGAAGGCTCCCCAGCCCACTGCAAGGTGCTGTTTATGTGTGCTACAACACTGCTCTGTCCTTCCCCAGGCTGGGATGGGTGCTGAGCACTGCAGCACCTTCCCCCAGCCTCAGCCATTCAGCTGGCTCACTGAGCTTGTACTCCAACTCAGGTCACTGGCTTGGGAAAGCAATGTAATCCTCATTGAGCCAACAGATGTCAATGCAAACAACAATACTTAATCATGTTTGTGATGTTTTGATCCATAAATACCAACATATTATTTTTATGACACCCTCCCCTCTTTCTGAACATGATAGGTGCCATTTCTAAAACACTGACTGAAACATCATTTTGTACAATTTTGAAATAACATTTTGGCCAAGATTTGTGTGTGGGGTGATGGGTGCTGAGTGGGAGGGTTGGGGTGAAAAGTGTGGATGGTGGCAGACAATGAGGGACTGTTTTCTTTATTTCAGGGATTTAAAACAACAAAAGAAAAGATGTGTTTCTTTACTTTACCTAATATACCTCCGACACGAGGGACTGGCACCTCAGTGTCAGGAAGGCACTTGGTGGGTACCGATGATTAGGCACACTGATGTCCTGAACCATTGGCAGAGTCAGGGAAGTTAGAGTAAATTGACATAGGAGATTAGGTACCTCACTGATGACTAATTAACATGGAGGGGTGAAGAGTTGAAAATAAAGCAAAAGAGGGGAGATGAGTCGGCACCAGGGTGGGCATCCAGTGTTAGTACAGTATATATATACAGAAAATAAAGGCACTTGGCTGGCACCAGAAAAATGGTACCCTGATGTCCAGTTCAAATGTACAAGGTCGCTCATGCAGCTAATGGTGGTGCTACACTGATTAAAAAGAAGTCACACACACAGCATGTTCAGCAGGAGTGGGGCTACCCACTGGCACAAAGTAGTGTATCTGTAGAACAAAAACAGCAGGATGGCATACACAGACAGGGAACTGGCCCTGCCTCCTGATAAACAAGAGCATTTCCATAATATGACCACATGACATCACGTGATTATAAAAATTCAACTATCTTTATACACTAAGAGCCCCATAATCAAAAGTCCCAGGCTGCATTGCACAAGTGCCTGTGGCGTGCAACTGAGATATGCCGGCACAAAACAATTGGTATATTCAAAACTTGTACTATAAGATATGATCGTGCATGTCCAGCTGAATATCCCTAACATATGCAATCATACAAAGGGAGATGGACGTGCTGCAGGTGACCTGGGACCTGTGTGGAGCATAGAAAAATGTGCAATGTAAATTGACTTGCACGGTGCGCAAAATTGCAATATTCAGCCAGGATATGCAGATTACCTCATTGCACATTCCAAGACCACTTCCCACATGCGCAGTTCATTACTGGAATGTATTCAGGCCATTTGCATACCCCAGGCATGCACAGTTCCAGCTTTGCAGGGTTGCCCCATGCTCCACAAAGGTGAACAAAAGGTACTTCAGCCTAGCAGGCAGATGTGATGGAATCTTTTTGTGTGGGTGGGTGGATTGCATTGTCCTTGGTACAGTGCTATTACCCATAGCCATGTACAGGGTTGGAATGGGTACAGGGGGTCCAATAGGACAGTGGCCAGAGGGGCCCATCTGGATAAGCAACAGGGGAGGGCACAATGTGACACAGTCTGATCAGTATACTACATGCATGTGATACACCAGCTCCATATGTAGCATACAGTCACCTGTAGAACCCTCCTCCCGTATGACAGGAACATAGTGATAACTGCAAGGAATGGTAGTGTGCAGACAGTGGCTGAGTACTCGAGTGGGTGAGTCCCATCTACGTGCACCTATGGTGTACCACCGTGGGTGTGTTTCACAGGTCAGTCACTGGCCCATGTCATGCTGCCACTAGTACCACCAGGCTACCTTGGACCCATTGCCCTAGATGTCACCCTGGGTGCATGCCACCACTGGGTGGTGCCCTGCAGTCCTCATGGGTGCAGGCCATGGACCCTGGTACATGTGCTGCAGTTTGGCTGTCTGCTCTGCTGTTGTGCCTAGGGGGCACCCAACAACACAGGCATTTGGCAGTTTTGTGTCCACATCCTGGAAGTGGTGTGGGGGATGGCTCTCTAGGTGGTGTCTATGGTGTGCTGGCACCTGTGGCTTTGGGTATGTCCATCTTGGCATGACTGCTGTCTATGGATGTCTGGAGCACATCCAGATGCACCTCTGAGGGCTGTCTTAAGGCCACCTGTCTGCAGTTCTGCAGCCTGCCTGTGAGTGGCTTGCAGATTTAGGCCATCCTTTGACATGCCTAACTGCTCAGAGCATTTTTGAGAAGCACAGCAGATGTGCCGCACATTTTGGCTGAATATTCAGATACACAGCATATTCATGTACATGCCCACTGTTTTGCACTGCATACATTATATCTGGATGATCACCATTTGGAAATGCATGACACATCTCTTCCATTCAAACATCACAGTTCAGCGCAGTTTCTGGGATGCGCCACACATCTTCATTTTGGGACATGCATTTTTTCTCCTTTGAAAATATGGGCCTGATTTTTTTAAACTGTGCACACTCAGAAATGGAAAAGTTTTTCTTAAATATTTTAAAAAACTGCTACTGTTTGAGAGATAAAACATCAATAGTGAGTGCCTTCAGCCAAACTCTATAAAACCTACAAGTTTAAGGTTTTTAAATGACCCTAGTTTTAACAGGTGAGCAAAAAAATAGGTCTTAACTGATATAATTTTGGGTCTCTTTGCCCCTCTATAATGTTACCCCTCTTGAACTAATTACCATGACATTTTCAGAATACAGAGATACTGGCGCCATCTTTGAGCATTCCAAATTCCTAGTAAATTGCTTGAAAAAGGGCAAAGTTTTTAAGATGCAAAAACTTGGGGGTTAACATTAAAGTGCTTACTCAACCCTAATATTCAAGTGTTACTGTGCCTGTATAATGTATATAAGCTGCAAAAATGGTAATACATCAGTTAGGGTTAAAGCTACAAAAGTAGGGAAATGTGTTGGGTTTCCAAATCTAACACCCCACCCTCCACCCTGCACAAACGAATTCCATTAGAAAATAAGCTGGGTGGGTGCCACGTAGGAGAATGGGGTGAGTGTTAGGGCTGATGACCTCAATGCCACCCCCAATGCCTCTTCATCTGTGCAGGCAGAGGGGCAGGGTGGTAGGGTTGGAAACCCTAACTCCACACTTCCCTACTTTTGTCACTTTAACCCTTACTGATGCATTAATGAGGTTTTTTCAACTTATTTCCTTACTTTTTGAGATAGTGTAATGATATGCTAATGTGCTTGTCCTCCACAGAAGCATATATGTATGAAGCTATGGGAGTGCAGGGCCCTCCTGGCCCTGTACTCCCATTCCTCCATAGATGTGTATATGTACTCACCTGTGGAAGCGCAGGGCCTTGTCATGCGCTTCCATTTATAGGCCAAGAGTGATACAATTGTCAACATACCCTTTTTAAATCCTTTTTCGTGAGACATCCTAATCCTTTTTTGTCAGAGAATTCCTTTTTCATGAAATGGCATAATCCTTTTTCATCATGACAAAAATGGATTAGGCCTTCTCCGACCAGATGGTCCTGCCAGTAATCCTTTTTCATCAGACAAATACCTTTCTTGTTATGACAAAAAAGGATTATGACATCTCACAAAACAGGAATTCATCTGATGAAAAAGGATTACTGGCAGGGCCATCTGGTTGGAGAAATCCCCAATCCTTTTTTGTCAGACTAATTCCTTTTTCCTCAGACATCATAATCCTTTTTCATCATGACGAGAAAGGAACAGAAGCGAGTCACAAAAAAGGGTTTAAAAGAATAAAAATAACCATTCTGAAGCCACATACAATTTATTAAAGGCACACAACAATAAAAGATATTCTGATAAACAAGGTACATACTTTGATGTTTGCAGAAAAAGTCCCTGGGCACAGTTATGCCAGTTTGTTTGGACTAAAATAAAAAAACAAGATTGCGGCTGATGAAAAAGGATTTTTTTCTGATGGAAAAGGATTCTAAGGATCCTTTATCATGAGAGGGTCAAATCCTTTTTCATCAGAGCAAAATCCTTTTTCATTCCATGCAGCTATCCAAAAGACTGAGCTGAGCATGCTCAGAATCCAAAATATCAAAATTTTATAACTTTGGAATGGATTAATATTTTTTCATCAAACCAATGCTGGCTTGTACTTTGGGGAAAGTGCTTTCTATCTGAAACTTTCAGACCAAAATGCCAAACAGTTTGGCAACAGCATGATGAGGAAAAAACTGGCAAAAGGGTGAATTTTAGCATTTTATCACTATGTGCAGCACAAAATCCATGAATCCAACTAAAACAAAACTTGACACATCAAGAAATATACCCCACAGGACAGCACATACCAGATTTTGTGCAAATCTGTTCAACAATTGCAAAGTTATTAAACTGCAAATTTCAGGTTTAACATTAAAGTGCTTACTCAACATTAACTATAAGGACACGACCACACCCTTATAATACACATGCAAGGAAATAAACCCACCAAGAGGGCCAACCAGATCAGAAAGCCATGACCCTAAAGGGTAGGTGGTTTATTATCTGATTAACCCCTTGATGGGTTTATTTCTGATTATGGTGCAGTTGCTCATCTTTTATGTTGTAGTATACATTTAGATGGTTACTGTTAGTTTTGTTCACAGTTGCATATACAGGAAATATTGCAGCTGCCAACACCTCCCAACACTTATATATAAATATATATATATATATATATATATATATATATATATATATATATATATATATATATATATATATATATATATATATACACACACACAGTATATATAATACAGGTTGAATAAGCACTTTAATGTTAAACCCCAATTTTTGTACCTTCATAACTTTGCTCCTGTTTAACTGATTTACATGCAATTTGGAAAGACCAGAGATGGTACCAAGATGTCTGGATCAAGAAAACGTTGTGGCAATCAGTTTACTGTGGGCAAAGTTACAAACAGGGAAAATCCCCCCAAATCACCAAGATTAAGACTTTGTTTTCTTAAATGTAACTAAAAAACTAGGAAAATTTGAAATCTGAAACTTGCAGATTTGATAGAGTTTGGTCCAAGGTGTGTGCTTTTGTGTTTTTCTATGTCCCAAAGTTAAGTTGTTTTTAAATTACTGAAGAAAAAAGTTACATTTGTGAGCATGCACAGTTTTAAAAATCAGTGTTCTAAAGATAACTCAATTTTTTGACAATGTAAAGTAATGTTTTTCTGTTACTAGGTGCTGGCATTTGTCAGCTGGCAAGGCTGGTTCCCTGTTGGCAAATGCCATCCCCACTGTTTTCATTCACCAGGGACAGAACTACATGTCAGTGTGTAGACCTGCTCCTGCTAAGCATGCTGTGCATATGTTTGTGGCTCTGTCTGCCATTAGCTGCATATCCAGCTTCATTTATTTCAACTGGATACCAGGATGCCCAATCCCTGTTACCAATTTAATAATCTGATTTAATAGTAGAATTGGATACCAAAGTTCCAACCCTGAAGTTGGTTTGTTCCCCCATCCTCTTTGTACAGCCACTCCCACCAACAACATAATCTGAAGTTCTTGACACTGGGGTGCCCAATCCCCTGTTTTGGCATACCAAACCTGCCTTCACCAATCAGTCTGGGACACTGGGGTGCCCACCCTTGGTGCCCTGAAGTATCATGCTGACACTGGGGTACCCAATCCCAGTTTCAGAAGTAGTGTAAGTGGACCAAAAAGAAAGAAAGAAATCTGTCCCACATCTCTGATTTTTTAAGGATGAAATAAAGAAAACAGTTCATCATTGGCTGCTGCTGTCCCCAGCCTCCCATACCAGCCCTCCCACTCAGCACCAAATAACCTACACCCTGTTACCCTATACTTACCCAGCTAAGGTCCAATGTAGATATCCTCTCTTGATGAGAGACACAGCTTCACTCTTCAATGCTGAACTGAGAACTAATGTTTTTATTTAAACATTAAAAAAAAGAGCTGATCTCTTAAAATAAGAATAATTCAAATTATGTCCATCTCCTCTCTTCTCTCCTGCATTGTCCATCTGCAATCAGTGTGGAAGAGGCTAAATATACATATACATGAACCACTTCACAGTGGTGTGTGAAATTTTCAAATTCCGACGGAACGCAATTTTGCAGAATTTTTTGAATTCCAGTGAATTTCATCAGAAATAGAATGGTGGAATTCCACAGCAGAAAATAGTTATAGAATGATTTTCCATGGAAAAATGCTGCTCCATGGAATATTATTCCATGGATCACAGCAGGTGGAATTCCATAGAAGAATCAGTGAAATTCTGGCAGAAATTCTGCAAGCAGAATGGTCATTCTGTGCTAATTTCAATGGCAGAATTCTGCACTCCACACAGCACTGCTGCTTCACAATATGGACACTTCACAAAATAGTGTCATATACTTTTTTCACAAAGTATTTACATTGTTCTTTATACAGATGATTCAAAGTGGGGACTGATCATCACATAGAGCTAATAGCCCATCTCTTTGTAAGGATATATTGACTGGTGTGGAAAAACAATGGGGGGGGTGGGGTCCAGCTCCGTGATGCAGATTTAAGACAATGACAAGGTTTTCATAGCATATTATGAAGTGAAATGATCTGAACTTCCAATAAATCCACTTAAGTTACTTGCCTTTTAAGACACAACAATTAAACAGTATTCTTTAAAGATTTAGGCTTAACTATGAATAAAGAAGGGCACTTATCATATAGATGTATAAAGATGGTGATTACCGATCTGTGCAATGTGGTCAAAGAATTTACTGCCCTTGCATAGCTTCATTCCACATAATCAACATTTATCTTGGTTACTGTATATACACATATAAATACCTGGGATGCTCTGGAATATACATATATATATATATATATATATATATATATATATATATATATTGTATATATATTTACGCAACAGAGATGGACATAAATGGAGTGTGATAAATATGTTTATCTGAGCAACAGTGTGGATAAATTTCATTTATCCACACAGTTATTTTATCCACACTAACCATATTCAAATGCAAATAACTTTAAAATGAAAAAAGATAGCATGGTACTGAGCATGAACATTGTTCAGCATAAAATTATCTACAAAATGAGTGGTGTTTCATTTATTGATACCGTATAGATTTTTATAATTAGCAAAAAAACAGAAGAAATGTAATTTTTTGTTCAGTTTTTTGACAAACTAATGGAGATAATTTCAAAGTGAAAAACTGATAGCATGGTACTGTGAGCATGGAAGTTGTTCAGCACAAAAATATCTGCAAAATGAGTTGTATTTCATTGATGGGTACCTTTTAGGTTTTTTTATAATTAGCAAAAAACAGCAGAAAATTCAATTTTCTTTTCACTTTTTTGACAAACAACTGCAAATAACTTTAAAACTAAAAGGGCAGCAAGCTAATGTGAGCATGTCATATGTTCAGCAAGACGTTTTCTACAAAATGTGTGGTGTTTCATATAATAGCAACCACTAAGCTAGGCAGACATACACTAGGAAAGTTAACATAAAGTCCCAGAAAATATTGCTAAAAAAAAGATAAACAGTCAAAAGCAAATGTTCCTGCTCTGACAGAAAGCAGCCCTACTGCATAAATGAAATACACAATGTGAGCTGTCAGATAAATGATTTATCTACACTTGTGCTGTTGACCTCGGACACCTCACTCATGGCTTACGCCACTCTTGAGGTTACCTGAGATCAAACAGCACATGTGTAGATAAATCATTTATCTGACAGCTCACCAATATATATCATATATATATATATATATATATATATATATATATATATATATATTGTAGCATGGTAGTGCCACCATAGTTAGGGTTGAGTACCCCACTTAAGATTAAATGGTGAAACTTTGCACTTTAATAACTTTGCTACCGTTCAATGGATTTTCCTGAAAAGTATGGGGTGTAACCATAGACCTTGGTATTTGCCAACCCTTGTACCAGACAGATATACGGCTGCGGAGTTATTAAGTGCATGCAATTATGGGTTTTAGCGCATTCTTTGCTCTTGCCTACAGGTCGCATGGTTTGTGTGACTGGTCCAACAACTTCTGGGAATGTGGGGCCAGGGTCTCTGATGTGTCTTTTGAAGATTTCATGAAAAAATATTGAACGGTTCAAAAGTTATTCAAAAAACAAGTTCCCATTAAAAGTCTATGGGAAAAGTTAAAAAATTCAACATTTTCGCAAATGCACTTTTTAGTGTTGCAAATGACCCTAGTGGTGTCACAAATCCACCATTTTTTTCAGTTACTGATCAGAAAAATGCTTGCCATTTAAAATTGGGAACCTCTAGGAACACAATTCTTTTTGTGTTCACCTAGTCGGACCCTCAGGATGTCTTTAGTTTGGGAATAAACACCCCAGAAATATTTTTTCCAAATTTTTGGGAAAATAGTGTTGCAAAGTAGTGTTGCACTTGTAAATTTTTGTGAAAGGTGTCGCAAATCATGACACTAGTTTTCTAGACTATGGCCAAAATGACAGGAATTCTTTGCTACCCTGCTGTGAGAGAACGGTTTGGTCTTTTGGGCTAAAATTTGGAGGGAAGGCAGCCAACATCTCACAGATGTGCCTTTTGGTGGTTTGGTGACAACATATTGCACACATGCAAAGTTATGGTACTCTGAAGTTTACATTTTTTTCCCATAGACTAACATGGTGGCATCCATCGCGCCTTTTGGGGCTCGTATTTCAGAAACGGTGTGAGATATGGAATTTTTGTCACAAAAAACAGGAAACTCATGATTGATGAGAAATTTAAATTTTTATTCTACGTCATATGGTTACTGAGATATTAGCAATTTAGTATTGCAACTGCTTGTTTTCTGCTCAGAGGCCCATTATTATGCATACATTCTTTGTTTTCACTGTGTTTCTCCGTGGAGCTTTTGGAGAAAAATAGGGTGCGCGCTCCAGTTGCTGTTATACGTAGGCTTTACACTTGTATTTCTGTGCCCATTTACATTAGCGTTCCCGTGTATGCCACCATGTGTTTTACCCTTTGCATTTCCATTTGCACTTGCATTTGCATTACTGTTACCATTTGTGTCTCCACTACTGATTGTGTTTTGCTTAGCATCACCATGTACATTACCATTTCTGTTGGCGGCCACCCTTCCATTTCCATTTGCATTTGTCTTTCGTTTTGCATCATCGTTGTTCTTACCATTACCATTTGCATTTCCAATTGTGTTCCTGTGCCCATGCGTGTTACAGTCTGCATTTCCATATGTGCTTGTGTTTGCGTTTCTGTTTCCTTTGACGTTATTGTTGCTGTTACCATTACCATTTCCATTTAGAATTGCAGTACAGTGACCATGTGCATTACGGTTTGCGTTTCCATATGCTCTTGCATTTGCATTTCCGGACATTCCATTCACTATTTATAGTCCTCATTCTCAAAAAGAAGGGAAATTAGAGGCAAAAACCTCCATTTAATGCATCAGTTAGGATTGTTCCACAGCGGCAAAAGTGAGGAAATTCTGTGTTAGGGTTGAAACACCCCCCTTGCACCCCATCAGCCCACCCCACCCAACCAGCATTGGGGTGTGTGTTGGGATCATCGGTCCTAACTCTCACCCCATTCTCTTATGCCTCAGCTTGTTCATGCATGTGATGGGGTGAGAGTTAGGGCCACTGACCCCAATGCTCACCCTGATGCCAGTTGGGTGAGGTGGGCTGAGGGGGTGCAAGGGGGGTTTTCAACCCTAACACAGAATTTCCTCACTTTTGTTGCTGAGGAACAACCCTAACTGATTCATTAAACTGAGTTTTTTTTCCTCTAAGATATATGTGTGTGTATATATATATATATATATATATATATATATATATATAAAATAAAAGATAGCTATTTATTGTCATGTCAGTGTTCTAAATCATGAAATCCTACCATTTACAGTTCAAAAGTGAAAGCCTCTGCAATAGGGATATAGATCTTTGAAAAAGTGCAGTCTAATAGAAGAATCATGTGTTTGCGAGTTTAAACAGTCACTTTAGGAAAAAGGTACAGGGAGGAACAGGGTGCAGGAAAACACTATTTTAAGCAAAAAAGATGTTCCAGGACTAGAGGGCATGGGATGAAGTTGGAGGGAGGATGATTCAGAGGAAACATAAGAAAGAATTTCTTCACAGAACGGGTGGTGGACAAGTGGAACACCCTGCCAGAGGAAGTGGTGGGGGCTGAAACAATCACAGGATTTAAGAATGCATGGGATAGACATAAAGGAATTCTGGAGGTCAGGGGTAAGTGGCAACAGACTTCTAGGAAAACAAACTGAACTTACAAGCTCAAATGGGCAGACTGGGTGGGCCATAGGCCCTTATCTGCCGACACTGTCTATGTATCTATGTATCTATGTATCTATGTAGGTAACACATTAGCACAAATGCATAAATGGAGTTCACCAGAAATAATGCAAGTGTATTTTTTGGTGTTCAAAAATCTCTGATTGTCTAGAGAATTCTTTGTATTTTCTTCAACTTTAAAGTTTCTCTGAAAACAGCTGAGCATCTTGAGGAAGTCTTCATTTCAAATGTCTGGAGCACACTCCCTTTAATCTCCAACAAAATCCTGTTATCTCTGCTCATCTGCAGTAGTGCCCACAGCTTGAATGTCTGAAGAGTAATAGTATTCTTGGAGGGGTATCACCAGCACAAAGGGGCAGTTGGTGTTGTCTCTGTATAGATTGCTGGTAAGACCCCAACTAGAGTATTGTGTCCAGTTCTTGAGATGAGGGGGGGGATTTTCAAAGTCTAGCGATGGTCCTTATTAATATGAGTTTCCTGTAACATGACAATATGTGGATGGTATCTATTAAGATGCTGAAGAATAGTGTACTTTTTGAAATTGTCTTTCCCACCTTTGATATTCCATGAAATGAAGTTCCAACTCCCCATATCTCTAGGATATCTTCAATTTTCCTAAATGTGATGTTCTGCCTATGATTCCCAAAAAAGCCAACATTTTCTTGATGGGTATTCCCCCCAACACCCTCCCACAAAACTATCTCCGTCCCCAAAACCCTCCTGCAGTTAACTCCATAACCCCCCCACCCTCGCTGCCATCCCCCACCTTCTCTACAACTCAGGCCAAATGCCCCCTCCTAACTGCACTGGCTGTCATGCTCTAAAAGGAGCAGTCCCCATTAGACATACTGTCTCCCAGACTGAGAGCCTGGTATAATCTACCCACTATGCAATAAGAATTACTGAATGCCCAGCTGAACATCATATTAATACATCTGCTTTGGAGTGGGAAGAGTAATATGCCCTTAACTTTGTTCCTTAGGCTTCAAGAGAAAATACAATTTTAACCATCTATAACCTATTCCTTTGTGAAGTCTGAGATTTTGTATCCCACTTTACACACTTTAAACATTTTTTCACCATTTGGAGTTATGCAAGAAAAGGAAAACAACAGAAACAAACAAAAAATAAATAAACCATAGTCTTTAAATTTAAAAGTTAAGGACAAACTAAGTAATTTAAAGGTCCACGAATTGAACCAGTGTCCTCAGATTGCAGAAGCTGACCCTGATGATGAATAAGGAGAAAAATAACCACTGTGCATATTCCTCGAGGGGAGTTCTGAAATGTTACTGTTATTCACACAATAGCCAATAGAGGGTGCTGTAGGCTTGGTTATCTCTCATGGAGTCACACTGCACCCCTTTGTGTCAAGTCTTTAGAATGGAAAAGAAAACACTGAGCTGCCAGTAATGGACAAACTAAATGTTCCACACAAGGCTAGCAGGCATCAAAAGTAAAAAGAGGGAAGCCAAAATAAAAAATTTAAAAAAGGAGCAAAAAAAACCAACCACAAGTGGCTCCACATTAACCCCTCTTATGCACAGCAAAGAATATGTCAGTTCAGAGAGAAGGAAAAAATCGTTCCCTAAAAGACACTTAAAGAACCTGTAGATGAATGTCCCAATGCCATTGAAATGATTCCTGGATTAAGTTGGGCATCCAAATGGAGATCATCCCCCTTTCCCGAAAAGATCAGGGAGTCAAACCACCAGGTCATTAGCCGCTTGTTCTGCGGTCTCATAGTGCTGGGTTCCCGATGGCAGAGAGACTTCCAGATGGGACGGATATAGCATCCTATGTCTGATTTTAGCTGCCCATAACTGAGATTGTATCGAACAGTAAGTGACCCTTTCTTGTCTGACTTTCAAAGTCAAATCAGGGACTAATCTCAGACGTTTTCCTTCCCACTCAATTTTTACTGCATTTCTGGCCGCTTTCAGGATATAATCTCTATCAAGATAATTCAAAACTTTAAAAATGATAGGGCCAGGTGGTTGTTCCGATGAGGGTTTAGGCCTGATAACTCTATGTGCACACTCGATTACATACTGTATGTAGGCCCATTAGTAGAGGGGCCTGCTATGCACACACAAAGTTGCTGAATAAAAGAGATGGAATTATTTCGCTCATCGCTCTCTGGCAATCCCAGTAATACCAGGTTGTTCCTGCGTGATCTACCTTCTAGATCGTTGACTGTATCAAGTCTCTTAACCATCCGCTTGAGTTTGATATTGTCTTTTTCTAGCTTAGCTAGTCTATCCTCGGTGGATGAAATCTGAGCCTTTGAGTCCGAAACACGGACAACCAAACCAGACAGAGTCATCTTCAATTCTCTAAACTCAGAAACAAGCGAGAATAAAGCATTTTTAATTGTGTGGATGTCCTTGGTGACCTGATCTTGTGGGGAGCTCGAAGTGAGCTGGATCAAATTTAACTCTGGTGATGTGCTTCTGTGGGGCCTTTTGGCTTCCAGCCCCACCGCGACATCTTGCTCTTCCTTCTCTTCAGCTCTGGTAGTCCTTTCTCGCTGAGGGATGTTATCTGGATGTTCCATCTTACTGACTAGACAAACAGAGTTCACTTCAATGCTTTTTAAATATAGCAGGTAGAAAAAAGTAATCTTTTTAATCACTGAATAATGGAGCTGTACCAACACGCTGCCATACCCACCAAAGGCATCACGTGACTCCTCATTACTTCTATTTTAAATACATTATGGTCTGATCCACTCATGAATTTTGTGGGAGACAGTCTTGGTGGGCTAATTGCCTTCTTTTGTCTGTAAAACCCAGTAATACCTAGTAATCTGTTTCATCCTGATCTTTACCATTCAAAATGTCACCAAATGCGCAGTGTTAGAGTTATCGACCTCACTCTGCTCATTGCACACTGTTGATTAGTGTGTATTTCTGTCTCTGTGTTTCTCGCTTTGCTGACAGAAAATAATAAACACCTGCACTTGTACTGCCTCTTATAGACTAGCTCTTAAAAAGGTGATTGGATCTTATGTTTTCACCCTTGCAACATCTGCATCACCTGTGAATCACCTGTAATGTATGCATTGTCAACCTTGCATGCTATGCTTTTGACCCTGTACTAATTCTTTTTGTATGCTGCTCATATGAACCGCCAGTACAGCAACTGTTGCATCAGCCTATTATGTACCCAATTGCCTTGAACCTGTTTTGAAATTGCATGTATGTATTCACCATCTGTTACATATGTATCTAAGAACTCTCAGTCTGCACATCCCTCTCCCCATTTCCCCCAGGACGTACCGTGAGACGAGCATTAAGTTGCTTAGTGTATCTTTCCTGGTGAAACAATTCAATAAATAAATTAATTAACAAAATCAGAGAAAAAATTGAAGTTCTCACTCCGTTACTCTTTCTTTTGCATGTACTATTGATTTGCACCCTTGACTGCACTAGTAGATTGAAATAATTAAAAAAAGAAATAGACAGCAGAGACCATTTCAGTGGTACTACCATTTTTACTAGCTCTCCAGTTTAGATCATAAAGAGGTTCTTGATTTTTACTAGTCTGTAATCATGCTGTGCTCTTTGTAACATTGTTCCTGTTTTAAAATCCTCTTTTCAACGCTGTCACCGCAGCACTCCCCCCAACCTGTCACAGAATGGACGTGTTAGAAGTGCCATATCTAATCTCAACAAATCTATCTCTCTCTGCTCATTTTTTTCCAAAGTAGTAACTTTGTCTTACAGATTTTATCTTTTTATGGCAGCCTCCCTGTATAATGCTTGTAACATAAGGTAACAAGTGAGCTAGCACTATTGCAGAGCTGTACCCTCACCAAGGGATCTTTTGTACAAAGGTGGAAGCAGGGTGGAGGCTGGCAGCAGGCAGTAAGCTAATGACTACAGGCCCATCAACCTGAATTTGGTGGAGGTGAAAGTAATTGAGACATTCTTGAGGGAAAGGATTGTGGAATATTTTGAATCCTGTGACTTACAGTATCTGTGGCTGTATGGATTCACTTAAGGGTACATGGGAGCTGATATCAAAGTAATCTATTAGTTTTCTTTGATGGGGTGATGAGGGATATTAATCAGGGTGGAGTGGTGGATGTGGCTTACCTGGATTTCAGTAAGGACAGGAATACCTTTCCACATAGCAGAATAGTAAATAAGCTGGGCAGCCTGGGAGTGTGTACTAAAATATGAAATTGGGTAGAGAATTTTTTGGGGAGTGGGCATCAGTGGGTGTTTGGAAACAGTGTTCATCCGATGCTGGGGGAGTGACCAGTGGTGCACCACAGGGATCAGTACTTTGGCCTGTACTCTTTATTAACATCACTGGTGATAATAAAGAGGGGTTAGATATGCTTTTTTTAGGGTTGAGGCAAAGATCAACCACAGGGTAGACACTACAGAGGTGGAGGGGTGGAAAACTAAATGGAACAATGAAGACAGAACTACTTAAGCTTGAGGAGTTGTCCAGTGTGTGTCATTAAATAGAGAATAATGGATGGGAAACTATGCACAACCAGTGTGTTCTGCTATAGATGTGTTCTGATTTCCTCTAACCTTAAAAGTGAAGTTTGAGATGTCAATGGGAATCAGAACCCTGAGTTTGCAGAATACACTGGTTCTGAATACAGTTGCACATCCTGCATTTTATTTAATGTATATATTACTGAGTTAATTATGCATGTGGCAGTTATGTTGCTTTCAGAATGAAATTGAGGTGTGCAGGTGCTTTAGTTTTCAGAATGATGTTGTAACACAAAAGGGTGCAATCACATTTCATGACCTTTGAACTGTGGTAGAACAGCATATTAAAAGGCATGGAATTCTACACAGAAAAACACTCTACAATACACCATACATTCATTGTGAATGAATGAGAAATCAAGTACTTAGTGCATGGAAAACAAGGGAGGGAGTACATGAAGGGGGTACTGCAGTGGTGAGCACAAAAGAGGAAAGAAAACTGGGGTCTGTCATTTCTGATGATCTAAAAGAAGCCAAGCAGTGTGACAAAGCAGATGGATGCACCAGGGGATGTTGCTGTGCATAGGTATCACCAGCAAGACATATGATGTGTTTATACCACTGTAACATTAAGTAATTGATGAATCCTCAACTAGTGTAGTGTGTCCAGTTCTGGAGAACATATCTCTGAATGGGCATGCACAGGTTACAGGCAGTCTAGCAGAGGGCAACTAAAATGGTGTAGTGGCATGCTGTCACCACTAAACTTGCTCTGCATGAGGGAATGCCTACAGGGCACTCCAGTGGTATGGGCACCCCAAGGTTTCACATACTTGGGGATAAACATCACCACACTACGGAGGAACTTGGTTGAGGCAGACTATACACCCACCACAGCCTCCATCAGAGTAGAAACACAAAGATGGACTAAGCTATACCTATCCCTGAAAGGCAGGGTAGATGCTGTACACATGTTCGTGCTGCCTAAGATAGCATACCTCATGTGCAACCTACCAATCCCTACACAACAAAACACACTTCTGAAAATCAAAAAGGTGACAGCAGGGTTCATCTGGTAAGACAAAGCCCCAAGATTTGGAAAAACTAGCTTATGGGTGCACTGGTCTGGGGGGATTGGGTCTCCCCTGGCTGCCGGGATATTTACTAGCATATAAGGCTGCACAAGCAATCAGATGCTTTCTCCCTAAAATCCCAAATACCCCTGTATTGGTGAATGTGGAAATGGACATATCAGAATCCAAATGGCTGGGAACCTACTGAGCAAAGGGGGACACCCAAAGGGCCACCTTTCTCCTGTTATCCGAGTGACAAGAGAAGCCTGGCACAGGTGCAAACATCTCACTCAATGTCCAGCCCCCTTATGGGCACCACCTACACAGTACAGCCCCTTATGGCACAACCCAGATGTGCTAGTGGGGAAGACAAACCATCAACTGGCACTCTTGGCAGCAGGCAGGCATCTGTACAATAGCAGATCTTTATGTACGGGACTCTGAAGCCATAATGTCCTTCCTGAAAAGGCAGGCACAGTATCTGCTACCCAAAACAGACTTCTGGAGATTTCTCCAGATCAGGATTGCATCCAAGACCCACAGAGCTACAGCACCTATAGGAAATGGGTGGAAATAGCTGACCACAATGCATAAACAAGGTGAAGTAAAGGGCACTGCAGGCAAGATGTATGATATGCTTAGGGACTTTCTACCCAATACCACAATTTAGTGTAAGGTGCAATAGGAGCATGACCTAAATAAAGATAATAGTCACTGAAGGGTGGCAGTACCTCAAGGATGCCTATCTGGTCTACAGGGAATCTAGGTGCCAGCTTATACACCTTAAGGTACTGCTGGGATGGTACCGTACCTCGGATAAACTCCAAAAGATGGGACTCATCCCCCATTCCACATGCTGTAGGTGACAGGCCCCACATGCCAGTCTGCTGCACATACTATGGCAGTGTCCCATAGTGGTGCCCTTCTGAACAGCAGAAATTTTGGTCTGCTCCAAGATCCTGCAAACAAAAGGATCTGCTGCCCCAACCCTTAGCCTCTTGGGCAATACCTCAAAGGTGTCAAACTCTTCTAAACAATCCAAAAAAATGGCTAGTTGTGGTGCTACTTGAAGCCAAAAGGGCTATCCTGATGAGGTGGTGCCAGAATCTACCTCCCCCACTTCTTACATGGCATATGACAGTGGCTTAGTTAGCACATTTCGAATGGTTGACATACACCACCACCACCAACCACACACAGGTTTACAACAAGAAATAGCACCTTTGTCTCAGATCACACCTATGCTCTTCCCCCACCCCATCACCTGGCAACTCACCCTTCTGACTCAGACAACAGTTTTACTCCACATTAAGCTTCCACCTGAACTGGTTCACTTCTGTCCTTATAAGATGAAAGGTCTTAGAAAGGGGCACTCTTAATAATACAGGATCAGCCCCCCACCAGACAGGTCAGCAATGCCTGGTAATATTCAGGATTTTGCTCAGTTCCCTTCTGTAAAGGTTCAACAAGATAAGCCCACACCACTTCCAGGCTGATGTATACCCAGGCTGCATACTCCTTTATTGATTCAGGGCTAGAGGGTATGGTTCGCCATGCAATGGTTGATGTTCTTACTTATTATGGTTAATACAGAAAGGGACTAATCATCCCAATGTAGAGTTCTGTTTAGTGTTAAATTCCTTCAGTGCATGCCTATATTTGCAAACAGTGTATCCTATAAGCAAAAGTTAAGTATACACCTGTTACCTACTGCATTTGATGCCAAGTCATCTCTGCTTCATGTGTGTTCCATTGTTGAAAAATCATTATAAAATCTTTTATGACTAAAAAATGGTGCTGGGACTGTAACATATAGAATAATGGATGGGGAAGTGTGCGTTATGAGAATTTAATGGTCGTCCAAGGTGTGGGATGCTACATAAACCCTGAGGGCAAAGCCTGAAAGGGTTATTAAAGCATCCCTCACCGAGAGCGACCACTGCATTCGAGTACGAAACTTCCCCATTTTTTATTTTTTATAATTGCTGATCAGCAATTTTTTTGTCAAAGTGCATTTAGTAATGCTGTGTCTCACTCATGTGTCAGTCACACACACACACACACACACACACACACACACACACACACAGTCTATCTTTCTCTCCTTTGCTTTTTTCTTTTCTTGTAAAGCTTTTCTATTTAATCTGCCATTTATTTTTTGACTTGCAGACTTGCAGAGCTGGGCATTTGGATTGCAATCGCAATCGGGCATACCTAAGGCACTTCAGCCTCTCAGCCATTCCTGGTTCCCACTGGTAGTTGTTGTCCACTGCGGGTTCTGAATGACAGGATCAACCAGATAGATTTTTTTTTGTTTGTAGATGTTGAGCAGGTCAAAAAAAAAGAAAGCGATGATGACTCTCAGTTTGCTGGCTCCTCAATATGTGGGATAAGGAGCCACCATGTTTCTGAAACTGTTTACCCCACCCAGTAGTAGAGCAACAGCCAATCAGGGAATTGATGTTTTTTAAGTGACTCAGCGTGTACTCACCATTATAGCCCGTGGGTTATAATGGCTAATTATAACTTGGCCAGCCTATGTAAAACATTGCTGACCAGTTATTATAAAATAATTATGACCAGAGACTAAAGTGTCTCATTATATACACTTTAGAGGTAACTATGGATATGATATGGTATGTTATGAAAAGATAGGGACTTTCAAATACCTCACAAATACAAATAAGGTTCAAGAGGAATGTATACTCAGATTAAAAGGTGTCCAAGAACAAGGGGTCATGATATGAAGCTGGGGAGGGCAGACCTAGGTAAAATGTGTGACAGTCCTTCTTCTCTAATAGGGCGGTGAAAGCACTAAACACCCTCAAAGCAGTGGTGGTAGGGTCAGAAATGACAATGGCATTCAGGAATGCATAAGATATGCAGAATGGAACATTGATGCAGTGGAAATGATGACAAAGCTGGCAAATAAGTAGAGTCTGTTGCATCACAGAAGGTAGGGGAAACAGGCTGTCTAGGTGGGGAAAGACATCCTTATCTATCAAGAACTGATATGCATTGTACAACAGAGAATTGCTCTGCATAGAATTCCATCCCTTTCAAAATGTTGCTCTATCACACTTCAAAGGTCATTGAATGTGATTGTACCCTTCTGTGGTACAATAACATTATGGAACCTCTAGAGACTGCATACAACAGTTTCATTCTCAAAGCCAAAGAACTGCTGTGTGCACGTATCACATAACTGTAACATAACCTATTGTTACAGGACATTGATACCTTGCCTGAGTTTATGTATTCATCTTGTATAATGCTCACCTTGTTTGTTGTATCTTGCACTGTGTGCTTGTATTATTATTTGTCCACCTCTGTATGTTGTCTAACTGTACTGGATTCTGTACTTGCTTATGTATGATTCACTGCTGCTGTTCACTGTATTTTACCATTGATTGTGCCAGTTTTTCATCCAGGCCATGCCTGAAAAAGGTCTTTGGACCAGTGCACCAACCCGTTTAACAAATGAATAAAAATATACTATACACTATAAAAATACAGGATGAACAATTTTATTCACAAACAGTGTATTATGCCATCTCATGATTCTGATTGCCATGGATTTCTCGAGTTTGTGTGGATACACAAACTCCAGTGGACATCTTGGACATGGCACACTTCTCTGCCTTGAGCTCCATCTTCAAGGAGAACTTCTTCACAGGAACTGGGTTAGGAACTGTCTGGGGGATAGGAAGCAGAGGGTGGTGGTTAATGATATCCAGTCCAAGGAAAGGGAGGTGACTAGTGGGGTATCTCAGTGAGCGGTCTTGGGGCTAGTCCTTTCAATGTCTTCATTAGTGACATTGCAGAGGGGTTGGAAGGAAAGGGCGCTTAGCATATGACACCAAGATTTGCAATAGGGTAGACACTCCAGATGGGGTGGAATAAATGAAGAGGTACCTAGAAAAGCTGGAAAATGGTCCAAAGCATGACAACTGAGATTCAATGTGAAGGAGTGCAATGTCATGCACCTGGAGTGCAGAAACCCTGCAGAGAGCTGCAGGATGGGGGCGGGATTGCTAGCAGTCACTAGAAAAATACTTGGGGAGTATCATCTTGGATGACCTAACAGTGTCCAAACAATGCACAAAGGCTATAGGGAGAATCTGTGGCATGCTGAGGTGCACCGAGAGGTATCACAAGCAGAAGAATGGAGGTAGTGATACCATTGTACAGAATGCTGGTGAGGTCTCATCTGGAATACCTTGTTCAGTTCTGCAGCCGCATCTTTGTAAAGGTGTATACAGGGTAGATGTGGTTCAGAGAAGGGCAACTAAGATGGTACAGATCTTGCACCACCAGACATATGAGGATACATTGGGGGACCTCAATATGTATTCGCTGGAGGAGTAAAGACAAAGTGAATATGATAGAGACCTTCAAGTACCTTAAAGGCATAGATAAGGTGCAAGTGGGTGACATATTTCAGTATAGAATGAGTACAATAACAAGGGGGCACAATATAAGACTGAAAGGGGAGACGGGTAAAGGAAATATGAGAAAGTTATTCTTCTTCATTGACAGGGTGTTGGATACATGGAATGGCCTGCCCCATGAGGTGGTGGGAGCAAGCACAGTAGAGGGATTCAAGCATGCTCAGGATTGACATAAAGGAACCCTAGAAGTGGGAAAGAGAGGCTAAGTTGATGCCCAAATAGGGTTACCAGTCTCTGTTACAGGTAAGGAAAAAGGGAAGACTAGATGGGGCTAGTGGTTCTTATCTGCCATAATTTTTCTATGTTTCTATGTTTCCAACTTTCCCACATGAGCTCCATGCTCTCCATGAGTGGTGTGAATGGCTTTATGCTGCTGTGTTGGCTCTGACCAGAATTTGTTTATTTTGCTGCCTGTGAGAGGCAAATAAGAAAAAATGGTATGCACTGTATCTCTCTATCTGAGTTGCTTAGTTATGCAGTGGCTCATGACTTGCATACTTGACTGCACCATTGACAGAGAAAAATAATTTTTATTGTAATTATAACTTACTCAGTCTGCTTGGTATGTTAACTTTGGTTTACCTGATTTTTACATGATAAATTGTAACAAGATGCTACCTGTTATCTCTCTCTTCTGTCAGTCACAGTCCCCTCTCCCCTGTCATTGTATGGTGTTTGTTACATGCAGCATCATCCATCCCTCAACTGTATATAACTTTCTTGTTCATTGTTTTTATCAGTATCCCCATTTCTTTTTATAGTTGAAAATCAAAATTAGAGTTAGAAATGTATCTATTTAACATTCAAATCGCAGCTCCGATTACCATATCGGGATCCCCACCCCACCCCAACTCCCTAATCCCCACCCCTCTACACACAATTACTGGATGAAATTTGTTATTCGCTGAGTTCTTCTCTCACTGTTTGTGTGTCATTCTGTTGTTCCTTGCCTGCCTTCTGTATTAGTATATGTGTCCCTTCTCCTAAGTATGATTTAAATGGTTCTTGATAGCACTGTATGCATCCCTCCATTAATCTACCACATTTAATCTTAGTTTGGGTCCTTTATTGCAAACAAAAAAAACAAAGAGATACAACAAACATTAATAAATCCTGTAAAAAGAAAACAGTCCCTGATTTTTTTTAATTTTTTAACCTGAAAAAAGAAAACAGTCCCTCATCGTCCCTGCCGTCCCTCTCCCCCAACACCCCACCCTACCAAAAAAGGCAGGATAACAGATGTAAGGAGTGACTTGGGCTTCTCCAGCCTAATGCTCACCCCATTCTCATAAAGTCTACACATCTGGCCTTATTTACAGATGGAATGGGGTGAGTGTTAGGCTTGAGAAGCTCAAGGCATACCCCACACTTGTTCTCCTGCCTTGTCTGAGAGGATGGGATGTTAGGAAAATGCCTCATTTCTCATTAATAAAGTTTTTTGTAACTTATATATATATTATACCAGCACAGTAGCACCAATATAGTTAGAGTTGAGTAAGGTCTTCCATGTTAAATCCAATTTTTGCACCATAATATCCTTGGTGGTGTTTAACAGAATAGCTCAGAAATTGGCATGCATGCTTTGGCTGGCAATCTTAAGATGTGAAATGTTTTGTGGTGGCATATTGTGTAGTTTCTGAGATACAGAACATCTATTTTTGTTAAAGTGTACTTTTTTCCTACACTTACATTTTTTTTTTTTTTTGCTCTCACATTCAGTATAGACTTTATGGATATTTTTCTACAGAACTTTCAGGGTAGCAGTGGCCTGTGCCAAGGTAGAGCTTTTTGAAGGTTTCATGAAAAAAATATTAAACCAGTCCAGTTATAAGGATTTTAATGTTTTTTCAGAGCACGCATAGTAGGATTTTTATATGTCTCTGATATGAACAGTACAGTAAATGTTTTTGGTTAGTGAGCGCATGAAAAATAGCTCTCATGAACCAACATTTTTTTTCTGTTCTTGAGGGCCACAATTGTTTTATACAAAAAACCTTGAAAATACTTTTAAAATGATGCATTTAAAAAACATAGCTAAACAGGACCCGTTTAGCTAGATTGTGGTGTGAATATCATCCTGCAAATATGGTTTATGTTCACCCAGAAATCCTGGGTGCCCAGCTTAGCGAGAGAAGCCATTCATGCACATTCTCTACATGAGAACAATGGGACTTTCCTGATCTGTGTATCCACAACTGGAGTTGTACTGCCAGCTTGAGTGGAAATAGTGAGCCAGTTATCAATTGATCACTCTGTCTCTCTCTTTTCCCTAATCTTTCAATCTGTCTAGCTATCTATTTAGCTCTACCTATCTAACCTTTCTAATTCATATTTCTTAAGTGGATCAGAGTTCCCACCCCTGGTACCACTTCTTTCTCTCCTCTCCCCTCCAGGTTGCACACCCACCATTCCCAATGTCTATGTTAATTATCTACATAATTAGCAGACCTGGGTACCCACCCTGGTACTGCTTCTCTTGACCCGCTCCCCTGCAGGTCACCTGCCACTTTCCCATAATGTACAAGGTGGCACAGGGGTGTCCACTTGTGATGCTGTTGGACAGTAGCCCATCACTGTGGTGTCCATTCTCTAGTATTGTCTAAATCACCTGAAAAAAAGAAAAACATCCATTGTTCAGTTGTTTTTTTTTATTTTTAAATCTGTAACAAAGAAATGGTCCATCGCTGATCTGGCCCCCAGACCCCCACCCACCCAACCCTGACCTCCCACTCAGCACCCACCACCCAGCAGCCACACACACACACACACACCTCTCTCACTCACCTGAATGTGTCCCACAATGTAGAGCACTCTAGGACTGAAATCATGTTTTGCTGCTGGAACCGGTGACTTTGATATGAGAAAATAAGTTATGTCTGCTTTAATGGATTTCAATGGATTTCAAACTTATACTCATAACTTTTGCATTTTTAACAAAAAATTTCAAGATGGCATTTTTTGGGACCCCACCTCAAGAACAAGGTAGGTGACATTTTCCAAATCCATCCCAAAAGGGGATTTTATGGTCACTCCACAAAATCACATTTTAGGTGTGATTTGAAAATGTTCACCTATTGGGTTCAAGAGGTAGGTTCATAGCAAGGCAATGTGTAAAGTGTGATCAAAGAATATTGTAAAATGACCAAGTTATAAGTGAATGTAGAAATATTTCAATATTCATGCATAACTTTGCTGATTTTCAATATTTTTCCATCAAATCTTTTAAAATGATATTTTTGGGACCCCTTCTCATGAACAAAGCTTGCGAAATTTTTCAAATCCTTGCCAAAAGGTGATTTTGTAATTGCTCTGTGAAATCACATTTTGAGCAGGATCAGGAAATGTTCACCTGTGTTGTTCATGAGGTGGTTTCATAAGAACATAAGAATGTGATGGCAGATGGGGATTGCTTGATCCTTCTAATCTGTCTGTGTGTTTGTTTGACTACCCCCCTCAGGATATATTTTCTTGTTTTAGTATCCCACAGTGCCTATTCCAGTATGGTTTGAATTCCCTAACTGTCTTTGCATCCACCACCTTCTGTGGTAGTCTGTTCCAAGGTTCCATGACCCTTTCTCTGACGAACAACTTTCTGACATTGCTCCAGAACTTACCCTCTACCAAACATCTGCTGTGTCCTCTGGTGCATGCCTCTCTATTCTCAGTGAAGAGACTCTACTCCTGAGCTGAGTTGATTCCCTTGAGGTATTTAATGCTCTCTATCATGTCTCCCCTCTCTCTCACTCTCTTCTTTGTTCCAAGGAGTAGAAGTCTAATTGCCTAAGTCTAGTCTCATAGGGTTCATAGTGGAGATCTTGGACCATCTTTGTAGCTCTCCTTTGCACCAACTCTTGTCAGTGTATGTCCTTTTTAAGGTGTGGTCTCCAGAACTGGATGCAGTATTCCAGATGAGGCCTCACCAGAGACCTGTACAATGGGATCATCACCTCTTTCTTTCTGCTTGTAATGACACTGCCTATGCATCCTAGGATGCTCCTGTTTTTTTGTGCCACCTTTTCACATTGCCTTCCCACCTTCAGGTCATTTGATACCATGACTCCAAGATCTATTTCAAGGTTTGTTATGGTTAATGTTTCACCCCAATGATTATTTTGTCCCTGGGTTTCTTTTTCACAGGAGCATGACTTTGCATTTTTGTTAAACTATGTTGAAAATTTGGTGTAAAAGTATACTAAAATGACTAAATTATGAATGAACATTGAAACAATTCAATGTTCACTCATAACTTTACTAATTTTCAATATGTTGACTCCAAACTTTTAACATAGTTGTTTTTGACAGCACCTCATAAGTGTGACAGGTGTTTTTAAATTCTGAACCAGATGTGTTTTTGCACTTGTGGTGGAAAAAGACATTCCAGCCAGTATTCTCTATAGGCCACACATCATGTTTATAAGGAGAAGTTGTGATATGCCTGTTTTGAAAATGTGGGGTCAAAATTAAAAAAAAAATATTAAGAAGCACTGTGTGTAGTGCCATCCTTTAGTCAAGCAGGGTAGTGGTTTGTGATCCTGTGCTGGTGAGCTGAGTTTGGAGGTGAGCTCAGTGAGCTAGCTAAATGGGCAGAGGATGGGGGGATGGTGTTGTCATGCAATACCACCCCCAAGCCTGGGAAGGGAAGGTGCAGGATTTTCTGCATGGGCCCTAGTACCAAAGAGAGAAAATAACTCTTCTCTTGGCATAGGGAACTGCACCTCTGCACCCGTGGGTGTCAGAGGACCCTGTGCTTTGGCTGACAGGTGGACTGTTTGCCCTGTGGATCTGTACCTATGACCACATTGAAGTGCAGGGTCCTCTGGGCCTACTAGACAGCCCCATGAATTCTTTACATCTGTTGCTGGATAGAAGTGCAGGGCCTGCAGTGTTCTGGAACACACATGGCACCTTGTGGCAGGCTGGGGAGCCTTTCATCACAAGGGGTTGATGTGCATGTTGAGGCCTGATGTGCCAATTTATTGCATCTGGACAAGTAGGACAAATAGGGTGGCAAGAAAATTGGGGGGCAGTGTACATGACAGGATGAAAGTAAGGTCACTGCATGCCCCACACCAACAACAGGCCCCCTTCTGCTGTTAGCCACTCAGTCCAGTCACCCTCCATCTCAGGAACTTACCTTGTACGTTTGGTATCCCCCCAAAGATTTCCACATGAGGGGGATAAGTGGGGAATTGGTGTCCTCCGCCTTGACAGATGCAGATACACAGGGCCCCCCGGGCCCTGCACCAAGGGGATAATCTATCTGCCTGTATGAATGAGGATACAATTCCACTATCTCAAAAAGAAAGAAAATTATTTGCAAAAACTGCATTAATGCACCAATTAAGGTTCAACTTAATGGCACAAAAGCAGAGGGTCTTAAGCGTCTACATCTGGTCATGCAGGTCCTTCAGGACCTGCATGAATGAGGATACAATTCCATTATCTCAAAAAGAAATTATTTGCAAAAACTGTGTTAATGCACCAATTAAGGTTCAACTTAATGCCACAAAAGGAGGAAAATATGGTGTTATGGTTTCCAACCCTAACTCCCTCAAGCAGTAAAAGGACAAGACCACACAGGCCACCACAGACAGCCAGTATCAGGTAAGACAAACAACATACAACTGTTTCCACATGACACAAATGCAGAAGCACTGATGTGCTACCTTTTCTATTTGTATCTGCAGCTGCTTAAGTACAGACCCCACAGGGGCCCAAGCTTATGCAGCAACACCTGTGTGCATGTCCTACAGTGTGCATGAGTGCATGTGACTGCAGAAATGAAGGCCATGGAGCATGTGCTTTTGAAGACAGAAAGCCTTACTGGACTTGTGCCTCTGCAGAAAGAGGTAATCATGCACATTGTATGAGTTACCTTGCTATACAGCATAATTTGCTAGTGCATGGTTTTCTATATGTAGCTGCATAACTGAAAAACTGGTACCCCACGAACAATTTCTAGATCCGCTGCTGAAACCAGGATATCCACATTGCAACATTACTTCTATATGCCTAACTGCAGGCCCTTCAGGAGCATGCCCTTTTTGAATCCAGAAATCGGTGTGTATGTCTTACACATGTGGCTAAAGAGGCACAGGACCATGAGAGACTTGCACTTCTGCAGACAGAAGTACAGTTGCAATTTTGGTATTGTGGATTTTGTAGTGTCTGTGCTTCTGCAACCAGCGGTTGGTGTGTATGTCTTACACCTCTGGCTGCAGAAGTGCAGGCCATCAAGTGTGTGTATGTCCTCCAGTGTACATGAGGGCTTGACACTACAGAAGCAGTGACCCCATAGGGGTGTGTGCTTCTGTAGACAAAAGAACTCTTGTAATTTGGGGTGTTGTGGGTTTGTATCTGTGGCTACAGGAGTCTATGCTTCTGCAAACAGAAGCAGTGTTGTGACTTGAATATTGTGCATTTATAGCCACAGTGACGAGTGAGTGTGTATGTCTTGCAGTGTGCATGCAGTAGATACAACCTACTTTTGTGGTGTTAAATTGAACCCTAACTGATGGAATAACAAGAGTGTGTGTGTGTATGTCTGTGTGTATACTGATGAGGTAAGGTCATTGTTCAGGACTGTACATGTTCTGTCTTCTGCTAACATACATTTGTTAACCATTGCACCCCTTATTTATTTTGGTCCTTAATTATAGATTAAATGATATTTTTTTTTAATAAAAATTGATATATTGATAACCCCCATTTCACCACATCTCTTGAAAGGAATATAGCCATTTTTTACAAAAGGATGGGAATTTGCAAATGACATCATGATTTTGGACAAAAGAAGTAAAATTCATGTCAGTGATCAAATTTTGATTCTCTGCTATGCTACATATTCATAAATGATGAGTCAAGATAATATAATTTCAGTTTGATCCATATAGTATGTATGCTGATGACATTGTTGGGTTCCACATTGCTACATCCCTTCACCTATTTACGAAATATCTTCATTCGGATCACTTACACGTCGAACCATTGTAGTACACCCATAAACCTTCTTGTCAGTCACGGTTCAATTTGCATTAAATACTCTTTTTTGTTTAACATTGTGCAATAAGTTATGTAAGTGTTGCTGGAACCAGCTCAAAGTATTGCAAAAATGGTTGAACAATTGCAACTCAGTGTTGCATTCCATAATGACAGAACTGAAGGTGCCTCCTGCTGAGTGGCAAAACAAATTTAAAAATGTTGCTCTTGAGCTGGTTAAATGTTGAAACATAATACAAACTAAGTTTCCATTGTATTGCCAACTTAAAAAAAACAATAGAAAATAAACTCATTGGCATGACAGTTTCATATAAATTTAATCTGAATTGTTCTGTACTTCAGAACAAAATCCATAGTTTATGGCACCCCATATATTGTCAGAAAATGTCCCTTCCTCTCTCATTTCAAACTGTTAGCCAAAACACACTCCATCAGATTGATAACTCTAAACACCTGGGTTTTGACTGTTGGACTCAGTACTGACTTACAAATAACATACTGAACATGCTCTGTCCAAGTCAAGAAATCTTATTTAGTCTTAAAAGCTGTCATAGTGGGTATGCTAAGAGGTAGACTGTGGAGAAATTCCATCTCTCAGTCTTAAAATATGGGGATTTTTTTTTATTATACACACTCAAAAACTGGTCTAAAAATTGGACATACTATACAGCAAGCTCTAATGAATTGTTATAGCACGTGAATTCAAAATGTATAACTTGTCCCTCATGTTTGTTTACAGTATGTGGCTGAGCTCAGCAGAACACAAATACTTAAGATGGACAAGTATAAGTGGCCCTTCCCCCAATTCAGCTCTGTGTAATATTGCTCCACAGGAGATCTGCACTGCTTCTTCTGTGTTCCACTTTAGGTGCTTACTGAAGATCTGTTTGTAGGCAAGCCTTACGATTTACAGAGTTTCTGCTGATTTCCATATTTACTATTACTTGTCTTGTTTAGTGCTTCGTATAACACTTCAAGCATTTGCTGTATTGGACACTTGATTTGACATGACTGGACACTATATGGCTCTGGATCAACTATATTCTCTATACATATAGGCAAGAAGGACCTTAGCAGACGTGAAACTACTTGTTTTTATGCCCCAGGCACCTAGAAGAAGACACCTATATATATCTAAGCTAAGCAACTAATTCAAAGATCTAATTTAATTTAATGCTGTGTTACTTCCTAAGAAATAGCTAATGTTCTACTGAGCTACTGCAACACAGATCCCTAACTGACTAATTGTTACTGTTGTGATTTTAGTAAATCAATTTACCAATGACATACTTACAGAGCTTGATAATGGAACTCTGACAGGTGCCATCTTCTTTGATCTGACCAAGGCATTTGAGATGGTGGATCATTAGTCACTGCTACAGAAACTAAAACTCCACGGTCTAGTATCCCAAGATCAAGATTGGTTTTAGGACTGTTTTAACTATAGACTCTAACTGGTTAAAGTTGAAAACTGTCTTCCAGCCTCATCCATGGTTCCAGCATGAGTCCAAAAGGGTCAGTATTTGGCCTTCTGTTTTTCACAAAGTTCACACAATGGGCAGTATGCAACAATGGATGTTACTGGCCCGTGGAGCTCTGCACCTGTAGACAGGTGTGCACTGGCGGCATTCATGACCGCTGGCCACCTGTCCTCAGTCCTGTCCCCCAGGCATGCAGGACTCTGCAGTGCTACCTGGGGTGGAGTTGTGTGTCCAGCCAGGCATCCAATCAGATGCCCCAACCAGCTGGCTCTGTAGATCCCTTTCGTGGTGGGGCGCATGTTGGCTGTGTGCCCCGCAGATGTCTGAGGGTCAGTGACTGTGGTAGGTATGAGAAAGGCAATGCTGCTGGCCTTCCCATGGCACCAGAGCAGTACATGGGGCTGGGTTGGTGCCAGGGAGCTGTCCACTGGTGGTGATGGGGTGTGTACCATACCCTGCCATTAGCGGGCTATGCTGGCAGTGCTGGGGGTGGCGACACCATGGGCAGCACCTTAGGGCTGGTGCCCTAGTTAGGTGATGTGTGTGTGGGGGGGCATGATCATGGCATGTGGCTGCACCAGTCTGTGTGCTGGGGGGGAGGGAGGCAGCAGCCCCTTTATGAGGAGACCCCAGAGGCCGGGTTGGCACATCTCCCTGATGCTGGGCAGGTTTCCAGGTGTGCATGGGGTGCATAGGCTTTTATAGCAGGGTCCTCCTGGGCATACTCTGGACCCCCGTATGCACCCCCACAGCCAGCACTACATGCCTTTGTGCATGGTGCATAGTGCTGGCATACCCCCCATGCAGTGCAATCTGCTACCTTGGGGGATCGGTTGCATACTGTCTTTGCGTCCCCCCTGTTGTGCATCCCACATGGGGGGTGCAGTGGATGTGGAGTGGCTATGCACCACAGATATGCATGCATAGCCACCCCATTCTATTGGTGCACAGGGCCCAATATCTTTAGTGATGATTTTGCACATGTCCATGCTGATGAGACTGTTGTTTACAACAGTGACTCAAGAGTTTGTCCTGAAATCAAATTTTTCTGTCCTGTACATGCACTCTTTCCTGTATTTAGTGGTATTTTATGAATATTGTGAATTACCTTCTCTGAGGAAGCCTTTAGATATGAGTTATTGCTTAGTTAGCTATTTCATTCCAATAAAACATATTTTAGTATCACTGTTACAATTTTATTTTACAGACAATGCAGCAACAGCAATGAATGCAGCCAACAAAATGTTGGGAGCACTCTAGTTTCAAACAATTTCAAACACTGCCCTGAAAGACTTTGAAAGCAAAGTCAGTGGAACCTGTTGCTACTCACACCCTACTCCCTCTACTGGAATATGAGGCAATAACCTCTAGAGGCCTTTCCAAACAGGATTTCAATAAGCTAAGCACTGTATATCAAATATTATTTGCAGTCTGTGTTCTACTGCAAAATAATGCATCTAGGCCATAGGAAGCCAGGAGCGGAGTACAAGATAGGAGGAGTGATACTGAAAAAGACCAAGCAGGAAAGAGGCCTAGGGTTAATCATATTGGATGACCTGAAGGTGACAAGGCAGTGTGATAAGGCAATTGGGAGGGCTAGCGGGATGCTGGGGTTCATAGGTAGTGGTATCTCCAGGAGAAAGAGAGAAGTGATTCTGCCCCTATACAAATTACTTGTAAGACCCCACTCGAGTACTGTGTACTTTTCTGAAGGTCACATCTCAGAAAAGACGTAGACAGAGTGGAGGTGATCCAGAGGAGGGCTACCAAAATGGTGCAGGGTCTGGATCAAAAGTTCTATGAGGAAAAGTCTTAGGCAGCTAAATATGTAGGCCCTGGAGGAAAGGCAGGAGAAGGGGAATATGATAGAAACCTTTAAATACCATACAGGGATTAATAAGGGGTTAATAAGGCACAGGAGGAGAGTGTTTCAGAGGAAAAGGTACTCTAAAATGAGGTCATAATATGAAGCTGAAGGAGGGTAAATTCAGGAGGGGTGTGAGGAAGTACTTTTTCACAGAAAGGGAGATGGATACCTGGAATAGCCTTTCAGAGGAGGTGGTGGGATGAAAACACTAAATGGATTCAAAATGGTCTGTGATAGGCACAATGAAATATTGGGGGTAGGGCAGCAGGCATAACAAGAATAACAGGAATAATAATAATAATAAAAACACAGTTAGACAGACTGGGTAGGCCCAGTGGCCCTTATCTGCCATAACATTCTATGAATCTATATATCTACTAGCACCAATATGTTTACAGTACCCAGAATCAGAACAGAGTTTGGAGAAAGAGCCTACTTCTACCAAGAACTCTGGCTATGAAGTAAACTGCCCCCCCACCTCAAAATTAGATAAACTATGCACAGTTCAAGTTTGGGGCAGTAATATACCTCATTTCCATATGTGAATATAATTGTTTTGGAAGCTTATTTATCCCTGATACTACATTTGTCTGTTCTAGTGTTTGTAGTATAGTCTATAATCATGTATTTATATTTGTATTATTGTGTTTCAAGTTTGAGCAGGTTGTGCCTAAAAAAAGGGTCCTGTGTTTCAATTCACCTTACCTGGTTGCTATTCGATCAAGAAATACACAAATACATAAATTACCCTTACTGTCAGGTTTCATGTACCCTGTTCTATAGGCATAACTATTTGTCTGTTTTGTCAGGTGACAACACTTTGCCTTTAAAAATGAGGTATTTCATTTGTATTTATTTATTTATAGAAATTAGTCTGTTTTTAGATTTTTAGTGGATTTATGAATAATTTTATGTATTGTATGCTGATTGTCCTGTATTGTTGTTTCTGTATATTTGTATATCTGTGTTATGAGGGTGCCCTGAGCCTGTGGGCAAGGGCACCAGATATAAATAAACTCTGCCACTACTACTTTATTTATTTATTTGAAAACTGGTAACCGGGAAACAGACACTGAACCAAGGCTTGTGTCCAGGTGTGACCCGGAGAAGGGGAAGGGGAGTTCGATAAACAGCACACATAACAAATAATCATATGGTACAAAGTAAAGTGCGGAGTGCACTAGTTAACATGGCAAAAGTGCAGTGATATGCAAAATAAAGTGAACACTGCATTGAACAAAGTAGCAGTGCAGTTGCTGAAGGAAGGAAATAAGTTCAGGTAGGGGTGGACCCCAGGCCGAAACCTTCCAGATGGAAGGTACAGGCCTCACTGGGAGATCAGGCCATGTGGAGGGCAGGCAGGAGCAGGATGGTGCATGATGATGTTTTATCTGGTGCCTGAGGGAGATGGGAGATGGGGAAGATGGAAAGTGTGTGGGGGAGGGAGCAGTTTCCACAGGGAGATAAGGCAGTAGGAGAAGGCAGACTACCCAGAAGAGGTGTGCAGGTGGGAAAGGGAGATGAGGGAAGGCTTCCTGGAGCAGAAGGAGTATGAGGCAGAGGGAATGGAGCAGAAAAGAGGTATGAAGACAGGGACCAAAACCAGTATTTGGAGATGAGGGAGATGCAGTGGTATTGACATTGTGATTGTGGGGGGATGGACAGGGAGAAGTAGGGGGAGCAGTGGTGAGTCTGAGGGGAGAAATTAGTGAAAAAATGAGAAAAGGCAATGCAGATGGTGTCCAGTCTTGTGAGGGATGAGGATTGGGTAGTACCATAGACCACATCAGCAAAGCTGAAAACCAGGAGAACCATTTTGGAGACCAGCTTCATGCAAACTTGATGAGATAGACAGCCTTTGTTACAGTAGCAGGCACCAAGTTTCAGATGTAGCTTACAGTGGATGGTGTCAGTGTGGGCGGAGAAGTCAAGCCTACTATCTAGCCACACACCATGGTGTTTGAAGGAAGAAACCACTTAGAGAGGGGTGCCATACAAGGTGATAAAGGTGGGGAGGGAGGAGAGCCTGGCCAGTTGCTGGCTGGTACCAAAGGTCATGGAAACAGTTTTTTTAGTGTTTACTGGTAGTTGGTTAGTGTGGAACCAGTGCAGGACATTGCAGAAGTCAAGCTGCAGCAAATGTTTTTCAGCCTTGGTCAAGGGGACAGAGGTGTAGATAACTGTGTCAGTTGTATGCATATGAATATGTGAGTTGGCACAAGAAGAAGGGAAGTCATTCAGAAAAATGGAGAAGAGGAAGAGACCCAGGATGGGGCCATGTGGGACCCCAGCCTGAATGGGGAGGGGAGGTGACAGGCTGCCTCCTAACTGTAACAACTGTTGAAAGTGCATAAGGTAGGAACAGAACCAGTCAACAGTGGGAGCTGAGAGGTCAGCAGAGGAGGAGAGAGTGGGTCACCAAATGAAAGGCTTTATCCAGATCAATGAAAAAAGCAACTGTAATGTGCCCCAATCCATCCCAGGAAGGATAGAGTCAGTGACCAGCAGCAAGGAGGAGACGGTATGAGATGTGAGGAGATGAAGCTGGAAGAGAAGAGGAATTCAGTAAGCCTGGAGTAGACTAACTTCTCCTGCAGCTTTGCAACAGAGGGGAGGAGGGAGATAGGACAGTTGCCAGGGATGGAGAGTCACCCCTCTTTTATGAAGGGGGAGAGCTTTGGCCACCTTCCATAACTAGAGAACAACACAAAGGGAGGAGACGAGGTTGAGAAGATGAGTTTAGGGAATCAATTGTAGGAGCTGAAAAATGGAGAAGTTTAGGGTCCAGCCCACTGGGGATGGATTTAGCCAGCTTGAGTGAGGAAAGAACAAACAATGTTTCCTGGGTAGTAATGGGGGGGAAGTGAAACCACCTGGAAGAGTGTGGTAGGGAGGAGGATGGAGGGGGAGGAGAGATACCTGAAGGAGGGGGAGAAGAGAGGGTACAGGTGGTGAAAACATTTTTGAAATGAGTGGCAACTGAGAGAGGATCTGAGATAGGTGAATCATTAACCATGAGGACTGGGGGAGTGGACTGGACAGGGTGATCAAAAAGGGAATGAATTACTTTCCAGAATCATTTACCATGAGAACTTGGGAAGTGTGTTGGGCAGGGAGGTCAAAAAAGGAATGAATTACCTTCCAGAATTTTGCTGGAGAATTGGGCTTATTCTGGAGGTCATCCTTAAAACAGAGCAGACTGCCTTTGTGCATGAGTTTGTAAGCACCTTGTAGAAGAGGAGGTTAGGGAAGGAGTGAGATTATTTGAAATGGACCCACGTTTGATCACAGGACTTGCACTTATAAGTGAGATCAGGTGTAATCCAGGGGCTGTGTGAAGCCTCAACTCTGGACTTTTGGGGGGGAGGTGCTTGTCCCAGGTTTTAAGAAATTTGGTGAGGAACAGTGAGAGGGCCATGTTGATGTCTGTTGTGGAGAGGATAAGAGAGCAATGAGTGGTAGCAGGCTCATTTAGGAGAGCGTTGATGTTAACATGTAAGCTCAGCTTGTCCAGGAGGAGAGGGTGGGCCACTGAATCAAAGTCTTTTGCCGGATTGATGAAAATAGCCACAGCAATGTGCCCCATATCCATCCTAGTAAGGATAGAGTCAGAGACCAGCAGCAGGGAGGAGACAGTGGAATTATTTTTCTGAAAACCAGACTGGTATGAGGAAAGGAAGCTGGAAGAAGAGAAGAAGTCAGCAAGCCTGCAGTAGATTTTTTTTTCCTTAGGTAATTTATTCAGTTTTCCCTTTTGTCCTGGTCCCGACGTGATGCATGCGTGTGGAGGCATGTGCACATTGCACCTTGTGGGATGCCCCACCCTACCAGTCACTCTTTAACAGTCTACGCCAGCCACCAGACCTCCATCTGGTGGCAGCAGGACTACAAATGGACAACCTTCCCCCACCTTCTGGGAGAGGAGAGCCAATGCTTGATCCTGCTCCCACCTCCCCCATGCTGGCACCCTGGCGATCAGAGTTCATTCCGAACCCAGGTTGCTGGCATAGTGTGAGTGGTATCCAGCACCTCAACCATCAGCACCACTGGGACAGCAGCCAGGAGTACTAGAATGTAAAGTTGGTTTTGTGTTGGAGATATCCATCCATTAGAACTTGGCTGAAACTGTCATAGCTCATTTTATACAGCCCAGCAGACAATCAACAGGCAATAGCAGCTTTTGGCCACTATCTGAATGAGTTAAATTCAAACAGACATGTGACTAAGAGCTAAAATTATCTGTAACCCATTGCCCTCCAAAACCCCTACTTCCCTTGTAATGAAATAATTACGAAGAGGTGGAAGAGTAGCCACTACCTCTTCCTCCACCTCCACCTATTATTAAAAAAATGTTTTAAATGTAGGGATGGCTTCTCAAGCTCTTTTTTTTATTATCACTCCTTGAAGCTATCCTAGCTTATGGCTGGTGTTTGTGAATAGCCATAGATACAGTTCTTTTGGCTTGCAGATTAATGGTGTCATTTGTTACCAACAGGAATATAAATAAGCAGAAACAGGCAAATTCAGAGCCTAGTGTTGTGACTTTCTGTAAATGCTATCATTATACTGTAAAATGCTATAGTAGGAGGACCCATATAGCAAGTTCCCATTAATATGGAACCTCCCTTGTAAATAGGGGATCACGTTTCTACATATTAGCATTTTTAATACCTACCTTCAATGAAACTTATTTTTCATTATCTGCTTTCATAATTTTCTTTGTGTCCTATATCCTGTTTCCATTTTCCAGGTTCATTCATTATAAAAATCAATTATAATAATCTATTGCTAACACAATAGGCCCTGCTGAATGAAAAGATAGAACATGTATCTGAAAATTCTGAACCTCCTGGGGATGAAGTCCCACAGTTGAGTAGATGTGGTATATGACAGAAAGGACCTATTCAGAAGTGTGTGACTTGTGTATCTACATTATAGATTTTGTAACTGACATACTAAAACAGAACAAGTTCCCTTGGAACTACAAGATTATTGTTCAATCTAATAAAAATTTAACTGACAAAACACTTCGCCTGAAAGCATTGTCATATCTGCTGTTAACAAGGTAAAATACAGAGGTGGCACTTCAGCAAGCTCTTACAACAATAAGGAATGGGATGAGCTGTGGATTCATATTCAATGTAATTTTGGCAGCTATCAGTGTAGAAGCTTCTGGAGACAGGAAAGCTACAAAGTGAAAAACCTGCCTATGTAAATATAGGGAAGTCATATTTTTTTGTACAAAAAATATTACATTTTCCTTTTGATATTCTAAAAGGAAAAGTTGCACATCCTTGTTCAAATAAAAAAAAAACTGTTTCGGATTGTAGTAGACATGTATAACATACACATTCAATTAAAAGATTACTATATATTTTCACCTTTGGTGACTCTGTATTTATGTCAATCCCCTTCCCCCTTACAAAGATAATTTATGTAAAACCTAGATACAAGTAATATATAAGCCCCCAAACACAAAATGCACCAGTATTACCAGTAAGGTTTTATGCAGATTCAGGGCTCAACTGCAGTAGCAGTTCTTTGGCTCATACAAATAATTATCTTCAGGCCCCATGTCCACTTTAGACACTCCATTGTCCCCAGGATCATCAACCAGCACTGCATGATCTATGAGTTCTGATTCTAATAATACGTTTTTGCTGTTTCCAGTCATCTCTGATATTCTCTTTCAAATAGAACTTTAGCTAGAATCATGTGACTGCTACCTCTGCTCTAAAAAAAAAACTTTTTTGTTTTGCATTAACTATTCTCTTTTCTGTTAAAAAATTATTTATTCCATAGGGTGGAGCAGTCTGGATCCACCTGGAGATGATTCATTTCAGTAGCACTGAGCCACAAGGGGGATGGGCATTTAAAGTGCTGCAGGAGATTTCTGGTTCTCTCTCTCTCCTTTCCACCATCTGCAGTGGAGCAGCTCTTAAATAAATCTCAAACTGGCAGTGCATGTACTCCATACATAGCTCCCCCGTAGAGACAGATGACAATGAACTGTGTAGATGTGTAAAACTGCTGCAGCACTGGACTACATATGCTGTACAGGAGGTAGAATAGCTCTAGAAGGAAAGATGCTCTACATGTAAACACTCTTAAGATGCTGGTTAGATTCCACAACACCTGGAAAATGGACCTTGGGGGTCTCAAAGCTTATATAAATTACTATTGATTAATTCTAGATGAGTCTAGATCTTAACATGAGATTATTGGGGGTTACAATATGAAGTATACACTAACAAAAGGCAATGATGTACAGAAATGAGTGATGTGACCTGAACTAAAATCTACACTATCTATTGCTGTGAAACAAAAACCCTTACTAGGTGAGGCTGTAATGTTCCTGTGGACCTGCCTCAGACTGAGACCATCCATGCCTCCAAGGTGGGAGTGAAAAAAAAATCTGTCTGTAATATGCCAAGATCATGAAATCTTGCTGTCTAAATCTGATGTAACCATCAGGCAGTCAAAATCTGATGTAACCATCAGTGTTTGAACTCTAATGCCATGTACAAAAGTATTATAATTACTGACTTCCTCTTTTCCCATAGGGAAACAGTAGTGTTATTTGCCGTAATAAAGGAGTGTTTATTATGACAAACGTGCACGGTTTTCCTCACTCTGTGCATGTGCCCGCTCGAGGTCCTCGCTTCCCCACTGCTGCCCTCTTCCCTTCTTCCCAAACTGTAAACCCACACAGAGACAAAACCGCCACTGACACTCTGGTAAATACTTTTAAACAAAAGTAAATGTACCACAAGGATTACCAGATTGACTTACCACATAATAACAAGAAAAACATTTTAAATGAAAGTGAACGGTGACCGCGGACTGCATGCTACAACGTAATCGGACCGCGTCCGCACAGCAACCTTTTTAATTTTATATAATTGCTAGGGTGAAAAAGAGAAACTCAGCAATTATATAAAACAAAATATGGGTGAGGGTGTGTAAACACGAAGTTTACACACACCCTTGGGGCTAGATGCTATGCATAAACCCCTCAAGCTTCGCTCTCGGGGTTTATGTGGCATCTAACCCCTCGAGTGTATGTAAACTTCTCTTTACACACCCCGACCCATACTTTATCCTATATATACTAACTGGGGAGCGCTTTCTCCCATAGTGAAACTGGGTTGTAATTTTGTCATTATAACTGGCTGGTTATAACATTGAACAGGCGCCCAGTTTCCCTAGCTCGGCACATGTGCCAACCACGATCTTCTTGTTCTCTGCACCACTTCCTGCTGTCCTCGTTCCTCAGTGCTGTAAACTTCCCCAACAGAAGCAGTCAGGGGTAAGTTCTTTTTTTTAAGCAAACATATCACTGGGCAGAGCAAATGTTAAATTTCAGTGTGAAATAAAAAAAAACAACTAAACACCGCTTTACGTTAGGAGCTGCCGCATACCATGCCGAAACCCCAATGGTCCACGGCTCGACTCCATAGACAAATTCATTTATTTTGTATAATTGTTGTGGTGCAAAAATGATCCCCAGCAGTTCTACAAAATAAAGAATGGATAAGTGGTCAAAACTCGAATTTTACACACACCCTCGGGGTGGGATGCCTTAATAAACCCCCTTGAGCTATGCTCTCGGGGTTTATGAGGCATCCCATCCCTCAGGGGGGTGTAAAATCCTCATTATAACCACCTTCCCATTCATTGTTCTCTATGTTACAGCAATACAAGAATATAGTTAGCCACCATGCTGGCCCAGACACGGTCATTTTTCAGAATGTTACTACTAATATCTTTTCTGCAACTGCATTTGCATTTAGATTTTTGTTGCAACATAATTTTTCAAAAGTGACTTAAATATTGTATTTAACTTGATTTTCTATTCTGACAGTCAGCTAATATCTCATAAAGTAGGATGTGCAGTGTATATTGTGTTTCTAAAGCTTATTTACCATTTAAAACACACATGAAAAAAGCAAAGAATATCTTATAACAAATTGAAATGTTATAATACAATGAAGTATTATGCTTGTATCCAGTTTACTGAGAGCGTAAAATGTCTGTAGTCTTTTAAAGTATCATAAATTGCATAAAATGCAGCATACAAAAGGCCACACCAGGAACCGGGTGCTCTCTGATGTATAGTAAGTAAGCAGACTACAAAGGACAAAAAATCTGAGTACCCACCACCACCAGCTGACAGAGGCTCTGAAGCCCTAGTAGACTGTGCAAAACCTTTATTTACTAACTATACTACACATGGTATAAAAGTACAGGCATGAAAAACAATGCTTAGAAAATGGCCAGAATGAAATCTCTATCCTAACTGGCTAAAATTACCTCCAATGACCTCCAAGCTGAGCATCTACTTTTCAATAGATGCCCAGCAAAACATACCAGCCAAAGTGCCACTTCATAAGGTACCCTTCTACCCTGCAGCCCAGCCTACTTTCTCATTTTGGCTGAAGGCGCTGATAAAATTTAAAATCCCGCCATGTTTTTGCTACTGGCCCCCAATACACTTTCCCTTAGTAGCAGCTAGCACTAAATAAAATGAAGAACACACAGTCCGGTCGTTTTGCGGTCAGAAGAGTGAAAAAAGCCATCTTGTTTTAAAACAGCACCACTCTCCTGACTGCGCTCTCTCAATGCTTACTTGCCACAAACACAAGGAAGCCGTCACTCGCATCAGCTTCATCCTGCATACACCATTAAAAAAAGCAGTAAACTAGTAAGTTAAACAACAATAAAAATGCCCCCACACTCTCTTCATTTCACAAATAAATAAATCATGTACCTCACAAGTCTTCCTCACAGCAAATACAGGATCCACTTCCACTACGGTCAAAGGTCGTGAGCTTAACACATAGCTTCCGAGTTCCAACTTGCAACCATAACGATATATAAAAAAAAAAATGTTGAAGAAATGGAAAATAGTAATAAACTTCCCAAACACTGTTATGTGCAATTTTTTTAATCCACACTCCTTTTCTTCTTCAATCTGCGAGTGTGTGTATGGGGGGGGGGGGTGTCTGTCCACCAGAACGGCTCTGTAGAAAGGAGGAGCAACATGACCCAGAACAGCCTATGCATTACTTTCTTAATGAACAGTGTTTTGTGATACTTATATCCATTTCTAACACTCATTTTCTTTCTTATTTTACCACTTCACAAAAATTTACTTAGATGGTCATTTTCTAAGCACAATAATACCCTCCAAAGTGGGCATTATTGGGAAATCCCAGACCTTACAGGGGTTATAAGGCCTTCCGACGGGCCTCATAATGCCCCTGGGCAGTCTGGTATTTCTCAATAATGCCCACCCTGTCAGGTATTATTGCTTACATAGACCCTCTGCTGATCTGCCTACTGTGTTTCACATAACAAGATGCTTTATTAAAGATGTTTCCTATTTAGTCAACCGGTGATAAGTGCCCTGATCTTTTTTTTTTCACACTGGGTTTTACACGGGATTTTTTGGACAGAAAAAGACAAGAGATGCCTATCTAGTATGTTCACTCACATTAGTGGGCACATTTTACCCCAATACTAAGTAAGTGGTCGTCAAGTCTCTTTTTAAAGATTTCCTTATTACTACTCTGAACCAGGTCTTCAGGTAATGCATTCCATAGTCTGCCTGTTCTTTGGATAAGTGAGTATAATCTGACATTCCTTTTAGTGTGTTCTAACAATATCTGCATTTTATGAGCTCTTAATCCATTTGGTTTTGTTTGAAACTCTATCCCCATTTCATCTGTCAGTTCCTGATCATCCAAAATTTTGTATATCATCAGGAGGTGTCCTCATGAACACCTATGTTCTAATATCTACATCCCTAGTGGTTTTAGTCTATCCTCATATGGCAATTGCTGCAGACTGGAGACCAACTTTGTTGTCCATCTCTGAACCCCCTCCACCTTATCAACATCTTGCCTCAAATATGGGCTCCACAATTGTGTGCAATAGTCCAGATGAGGTCTTGTGATAGGTATAATGCAATGCCAGTTCCTTGTTACAAAAGCTTTTTTAACACAGTTAACTAGGCAATTGGTTCTGATTTCTAATTTAAAACAGTGAGGGCTAAATTTCAAATCCTTATCAATAATGACTCCCAGGTCCTTTCCTGTCTCCACCTGTTTAAGAATATCATTTAGGTAGTATGCTTGGTTTAAGTTGTTTTTATGCAAATGTAACACTGAACATTTTCAATACAAAAAAGTATTTGAGACTACAATAAATTGTAGCAGCCACCTGCAGCTCTTGGAGAAACTAGATGGAGTTAGGCAGAGCAATGGGCAGAATGGATGATCCACTTTGTCTTTTGCTGCCGGCACAGTCTATGTTTCCTCACAACTCTCGGTGAGTGCCTGGGTTCCTGATGTTATTCTGTAATCTTCTTAAAACTGTAATGATGGATTGCCTCAACCTGGGGTAGTTGTCAATGACCTTGATGGGTGATACTTAGGGCTAGGCTCCCCAGGAAATAATATAATACCCTGGCCCAGGGCTAGGCCCCTGAGGATATAATATAATACCCTGGCCCACACAGTCTCACCCTACAGCATGCTTGTAGTGCCCAAACAATGAAACAATGATACCCAATACAAAAAATCATAATGCAAAAACACTGCAGATTTATTAAAAGGGAGGGAAAGGGGAAGATTTACAAAAGTAGTAGCGTAGATGAGAAAAAAGGGATAGCAGCAAAAGATAAATCTAACAGTATTCCCCTGCCCATCCCAGGGGCCAGAAATGGGTGAACCCAATTTCATTCCCTCAAAGGTCTTGAAGAGCTTTCTGCCACTGTTGTTTTGGGCACATCACTGGGGTCTGTGACCATTGACCAGCAGGGTGGTTGGATAATGATGGCATGCTTAACCAAACACATAGCAACAAAAGGCTAAAATGGGCTCCTACTGCTAATCCACAACAAACGTACATGGGCCAAATGGCCATCAACAGATCTTGTGCCTGACCCTATTGAAGTGCAAAGGCTCAGTTCCACCCAGGGCTTCCAAAAACCCCTTTCCTAACTACCTAGCTATAAAATGGTGTATGATGTGAACTCTGGTTGTTACACAGAGTTAGTTTGCATTAGAATGTGTGAGCAGTCTCTCTCCATCCCACCCATCAGTCACAGTGATGATGTGAGTTCAGATCTCTCTGCTAGGCACTTACCCTAGAAGTGGCCTTTGTTTTCCTTTTTTTTCATATAGCTGTTTCTCGCTGGGTTGGCAGGTGACTCCAGCCCCCTCCCTCAGGGGGCTGGCTCAGTTCTGTCTCCAACAGCCCACCTCCCACAGAAGTCATGGAGCCTACCAGACCCACTTTTCTATGTTCTCCCCTTCCCTTGATGTGGTCACACACATGTACGTGGAAGCACGCGCACCCTGCAATCCAGTAATACCCTCCTTTCATGCTGCCCTCCACCCTACACTGCCCCCAAGCCTCTGCCCAGTGACAATCGTGTGGTGGTAGTGACAACGTTTCTCCCCAGGAGAGGAGAGCAGACTTGCAGCAGCTCAATCCAGTTCCTGCCATCCCCCCATCTGACCCCCCACAACCCAGGCTCTTTCTTGAACCTGGGACACCAGCGTGGCGTGGGGTGTGGCCTCCAGTACCTCAACTCTCAGCACCACTGGGCTGGCTAGAAGTGGCCTTTTGGTGATCATCTGTGGTGTAGCTGCTGCACAATAGGGGCACCTGACTATCCAACCCATGACAGCACTGCAACGCAAAACCTCAGGTATTCAGAAATCACCATGTTGGCTGGAGGTAATAGATGGACTCAGCACTTTGCAACTCCTCCATGCAGTGGTAAACACATACAATAGCCCAGTTTACCTCTTTCTCCTCACTGATTCAGGCTGGAACCCTACTTACTCAGGCATTGACCTTTGTCTGTCTCTGGGTCTGCTGGTTGAATGAAATCCTCAGAGGAATACTGTATGTCTTCTCTTGGCATGCCTGCCCTGCTCCAACAGCCTGCCTTTTGCCTCCTTCTTTGCTCCAGAAGGGAACACTGTCCTCCAGTCACATACAAATAAGAAGTGCACTGTCAGGGCCTACCAGTCTCCACAGAGCACTGGTGGCCTGTGTCTCTGTGTAGATCTGGCTTACAATCTCACCACAACACTCGTTACACTTGAACACTGGCAAGACTGCACAACAGAGATCCCTACTCTTGGGTTACATTTCTTTTTATAGACTTCCAGGCTGTACCCTGATTATCTAAACTTCCCAGAGAAAAGCATGGCTCAGATTAACAGAACCAAGCAGCATGCATACCTTTGAACATCCTAAACTCTTTATTGGCTGATCTCTCCATCTAACACAGTTGCAGCATCTGTGACCCCTATTCTCAGAGTATCAGTGGTGGCTGAGAACCACGGGGATTGCTAAACGTGGTTACATTCTGTGTCTCTGTGTCTCAGCAGCTCTGGTTACTTAGGCTGATGCACAGCAGTGCTATAATGTTTTACCATGGACATTCTGCCTACCATAACCTGTGATCAGGATAGTGTCTGGTGCATCAGTGGGGCTGCAATTGGAGCTGGCAGTGGCCATTTCATATTGTGAGGTACACTTTAGGTGCAAGCTCACTTCTGGCATTCAGACATCTTTCTTTCAGCTTCTGACCCTGCTATTTGCCCTGTGGCCAGGGAACTACTGACATTGCTCTGATAGGAACAAATACATTTAGGTCCCAGCTGTGCTATCTGTCCTAGGGCCGGGAACCATCTGAAACATGGCTCAAAGGCCACTGTACAAACAGGGATCTCCTGACCTGAAGAACTGCTGCTTCTCTCCCCTGCTGCCAAACTGGATGCCACTCCAGTCCCCATAGCCACACTACAGGGGACTGGGAGGCAAAGAGAACAATTCATATGGGGCATTGAGGAGATATTAAAGGTAGGCTCCCATTTGGGGGGGGGGATGCAAAATAACACATGAGGAAACTAATAACTACAACCTACTTTGTATGGATGGTCATGATTTAGCACAGGACAATGTCTGGATCCAGACAGACAGCTTCGGTCTTGCAAATTTATATTAGATCCAGGTGTCAGGCATTGTCTGTGATGGATCATATACAGCATGTGACATGCATTACTAAGAACTCTAAAATACTATACCTGGAAAACTGTCAGATGTGTACAGGATGACTTATCCTATTTAGCTACAGAGAACATTAGGTTTCACTTAACCTAATACAGTCAGATACAGTCTTGTCTTTCTAGGCTAGATTTCTCAACTCAGACATAAATAGTAGGTTTAGTATGTTTCAGTTTTCAGTAAGATGATTTAACATTAAGCAGTGCCCAGAGTCTAAGTTACAGGCACTAAGAAGAGGTATAGAAATTAAATGCAAAACAAAAAGAGATGGCAACTACTGTAGTATATTACAATATCTGGACTTTGCAAATGGTGTGTAGAAAAAGTTGCAAAAATATTTTTCCTGCAGATACAGTAGTTTGACTGCATTTTCAGAATTAGAGGAGCAAGTCTGGTTATCTATTCTTGCAGCATTAGGGAATGGTCCAGATACAAGCTATTCAAATCCAATAAAAGAATTCAGTCTAGGCTGTTTCACTCTGGGAAGTGTGTTTAATTAGGTCAGTTTGTACTGCCTGAACAAAAACAAATTTGAATGGTTCTCATGCTGCACAGCATGCCTAGTGCAAATTTGAAATAAAACAGTCTGAGACTCAACTTAATTTGCACTAGGGCCAATTGACAATACTGTACATTATAAACAAGTTACTACCATTTATTTATTCAATAGAAATGTTTAAGCATTTTCTCTGGTGCACAGACAAGACTGTTTCAAACAATGTAGTAGGATTCCAGCTTTGGGCCCTTGGAAAATGATGTACAACCTAGCTCAGACTGAAGACAGTGGCAACATTTCTCACCTGACGTCTGTCAAAAGTCACAAAATATCAATTGTCTCTGATGTCAGCTACATTATGAGTGTACATCAGCAAACAGCACAATAATCGTTCTGAATTGATATTCATTTGGTAGATAGATCACTGGAAATCCCTTGCACTGACATTGGGTAAAACAGATAAGGAACATTGCCAACAAAAGGCTAAACATGTTTAAACTGAAACCCATTGACAGGACAACAGAGAAAGAACTGCCATGTACATGTATGATATCTAAAGTACTGGCCAGGGAACTGAAGAATTAAAGTGTTTCATTCTTCAGGACTGTCACCCCTACCTTAATGAGCTCTTAAAATAGATTAATGTTCAGGGGGAAAAGACTTCTTTAATGCACTTAAATAATCCTGCTCAGCTATAACTAGTCCCATCCTATTACAGTGCAGAATTTGCATAGAAAATGACATTATTCTGTTGTTTGGTATTATTTAATTTACAATTTAAGATGAGTGTAAGGGATATTCCATTGAACACATATTGCATATTAATTATATAACTGAGTGCTAGTTAGATCAAAATATATAACTAACCATTAGTTACTATGGTTTGATTACAGTGACTCCAGTAAAAATAACTGAAGGTTGTAAACAGCTTGGAAGAATAATTTGCCAAATACCAGTAATATATCTCAATACTACCCTTCATCAAACTGGATTTTATTTTGTTTTAATAATAAAACAACAAATCTTAAATACTTTACAGTGCAATAAAACCTTGTGAAAGTTATGAAAGAGTATGATACTATCAGCCATGAAGTACATTACAAAGGTAATGCAGGTTTAAGAAAGAACCACTGTGGAATGTATATTTTCATTATCAAAAACGTTGAGCCATTTATCCTGGGAAGTCAGAATAATCATTAATGGCTGGGAAATTTATGGTGCCAGATCTTAAACTAATGTGAATGATTCCAGGTGTTACTAATGGCCTCAGTGAAATGTGCCAGTATCTAAGACTTCTACTAAATCTGAGGTAATAGTCACACACTTAATCTCGACAGATGAGTAGCAATTTAACTGACACATTGATTGGATTCTGTAGGCTTAAATGGCAGACATTGTAAAGGTACGGTCAAATAGCAATCAAGAGGGTGACTTGGAAGTCATTCGCTTTCAAGTCTTACTATTTGTATTGGGGTTGGAAGATGCTATTTTAAGTAACTGGTTAGTTGTAAGGTTCAAGAGATCCTGCAGTAGTTATTTGGACAACTTTCTTGGCCTGTATGCATGTGATCTGTCTCCCTCTATCTAATTATGCCAACTACTAAAATACCGGATGCCTGCTTGAACTGAAGTCAAATTCCATTCATATTTAAAGGTAGCATTTGAACTGATTTGTCCTGTAGAGCTTCTGGAATTGATTTTATTCAAGGAAGGAACCGATCATAAAGGTGAACAGGAATTTATTCTCAATACATAGAAAAAAAATCTGTTTGTTAGAAATTTTACATTTCATCTCACAGGAGTACCATTAAAATGTTATTTGTAACCATTGCAATGGTCTGAAATGCCATTTCCATTTATTTGTAACTATTTTAATTATCATTACATAGCATTACACTACTTTGCATTTAAAAAATCATTATTTTTTTTTAACCTTGAATTTTACTCCTGATTTACGGTCTTGTGCCTGGTCGTGCCCCTTGCCTCAATTAGCAACCTTTTCAGAGCATATACTGGTTATTCACACTTAAGCACTACATTGCAGTTGTGGCCTTTCCTGTAGGTCATGTGGTGCCTATGGGGGAATATTGGCTTGTAGTGGGCTAACCAGGGATTTTTGTCCTCCACTTTTCCTCTCTGAGGTGTCAATGTGTAATGATATCCATGCATGCATACAGAGGCACATCTGCGCACCCATGTTGTCAATGACTTCCCCTATTTTTGATGTCTCCACTGTGCTGCCAACCAGTCTCCACCTGTTGGCAGTCAGACAGCATGACGGAGAATCACTCCTCCCAGAGGGAGGAAAGCAGTTCATGGGATGCTCATTACTCTCTCTCCCCAGGCTAGCTGTCTGGCCCCCAATAAGCAACGCTCTTTCCTGAACACAGGTTGCTGGTGTCATGAGCAGTAGCCCTACCACTGCACCAGCAGGTTAGTCCCTCATTTAAAAGTTATTAATATAGAGCTATGGCTCAATTGTAATTCATCATAATTTTGTATGACATGACTCTGTAAATTTGTGATTTGTGCTGAAGGATGTATTATCTGCCTTCTGAGTCATAACCTGTGTAAATGATATTAAAATAAAAAAGTAGCATAAGTTGATAATGATATTAAAATAAAAAAATAGCATAAGACAATGCAGAGCAGTGAAACAAATGCTTCAAAATAAGTTTTAATTGATTTACCCGATACAAGTCTTAATCCGTTTTAAGATGAGCACTGTATTCCTAAAGTGTGAGATTTTAATTTCATGTCATCAGAAACACATTTAATCATATTTGATGTACTTTTGCTTTGCTTCTTAACTTGTCAAAATGGTCAGGAATAGAAGGGCATTTGTTTTCTAAGATTTGGGTTGAATTAACACAATAGTAAGGTCTGCAAGTCAACATTTAACACTGAGCTCCAAACCCTAACAGTGAGTAGGAAGGACTGTTTCATAACAATGGATTGTACATGCAGGCAAAAAGCCAGGAAAATGATTTTCCCAGCCAAGTTTTTCTGGGAACAGATGAGAAAACCAAAGCTTTACATAACAAAATGTTTACTCACTAAAACTGCAAATCCTCTTACTGGAAAAATGTCCTATGAATATCATGAAAATGCTATGAAATTCATTGCAACTTTTTTTTCTGTCACTGCGATCTACATGTGTATAATTTTATGAAGCAAGTTACTGCTGTTTTTAGCTTGCATGTAAGAAACTCATGGAATTTCAGCTTACTGCGCAGTACATCAGGACTAAAACTGAAGAAAGGGATAGTATTTCATGTCAGGAGGAGATGCCAAGGCTAACATTAGGACACAGTTGGCAGGTCAACAAAAAATGTTCTACTTTTTATTTCTTTAATTATGCTTATATTCAGCTTTTAAATAAATGGCTAACAATAAATCCATTTTTAGTTTAGATACTCCATTTGATTCTTTGTAGATCATTTATTTCACTCTGTTTCTCCTCTGAGTGATCCCCACCAATTGTGTATAGTGCCTATGTTGCCAGGCACATGCTGTACTGTACATTCTTGTGTCACACAGCCAAGGTCTTGTCCCATTCTTGAGCAGGACCTGGATACTGGAGATAGTCACTGTACTATCAGAAGTGTTCTCTATACCATACCTTCTACATTAGCAGCCATCATGAAGGCACATTTGGAGCCAACAACAAACCACACCCTTCCCAGGACTGTAGCCATCACCTCTATGCTGCTCTGTTGGCCTGGAGTTTGAGATCCTGAACCCTTTCCTGAATCTACTGTAGGTCTCTCAGTCTATAGCACAACCAACCACCACAACCCTTTTATTTATTTATTTAAAAGTTGGTAACTGGGAAAGGCACACTGAGCTGAGGCTTGTTTACAGGTGAGACCTGGGGAAGGGGATGTGGGGAGAAACAACTTACAAAACATATACAGATGTAGCAATACATTATAGGATAACAGGTACATATAGAGGCATTGGTAAATGAGCTAGCATAATATAATAACAGTTATTATACAGTAGTGAATGGTGGTCAATCAAGTGTGAGGTAAAGTGCACAGTGCATGTTGGGGTAGGGGTAAAATGGAGAAAGGCATCAAGCTAAGGGGGCTGTGCAGGAAAAGGTTGAGGGAGAGGATACAGGGTTAAGGAAGGGGAAGAGAGGAACAGGAGGGTGCAGAAAGTTACCTTAGGTGGTGTTTAAAGGTAGGGAGAGAAGGAAGAGGTGGAGGGGGGGAAGGGAGCAGATTCCAGAAAGAAGGGAGGGAGGGTTGGAGGAGAAGGCAGCTGGCCAGCAGAAGAGTGAGAGTGGACAATGGAGAAGGTGCAGGGATTTCTGGAGTGAAGTGAGTAGGAAGAGTAGGGAGCAGGGGAGATCAGGGAAGAAATGTAGGTGAGGAGGGCCCTAAACCAGTATTTGGTGATGAAGGCAACACAGTGTGCTTGGCAACGTGATGGCAGGGGTAGAATGAAGAGGAAAGCATAGAGGGAGCAGTGATGGGTATGGAGGGGGAAGTTAATGGTGAAATGGCAGAAGGCATTACACAGGGTATCCTGTCTGGGAAGGGAGGAGGAGGGGCCAACACCATAGACTGTCCACATAAGCAAAGACTGGGAGAACCATTTTAGGTACTAGTTCCCTGTGGACATGGAGGGAGAGGCAGTCTTTATTGTGGTACAGGGCACTCAGTTTGCAACCGAGATTTACAAAGATGGTGGCAAGTTTTAGGTTGTCTGAAGATGGACTGTTTAGAATGTTTCAAGCATTCCATGTCTGATTATTTGGATCAGAATATTAGATATACTATAAAAGAGAACTCAGAGAATGAAAATGAGAAAACCTCATTACTTCCTTTCAGAAAAGTGTGACTAGTTTATTCCCCAACATTTTCAACCCTTCTGCAGACTGATTTTTCTTGGGTATGCCAGGTGTTCATTATAACTTTATTTTCTGAAGGCAAAATGAAAAATAACCTAAGAAGTGTCTAATCTGTAGCACAGCAACCAATCATTTACTATAAAGACTGATAATGACTACACTATAATACTGTGAAAGCAGTCCACTTCATAAACACAGTTTGTATTATAGACACTACTTGACTGCTGTCAACACACCCTAGAAACACATAAAAATAAATTATCCATAGGTTTACCTGTCGGAAAGATAGATTTGGCGCATCCGACTGTTGCAGCCATTGCAAGTGACAGGGGTGCCTATCATGTTCTCATAATAGGGTCAAACAGCTGGATGGGGATTTAACGCTCAGCAAGGCCAGAAGGCCTGAGCACTTCAAGTGTAGGATGAATGGAGTGATAGAAGGCAGCAGGACCTGTTTATTACAGCATTTTTCTGCTTCACTGCAAACCTGTAATGATTGCCACGCTGCTAGATTGACAGTTGCCCTCTTTCTTCTTGTGCTTTTGAAAAGTGGGTGAAGGCAAAAAATTGTGTCTGCTGACCTATCTCAGTGCCCCATAAAAAGTTCAATTTGCTTCTTTTGACAAGCAGGTGATAAGTTGTTTTCATTGTATTTGATTGGATCACATAGGTTAAATAAAAGTGTGTTTAATTAGTACCACAAATTACTCTACTGAAACAAACTCTCAGGATATTTAAATGTGCTGGTACCTTTAGCATAGGACATGGACAAAGCAAAACTAATTTAAACATTTTGTCTTGAAATGTTTTATTTCCTACATTCTTCCCTTAGTGTATACAGTGTACACTAAAGTAATTTCAGCTACATTATGTACTCTAAAACATTTTACAGTATGCATGTATAGACTGCTATAGATTTTAAAGAATTAAAATCTATTAGTTTTCATTAGGTTCAAGAGTTTCTTTTTTATTATTAAAACTGTTTTTGTCAGAGACTGATCAAGGGTTATTTTCTAATATTTTTGGAATAGAAACCTTTTTCACAGTTTCTGTACATTATCTATTGTTAAGGTGTTTCCTTAGTGGCTCTGCATCTCGGTGAATAACATTTCAGATTTTTTGTTCTATACTTTGCTGTGTTTCCATTCCTCCTTTTCTGTAATCAGCATTCTAATATGTCTTTGCATCTTGCCTACCATTCTCTGGAGTTTTATATGATATAATGGTATATCACTGGTAAATGTCACAAATGCTGAAGAGATGTCAGCAGACCCCAGCCGAGAGGTCTGGAATTCAAATCAGGAGACTGATCTTTATCTTAAATGATGTGCCACAAGATTTCTAACCAGCAACTCAAAACAGCAAATACTTCCAACTGCAGCCTTTGAAGGCTGCTGCATGTTACTGTGTTACCCTAAAGACTGTAAACTGGAGGTAATCGAATTCAATTAGGTTAAGACTGTTTCTCCTTAAATGAACTGAAACACACAAGAGATCTTGCACAAGCGTTTCAAATAATGTGTTAACATTTCCAGATATTATTTCTCTACCTAGTGCAAATGTAGCTATCTAACTAATATTATGAGAGGTAAATTTAATGAAGGTTTCATAGCACAGAAATCAAACTTTGAATGGTTTTCCCTGCATACTGTAACTGGACTCCTGACAGCAATGTAGAACTCTATGTGCCAGTGGTTCTGAATGACTAGTGAACCCTCTGAAAATAAAATTTTAAAAGTGCTCATCAGTTTGGTTTATTTACTTTTTTGATTTGCTGTTTGTCTCCCCTAGTACCTAGCCCCCTTCTGCCTGAAAACCCCAAGCCCTGCTACCGTATTCTCTTGGACTAACATACATCTTCCATGGCTTACCTACAATGCTATCTGGCTGACCTTCTGACACCAGTTGTCTCAGTACGATCCCTCCGCTGCTCAACCAGGGGCATCCTTGAGGTTCCCAGGACCCCATTAAAAAATACCAGCAATTGGGCTTATAGCGTCGTCGGTCCAGTCCTGTGGAACGCTCTTCCATCTTACATTAGGCAGGCCCCATCGGTCAAGTGTTTCAAGAGTGGTCTCAAGGCCCATTTATTTTCATTGGTCTTCCCAGATGATGTGATCTAACCAGTTTTCAGATCTGATTTTAACTGTATCTACTGCTCTATGGTTTTATTGTATTGCTATTTATTATATCTTCTTGTAGTGTGTTTTGGTTTTATTTTACCCACCTTTTCTGTGTTAGGTGCCCAAAGCCTTTGAGATTGGGCACCCTACAAATAAACAATGCCTTGCCTTACCCTTGCCTTGCCAATGGCAGGGCCATCAGATGGTATCAAGGCCTCTCCTGAGACAGAATCCAAATTGAGACCTCAGATGGTGGAGTGGGGCCTATGGTGGCTAGGTATCATTCTGTATGGTGTCAGACTTTTCTTCTCTGCTTTTTCACCCTCCCCTGAAATGGCACTGCACTGTGTCTCGACCATGCATGCAATTGGCATACACAGAGTCATCATGTTTTCCCCTCACCTGCCATACCACATCATGCCTGACCCCCTAGGGTCACAAGAAGGTGCACACGCAGTGGACTGTGGGCAATCACTGATCCCAGAGGAGGTGAATGCATGCTGGGGCACCCAGTTCTCCTCCCCCCACAAGCCCTCTAGTGGCTGAGACCCGCTTCTGAATCTGGTGTACCAGTGTCACAAGCAGCAGTGATGTTACTGCACAACTGGACTAGCAAACTGTTTTTTTTTTTCATCTGTGAAGCAGTATTTCTCATTCATTTTGATAATTAGAAGATGTTCCACCCAGTAGCATAATGTGTGATGTGTGGAACAATACTTCACCTTGTGGCTAATACATCTTGTTCTATTACCCTTCATACTGTATATCATCAGCATTGTGACCTCACTGATTATGACATTATGACAGAGTAAGAAGTGACACCCACCTTATACCAGATTTGTTATTAGTGGTGTCACGATGTGTGTGATTACAATGTTGATAAGAGGCTAAATATTTAATAACTGTGTCATGTTTGTAGTATGATTACAAACATCGTGGCATAACCGTTAGACCACATAAAACCTGATCTACCTCTATGGGCCAGATTTTCTATAGTTCATTTTTGCTGCAAGCACAGGGTATGTCAAATATGTGGTGAACTGGGCTTGCAGCAAACAACAAAACAAAAAACAAAAAACAAAAAAAACAGTATTTTCTACTTCATTCAGCAAACTGATGCTGCTAAACCACTTTTATGTGGTCTAGAATGCATGATTGCTGGAGCCACTGAAATGCAGCTTGTGGCTAAACTTTGCCACAAGCTGCAGCAAAGCAAGTTAAAATGTTGCAAATGTATCCAAGATCATGAAATTGGGAGTAGTTGCAACATTCAGCCTGGTACAGCTGTAGCAACCTAAGGGTTTGATGCAGGGACTGACCCAAGTCCTATGTCACCCTTTGAAAATTTAGCTTCATGTTACAAGCTGCACACTTAATAATGACGCATGCATCATTTCTGGGCCCAAAAGTGAGAATAGGGTTGCAAGTGCAGCAAAACATTTTAAAAAAGCATGCAAATGGTTTGGCAGAGCTTGCCATTTATTTATTTATTTATTTAGCTTTTTGTTTACCGGGTAGGTACACTAGACAAGTAATATGCCTATTTTCAGGAACGACCCGGGAGAGTACAAACATACAGGATACATACAAGGCAACTTAGGAGGAACAACTTATTACAGGAAGTACTAACAATTGTAGAAAAACAGATGCACAAGCAGCAATTACACCACATAATAAGATTACATAGATTGACATTAGTGACAGCAGAATTCGTGACAGCAGAATTCGTCTGAAAACATTTCACTATGGAGGCTTGAAGCAGTCACACACTGATGATAATTTTAAGTGCGACCACAGGGAGGAGCGAAAGATCCCATGGGAGGGGGCCATGCGGACATGGTCAGGAAGAGAGTTCCAGAGTCTGGGCATGTAAGCAGCAAAGTCTCGGTCCCCCATAAGAGACCGGGTGGGAGGGACTTTGAGCAGTCCAGCAGACTGGGACCTAAGCTTGTAGGGCATGGTGTCCATTTTTGGGAGGAGATGCACCAGTCCCTGTGGAGAGCCAGTAGCGAGCACCTTCTTGGAGAAGCTTCCAACACCGAAATCCAAATATTCAGCTGGAGGCAGCCAGTGGAGTTTATCATAGAGCTCACAGCAATGGGTGAGTTTGAGGGCAGCTAGTGCAAACCGACAAATATTGTTATATGCCGGTTCCACCGGACAAGGTGAATTTGGGGTGACCGGGCAAATAGGTGGAATCCATAGCTGAGGGAGGAAGAAGCACCTCTTGCAAGTGCAAGTCTCGCCCCAGGGTCAGGTTTATTTGGTCCTATAGGCCGCCAAGCTTGCAATGTGTGCTTCTACAGATGTTGAGGATATGACTCCCCATGTCAAGTTGGGGCTCAAGAGTAACCCCAGGATATTTGATTGTATTCACCATTGGCAACAAGGATCCTCCATCACAAGTTATGTTGAGCAAGGCTGATGAGGCTTTTATCTTGGCCGTGGAACCAAAAAGCATGGCCTGTGTTTTATTAGGGTTCAACACCAGCCTATGGTGAGTAACCCAGGCCAGGACTCTGCTGAAATCATCAGTCAGGCTCTGGTTTAGCACTGCGACATTGTGGGAATGAGCCACTAGCACCAGATAGTCTGCATATAGAGTAACTTGGCAATGAGAGGTCACCAGTGGCAGTTGATTGATAAAAAGCGAGAATAGAAGAGGGCCCAGCACTGATCCCTGGGGGACTCCCATAGTCACCGCCCTGGGCGCCGAGAGGACCTTGTTGAAGCAGGTATGCTGCTTTCTACCCTTCAGGTAGCCTGTAAACCAGCTCAAGGCATGGGAAGAGAGACCAACAGCCCATAGCTGCTCCCCAAGAAGGTCATGGTTAACAAGGTCAAAAGCTTTTGATAAGTCTATAAATATAGCACCAGACAGTTTACCTTGGTCCATGGCAGATCTTATGCTAGAGGTTACAGTAATCAGGGCAGTTGTGGTACTGTGTCCCTTTTGAAAGCCATGCAGTGCCCTGGATAGCAGATCATGAGAGTCAAATACTCCGAGAGTTGCTCGGCCACCACCTTTTCGAGAAGTTTGCCAAGGGATGGGAGGATAGCAATTGGGCGATAGTTGTCAGGAAGTTTGGGATTGCCCTGCTTCAGAACTGGTACTATCCTTGCTTCCTTCCATATATCAGGGATGATCCCTGAGCTGAGGGATAGATTAAAGATGTGGGCAACCGGGGAGGCAATGTAGGCCACTCCTAGCTTGAGAAGCCGAGGTTCCAGGAAGTCAAGACCTGGGCTGGAATACTGAGCGAGGCAGCAAGATGTTTCTGAACATCGAAGACTGATACTGCCCTGAGATTGAACTCTCCCGACGATGTTGATCAGCCTGACTCGAGAGGGACGGGATAGTGAATGGGCTCCCCATCCGCCGAAGTCGAGAGGTGAGGGCCGAGAGGTCAGAGAAGTGACAATTCAGAGTCAGCTATAGTTTGGGATTATTGCATGAGACGCCATCTATGACCATATCTCGTGACACCGTGTTGGAGGACCCACTAACTAGGGATTTAATGTTCCTCCAGAACCTCCTGGGGTCTCTGGCAGAGCTAAGTAGCGTAGACTTACAGAAGTCATTTTTGCTACCCTAATAGCCTTCTTACACTGGTTCCTGAGGTGCCGATATCTCTGGAGTTTAGAAGGATCTCTGGATCCCCTGGCACGAACCCAGCATCTGTCTCTGTCACGCATCTTGGCTAGAAGATTTCCATTCAGCCAGAAGGTAGCAGTTCCCCTCACCCTCCGAGTAATCATGGGTGCATGCCTGTCCTGAAGGTCACCAAAGGTATCAATAAAGCAGGAGGTTGCCGCTGAGGGGTCAGAGGCTTCCAGTACCCTAGTCCAGTCAGTACACCTTAAGTCATCCAGGAACCCCACTGAGTCAAACCTGGAATAGTTTCTGACTCGAATAATTTTGTGTGGGATTTTAAGGAAGGGAATTTTCCAGACACAGTACACTGGGGAGTGATCAGAGATAGAGTCAGATAATGTGCCTGAAGATGATATTCTCTCCGGGTGGTTAGTCAGGATCCAATCCAGCAGGGTACTCGAGGAACCACTAGCGGACTGTCTAGTCGGGTCATTACTTAGTTGGGTAAGGGATAGGGTGGCAAGTTGAGGCTCACATTTCTTAATATTGCCACTCTCCCAATTTAGGTTGGTATCACCCATGATAATAAGTTCGTTGTCTCCTGTACTGGACGTGACGGCATCCAGGAGATAAGTGGGTCCTGTTAGACCTCCTGGGAGGATATAGCACACACCAGATGCAGCTTTTTTGTTTCCCTAGCAGCAGGAGCCCATGCAAAAGCTCACAAGGGGGATGATCAGTTAGGCAATGAGTCACAAGGGAGATTTTCAGATGGACTCTATAGTAGATAAGGATGCCTCCCCCCCCACCCCCGGCCTGTCAAGGCGGATGAACTCATAACCTATTAAGGAACAGGCGGAGTCGGGGATAGAGGGTTTGAGCCAGGTCTCAGTTATCCCTAGAATGTCAGGTTTGTAAAGTTCAACCCATGCTAACAGCTCATCATGATTGGATAGCAAGCTCCTGATATTCAGATGAGCTATTTTTAGCCCCTTACTCATAAGCTTAGGGGGTCCAGGGTTGAGCTCTATATCCCCTGCCCTAAGTAAAGCAAGGAGGAAAAGCCAGGGGAGATACCACCTACAGAGTGGATGCCCACCAGGACAATCAGTGGGTCAGTTTTTCTTGACCCTGGCCGTGTACATAACGCAACTAATGTCAAGATTGAGGATAGTACAGTAGTGCATTACGTTGGTGGAAAGCAGGTTGGAAAAGGAGAAGTCAGTGTCATCATAGGGGGAGGACAACTTCCAAGTCACTCCAGGGATATTGGGGGAGAGGTGGCACATTGTAGGAGGATCAGCCCTAGGGCCAGCACTACAAGTGGAATGGCCATACGGACGACCAATGGCCAACCCCTGAACATTACATAGGGAGCTTTCCTACCATCCATAGTGAAGGATAGGGGGAACCACCCCCTTGTCATAGTTGGAGGCACAAGGAGGCCTGCATGGGAGGACATGTCAGGACACTCAGCCAGGGATGACCCAGAGGGGAGGAGGTCCACACACCCCTAAGCTATACCAGGCAGCAAGACTACCAGCAGGCCAAAGTGTATCTGATTGACCTGTACAGCGTCCCGCCGGGTACAAGAGGGCAGGTCCAGGCACGGCAACGAGGGTAGTCAACACAACCAGTGGGGCAGGGGGTGGAAAACCCTGATCCCTAGGAGGCAGCCCCAGGCACCACAGTCAACGCAGTCGGGGCAACCAAAGGTGCTGATATGACCCTATGCCGACCCTCCGCTCTAGGAGCTGAAGGCAATGGACATCAATGGACATAGACTACCGCAATTTCAGTAGCCCAAAAAATGTAGGACAGCTCAGTAGCACAAAATTTCAGTAGTACAAAAAATGCAGGACATCTCCTAGACAGAACTATGTAACATAATCATTAGTTATAGGTAACAGCATAAACATTAGATTAAGGTATAGGTATCAACAGCAATTTCAGTAGCACAAAAATGTGGGACAACCAGTAGCACAGTATTTCAGTAGCACAAAAATGTAGGACAACTCCTAGACAGAACTTGTAAAATATAATCATTAGGTATGGGTAACAGCATAGACATTAGATTAAGGTATAGGTATCAACAGGGAAATGATCTCATGGAAGTCCCTTACACAGATAAGCAGAAGTGATTGTCCAGCTGAAAAAATAGAAAACTCATCCAAGCTCAAATAATGCACAGGAAATAGACTAATACTAGACCATTGATCAGGTAAGACAGCAGTGATTGATCAGCAGAAAATAGAATACCCAACGAGCACATAGCGCTCAATCCCAATTAAAGGGAGAAGTACACCACGAGTCACATGCCATGCCCAGTCCAGTACACAGGAGGAGATTTGCAAGAGAATCACCCTTCGTTATACAGGGAAGAAACTCCCCTCACAACTGATAGGGTAGAGTGATGGTAGGCGAGCCAGCAACACACATAGAGTTCACCTCACCAAGGGAGGGAAGTGGTGGGCCAATAAAAGATTGTTTCTGGATTTCTCTCCTGCACTTGGGCAGGGGCCACAAGCTTCTCAGTGCCGCTTGATTTCGAGCTGAGGAGGCCCGCCAGAGCTCATCAGTAGCCCACTGCACCTCCACTGCGTGAAATGGCAACCTCTTTGGCGGCGCTTGGGGGACCCTGAGTAGGTCACCCTCACCTCACCTTTATCTCAGCGACTGATTCTGTAACTGAAGGTGTTTGAGCAGAGCTCCTACTTAAGGAGCCGAGGGAGAGCGTCACCGCTGGCAGGATCCAATAGGAGGCAGCAAGTTTCGGCGGCAAAGGAAGACCCGGAACAAAGGACAGGTACGAGGAACCACAGGAGTCCAATTTTTCAGCGGGAGAATAAATGGGAGTCCACCTCTACGCCTTCCTGGTGAGCACAGATAAGGCAGCCCTCCAGGTACGCTGCGGTGCGAGTACGGTAAAAAAAAAATTGTTTCTAGAATTTCTCTCCTGCACTTGGGCAGGGGCCACGAGCTTCTCAGTGCCACTGATTTTGAGCCGAGAAGGCCCACCGGAGCTCACCATAGCCCACGGCACCTCCACTCAGTGAAACGGCAACCTTCTTGGCGGCGCTGGGGGGGGAAGCCTCAGAGTAGGTCACCCTCACCTCCCCTTTATCTCAGCGACTGATTCTGTAACTGGCGACTGATTCTGTAACATTCTGATTCTGTGCCATGACACAAGCTGTGCCTAACCCAGGGAACTGTACTTATAATGAGTATTGAAAATACCAGCCTAGTATGTGTAGGGAAGTGGGACTAGATATGTTAGCTTTCAGATAGTGGCTATTCTACACAGCACACCTGATAATGTTAGAAAGATAATATTCTATGTGGTAAAGGGATCAAGAAAATGTTTCTGAAGAAAAGGGTAACTAATGGCTACCTTTAGAAATGACCAAGCATTGTCAATGCTGAATGTTTGCTTCCTGGTATTAGCATTGGAAGTGCAGGAGTTTGACAGATGCAGAATAGGAACGGCAGTGAAGTATTGCAGTAATGCCAACCCCAACCCCACCCTGTAGAGATGGACAGGCATTGGGGTGTGCCTTTGGGTCGTTTCCCATAACGATCATGTCATTTCACCTCACTGTACCCTGCAGACACCAACAAGTGTTGAGGTGTGCCTTGGGGTGTTTAGCTTTACAGTCACCCCATTCCATAAGGAAATACACTGAAATGGGTGCAGTATAGGAGAATGGGGTGAATTTTGGGGCCAAAGAGTCCAAGGCACACCTTGATGCCTGTCACTGGCTGCAGGGTGGGGGTGGAATGGCATGAGCATTACTGTCGACAGTCCCAAGTCACACCCCTGATGCCTGTCAGTCCCTAGAGAAAAGGGCGTTATGGTTGAAAACCCTAATGCCCTGGGCATTTCTTGGTATTTTCACTCCAAGTTTTCAACATGGGCTTTTTGTGACCCCACTTCATGAACAGTGACAGTATCAGTTCATTAGCCAAAAGGTGATTTTGCACAGCGACTGTGCCATTTGGTGCCACAGGTGAAAAAACACACTTTGAAAAGGATGGAAAAAATGACAGCTGTACTGTTCATGAGGAGGTGTAAAAAAATGGTAATGTTGAAAATCTGGAGTGAAAATATAAAAAAATTTGGGAAGTCGTGACTGTGCATAGAAACTGCACAACACACACCCGTAATGCAATATTTTGGAAATTTTTGTACACCAGATTTTCAACATAGGAATTTTGGGACCTCTGCTCATGAACAGTGGCACTGTGATTTTCTTAATCTGTCCCAAATGTTGATTTCTCACATCGACCATGCCCAATGTGTGCCAGATGAGCAAAACCACATTTCAGACAGGATGTGAAAAATGACAGCTGTACTGTTCATAAGGAGATGTGCAAAAATAGCAATGTTGAAATTCTGGACTGAAAATATTAAGAATTCTCAAAGTTTCGAGTGTGTGTGGAATCTGAACAACACACACTCGTAACATAGTTATTTTGTGGAATTTTGTCACCAAATTTTCAACATAGGCATTTTGGGACCTCTGCTCATGAACAGTGTCACTGTGGTTTTCTTGATCTGTCCCAAATGTTGATTTCCCACAGCAACTGCGCCATTGTGCGCCGGATGTGCGAAAAAATATTTTGGGCAAGATGTGAAAAATTACAGCTGTACTGTTCTTAAGGAGGTGTGAAAAATGGCAATGTTGAAAATTTGGAGTGAAAATATTACAAATTCTCGAAGTTACAAGCAAGCATGGAAACTGCGCAATGCAGACTCATAACACAGTCATTTTTTTGAATTTTTCCACCACATTTGCAACATAGGCTTTTTGGATGCCCACCACATGAATAGTAACACTGTCATTTCATTAATCAGTCCTGAAAAGTGGTTCCATGCAGTGACCGCAAAATCACCTTTTGGGACTGAATAATGACATGAGAGTGACTGAATGCATGAGGTGGGGTCCCAAGAACCCCATGTTGAAAATTTGGTGCAAAAAGTCACAAAAATGGCTGAGATATCATCCTAAGTTGAAAAAAACCCATTTATGGCGTTATACAGCTTACTGACATTTCTTCAGTTAGCGGTCAGCTTTGAAGAGTGCAGACAAGTTCCCACTCCACTGAAAATCATCGCACCAGAGGTAAGTATGAGGTGAAGGGTGGGTGTGGGGAGCTGAGGTACACAGAGGGTGGGTGCAGGTTGGGGGAAGGGGCCACTGCAGACAACGAGGGACCATTTTTTTCTTTTACAGGTAAAAATAAATAAACACGTTTAGGGAAAGTTTTCTTATTACAGGGACATTTGGCATGCTGGGGTGGGCTCCCAGTGTGCCATTTGGGTGTTTTTTTGGGGGGAGGGACTGGAGCCAATGGAGACTGGGCACCCCATCAGCAAAAAAAAAAAACTTGACCAGCTGGAAGGTGAGCCGAGGAACAAGGGAGCAGAGAAAACAGCAGCAGAGGGAGGAAGCATGAGGGACTTCTTTTGTAGCTTGAGTCAGGGAACGAGGGAGCGGGGAAGACAGCACCAGAAGGAGGGAGTGAAAGGGATTTCTTTGCAGCCAGTGGGTGAGCCTGGGAATTAGGAAGCAAGGAGGAACAACAGCAGAGGGATGAAGCGGGAGGGATTTCATTGGCAGCGACATGCAGGAGGGCTGGAGAAATTGTGTGACGTCACTATGCTCAATACACACATGTTACCACCACTGATCGCAGCAGTGGTTTTCTTTGAACTGAAGACCACTGCAGCTGAACTGCTGTCATAGACAGCTCGAGCATCCATTGATGCAATACAGTCGCACCTGCTAAATGGAGTACTGCATTGGACAGGAGGGTCACACACCTCCAAAAAGTCGTACGGTCGCAATATGTTTCTTGCGCATGCACACAAGCAAACATAATAAAATTCTCTGTCTGCTGTTTTTGGCACTACTAGTTCCCCCAAACACCTCCTCACCACATTGGACATATCTGAATACTAGGAAAACCCAAGAGGATTAAAGAGTTATAGTTGTCATCATTGGAGTTGCACTGGAAATTATACAGGTTTCAACTGTAATACATGACACCCCCCTGAACGACATTCTTTCTTGTAGCACCATATATATTTTTTTCCAACTGTATTTCCCTCTGGTAACCAGTTGAGGGGGCATCTCTGAGGCAGGGACCCACTCAGCCTTACCTCTAACACCCACCAGAACCCTTCCCCTGACCAAGGAATCATGTGCTGGGTCCCCTCTCCCCACGGCCCCATATGGGAGGAGGTGGGGACCACAGAGAGTCAAATCGAGGTTGGAGCCAACATTGGGCATGTGGGTTTGACCCTCAAGCTCCACCATCACCTCCCCTGCCAGCCGGGGGTTTTCCACCTTAGTTGCCCCCAAGATGCGGAAGTGCAAATTATGTCTTGCAAGAAGGGTGTGATCCCATCCCCTCTGCTGACATCCACCATCAGCTCGCCCTTTCAGCAGATCGCTCCTTGCGGTACCACCAGTCTCCACTGAGAGCCACCACAGAGTGATGTGCCCCCACAGTCCCACCCCAGGACAGAAGAGCAGTCCTCTGGATGCTCAATCCTTTCCTTCCCCCTGCTGACCCCCGGCTCTCAGAATCTGCTCCCAAACTCCGGTCACTGGTGTGGCACGAGGTGTGGTGTCCAGCACCTCAACCCTCAGCACCACAGGACCGGCACTTTTAGCACCATATTTATGACAGAATTGTGAGTTGTTTAATTTTCAACATTAATAAAAACTAGATAGTACTTCACATCAATTTGGGATTGCGGTCTTGCTTAGACTATCTTATATATGGCTCAGTGCAGCACAATGAGATAAACGAATGAAATTCAGTGGGTAGTAACCACTTTTTCATTTACTCATTTGTGCACAAAAGCGGTACAATGCTTTTATAGAAACAGATGCTCACAGCCCACTTGTTATTTGTAGAAGCCTCTCTTGAATGGACGCTCATCATAAATTACATAAATTGACAGAATATATCCCAGGATTGGGGGAAGCAGAGGGCAACTTGTGGTCAATCACCCCAGCCATAAAAGGGCTCCTTTTCTATGTCCTCCACAAACACCCATTTTTCATTGCACTCAAGGCTGTTTCTTCTGCCATGCTGCTCGCTGCCCCTGGCTATGTTATCTTTGGGAGCTGTGCTCATCTCATTGCCATTCTTATATCTTTCATTTAGCTTCCACCCCTACATGTGCTGGACTCCTCTTATGGGGCCAACGGATCATCTGTTTTCTGAATGAGCTACCACCACCACCACCGGTTGGCTAGGCTCCATGCCTCAAATGCTGTAGGAACCTCCTTGACTTAGACTCCATGTCCCTCTCTCCATTGCTGCTAAAGCATAGCCTGACTCCTTGCCTCCCTCTCTGCTTCCTCCACTAAAGGGTGCAGTGCCCTCCTAATTCTTTTGGTCAGTATCACCTGAGCTACATGCCTTTTACCTCCTTATGAACAGCCATCAACCTGTCAACACCCACCATCATAGGATGTTGCTGACATTCAGAATGTCCTTGCAGCCCAAAAAGTGCTCTAGCTCAGGGTACTCATTTTACCATGCAGATTTTTCAATACTGCCACCTAACATAATCCAACTCCTCGATCATTTACTAGTAAGCAGTTTCTTGAGTTATTCTTTGGATTCAGGACCCGATTCCAAATGAGCCCTTAGATCTCCACAAAGTTCCAGTGATCAAGGGCTGCGGCAAACTCCCGGTGCATCAGGGGCCATGCGTCTGATTCCAGAACATTGGGGGTCCCTGCGCCACTGCACCCAGGAAATGCCACAACTGCAGGCTAGCACCGAATGCTAGGTGCACCTGTGTGTCGTGATGGATGGATCCACTCACCCCAGCCCAGCGGGCACAAGAGGGACTACAATGCCTGGGGTGCCCCTGGGGAAGATGTGGCACAAGTGATTATCATGGGGTGTTAATAGGCCAGTGTGCATGTGGGGGCTGGATGATCGGGCACCCATTGGGGAGCCCTTGTCAGTGCTAGCCACCTACCAGTGTCTGCAATGCCAAAAGACTGTCACCCCCACCGGGTGCCTGATCACATCACAGGCATACACACTGGCACCCTAACATCTCTGGGGTACAACCCTATCCCTACTGACCCCCGAACAACACATATGGGGCCCCCCAACAGCTCTGCACCTTGCGGGGCATTACTGTAAGGGGGGTAGACCACCTCCAGGGTGGTCTAACATGACCCCCTTCTTTCCACCACTGTGGTGCTTTTGAAATAGGAAATCAGTGGCTGTTGCAGCCCCTCTGTGGTGCTAGCCCCTTTGCAACCTGGCATACCCAGATGCAGGTTGCAAGGGTGGTACAGTGCCCCTTTGGTGTAATGGATTTCCTCACTGGTGTGGACTGTGTACCAGAATAGAGAATGCTGCAACAAATGATGCAAGGTGCAACTTGCGTCATTGCTGTTTGATGCAAGCACCTTGTGTCTGGCGGAACCCTTTAGGAATTGGGCCCTCTGTCTTTTCTTTGATACTGTTTCATACTCCCTTAGAATCTACATCACTGCCCTTAGAGAGTGCTGTACCATCTATTAGCATGCCCTCCTTTTTACTTGGCAGTGTCCCTCAGCACAGCATGTAAGGGGATAAAAATGTATCTGCTTATGGACATTTGTAGTTTATTTATGCTGCCACTAAAGGACAGAGTAGCAGTTTTATCGTAAGCAGAATTAACCAGTTGTAGCTGGATTTAGGTCTAATTTTAATGAATACAACACATCCTTGGTACATGTTCAACAGTGAGGAGTGACCTGAGTTATTTATCAACACAATAATGCATCTGATGAGATAGGTAATGTTTTCAGTAATGGCAAAGGTGATCGATCTCCAAGGAGTCCCCCCTGCAATGTGCATGGGCCTGATCAAGGTCAGAGCTGGAGAAAGTGAAAGAAAACTTTTGCATACTTCACAGCAACTTCCAGGGGTTGCAGCAATAGTCAAAAAATAGCCATGTTGCTGCACCTTGTTGGTCAAAACCTCCAAGACATATTTGAAACCTTGGTAAAGATTGGTATGACAATGGCTAAGCTTGATAAATACTTCACACCACAGAAAAATTCTGCATACTGTATGAGAGGCATCTTTTTTGACAAACCACCCAGATGGGCTCAGAAACTATGGATTATTTGTCACCTGGCTCTGAGCACTTGCTAACAACTTTAAGTATGGAGCTTAAACAGATTATCTGATTAGAGATCAGATTATTGATAAATGTGAGAGCTCAAAACTGCATAGTTAATTGCTAAGGGAGAAAAGCATAACTCTTGGGAAGTAGCTAGCTATTGTAAGGGAAACACGTCAGTACAATTCAGGCCTCCCACATGGAAGTTGCATCTAGTGAGATGGTGGCAAGAGTTAATGCAGTCTGTGCCAAATCTGTTATGTTACGCTCACTACAGGAATAAAAAAAAAAATCAAGTGTTTTCGTTTTGGATGATCAGGGCACCGTAGCTTATCCTATCAGGTTTCAAAAGTTTAGACCTGTAAAAAGTGTGTCAAATTGAATAATGTTAAAGAGAACAGAAACTGATAGTCCCTCAAGCGAAAAAAAGGCTTGCAAATAAAGTTCACTGTGTAAAAGAGAGGCATGAGGACCCTTGTGAAGATGATTATGTTTTATAGTTTTACATGACAACAATATGGGGATGATATAGGTTGAGATTTTAGGAGAACTATCACATATGCAGAATGACGTTTGGGTCAGTTGTAATATAACCACTGGCCTCTATTCATGAACATGGCAATTTACACCCAAAATGGGTGTAGTGACAGGTGCACAGCTGCTCACCTCTAGAGGCTGCAATCCACATGGAATTCACTAATGCTCCTCCATGCAGATGATGAGGTGTATAGGGGCATGCTACAGCACATGGACTGGGACGTGGGAGGGTTCACCAAAGGAAGGAATGCCCTTTGACCCCACATATATGGCGATCCACACTAGCAAGGACAAGGGGTACCCTAATGTGCATGCACGTACGTACATGTGGTGGTGGTGCAAACAGGACAACATTGCTACACGACTGGTACAGGTCCAAAGTCATGGGTGCCATGCCTGTGATGTGCTGTCCATGGTGACATGCCACAGTTGGCAGATGTATTTTCTGTATGGCCATACACCTTAGACATGTTGGTGGGTTCATCTGTCCAGTGTGGGCACAGTGGGTATGTTTTGGGAAGGGATAGATGTGCACGGTGCCAGCTGCCTGTACCATCCACTCCCCATCCATACACCCAGGCCATGGTCATGGTGGTACCACTGCCATTACCTCCAAGGCCTAGGTCCCTGGCCCTCACATGAGTGATATGGACCCCACCCTGTGTCACACCTTTAAAGGGCCGACTGTTATTGGGTGGTCATGGGACTCATGGCTCGGTGCATGCCATACACCATCGTTATGCACTGGGTGTCACTGCCCACCCCTGTTCCATGCCAGTGATTGGCCAGGCCACTCAAATGTAGGTGTAGTGTGCACGGGGCCTCCAAGGACTCATACTGCTAGGTAGACATCTTCATTGTGACCTGGGAGATGTTCAGAGCATGGTGTCCAGAGCTGTACTATTGCCACCATCTCAATGCAATACAGTTGAATGACCAGCCTGAGCAGTGGTCCATATACTCTGGAGCAACTGCTATATTGTGAGCACTGCAGACATGAAACTCAGAGCTGTGCCTGCATTAAAGACCCATCTGTGTGTACCCTGCCCAGCACAGGTCACGTACAGGAATGGAAGGTTAGTGCCTGCAGAAGAATCTGACGATGGTACTGTGTGTAGAGGGTGGGACTAGGGGACACAGAGGGACCGGTATGTGCACCACATGCAGCATATATTTGCCCAAGGGTTGGAGTGCCCAGGATATCCACCGCCACCAGAGGTCACTGTTCCAACACCATGCATAGTACATGGTGAAATGTGTACATACTATGATGGACAGATATGCATTCTAATGAGACTTTGCAGCCCTGTCCTGCTAATGTTCCAGGTCAGTGGTGGCTACTGTGCAGGTGTGTTCTGTTTGCAGGGTGTTGACATGACTGAGAGAGAAAACACACAGGACACAAACGTCCCCCTGGCAGCACTAGTAGAGCTGATACTGAGGGAGTCCAGCACTGATCCCACAACGAAGGTACATGACAGAGCCTAAGTTTATAGCCACAGGGGTCAGATGCCTATGCCAGGGGTGCCTTCTGCCCACTGGTGGAACACCAAAGACGTCAGCTGTGTCTGGAGTAGGTCCTGACAGGGTACATGGTGCTTCTTCAACTGACAGCTGGGGAGTGTGGCTCAGTGAGATGCAGGTGCCATCTACACATCCACTGCCCCCAACTGGAAAGGACAACATGGAGCTGGCTTGGTGGCTATTGCCATGGGGGACACAGCACCAGGGCAGGTCCCACCATAGCAACACCGGCGTGAAGGGCATTCCTACATACATGCATCAACACATGCCATGGTGGGGACTGCATGCTCCATGGTCACTGGGACTGTCACAGCAGTACTGCCTCTTGCAGGGCCATCCAGGTGATCATGGGCCAGGAGACATGGCACACTGAGCACAGGCAGATATAGCACCACAGGACAGACACAAGCAATGGCCACCACTGATGGGGACAAGGACAGGATAATGTCAGACCTTGTGCAGTACCAAAAGAGCCAAATGCTACTGTAAGGACTTGCACAGTAGGACCACATATGCACTATACCAGAGTGGTCTCAGGCAGAGTGACTCATCCAACGGCATGTCAAGATGGAGCACCTCAGCCAGAACTATCCTTACCTCCAAGAGGTGCTCTGGGACAAGTTACAGAGGTGCATGGAGGACTGGGTATATGAGACAGCCCAGGATAAGATTCAAACAAACGTGACCTGGGGAAGGACAAATGTATTGCCTCATCTTTTAGAGGCCTGGGTACATGCCAGTTCCATCACGGACATGGTCTATGAGGGACTCACCCTCATGAAGAACTGTGTCCTGTTCATGGACATTGAGAGCAACAGGATGGAGTACTTGATGGATGCCACAGACTCCTACAGACAGCTCTGTATGTAGCTAGACCCTGATATTACTTTTAGATGGGCATGGGGCCACAGGGTGAAAGACATATGTAATGTCCTGTACAGCAGAGTATGGGCCAAAAAGCTATGGTGCAGGACATTCCAGATTGTATGGTGGCATGCAGTCACATCCCTTGGTAGACCCCTGCTATACTACTATATGGACAATTAGGGGCACCTCCCTTGTTGTTCATTATTATGTGCATGCAACTGCATCTATGTTCCTGCCTATGTTATAGCCCTGTAGGGGCATTCATAGTATCTAAAAATTGTTCACTGTTCATATGACTATTGTGCCATCTGCTTTCACTGTGGGTATTGGTGGGGGGTGGCTGGGACACTTGGGTGCTGTTGTATATGGCTGCCCCATTCGGTGGTGACATATGGGCCCATAGAATGAGTGTGCCTGGTGGCTGTACAGATGTCCATACCGCAGGGTACAGGTGGCATATGGCCTGCATAGGGGACACAGCATACTGTGTGGTATGGGGTATCTGCCTCAGCTGTGCCCACCAATCATGCTGTCAGGGGCTGTCGGCTCTGACAATGTGACATGAAAAGGCATCCATACTATGGGTCATGGACCTCCAGCATCTGACATAGCCAGCAGGTGTGTGCTGAGGTGGGGCCCATTATGACTGACACAACCAGTGCAGTCTCTATGGGATGGTGGCATGTGGGAAGGTGGGTCTTATTTTACAGCAGGGGTTGGTTTGGCTGGTGTAACTTTGCTGTGGCCTCCACATGTGCCTTTTTGGTGTATACTGGTTGATAAATCCGTATTATGCCATGCATGCAGCGTGTAACCATTTGACATGATCCCGTGGAGCGTCCCAGAGATGTGCACATGCCATGCTTATGCATGCTGCATAGCCCTGCTGTACTTCCTGCTTAGGTGTAGCGTGCATGCAATTTGCATGTATGACTCTCCACAGCCCACTTACATAGCACATTGTGGGCTACATTCATTGAAGAATAGAGACCATTGTTAGTATCTGGGAGCTACTGAAAAGTCAGCATTCCAGATACTGAATGGGGGACCCTGAAAAGTCAGGGTGTTAACTTGTGTTTTGTTGATAAACCAGTGTATTTGTATGTAACAGATAAGCCTCTGTCATGTTCATGGACATGTATAGAAGACAACTGAGTTAAGGGGGCAGGTGTGACTCAAAAGGCACCATTTGTACTGTAGTTCTATCTGGTGATGGATCAGCATTATTAGGCAGAGATACAGCAGTCCAGCTGGGAGTACTACATTTAGACTGACAGATTAATGCACTGTAATAAGCAATCTCTTTTTTTTTCCTAGCCAGAAGGAAAATTAGAAAAAACAAATAAGTAGTGCAGTAAGTAGTCTCTGAACTGGCAAAACTGAAAGATAGAAACACAGAAACGCAGAATTTGTTGGCAGAGAAGGACCACTTGACCCACCTAGTTTGCTACTCTTTTCCCTGCCTATTCTGCCACCACAGACCCTAACTGGTCTCTGGCCACATCCACCCCCCACTCCCACTTTGATATTAGTTTTCTTTCTACATGTCACATGCATTCATGAAGTTCACCACTGTTTTCTCCCCCACCACCTGCACTGGAAGATTGTTCCAAGCACCCACCACCCTCACAGTGAAGAAATAGTTTCTCACCTCCCTCCTAAACTCCCCCCCAGCTTAACTGCATGTCCCCAAGTTATTGTACACATTCTTTCTCAAAAATGCTCCCTTGATGTGCCTTATTTACCCCTATAAGGTATTTAAAGGTCTCTATCATGTCCCCACTCTCCCTCCTCCTCCTCCTCTCTTTAAGGGTGTACATGTTTAGATCCCTCAGTCTCTCACAGGACATTTTGTGCATCCCCTAAACCACTTTGTTGCCCTTCTTTGGATAGTCTGTACCCTGTCTTTGTCCTTTGTGAGGTGTGGCCACCAGAATTGAACACAATACTACAGGTGTAGTCTAACCAATGACCGATTCAGTGGCAACACCACCTCCCTCCTTCTGCTGGTGAATCCTTTCCCCCCATGCACCCAGCAATCCACTGGCTTTCCCTACTGTTTTGTCGTATTGCTTTGCCACCTTAAGGTCATCTGTTATGATTACCCTTAGGTCTCTTTCCTGCTTAGTAACTGTCAATACTACCCTCTCCCCATTCTATACTCTGTCATTGGGTTTCTCCATGCAAAATGCATGATTTTGCACTTTTTTGCATTGAAACACAGCTGCCATACCCTTGACCATTCCATGAGCTTTCTCAGGTCTCTAGTAATTATTTCCCCCCCCCCCCAAGTGTCTATCCTATTGCAAATCTTGGTGTCATCTGCAAAGAGGTGCGCCTTCCTAAGTTACCTCACGGAGAGGGTGGTGGACACTTGGAATGCACTGCCTGAAGAGTTAGTCTTGTTGATGATGGTGGGCAGCTTCAAGAAAGACTGGGATAGGAATAGGGGGAAGGTAAGTATCATTGGTAGGGAGGATGGAAAGGTTGGGAGGAGTGAGGAGGGGGGTAGGGTCAGTACCTTAAGCTGTGGACCCTTCAATATGAGCAGACAAAATAGACCAAATGGCCTTCTTCTGCTGACTTCTTTGCATGTTTGTATGTTCCCTTCCAGTTGTTCTGCAATGTCACTTATAAAGACATTAAAGAGGATTGGACCCAGTACAGAGCCCTGAAGAACTCTACTGGTAACTCTCCCTTCCCCTGAGTGGGTGCAGTTAATCGCCACCCTCTAGCACCTATCCATCAGCCAATTGCATACCCAGTGTTCCACCTTGGTTTCCACCTTAAAACGTTCACGTTTTTTTATGAGCCTTCTATATGGCATGGTGTCAAAGGCCTTGTTGAATATAAGTAGGCCATGTCCACCACTCTCCCCTTCTCTATTTCAACCAGTCAAAGACATCTATCATATTTGTCTGATATGATATTCGTCCTTTGAATCTATGCTGCCTTTTGTCCTGTAACATGCTGGACGCAAGGTAATCTACCAGTCCTTCCTTCAGAAGTGATTCTAATAGTTTCCACACTACTGATGTCAGCCTGACCAGTCTACAGTTTCCAGCCTCTTTTCTGCTTCCACTCTCATGGAGTGCGACTACATCTGCTCTTCTCCAGTCCTCTGAGTCCATTCCTGTATCTATGGAGTTATTGAATAGGGGAGCCAGAGGAACAGCCAGTACCTCCTTGAGCTCCTTCAATACCCTTGGATGTATCCCATCCCTACCCATACCCTTTATCATGCTCAGATTCCCAAGTCTTTCAGGACTAATTTTTATGTTGTCTTGCGTGTGCGCAAGCAACATCTTGTGGTAGTAGGAGAAATGCAGAGGTGTGTCAGTGTTGACAAATGCAGGGCACACTTTAGAAGGTGCGTCCCTCATTCCCCAATGAGCCAGCATGCTAGCACTGATGCAAATATTATGCAAAGTTCCACCACTTGAGAGAAATGTGCCACTGCAGTATGAGACGAGCTTGTCATGCAACAGCACAGATGACACACCTCCTATACGTACCTTTCCTGTTGAAACATTTCAATAAACATTGCAGCAGCTCCTGCCGTCCACCACACAATTCCCAAAGAAGGCCCACATTAAGGGTGCAATCTCCGTGTTGGCATGTCCGCCACCCACACCCCCTCAAAAGTAATGGGGCATACTGGGAACCCACCCCAGTGTACCCAACATTTATTTTATTTCACCTGTGAAGAAAGAAAACAGTCCTGTGAGGTCTGGTTTGTTTTTTTTATACCTGAAAAAAAGAAAACAGTACGTTGTCCAGGGCGCCTCCCCTACCCCAACCAGCACCCACCGTCTGTGCATCCCACCACCCTCACCCCATTCTTACCTCCTGAGGTCCAGCACTGCGATATTCGGTGGAGCGGGAACAGGTCTGGACTCTTCAAAGCCAAACTGCAAAATGAAGAAATGGTGGTACGCTATATAATGGCATAAATGGGGGGTTCAACTTAGGTGGATATCTCAGCCATTTTTCTAAATTTTGGCTCCAAATTTTCAACATGGAGTTCTTGGGACCCTACCTCATGAACACATGCACTTTCATCTCATTATTTGGTCCCGAAAGCTCATTTCGTGGTCACTGCACGGAATCACCCTTAGGGACCATTTAATGAAATGACAGTGCCACTGTTCATGAGGTGGGGTCCCAAAAAGCCTATGTTGCAAATTTGCTGAAACAACTCCAAAACATTACTGTGTTGTGTGCATTGTGCAGTTTCAATGCACGCTTGTAACTTCGACAAATTTTAATATTTTCACTATGGCCATTTTTCACATCTCCTTATGAACAGTATAGCTGTCATTTTTCACATCCTGCCCGAAATGTGTTTTCACACATGTGGCACACAATGGTGAGGTTGCTGTGGGAAATCAGTGTTCGGGACAGATTAACAAAGTTACAGTGACACTGTTCATGAGCAGGAGTCCCAAAATTCCTACATTGAAAATGTGGTTAAAAAAATCCTCAAAATAATTGCGCTACGGGTGTGCATTGAGCAGTTTCTACGCACACTCGTGACATCACCAATTTTTCATATTTTCACTCCAGATTATTAACATTGCCATTTTTTACTCCTCCTTATGAACAGTACAGCTATCATTTTTCATATTCTGTCTGAAATGTGTTTTCACTCGTGTGGTGCACAACGGTGAGGCTGCTGTGAGAAATCAATGTTTGGGACAGATTAACAAAATCACAATGACACTGTTTATGAGCAGAGGTCCCAGAATGCCTATGTTGAAAATTTAGTTAAACAAAATCCCCGAAATAATTGCTTTACAGGCATGAGTTGCACAGTTTCTACACATGCTCGTGACTTCACCAATTTTTTTTATATTTGCACTCCAGATTTTCAACACTGGCATTTTTTTACACCTGCTCAGGAACAGTATAGCTGCCATTTTTCACACCCTGCTCAAAATGTGTTTTTGCACCTGTGGCGTCAAATGGCACAGTCACTGTGCAAAATCACCTTTCAGCTAATGAACTGATAATGCTGCTGTTCATAAGGTGGGGTCACAAAATGCCCATGTTGAAAATTTGGAGTGAGAATAACCCAAAAAAACACCCAGGACATTAGGGTTTCCAACCATAACGCCCCATCCTATAGAGACTGACAGGCACCAGGGGTGTGACTTGGGATTGTCGGCTGTAATGCTCACGCCATTCCAACCCCAACCCCCACCCTGCAGCCAGTGATATGCCTTGAGGTGTGCCTTGGACTCTTCAGCCCCGAAGTTCACCCCATTCTCCTATACTTCACCCATCTCAGCATATTTCCTTATCGAATGGGGTGAGTGTAAGGCCCGAAGACCCCAAGGCACAGTGAGACACTTGTCGGTGTCTGCAGGGTAGGGTGAGGTGAAATGGCATGAGTGTTATGGCTGACAACCCAAAGGCACATCCCAATGCCTGTCATTCTCTGCAGGGTGGGGGTGGAGTTGGCATCAGTTCAATACTTCACTGCCATTCCTATTATGCATCTCTCTAACTCCTGCACTATCAATGCCAATGACAGCAAAGACAACATTCAGCATTGACAAATGCTTGTTTCTACTTCCTTCCCTCCAGTGGTTCTATGACATGTATTATGCGGCCCATCCCTTTCCCCTTCCACTGTGAAGACAGAGTAGAAGTATTTGTTCAGAATATCTACTTTTTCCTGATCATCCTTGGAGCCTTTGCAAAGGAGTTTATGACTCAAAGGATTGTATTTCCGATTTTCAATAAATAAATAAAGTCTCGCTCTATACCCCTCAACCTCACAATTCCTCCCCTTGACTTTGTTTTTTCACTTATATACCTAAAAACGGTTTTGTCCTCCTTTGTTTCCCCCGGCTATTCTTTCTTCAGTTTGTGCCTTTGCACCCCTCTCTGCCTGCCCTGCTTCTCTCTGTTTTTGCAGGTACACCTCTCTATCCTCTCCCCTCTGCATTTCCTTGTATCTCCTGAACACTGCCCATTTTGCCCTTACCCTTGTCACCACCTCCCTTGAGAACCATATTAGTCTCTTTTTCATCCTGCTTGTGCTCACATCTTTTACACAGAAGTTTGTTGCCTTCTCTCTTCCATCTCTTAATCATGCCCACTGTCACTCTGCCCCATCACAGTAATCCTCCTGCAGAGCATCTCTGAAGCATTCACCCATATCTTAAAAATGTGCCCTCCAGATGTCCAGAACCCTTGTCCTTGTGTGGTTCTCCTCTGCCAGAACATTTACTGAAAATGTACTGAAAATCCTCTGACAAAGATGCATTTTCATAGTGCTTCAAAGGATTTGGTAAACTGATGGATTTTCAGTTTAAATAGCATGTGAATCTTGATGTGAAACCGATAGTACAACTGTTGTACTGCCTTCCTTACATGGTGGAAAGCAATAGAAATCATGATTGATAAGTTATAACAACTTTATACAGTATAATAGGAAAATGTTTAGGGACCCACACCACTGGTATTTCCACTTGTGTTTATTACCAAGAAATCTGGGGGTGCAAGACTTTGTGAAGACATGCATTTAGCAAACATTTCAGTAGAAAGAGAGAGGCACCCAGTTCCATCTATTGACAAGATTCTCCATTACAGTATATGAATGTTGCCACACATTTTAGTAAATTGGATTTATGCTGGAGACAGCACCAGTTTGAACTAGAACCAGCATCACAAAAAATAAAAGCCTATGTGACTCGCTAGAGACTTGCTGTATGGCTGTTATATCTTCAGTTCCAGAAATGTAACAGCATTTAATTCAGAGGACCTTGAAGGGGTGTGATGGTGTTACAATATGTCAGATTGCATCATAGTGTTTGGCAATGATTTACAGGCACATGAAAAAACCTAAATGAAGTCGTATAGTGGATCAATAAGGTAAGACTGAGACAATGCAGACAAGTGGCACATCGGCAATGCTAAAACTAGATTTCATGCGGCACGTTTTATTGAAGCATGGAACTGGATCAGAAACTTGTAAAGTAGAAACTGCCAAAAATGTTAGGGCTCCTCAGAATGCTGCAGGGGTCAGAAACTTCCTAGGACAGGTAAATCACTGCACAAGATACATTCCTGATTTTATCAAAGTATAAGAATCCCTGAAAATGTTTACCAGAAATTAACAAAGAGTAATGGGGAACCTGCAACAGCATGCCTTTGATTATCTAAATGCTTTATTGGCAAGGAGTGGTGAAGAGGCATTCTGCCAAAGTTGTTAACAGTGGCTGCAAGTTAAATTTGTTTAGGAACAATGTTGGTTCTGCAACAGAAAGCAAGTGAATACAGACCAGTGATGATTGTGAGTAATGACTTTCAGATGTGGAGGGCTGGTACTTGGAACTGAAAAGGAAGCATTAGCCATGGAAAGATTGAATGAGAAATTTCCTCATAATCACCTTTGTCTTATTTTATGTTATGTTATTTATTGATAGATTGATCAATTTATAAACTTTTTGTTGACTAGGAAAGGAGGGCTACACAATACTCTGTATTTTCATCTATTTTTCGCCCCACCCTGGAGGGGAACACAGATAAAAACTAATTGAAACTGAACCAGATTAAGATAGTGGTATTTTAATGAATGTGGTAAATTTTGGAAAGAACACCAGGCAAAATCCCCATCTCTTTCCATGGGGGATGCTGTTGCTTTTGCGGGGTGAGATGGAGGTTTCCACTGAAATGGATGATGCTGAGGCAGTCAGTAGCACTCCTGTGATGGGTACATCGACCCCCGTTTTCAACCCTGCTTATTTGCAGGAATCAGCAATGGATTGTACCAATGTTACTGATGCTGAGCTTCTTGCTGTGGAGCAGAAGCTGCAGCATGACTTGTCTTTGAAAAAGCAACAGCTCATGGCCCTGATGGCTAAAGAGGACCTGAAATTCATACAAGAGAAAATCAAGCTGAGTGAAGAATGAAAATGAAATTGACTCCCCTGCAGCCTGCAATTATCCCCTGAAAAGAAATTACAGCTGGGACAGTCTGCGGTAGACACTGGCTCTCCTGCCATGCTTTGCACGCAACAAAGTGAATTGGGTATGCACCTCACTGAAATGCCTGATGCTCTCTAGTATCTTGAAGCTGCTCTGAGCAGAGCTGCCTGGATAGAGTCAGACACTGGAAATTGAATTCTGGACCCAAAGATCCCACTGCCTGATTCTCATTCTAATAGCCCACATTTTGCTGACACTGCTGACATTTCATCTGAGCCATCGACTCTACACAAGACTGCTGTCGCCAGCTGCTGAAATCATACACAGTCCCAGGAGGGAGAACACAGAGCTACTTTCTTCGGGTATTATCTCTCCTGTTCCAAATTTTCCTACACCTGCTGTATCTGTTGTGCATTTGATGTTTGAACATACTAAGTCGACCGCTACATCTGTCACTATTACTACTATGGACTGCCCAGTTACCATGGGGACTGGCCAGACCAAACAAACAGATTTACTGGAACCTGTTCCTTCTGTTGATTTCATTGCTAACCCCCCAGATACCACTCCTTCTGTACCTGAGGCCTAACCAGAGCCTTCCAGTTATGCCAGCCTCTTCCATCACCCCATGGCTCCTGCAAAGTATAGGAATGTGATCAGCCTTCGCTGTAAGAGTGGCATGGATACACCTCCTGATACTGCCTATATTAGCAAATTCCTTATTAAACAGTCTCTACATTTTTCTCGTTCTGAATTTTATGCTCTGATTGATGCCCTGGGGGATGCTTGTTTTGACATGAGTTTTTGTACTACTGACTCTTTAAACCACTTTTGAAATTTGTATCATTTCCTAAAAGATTCTCTGCTCTGGACTCCCTCTTCTGCCATCCCCCTTTCCAAACCATATTTTAAAATTGTGACTGTACTTTTCCATAATGAGGGGGTTACTGTTGCTGATATTATCTATTCGCTATAAAAACATTGTGATGTCCAACATATGCCTGAGCATATTTTGGATAGTGAAAACTTTTAGACAGGTGGCTGGAAGCTTAGGGTCAGACTCCATAAGCCTGACTCTAGAATACAGCATTTGTCAAGTTATTTCTCTTTAGGTAGAGACAGGTGCATACTTTTCTATGCTGGTCAACCTAAGTCATGCTATAAGTGTGTCTCTATGTGTCACCTTAGCAATGTCTGTGATCTGTGATTAGATTAAATGCACCTTTTGTGGTGTTCTGGGCCATTCTTGCCTGCACCTTTTACCCCTAGATGCAACTTGTATGATGAAGAAGCTTATACATTTCACTTCTGCCCTTTGGCTGCCCATAATAAAACTGATTTTGTGGAGCAGGATTTTTATTTTCATAAGGCTATGACACTGATCTCTTCTTCTTCTTCTTCCCCTAATCAGTCCACCTCTTTTACTCCTTCTATGTGTCCTATTGAGATCTCTGACTTGGCCTTGGAGCTACCTGGCTCCAGCCTGGACCAGTCTGCTCCTCTCCTTCAAGAGTCATCTGCTAAGCTTTTCATGCAGGTCTTGGACCCATCCATTGTTGCCTCAGCTCTACCACATCCTGATTCTCTTTCACCCTGCTCTATGACTCCTCTGGTCACTGCTTCAATTATGGCATCTCTGCTTGTTTCCATTCCTGGACAATTTCAACTGGTTAGTAAATGGAGAGGCAAACAGTAGGCTGTAAAGGTACCTACTCTTGAACCGATACCTTTGGAAGACAGATTTTCCACTCTACAGCAATGGGGTCATATTGCTGAGGAGGGTGATTTCAATGTTTCATCGCTAGCCTCTTCTCTGACATCATCCATGCAGGATATTTTTTTCCAATGCTGATGATCCTGGTCCTTCCAGTTCCCAGACAAAGAGGCATAAGAAATGGGACACCAGAACATCTACAGGAGTTTTTCTTATATAATCACTTTCTTTTAGTATGTCTCCTATTTTTAAATCACTATTGAAAATGCACTATTTTAAGTCATGTTTTGGACTGGCCTCTTAGCTCTTTTATGCTAATTTTAACTTGTTTTAATTGATTAATCTGTTGATTGTAAGGCACTCAGAGCCATCTGATTGAGTGCCATATAAATAAAAATGACTTGACTTTCCTCATTTGGCCTTGGCCTCCTTGAATGTTAATAGTATTAAGGCTGAAAAAAAGCATACCACCACCTTTGCTATTCTTGCTGTGCTTCACTATAAAAATGTTTTCTTACATGCTGTAAGGCTAAAGTACACCTCTGATTTGCAAAATGTACAAAACTGCTTGGGTTTGGGGACAATCCTTCTGGTCAATGGGGGAGGATCTGTGTAGTGGGGTTGTGATTTGTTTTTTTTAATCTGGCGATTGTAGTTACCCGCATGCTAGATATACATCCTGGTCATACCCTCCTTTTAGATGCCTCCTTTCACAATCAGGTTTTTGGACTTATTAAGGTTTATACCCCCAAACCAAAGTATCCCAGATTGATTTATTTAAACAAATACAACCTTTTCTGTTTACTGCTATGCCTCTGTTCTTAGGGGGTGATTTTATTTGTAGTTTGCTCAGCTCTGACAAAGGAGCAAATATGACAAAGGATTTTTGTGATACTATTTTTATCAAGCTGGCCTAGTTGATGCCCATGGTTCTAAGATAACTTCCCCACTGCATATTAATATTTGTGGGACTTTAACCACCAGAATTGACATTTGCTTTCTTTTTCCAACCCTCCCTATCCAGATGGTAGAAGTAATTCCTGCTGAGACTTCTAATCATGGTTTACTCAGTGTGTTGATTTCCAGTTTTTCTGCTGCCTGTTTTGGCAGGAGTACTTGATGTTTGAATTCTAATTTGCTAGAACATTTGCAGGTGATGGCAGATTTTCTCCATCTTATTGAAGCTAGATGATCCATTTTTGCATTTATGATTATCCCATACAATGATGTGATAACTGTAAGGTAGATTTTAAAGATTTTTTTCTGTCACAGGCCAAACATCTGGGATGAACAAAGTACCATAAATGTCTGGAGTAATGGGTGAATTGGTATCATTTATTGTCATTAGAGAATGCAGGAGTTCATGATTACTCCTCTCAGATTTCTGATCTCAAATCTGAAATGAAATCCTATCAGTATAGCAGGTTAAAATCTTTGGAGTTGGAGCAAAGGTTGGTACCCAAGGGAAACGTTTTCAAGTTAGCCCCTTTCAGGGCTGTCATCACTGTGTTTCCCATAGGATGGTCCATCCAGTCCAGAATTATAAGAGGATTTTGGTAACAGATAGAGCCTATATACTTAATGCCTTTGATGACCATGTTAGGGACATGTTAATTACTCTTTTCCTGGTACTCCTGCTATGGACTCTATATCGACAGACTATGCCTTACCTCAGATTTTAGATCAGCATGTTAACAATCTGACTGCCCCAATTTTGGTTTTGGAGTTCGAATGAGCTATCAAACATTTGACAGTAGGCACTGTTCTGGGACCTGATGGATTTCGGGGGGAATTTTATAATTGGCTATGGGATCATATACCTCAGGAACTGTTAGCCCTCTATGTGTAGAGTGTAGAGTGGGAGGGGATAAAACAGATGGGGATTAAGAGCAGGTGCAAACAGGGAAAAAGAAGTTATGGAGGAGGGAAGAGAGGGCAATTGAGGAAGCAGAGTAGTGAATGCAAGTGGAAAAGGAACTCCACAGTTTTGGGAAGTAGTTGGAAAAAGCAGCCTGGCCAATAGGGGAGAACTTAGGGGAGATGGTTCTAGGGGTATATGCCTCTAGTGTACTTCACAGTTTTTCTGAGACTCCTATTTTTTTTTTACAGACTCCATTGAGGATGTAAATTGTATTGAACACTTGGTAACTGACTCTAGAACTCCTGCTAAGATGTGGGATGTTCTTTTCCATGGTAAGATGAATGTCAAGGGTAATTTAAAGCATAATGATGTGTGTGACAGATGCTGTCCACAACCCTGCTGTTGTGCCATTTTGGAAACTATGGGCCACTTGTACTTCAACTGTCCTTATATTCAGCCCTTTTAGTCCTTGCTGGCTCATAGATGGAGTAACCCTCTATTTGCTCTGATTTCATGTGATGCATTTTTTTTTGGGGGGGGGTATTCCCTTACCACTGATATAAATATAACATTAGCAATTTAAGAATAGTGTTTGCCTGTTTTAAATACTGGATATGGCAAATGTGCTGCAGATTTGTACTTCAGCAACAATGTATTTCTGAAGAGAAATTATTGAATGTGTTTTTACATGATGTTCATGATATTCAAGACCGTGAACTTCATACTATTGGGACTACTGAATTTAATATGCAACGGGGGTCCTTTTCATGGTTATAATGAATTGTTTTGGACATGTGTGTTCTATATCTTTGTTTTCTTGCCTGTTTTACCTTTAATTTTTTTGTCCATTTTCTGTTTGTTGTGGTTCTCTTTTATTTTTATATATTTATGCTTAATTTGATTATGTAATATTTCATTTGTTGTATGATTCTTTGTTTGGATTACTCAATAAATAGTTCCCCATCTCTTCTCGAGCATTGCCATGGTATCTTTAACAGCCACCCGAATAACAACAAGAATAGGAGGAACAGGACTTCATTTTAACATCTTATCTGAAGTTCAGCACAACCCAACAGTACAGCATCTACCAAGTACTCCATTTGGGTGCCAGCATTTATGGTAGACCCCATGACCTTCTGGTCCAGAGACAGATCTGCTACCAACTGAGCCATGCTGATACTTTTATGGGGTGTCATTTGATTTTATGAATAGATCAAAAATGCTTGGAGATTATTTATGGTTCTAGAGGTACAGTATAGGCCATCTGCAAAAATTAAGCATTAATCATTCCTGCTTTAACCATAAAGTATACTGTATCTAATGTATTGTGCAGTATGCAGCTCTGAATCAATTTTTCCTGAATTTATTTGTGAAGCTTTGGTTGCAGACTCAGTTTTGGACAGCCAAGTGAAGATACTGTACACAAGAAGGGTAAAGTTTGTAATTCAGCATACAGTATATTCTGAAAAGACACAAGTTAACTTTCATCAAAGGTATACACATAGAAACATAGAATTTAATGCCAGATAAGCACTGCTCAGCACATCCAGTCTGCCCATTTCTCCTTACCTGCACCATTACCACAGACCATGCCCAATCTACAGCTCCTTCTCCCTCTCCATCTCCCTTTCCTTGCCACTATGATTCCATTGTGCTTATCCCATGCATTCTTGAACCCCACCACTGTTCCCACCCACACCAACACTGCTGGAAGGCTGTTCCAGGAATCCACCACTCTTTCTGTGTAGAAGTACTTCTGCATGTCTCTCCAGAATCTACCCCCTCCAGCTTTGTAGCATGTCCCCTTGTTTTTGTGAACCTTTTCTGTTGAAAAATACTCCCCTACTGTACCTTATTTACCCCTGTGAGGTATATAAAGGTCTGTATCATATCCCTTTTGTCCAACCTCTGTTCCAGGGTGTACATATTGTGGTCTTTTAGCTAATCCTCATAGGGCTTTTAATACAAATACTGCATTATTTTAGTTTCCCTCATCTGGGCCACTTCCACTCTATCTATGCTGTTCCATAGATGTGGTGTCCATAACTGTACACAATACTTTAGGTGGGGTCTTACCAGTGATCTATACAGATACACCACCTCCTTCTTTATGCTGGTGATACCCCCCCAATGCACTCAGCATCCCACTTGCTCTCCCTACTGCCTAGTCACATTGCCTGGCCACCTTTAGGTTATCCAATATGATTATCCCCAGGTCTCTTTTCTGCTTGGTGGTCATCAATGCTCCACCCATTTTGTACTCGGCTACCAGGTTTCTGTGCCCTAAGTGCATTATTTTGGACTTCTCACTTTGAAACCAAGCTGCCAAACTCTTGACCAAGCATTTAGTTTTCTCAGGTCTCTTCTCGTCCTTTCCAAACCTCTGGAGTGTCCACTCAATTGCAAATATTGGTTTCATCCACAAAGAGGCAGAACTTCTCTTCCAGCTCCTCTGCAGTGTCACTTATAAAGACATTAAAGAGGACCAGTCCCAGCACTAATCCCTGAGGCACCACTCTGGTCACCCTCCCTTCCTTGAAGTGAGCTCCGTTTACCACCACCCTCTGTCACCTATCCACTAACCAATTTCTTATCAAGTTTACTACCTTTGGATCTACTCCTAAGCTGCCCAGCTTGCTTACTAGTCTCCTATGTGGAATGGTGTCAAATGCCTTACTGAAATCTAGTTAGGCCACATCCACCACTCTATCCTGATCTAGTTCCTTGGTTACCCAGTCAAAGAAATCTATCAGATTTGTTTAACTTGACCTTCCCCCATGAAACCATGCTGCCTTGAGTCTTGTAACCCACAGGGTTTAAGATATCCCACAATCCTTTCCTTCAGCAGTTATTCCATTAACTTTCCCACCACCAATGTCAAGCTGACTGGCCTATGGTTGCTAACCTCTTCCATGCTACCATTTTTGTGTAGTGGGACTACATTCTCACTCCTCCAGTCCTCCTGAACCATTCCTGTTTATGTGAGCTATAAAACAGAACTGTCAGAGGTGCAGCCAATCTTTCCCTGAGCTCCATCAATACCCTTGGATGCAACCCATCTGTCCCCATTGCTTTGTCCACCTTCAGATTAGCAAGTCCCTTCAAGATTCTCACCTCCAAAAAAGGACCAGTGTCCACCTCCCACCCTCTAAAGCTTTTGTTTCTTTTTTGTGGCCCATCCCTTTCTCTTCTCCTTTCTCTGTGAACACTGAACAAAAGTCTTTGTTCAAGATGTTTGCCTTTTCATGATCTCCCTGTACATAGTTCCCCTTCTCTTTTTAATCTTACAATCCCACCCCAGTCTTCCTCTTTTCACTTGCATACCTCAATAATGTCTTGTCCCCATTCATTACCTCCTGGGCTATTCTCTCCTTAGTTTATGCCTTTGCACTCCTTACTGCTTTCCCTGCTTCCCTCTGTTTCCCCTGATACATCTCCCTATCCCCTTCCCTCTGTCTCCCTATACCTTCTAGATGCTACCCTTTTAGCTTTTACCGTTTTAGCTACCTCTTTTGAGAACCATAACAGTCTCTTTTTCCTCTTGCTTTTGCTGACTTGTTTGATGTAGAGGTTTGCTGTCTTTATTATGCTCCCTTTTCTCTTTGCCCACTGTTCCTCCACCCCACACAGGTCATTCCTGAGGCATTCACCCATCTTTTTACAATCTGCCTCTTGAAGTCCAGGACCCTCACCCTTGAGTGGTTTGATTCTGCAGCTGTCCTTATACTGTACCACACTGTATGGAGATCACTGGTTCCTCAAGTGGCCTCCCACCTTGATGTCTGCAACACTGTCTCTATTAGTGAGAACCATGTCCAGTATTGCCCCATCATGACTGAGTTCACTGAGTAGTTGCCTGAGAAGCACCCCCTGTCTTGAGTCCAGGATGTCCCCGCTACTAGCTGAAGACACTATTAAGAGGCAGGTTGATGTCCCCCACCAGCCGCACCTCCCTCTTTTCTGCCATCTTGCCAATGGCTTCTACCAGTACCTTATCTAATCCTTCCCCCTGTCCTGAAGATCTGTTGATCACTCCAGTGTAAATAGTGGCTCCATTCCCCATCTCAGGAGTGACACACAGTAACTCTGCCTCCCCTGTATAGTGCTTTAATGGTACTAAGTAATCATGACAGACCAGATAAGGCACAAAACAATAATGCTAGCACTGGAGGACCACCCTATGAGTATACAGACATAACAGAGACAAAATGGGAAGGTCTGCTTGCCAAGAATTTAAAAACAATTACAACATATTTGTAACATTCTTCCCTGCATGCTAATGCCATGGGCACATGAGAATTCAGTCAATACATCCGACTATTTTCTTCATGTTCTTTACAAGATCTAGCCCTCAGTATTTCTCAATCCTTCCACACAGTTCAGTATCAAAAGTTTATTGATCAATCTTTCTTTAAAAAAAATGATTGTTACAAAATGCAATATTACACATGAGAAATAGCTATAAGCTCATACAGTATAAATAAATAAAAGCTACACAGATACTAAATTTTCAACATCTTTTTTCTGATTTTCCTGGTGAGCATAAGATATTTCCCAACCCTTTGAATAATATATGAATATTCTGTACTGAGGAGAATAGTATCTAAAGTATTGTCATTAGTTTGCATTATTGCAGTTTCTATGTTTCTATGTTTCTATTATTGTACTGAATACTGACTGAATCCACTTAAGCCTTGCCTTATTGTACCATGTACATTTCAATATAACATGCACTAGATTTTCACTATCAATCAGATTGCAGAGGCATAGTGAATCTTTAGGATTGTTGGACTTATTGTAAAGTGCTGTTTTAGGACTGGATTCAAACAGCTCCAGCTTAAAATGCATAAACATTTTATGGATATTTGGATCCTCAAGCTCGTCCAGATGAAATATGAACTTATGTTTATTGTCATTTTGACTGTACTTTTTTGCATACTTAGAGACCTCCACACAAGCCAAGTCAAGTTCTTTATAATAATCTATATATTTTTTTAATATATAGCCTATATTGATCACTTACGGTAATGCCCCCACATACGTACTGTAAGAGGAAATCCAGTGCATATTTTTCTATCATCTATTTGAGATGCAAATACCACAGTGATTCATGGGAGCCCAGACTTTCCCATTTTATTTTTTCTATTAGACACTGTTATACCAGTCTATCACTAGGTAATTTGAAGATTCTAATCTAGTAATTATTTTTTTTAAATCTACCCGAGATTGTGGCCTAGCCATACCAAGCTCAGCATGAATGAAACAGACAGGGTTTGATTTCTGGCATCCCAAAGATGATCTCAAGGGTTGAGATACAGGGTTTTCCAGACAATCCGTGAAATTAGGGTCCCAAATCTCTGAACCATATAATGTCTGTGGGTTATATTTGTTCTTGTATTACAGACAAAAGAGGTCTAATAGAGAACCTCCCATATGAATAATTAAATATAGCTAGGGAACTCATGGTCAGTTTAGTCTTGGACAACATTTGCTCAGAATGGAAACTCCAATAAGCATTACTAGAGTATGACAACCCAAGATAGGAATATCTATTAACAATTTATATTTGGAAAGAATTGATTTTCCAAGTATACTTTGACTTCTGTGAACCCATTATCATTATTTTAGATTTCTGAACATTGATTATTAGAGAAAGAGTTTTGGACAGTTTAGCAAGGATATAAAATTACTTTTGTAAACCAGATACAGTAAGGGAAAAAAGGACCAGGTCATTGGTGTATGCCAATGTAGCACAAGGGATAGTATTAATCTTTGGAGCATCAGTGTTTGATGCTTGCAGTTCTAAAAGTAGCCCATTTATGTATATGCAAAATAACAAGGGTGTGAGGATGCACCCTTGTCTCACGCCTCTATTGGTTCCAATATAATCAGATAGTAGATTACAAACTCTAATTTTAACCGAGGTGTTCAAATATAATTTTCTGATGCTATTGACCAGTATGGACAAATATCCACATTTAGCATCATGGCTCATAGGGTGTCTCTATTGACCATATCGAAAGCAGAACTGTGATCCATAAATACCAAATAAAGCTTTTGTTTCCAAACGTTTGCATATTTTTTAATTAGGTGAAGAAAAATAAAGCAATTGTCTATGAAGAGTGGTTCTCACAAAAAACTGCTTGGGTTGGAGCCAAATCCCCTAAATTGCTAATTTCTAATTTCAGTCTATCCAGCAAAATTTTTGCAAAGACTTTGCCAAGATTGTCCAAGAGACTGATGGGTGTCACAAACTCACTCAGCCACTCAACTCTCTACTCCCAAAGTGCCATCCTCTGAGCGTATATTTTGTGTACAGTGAACAGACACGGTAACCCTCTTGTCTGTTTTGTGGGTTCAAGTCACCTTAATCTCAAGCTCTGGAAGGATTCAAACTGATAACCTCTTGTTAGCGTACCCAATTATCAGGCTCAGATAATTCTGTCTTTGGGGGGCCAGATATCTGTGCCTATGGGCACCCAACTAGGTCTTTCAAATGAACCCTTAGAACTCTATGCCAGACTTTTAGAGAACTCTATCCATTTCCCAGTTTGGTATACAATAAGCCCATACACAGTGTACTTATAACCTTTAAAAGCTCCAGTTAAAATAAAAAGAATTGTCAAGGCACTCCAGCATTTTATTTTTGTAAAAAAATATCTTAAATTTAAAAATATCAAAACAGAACAATAATTACAGAACAAAATATATATATATCCTAACACATGCAGCCTTAAAACAAACAGGAAAAAGTACAGTTCCTACAATACATACATTTAGACTGGTCTAATCTTACTCTCTTTCAGTGCTGTGATGATGCTCCCTCAGTCAGATAATCTTCTCTTGTATCAGTCAGAAATATTTTCTTGTGTCAGTCAGAAATATTTTATTGTGTGTCTCTGTCAGGTTTTCAGCACTTAAACACACTTCTGAGCTGGCCTTCTCATGAGGTCGCTAACTCAGCCTTGGTGACTCAAACCCTATATTTTACAATACAGGGTCTCCAAATAAAATATTTAAAAAAACATATGAGATGACCTCACTGACTTTCCTCTCCACGGGTTAACTGGTCAGAACTAGTTTTTGTTCTGCTACACATACATCTCAAAAGTTTCTTTGATCTAAGTCACTGTATTCAAAGCAAAAGTGTATTGGCCTCTTTAATCCCATCTGGACCTTGGAATCTACACCTCAGGTCTTTCTGATGTAATTCAAGGGTTCCCCGGGAATGTATTTTGGACCTTCCAAATCCATCTGGGTCTTCCCTGGCTAAGATATTAAACCTCTTCAGTGTCCATTCTGGCCTCTCTCTGACACTCCTCCCCACAAGTCCTTCCTGGCAAATATGCAAGTCAAAGGATCTCCCTGAGGGCATTATGAATAGCTAATCTTATTCCTGGGATAAAAGCAAATTGACAAGGCAATTGCACCCCAGATCTCTGTAGTTTAAAATACCTCCTGTCCTTTGAACTTATTCCTGGGAGGGTCTTGATGTGTCAGTTCCAGTAAGACAGGCTTTTCCTTGAATTGACCCTTCCCTTCACATATTTTACATGTGATAACAAAAATTAATACAGCACTCGAGCACTCAGAGCTGGCTGTCTATGTCACACTCCTCCCCACCTAAACTGAATTTGGGGGATCCTTCCCCTACATAGGATGAGCTTCCAAAATCAGTTCACTCCTCATAGACTCTAGGCAGTCCATCTGAGTTCTTATTTTTGGCTCCAGCCCTATGTACAATTTTCAAATCATACCCTTGTAAAGCAAGACTTCTTCTGAGCAGTCTGCCATTGTTTTTCTCCATCTGTGACAACCAAACCAGGGGGTTGTGGTCAGTCTGCACTACAAAAGGCTGCCCATACAAGTAGGGCTCCAATTTCTTTAGTGCCCACACTAGAGCAAGACACTCCTTTTCCTCCGTGGAATATGCTTGTTCCCTGGAGAGCAGCTTTCAGCTCAGGTAGGCTATCGGGTGGTCCCCCCCTTCGCTGGATATCTGGCTTAGTAGTGCCCCAATACCCACATCTGATGTGTCTGTCTGAACTACAAAAGTTTTGCTATAGTCCAGACTTGTCAAAACAGGAGCACTGCACAGTGCCTCCTTCAGTTTGGTAAAGGCTTCCTCACAGGCTGGACCCCAGGTGATTTTCCTTGGCATTTTTTTCTTTGTCAGGTTAGATATGGGAGCAGCCGGGGCACTGTAATTTGGTACAAATTTTCAATAGTACCCTGCTGTCCCGAGAAAACTCCTGACCTGTTTCTGAGCTTCTGATCTGGGCCATGCCTGTATTACCTCTATTTTTATCTGGTTAGGATGGAGCTGTCCCCAGCCTACCACATGCCTGAGGTATGCCACCTCTCCCATGGCCACCTGGCACTTCTCAGCTTTGACAGTGAGCCCAGCCCTCTGTATTCTGCCCAGCACTTCCCTAAAGTGTGACAGGTGTACCTCCCAGCTGGTACTGAAGATGGCAGTGTCATCCAGGTACACCACGGCGTAATCCTCAGCACAATTTAACACCTGGTTCACCAACCTTTGGAAAGTGGCCGGGCCATTCTTCATTCCAAAAGGTATTACTTTGAACTCAAATAAGCCTATTGGCATGATTAAGGCTGACCTCTCCCTAGCTCTGTCCGTCAATTCTACCTGCCAATACCCCTTTGTCAGGTCAATGGTCGTAAGGTAGGTCACCCCCCCAACTTGTCCAGGACTTCATCCATCCGGGGCATCGAGTGGGCGTCTGACTTCATGACTGCATTCAGTCCATGATAGTCTACACAGAAACAAGTTGAGCCATCTGGCTTGGGTACAAGGACTATGGGTGAGGCCCAGGGACTCTGGGATCTCTGGATTACCCCTAAATCCAGCATCTCCTCCACTTCCCTCCTAATGTCCTTTTAGACAGCCTCCGACACCTGATATGCTGTCCACTGTATGGGAGTCTGTGTCCTTGTCTCCACATCGTGTGTTGCTAAGGGGGTTAGTCCAGGCTTGGTGCTAAACAAGGAGGCAAAGTCTGCTAAAACCTCCCTCACTTTCTGGATCTGGTCTGGGGTCAGCTGGGGAGACAATTTTACTGCCTCCACAGTGGACTCCTGCTTACTCTCTTCCAGCAAGTCCAGAAGGAGGTCTCCTTCATCTGTCCCCTCCCCATGACTACACACTATGAACACCATGTCAGACCTATTTGCATAGGGCTTCATCATGTTGACATAGTACATCCTTTCTGTCTGTCTACTGTCAGGTAACTCCACAATGTAGTTTATGTCATTTACCTTCCTAACCACTTTGTATGGTCCTGCCCACTTAGCTTGCAGCTTGTCTTTCTGTACCGGAATAAGGACCATGACTTCCTGACCCACCACGTATGAGTGAGCTCTGGCTCTGCAGTCATACCATACATTTTGTTTCTGTTGGGCAGCTGCCAGGTTGCTCTGGGCTGTCCCCATAAGCTCCTTCAGCCTTTCCCTAAACCTTAGGATGTAATCCACAATGGGAGTTCCCTGGGTGGCATGCTTGCCTTCCCAGTCCTCCCGGATCAAGTCTAGGGGCCCACGTACCTGACATCCATACAAGAGTTCGATGGTGGAAAATTCTGTCGACTCTTGGGGCATCTCCCTGTATGCGAACAACAGGTGGGGAAGGTATTTCTCCCAGTCCCTCCCATGCTATTCAGCAAATGCCCAGAGCATTAACTTTAGGGTATCATTGAAGCGTTCCACAAGCCCATTGGCTTGTGGGTGATATGGTGTTGTGCATCTCTGCACCACCCCACACTTCTTCCATAAACATTTCATTAGGTCAGACATGAAGGAACCCCCTCGATCAGTGATTACCTCCTGTGGAAACCCAACATGAGAGAAAATCCCAAGCAAGGCATCTGCCACTTTGTCTGTCCTCAGTGAGGAAAAGGTGACTGCTTCTGGGTCCCGGGTGGCATAATCCACCACAGTCAGGATGAACCTTTTCCCTGAGGATCTGGGGGTATTTAAATGCCCCACAGTATCCATTCCCACCCTCTGGAATGGCTCCTCCACTATGGGCAATGGAATCAGGGTGTCTTGGGTTTTCTGGCCCGCCTTCCCTATTTCTTGGTACCAGTGACAAGACCTGCAATACTCCTTCACCTGCTGGTTGAAGTTAGGCCAGTAGAAATTCTGGACCAACCACTGCATAGTTTGTGTGATTCCCAGATGACCAGATAAGGGAATATCATGGGCAACCTTGAGCAACTGCTCATGATATCCCTAGGGAACGACAAGCTGCCTGCCTAGCATCCCTCCCTCTGTCTGTACTGCCTGTGTATACATAAGTCCATTTTCCCAATAAACCCTATGTCTTCTGTCACCTCCCTGTGCACTGTCCAAGTCTCCCCAAGTCCTCAGCCTCTCTAAACTAGGATCACTTCTCTGAGCAGATGCGAACCCCTCACACCTTCCCAAGGCATGGGACAGGTCCCCTTCAGCTGCTAAACTAGGGTCCCTAGTACTAGCATCAGGGCATTCAAGATCACTGTCAATCCCTACCCTCTGACAAGGGGTCACCCTTCCCTCTTTGGAGTAACCCTCTGTAGCTGGGTGGTTACTTGCTCCAGGGGAAATTTCTACCCCCTTTTTATTAGTCTCCCCCTCTGGAGACACAGGCTGGGAAACCAGCCTCTCAGTATCTTCCCCAATGGCTTCTGGGGGGCTTAGGGAACTACAATTTTCCCTGGCCGCTTGACTATGGGTAACTGCACATACCACCCTCTGCAGGAGATTGTTACCCAAGATCACATCCACTGCTGATGTGTTAGCTACAGCCACCTGTTGCACAGTTCCCCCTGCTTCACCCCAGTCCATGAAAACACTGGCCAGTGGCAATGTTTTCTCTACACCCACAAAGTGCTGTACAGTCACGTATTTATTGGGTATAAGCTGACCAGGCTGTACCAGATCCCCCTTTACCAATGTCAGGGATGCTCCTGTGTCCCTTAACCCATGCGTCTGTACACCATTTACCATGACTGGATGCATGTGTTCCCTCATGTTCACTGGGATGCTTCCAGGGACACACAAACAACCCACTTTCTTTCTGGTACTACTTTGCATATTATTGCTTGCCCTTCTTGGACACTGTCTGGCAATGTGCCCAGTTTCTTTACATAACCAACAAACATTTCTTACTTCAGAGAAATATTTTCTTTGAAACCTGGGGCTAACTGGTTTCAGCAGAGGCAGTGATGGTTTTAGCTGCCCTGACGGCATGCTTTTCCCTTTCTGCACTGCCACACTAGCCCCATTCACTCTCAGAGCAGGTCTGTTCTTGGCATAGCAGTCCGAGAGTTAAGCAGCCTCTTGCACTGTTTTTGGATCTCTGTCCTCTAGCCCGGTTTTTAACTCTGTTGGACATGCCCAATAAAACTGTTCTAATAAAATCACATTTTCAATTGTATCAACAGTGTTTGTCTCAATTCCTTCCCACCAACATTTTCAAAACTGATGTTGTTTTGTGGCTAGCTCCTCATAGCTCATATCAGGGTTTCTCCTGAGCTTACAGAATTTAGCTCTGTATGATTCAGCAGTTAATTCAAACTTTTTTAGTAGTGCTGCTTTTAACTTGCTGTAATCATCACTGTCTTTATTGTCCATGTGACTCAATGCAACTTAAGCTTTTCCAGTAAGTAGTGGGGATAGCTGGAAGCTCCAGGATGCTTTAGGAATTTTAGCTTTAATGCAAACTTTTTCAAAAGAATTTAAAAAGGCGTCTATATCCTCCCCGTCCTGAAACTCAGCTATTAATTTAGAGTTCAGTTTGTAACCCAGTCCTGCAGTCCCAGTTAAACCCAAGCCACTTACCTGCCCTGGTGCCACTGGTTGGAGTCATAGCTTCTCCAGTTCATGTTGCCACTGGCACTCTTCTCTTCTGCAGCTCTTTGTCCTCGGTCTCTTTTCTCCTCTGCCTCTCACTGGTGCTCACGTTCCTCATGGTATGCCTCCCTCTGTTGTCACTCTGCCTCCAGTTCTATCCTCCACAACTCAATTTGCAGCTTGAGTACCTCTGGATTCAGGATACTGGTGACCGTACCCTGCTGCTGTGGCCCTTCACTGATAGTGACCCTGCTGTCCACCTCATCAGCTTGGGACCCCTCACTGACCACTAGTTCTGCCACACTCAAGGACTGGTCCCTTTCAGTCACCGTTGCTGACTCACTGTCCTGGATATCTGCTACCATCAGGGCCTCTATGAGGTTCTGCTTACTGGCTTTCACCCCAAACAGGACTCCCCTGTCCCCGCACAACTGCTTTAAGAAATCTACAGTGTGCTTGCTGTAGTCGGAAGACATTTTCTTCTTCTCTCACTACTAATACTATACTGGCTAGCACTTCAGAAAAAAAATAAAATGGGTGGGAACTTAACTGTAAGTCAAGGGATATAGTTCTGTTTCCTTTTGAAATAAAACACTGCCTTTCCTTTTTTCCAAGTGTGCTAAACAGTTTCAAGCTAACACACTGAACAATGAAGCTTATACCACCAAACTTTTATGCCACCACTGCCAACCAATCTGTCACAAACTCGCTCAGCTGGTCAACCCTCTACTCCCAAAGTGCCAACCTCTGAGCGTATATTTTGGATAAAGTGAACAGACAAGGTAACCCTCTTGTCTGTTTTGTGGGTTCAAGTCACCTTTAGTCTCAAGCTCTGGAAGGATTCAAACTGATAACCTCTTGTTAGCGTACACAAATTATCAGGCTCAGATAATTCTGTCTTCAGGGGGCCAGATATCTGTGCCTATGGGCACCCAACCAGGTCTTTCAAATGAACCCTTAGAACTCTATGCAAGACTTTTAGAGAACTCTATCCATTTCCCAGTTTGGTATACAATAAGCCCATACACAGTGTACTTATAACCTTTAAAAGCTCTACTTAAAATAAAAAGAATTGTCAAAGCACTCCAGCAGTTTCATTTGTAAAAAAATATCTTACATTTAAAAATATCAAAACAGAACAATAATTACAGAACAAAATATCTATATCCCAACACATACAGCCTTAAAACAAACATGAAAAAGTATAGTTCCTAGAATACATACATTTAGACTGGTCTAATCTTACTCTCTTTCAGTGCTTTCATGATTCTTCCTCAGTCAGATAATATTCTCTTGTGTCAGTCAGAAATATTTTCTTGTGTGTCTCTATCAGGTTCTTTCAGCACTTAAACACACTTCTGAGCTGGCCTTCTCATGAGGTCACTAACTCCACCTTGGTGTATCAAACTCTATATTTTACAATACAGGGTCTCCAAATAAAATATTTAAAAAAATATATGAGATGACCTCTCTGACTTTCCTCTCCACAGGTTAACTGGTCAGAACTGTTTTTTGTTCTGCTACACATACTTCTCAAAAGTTTCTTTGATCTAAGTCACTGTATTCAAAGCAAAAGTGTATTGGCCTCTTTAATCCCAACTGGACCTTGGAATCTACACCTCAGGTCTTTCTGATGTAATTCAAGGGTTTCCCGGGAATGTATTTTGGACCTTCCCAATCCGTCTGGGTCCTCTCTAGCTCAGACATCAAACCTCTTCAATGTCCATTCTGGCCTCTCTCCGACACTCCTCCCCACAAGTCCTTCCTGGCAAATATGCAAGTCAAAGGATCTCCTTGAGAGCATTATGAATGGCTAATCTTTTTCCTGGGATGAAAGCAAATTGACAAGGAAATTGCACCCTAGATGTCTGTAGTTTAAAATAACTCCTGTCCTTTGAACTTATCCCTGGGGGGGGGTCTTGATGTGTCAGTTCCAGTAAGACAGCCTTTTCCTTGAACTGACCCTTCCCTTCAATTATTTTATATGTAATAACAAAAAATAATACAATACTCAAGCACTCAGAGCTGGCTGTCTACATCACAATGGGTCTATACAATATAGAATCATCTTTAGGTCCCTTTTTATGAACAGGGACAATTATGGAACCTAATCATGAATGGGGATTATAATTTTGTATTATGCATTCATTAGGAAAAAACACTAGGAAATCAGCCCAGTCATCTGCCATACAAGTGTATACCTCCCCATGGATTTTGTCAGGGCCTAGTCCTTTATTCTGTTTTAGGCTAAGAAGTGCAAAAAGAACTTCTGATTTAGTAATGTAACTGAAATTTGATTTAATGTATTGTATGTCCAATTGTTTTCAGGAACATGCTAAATTGGTCATAAAAGATCTCAGCAGAATATTTAATCCATCTTTTTATATCCATCTAGTGGACCAAATTCATTCGACAACCTTTACACCCTTTGGCGACCATTGTCCAAGAATCATTGTTTATAATAGCTATGATCATATTTTCCCATTTTGATGCATGATATGCTTTTTTCTCATGTTTAAGAAATGTCTGATGTGTTTTCCTAGTTTCTTTCAATTTAATAGCACTGTCTCTGTTAGGATTCCTTTTATCATATCTTATAGAATGGCTAAGATTTTTTTGTTATTTGTATTCTGCATCAAACCAACCATCAGGGAGGGTGGCATTCTTCCTACAGACTTTCTCAATATATAAATAAGTACCTAGTTCACTGAAGAACACTTTCAATTTCTGGCACATAAGATCAGGACATGTGTGGCACAAGTGTTGTTGAGTCCAGTTTAAAAATAAATGAATAACTTGGTTCTTAATCATATTTTCTAGTGTTAATGTCCAAACTAATTTTTTTGAATATCTCACTTGTAAGTTGATTGTTTAAGGTTTTTTTTCTATTATGGTTTTTATTAAGATTGAATGCATCTCTATATAGTGAAATGGGAATGTGGTCACTCTCGGTCCTTGGATGTATAGTGAGTCCCAGCCAAAAGCCCAGGTGACCATGCCACAATATTAAATCAATAACAGAGGCATCCTTGTTTGTAAAATATGTGGGTGAACCCACAAGGTCATCATGTAGGTGACCATTAAGAGGATAAACTAAATTATCTTCCATTATTTTAAATAACCTTTGACCGTTATAGTTGGATCTATTAATGCTTGTTACTCTTTTGATCCTTGTGGCAGAAGGAAACATAAACAACAGTATTGAATTGTCACTAAGGCCATAATACATTCCAATTCTTGCATTGAAATCACAATCTAATAATAAAGGAGTGCAAAGGGCTTTTAATGGGGCCTCTCGAATGGAATCTGTCAAATTCTCCTACAAATTGTTGGCTATAGACCAAGATTTGAAAGGGAAAGTACAGCAGTTGAATAAAATGAACATGGTATCAGAGAAAACCAGTCTAATGCCAATGAAATCATATTCCAGTATTACAATTTCTAAACCGGAAAAAATTCCTGTTTTTATAAAAGTAGCTACACCGCCTGACCTACAGTATGTCCAGCTTTAGCTGTTCTTGCACCTGGTTTATGTATAAGAGTGTATCCATTTAACTGCAGAACATCATTGAGGTCATACCAGGTCTTTTGGAGACATATTATTAAATATTGACAAATAGAATTGGTTCAGTCATAGTCACTTATTTTAGATTTGATACCAGCTATGTTCCAAGAAATAAGAACATTATGTTTACATTTACCATTGTCTGAATGACTAGATGTATAATTTAGGATAGGATCATTTGTGATGGACGAAGTTAGTCAACCGTCATAACCAGACAGTGCCAGAAATCTGTTCTGGGTCAAAATTTGAGGAGATCTATTTACATTAGCCTTTTGGTCATATGTATCCCATTGTGGGAGTTGAGGTTGGTTCACATAATTCACTGGAATACCGACTGGACTATTGAGATCCATCAGATATAATCCCATAACATCTAATGTACATGCTCTTTGCCATACTCTACTAGCTACCTCAGAGTTTTTAAAGAGAAGGTCAATCTGCCCGTCACCTCCAAGGCTCATATGTCTACAAACTTTTATTACTCCATTTTTCCCCAATCATATGTTTAAAAAGTTTGCAAACAGATTACACAGCACTTTGGTAAGTTTAGCACGTGTTTCATTAAACAGTTTGTTACACCAAAGAGACAAAGTAACTGGCTCAAATACATTCTCTTTTGGAACTTACCCTGAGTGTGCATCTTTCAAAACCCCTGATTGTGCATAAGTGTTAAGGAAATCCATCTCTACAAGATTTCCATCAAACAAAGAAGCAGTGAGGTTTAGCAATAAAATTTCTCCACAGAATAATTCATGATCTTATAGCTAGAATAATGAATATCCACATTCTCACATAGTTGATGCTTACACTATCACTTGATCTAATGACCTTAGTCAGATCATCTATTTCAATCTCTAAATACAGCTCTACCTTGAGTAGGTGACAAATATTTTTTGTTAAGGCCTGAAATGTTTCTCCGTCAGATTTTTTTAGGCCATACAGTCTAATAAATGGAAGACTGGGCACTACTGATTTTTTCAATGAAGAGCGTCTAATACCTGATTCTAATATTTGTTCCATTTCTGTAGGGTTGAGTACTGCTGTTTCTTGTGATTAAAAGCCAGTGTTTGAATATTCCTGTTCTGAGTTCTCACAGAGACATTTCATTTATAAATAACTTCAATATATGGATTTTCATCAGACTCTTTTACTTTGGATTTCTTGGAGCTTTTTTGAGAATATGTTTCATGGGAGGAAATGTCAATTATCGTTTTTATTTTTATTTTCACTCTACTTCTAGTTTTGGTCTTATTTACTGTTTTCTTAACTTGTCCAGGTTCCCCCATTGTAGTCACAGGTGAAGTAGGAAATATAACTGAAGAGAAATCAGGTATGTTATGCTCTGGGGGATCAACATACACCTCTTTTTTCTAAAGCAGAATTGAGGAGGATTCTTTAGGTGGATATGTATTATTAAACTTTCTTATAATATCATCCATTCTAATGACATTTATGACAATTTTATCTTTTAACAATTGTATTTCATTTCTATTTATCACCAATTGTTGTAATAGCATAAGGTTGGCTACATGTTGATTTCACATTACCTTAATTATATCTTCACTAAGAAGTGAAGGTATATAAGTCATAAAACACTTTCCTGCCCTTCCCCCAAGCCTGATGTGAGGCCCCTTGCATGTTCTTCTTCATGTATGGTGGAACTAGCAATTCCTTCATTTGGAAGCGAAGCTTCCATCTTGTCAAAATTATTTTCTTTGTATGAATATGTAAATACATTTTTAGAAGTATTTTTTTTTGTGTAAATTGTCTAGTTCTTAACACCGTTGTTTAGTATTTTCCAATTCAACAATTAATTCTTTCATGGAACTGTTTCCCAAGGGTTTTTCTGAAACTAGAGCAATATTGATGATATTATCACCTGTCTTTAGCGGTAATTTAGCATAGCTTAGAGTTTATCTTTCCTGAGGTGTTACTAATAATAGAATGATGTGATTGCCAGGAGGCCCAGACTGTGAGATCTAATTCAAAGGACTGATTACTTAATAAGAAATTATTTCTTTGAAAGCGACTTGAAGTTAAGTTTTTTTCAGATATTTGGCTCTGAGGCTGCTTCATATTCCCCATCCTTGGGGGACATATGTTTCAAAGTTTTAGAGCAGAAGTTGGGAACAAGTTTGTGATGTGTGAGATCCATTTTTCCCAATGAGGCAAGATTTTGTTTTAACTTATGCAATCATTTCAGATATTGTTAGTTGTTTATTACTCATTGGATTTTTTTCCTCTGGGTTCTGTGCTGTCAATGATCTGGGTAACAGGTTCAATGTGGCTCTGAACCATATCCTGTGCCTTCCCATCTAAATTATCCTTTGCATTCTTACCTTTTCTTAGAAATTTTCCCTTACAGAAACATAATTGTGCTATGTACATGCAGAATGTATGCCACATGCTTAATTGTGCAATGTTTGCATGTGGTTCGCATACATGAAGTAAACCTAAGTGAACCAGGTCTGAAAAGTAAATCAGGTTCACATGCTGCAAGCTTGACATGTATGCAGCAGCTAAGCTGGTGTGAACATCTTCTAAAAATCACAACAGGTGTGCATGTTGCATGCTTGACATGACTGCAGCAGTTAAGCAGGTATGAATATCATTTAAAAATCATAGGTTTGCATATGGCACACTTGCCATGTGTGCAGCAACTAAGCTGGTGCAAATCCTATCTAAAACACATCAGTTTCTATTTCTCATACTACTGCTAACAATCAGAGCCATTAAAATACATATTTCATTAATTTCCCATTAAAATTATGTAAGCTCATTAATTCTTATCTTCTTGCAAGTTCTTTAATGGCTTTTGATTTTTGTCATTAAATTGCCATTGATTTATAAAGTATTGTCTGCATACTGCATTGAATGCCTAGGATATAGTCTGGGAACATCCCCTGTTCAAGATGTGCAAAGAGGGGCCTCTTTGCTGTGAAACCTGACTTTTTTGTTTTGGGCCATGCAAATCCCCTTATGCATATTTAGTGCTACAAATGTGTTTCTCCATGGCTGTTTCAGCTCTCTTATTTTTCCTTTGTCATTCTGTATGGAGCATATACACTAAGACCATTCTCCGCACTCTTTGTGCTGAGTAGGGTCTTGGAAGCATGCACCATACCTCACATTTTGTCACTGAAATGAGGGACATGAACACTCAAAATGAGGAATACTAACCTTCATGATGATCAGGACACATCCTAAAACATGGCGATACAGTACCTCAGAACACAATGGAAGCCATTGTATTTACTTGTACTGATATTAGCATCTGAGAATTAATTTTTACCATAAAGCAGGGGTGCCATTTAGGTAGGGCAGAGGGGAGAATTCCCCCATGCATTTGTTCCTAGGTTGTTCTTATAGTGTGGCAATAATGGCATTAAATTTGGATTTAATGTTTTGCAAAATAAGTGCCCACCTGCCCTGTGTGTGATCACATTGCAGGTGCACTCCTGATTTGACTGCATATGTATTGTGTTGTCCACTGTCTTCACCTTTTGGCTGTGATGCCATCACACATGACATGGAGGAGCTGCAGCCAAGCAAGAGCACATGAGTCATGTGAGTGTGACACTGTCTTTCCTACCACAGAGTAGACAGGCTGCACACTACAATCTGGAGGAGTTGGTGAGCACTGAACTCTCAATAGCAGTGTTGTGGTGGCATAAATGTTTTGGTCTCCTCATAGTGAGTCTCCATCTCCCCTTGTGGCTGAAGGGGCAGAGTGTGAGCTAGAAACTAACTTGAGACTAGGCTACCTACTTACTCTACTAAGCTTGCCTCACAAAAAAGAAAAAAACAGCACTGTCCCCTCACACCACCAAGTTAGGCCTAGCAGCAGTGGTGACAATGGTGTGGGAGGCATCATAGGCCTTGATCAGTGCAGTGCAATAGCAGCCATGACAGCAGACAAGCAAGAAGTAAACAACACAGGTTGGGTGGGTTTGGTTAGTGAGGTGACTTGGTTGCATACCATGTTGGGGACCTGGAATGGTCAGTTCTAGTATCCAGCTTCTGGAAGAAGGATGGAGGAGAAGTGGATTGAAAACTGGGCTTGTGGTACACTGGACCAGGCCACAAGCTCTGGCCACATGGCCAGGTAAGTAAAAGTAAATCATTATTTTGCAGGATGATTGAGGAAGGAGGAATGACTGAAATATAGATGTATTTTTCATGTTTCTGTGCCTTTGGGCAGCTTCACAACCAGTATGAGATGGGTATCTAATGGAATGGAGTCAGGGAGATACATCGGGACAACTGTTTTTTGGGGGGTGATTCAGAACTTCATCCAGGAAAAAAATTGGTTAGAAATTGGGTGGGTTTAAGCCCAACTCTGATGCACTGCTCCAGGGTATAGACAGATGCCTCTTAAACATTAGAATTTTTCCTGATTTTCATATCACTTTTCAGTCATAACAAATAAGTTTTACCTTTTAGAGATGTTCCAGACATTCTAGAGCTTGCCACTTAGGTACTAACTAGTACCTGGCCTCCACTGGTTGTAGGCTCCCTCCTGCTAAAATATGAAATGGCACCCCTGCCATAAAGTCTAAATTTACAGAACATCCTCTATGTAAGCAGCATGCTTTCCATTAGGGATGGATGAGGAGCAAATCAGTTTTCAGGGGTAAAATGAAGGCTGTCCCTTGCATTCAGGGATAGTTGAGTGGTATGGTATGCACAGACAATTGGAGCCCCACTATTGTCAGGCTTATGCCCCCCCAACAAGTGAAGTTGACCACAACATCCCCAGACTCAGGCGTATTATGACACAGGACAAGGGAGACTGCAGGGACGTGCAACGCTGAAATGAATGGGGGTATTTTTTATTACTATTTTATGCATTATTGATAGAGAGTTGGAGATTAATGAAAGCCACCGCTCAACTAACAAGGGCCTTTGTTAGTAGAACAGTGGCCTTCATTATTCTCCAACTCACCAGCATAATGTATAAAATAGTAATAAAAAATAACTCTATTAATTTTAAGGTGGTTACACCCCATCACTCTCACCCATGGACATCATCTCTTAAAGACTCCTGCCTCTGGCTTCCCAGTACTCAGGTAAGAGACTCTTGACTTATATCTATACTTGGTGAGTTGTTTATAACAGCATGGCTGCACCCACTACACTGTGTGTGTGTGTGTGTGTGTGTGTGTGTGTGTGTGCATGCGTGCGTGAGTGTGTGTGTGTGTGTGCGTGCATGGGGATGGACTGGCCATGTGGGTTAGTGTTGAGTTTTTGCTACTTCTGTGTTTGCCCCTTAAAGTCTGTTTGTGTGGAAGCATTCAAAACTATGGAGAGAAAATAGTAGGAGCTACTGGCCAGACAGAAGTAATTAAGCAGTTTTTTTTTGGTAAGTGTGTGCATTGAGGGTGGGAAGAAACACATGTGTGTCCATTATGTGTGGTACAGTTCAGTTGTGCTGCTGAGATGAGGGGGACAAGAAAACTAAAAAGTATAACAGTGGCTATAAGCATGCCGCATGCATGCAGGTGTACACAGATTTGTACTGAAGCACAAGAAAGCCATATGTATACAGGCAGTATAGCTTAGTGGTTAAGGGCATTGAACTGCAAACCTCCTGGAGACTTGGAGATCTGAAGACCTGGCTTTAAAGCTCATCAACCCCCACTTGTATATGATGTGATCCTGAGCAAGTTACTTGACTTTTTGTGTGCAGTTATCAGTGACCACTTGCTTTTGGCACACATGCCACATGCATGCAGTCTGTTCCAATTTAACATAAAAATCATGCTTTCCACACTTGCTTGCTGCATGCGTGCCACATGCATGCTATCGGTTCCAATTTAACATTTAAATCATGTTTGCAGCATGCATATCACATGGGTAGTTTTATGTGTACAGCATGAAAACATTTCATATAATTATTTCTGTAAAGGTTTTCTCAGCCAGCCGTTTTCCTGCTTGTGCATTTTTTTATCCTTTTCCCTTTCCTACCCATACATTTCTTCCCTGTTATCCTCTTATCTTGTTAAACCATATCGCTATCCATTCCATCTATATCCAAATTGTCATTGTCACCTGCTTGATCTTCTGTCAAATCATCCTTAATTAAATTTTGGTTATTCACTTTGTCAGTCAGTGGGCTTCTTCTAGCAACCATGGTGTTTAGACTGTACAATAAGCACGCTATTATAAAATTGGAACAGCACATAGTGATCAGTAACTTAAAAGTGAAGCAGTGCGAAAGTGCTTAGGCACCACAATACAAACAAAATGAGAATAAATAGAACACAATGACACACTCTAAATAATAGTTAATTGAGCTACATATAAAACCACTATGATGACATGCTACAGTAACACCAATCAAAATGACTTAGAGTCTTTAGTGAAGTCTATAATAACAATTGGTTAGATTCATTCAGCAGCTTTACTCCCATAAGATGCTACAAAGTTCACGTGAGTTACTCAGTGTTCACAAACTGATTGATTAACTTCAGATAATTTCAGTGATTATGTTACTGACTTGAATCTGGAGTCCATGTACTGTAGCCAGATTTTAAGCCAACTTTTCAGCTTTAGTGTCTAATTTCTCTTAAATGTCCATGGGTTGGCTGATATCTCCGGGGGCCCTTTAACCAAGTTTTTCCAGATCCAGTTTTGGTGGCGCAGACTTCACCTTCAATCAGAAACAACCCAATCAAATTAGGGACAGGAGGATTTATTAAATCACTTGTGTCTCTTTAGAGAGGGGGAAAGGGAAAGAAAGAGATAAAAGAATAAAATTAATTTTAGATGTCTAATATCTTTTTAAAATCTCCTAAAACAAAGCAACAACATTTATATCATAAAATAAATTCCCATATAGCTTCCAATGCTTAATCATTTAATCACTTAAATTATTATTTACTATCTATACGCTATCTCTGTGCCTAAATCACACAGTTGTGCCCTGGCGGCCTATATTTTGTGTAGCACTCAAGCCTACCAAACAGAATATATGCACTTTCCTTTATGTAATTCTTATATTAAAATAACTGTCTGCATATCTATAATACATATACAAGAAAAACACAAACTTGACCCATCTTAGTTTGGCAAAAATGCACAGAAAAAAACTCCAGATATTCAGGCACTTAAGCCACATATTGCAAAGGTCTGTTCTGCGAGAACAAAGACCAACAAATCTGACCCAGGCTCCTACTGCAGGAGGTGAAACAAGTTGCTCCAAAATAACAAAGCAGGATACAGAAGATTGAATGTAGTTTGGGAACAGTTAATGGAGTAGTGCACCCAGAATTTGTAAAAACATATGTTGTGCAGAGTGTTTTGATTTGTGTGTGAAGACCTAGTGTGTCCTTCCATCTGTCTGCTATTAGAAGTTTTTCCTAAATTAGCCTGCTAGCTTTGTGGCAGTTTTACAACTCCTGCAGATCTCCATCTCAGCAAGATTTATTGCTTTTCTTGTACCTACTATGCATCCTGTCTCATGTGACAGTGATGTAGCCGAGACCATAGATTCAGTAGTAAGCACTGCTTTAGAATCAGTTCACAACAGCAGAGATGGTTATATTTTAAAAACTATACAGAGTTCAGCTTGGTAGCTATCCTCATTGTAAAGATTATTTTGTTGACAATAATTGCGACCCTGGTTGTGTTTGTGTAACTTGAGTGGTTTTCAAGATATTTACATTTGTTTGGCATGTCTACTAGAGTGTTCACGCAAAGAGAAAAGAAAAATCATCTGCTGTTCGTAAGTGCATCTGCATCCATGCCAAACAAACCTAAATATCTTGAAAACTATACCAGCTACACAAAAACAACAAGCAGCAAAGTTGTTCAGGACAAAAATATGGTTACAATGAGGGTAGCCACCAAGCTGAACTCCTTACAGTTTTTAAAATACTTGCCATCCAAAGCAGGAAATATGGCAAAAAAAAATGGAAATTTTGTTAATTAGATGGCTACATTTTAAAACCTATACAGAGTTCAGCTTAGTGACGACCCTCATTGTAAAGGTATTTTTGTCATGAACAACCTTGCAGCTAGGTGTTTTTGTGTAGCTTGTAAAGTTTTCAGTATATTTAGATTTCTTTGGAATGTGAACAAATGTGCATGGAATTCTGCGCAGTGTCTTAGGAATGTCATAGCAAAGCTGCCATGAGTTCGATCATCAACATTCTGAATGCAAAATAGAGTAGAATTAATTAGTAAGGCATGGCAGGATGTGTGTGTAATAGCATCACTCCTGTGGTGGGGTGAGGCATGAGGTGAAGCCAAGTGTGTCCACCATCCCAGGAGTGATGTTATTACACAATAACACACCCTGCCATTCATTATTGCTATTATATAATGGCTCTTTTTTTTAAGAACATGGGAAAAGAAGTTTACAATACTTTTTTTTTAATTTTTTGTTAGGGCAGGTATATATATTTGAAAAATAGTCCATGGTTTCTGTTTTGTCCAGCAGGTGTTGCTGCCACTGCATGGTTGCCATGTAACCCACTTTAGGTGTATCTTTGCATGTCTGTCACCTACCCTGCACTATTTTTATTGTTGTGTGCCTGCCCTGGGAGAACTTTACATAATGTACCACTGTTTTTATTTCTTGTTTAACCTGGTCATAAGCAGTCTCACTGTTTCTGTCAGGATGGAGCTGAGGAATGGCGTGTGGAGTGAGTTTTGGAACCGGTGGTGCTACAGCAGAGGTGGAGGTAAGGAGATGAAGTTTGGAGTATGACTTTGTTGTACCGAACTATGTTTGTGTTTAGGCAATCCAGTAGAGTAGGATATTACTGACACAGTTTTGTTTCTGTGTAAGACAGGAATGTGCGTCCATCGAGTCCTGCAGTAAGCAGGGTGCTGTACTTCACTTGTGCCACAACCGTTGAAATTGAGGCCGGAATTCAGGAACATCAGGGGACAGTCACAGAGAAGGCACCGTTACAGCTTTCTTTAACTTTTGTTTTAGGAGGGAGTACATAAAGTTATGTATTGCTTTACTTTTTTCCATCAATGAAGCACTTGACATGCAGCTACAGTCTGCAAGGTCCAGTGAAGCTGCTCATCCTGAGGGGAAACACTGGGGATGAAATGGACGTGTTATGATTTCTGCCTCTGTTATAGTATGTGGTCACCTGTGTTCCTGGACTGCATACAGTGATGTTATTGTTTAATAACATCACTGGTATAGGCACCCACTGACCAATCAGAGCACACCTGATTTTTAGCTGAGATGAAACACAGTTCTACCACAGTGTAAAAGTGATGAAATGCTGTTCAACCCTTCTTTGGTAGATCAGTGTTCCAGCTCAGCTGAAAATCATGCCAGCCACACTTACAAACAGCAGGATCTAACAGATTTAGTGACCTAACCCTGCAACAGCATGGCCAGAAACTCAACCAGATACTTTAACAAATATGCTGAATCAACCAGCTATAACCCTCCAATGTAAAAACGCAATGCAAGATCAACCATATATTGATAAAAACTTATGAATATAGACACAGCTGTTGCTAGACTTGCTTGTAGAGAAGAAAGCAGCTAGCTAAAAGAAGCTGCATTTTCTTATTACTTTAACACTTATAACTCAGCAGGAGTCAGAGTCTGTTGAGATTAAGCAAAACAGATACTTTATTAGAAGTAGAAGGGGTCTTATTTAGGGTTAAAAAAGAAAGAAAAGAAAGAAAGTCAGTGTGTGTTCTGTGCTGTGAAGAGTACTGTATCAACTTACTTTGCTAAACCAGTTGGAGGAGAGAGAGAGAGAGCTTAATTGGGGGTGTGGCTTAGACACTATAAAAGCAGGTGACTCAAATTATAATTTCCTGTTGCTAGCCTTGCTTGTAGAGCAGAAAGCAGCTAACTAAAAGAAGCTACACTTGCGTTTACACGTGTCTGCTGTGTTCGCTGGGCGCGCTGAAACTGCTGGCATTAGACAAACTTGGATAAGATAATTTTAGCATATCCTCTACTTAGTAAATATACACCTTTAATAATGAAAAAGGAACTTAGTAAGTGCATGCAATGTTTGATGTATAGTGAGGGAAAGTATGGGAGCGGGTATGTATGTGCTAATTGCCATCTGATTACTACTCTTGAAGCAGAGATAGTGTTTCTGCTTAATATTAAACCAGCTTCTACTGATATTAAGGAATTGGAAAGTTACATTGATCTTATTGATGAACAACTTCATTCTAATGAACAATTTCCTTCACATTTAGGTAGCATTTCTATGCCTCCTGATAAGGAGACAATTGTAACGACTAGTACTAGTATACCTGTTGCCTCTGCCCCCTCTTATAAGGTGGATGATTATCCACCCTCTTCTCATGATAATGATGACTGGACCATTGTCACAAAGCCTCTTAAAAAAAGGAGGAGTGGTCAAATACACAATAGTGCCCCTATTGAAACTCGTAATAGGTTTGAGCAATTGACTGTATCAAATAATGAAGTGCTACATGATTTATCCTGCGCATCACCCTCTGTTGATAATAATGGTTCAAAAACACTTTTCAATCAGGAGTTAATGCCCATGAATACTTGTCCTAGTGAGTCTCAAGCTACCAAATCAATACCAGAGTGTGTTAAACAATCATCTGTTTCTGATTCTTGCACTCTTACTGTCTCAAAACAAGTGTTAGTCCTGGGAGATTCAATCATTAAGCACATTGACAGGGTGGTATGCAATGGAGACAAGAGCAACCGCACTTGTTCTAGCTTCCGTGGGGCCAGGGTATCTGATATTACCTCCATGATGCCTGAGATTTTACAAAATGTGGGGGAAAATCCACTGGTTATCATACATGTTAATGATATAAACAACACCCTATTTAATCAGTTACAACAGGACTATGTGGCGTTATGTAACCTGTTACCTGATAGGGGATGCTGTGCATGTATATTTGAAATTCTACCTGTTCTGAGAGCAACATCTACCATGATGCAGAAAATCAAAGTCCTAAATGAATGGCTGAGAAAGTGGTGTTTTAAGCAGGATATACCCTGTATTACCCACTGGGAATCATTTTCAGATCGTTCTTCCTTGTTTTGCTGGGACGGTTTACATCTCAGTCATGGCGTAGTACACTAATGGGGAAAAATATCACTAAAATTATAAATCATTGTTTAAACTAAAAACAATGGGGGAGAATGGGTCTATTCCCAAGTCTCTGAATACTTACAAAAATATTATTACAACTAAATGTAAATTCCTAGCTTTGAATGCAAGATCTTTAAACCAACTCAAATTAGCAGAACTCGAAGCCAAATGTAAAACTTTAAATATAGGTGTGGAGGGAGTAATTGAAACTTGGTGGGACGCATCCTCAATTTGGTCCAGAGAAATTCCAGGTTATAAGTTATATCATAAAAACAGATTAGATAAGCAAGGAGGTGGAGTTTGTATGTACATACAAAATGATATTCCTTCTTTTGAAGTGTGTTCTCCCTTTCCTTTGGAAAGTATATGGGTTAAAATCTTATTGAAAGAGCAGTCCTATATAACTATTGGTAACATCTATCGACCTCCATCTGCAAATTCAGATTATACAACTATGTTTAAAGAAATTACGCATTTTTCAGAATCTCAAGATACTGTAATATTTGGTGACTTTAACCTCCCTCATGTTAACTGGGACTCATTGTCAAGACAGTCCTATGCCGAGAATGGACTAATAGATGTGATAGTTAGTACTGGATTACAACAACTTGTTACTGAACCCAATCGAGGTCCTAATATTTTTGGATCTATTATTTACTAACATAGAGCAACAAATTAGCAATTTACAAATTTGGGATCCACTTGGGACCAGTGATCATTCATCTATTTTTTTTGAAATTCAACAGTTTAAAACTACACAAAGGAAGTTATACTATACAAAAAATTATAACAAAGCACATTTTTCTAAAATCAATGAATACTTACAAAACATAAACTGGGTATCTAATCTTCTTAATTGTACAACACAACAAGCTTGGGACTTTTTTTAAAAACATTGTACATTATTTGGAAAATGCCTTTATTCCATCTAAGAGGAAATTTAATAATAAAGGAAAAATTCCCTCTTGCTTCAACAAGACAATTAAAAATCAGATTAAAATAAAAATTAAACTTTTTAGGAAACTTAAGAATAGTTCTGTTCCATTTAAAACTACTCTATTACATAAATACAGACTGTCTGTGAAAAACTTAAAAAGTTCTATTAAACTGGCAAAAAATAAGCTCACACAAAAGACAGTCACAAATCTCTTTTCTCCTATATAAATAGTAAAAAAGGTGTATCAAGGACCATTGGTCCCATTATAACCAATGTCTCTTTTCTATCTGATATAGAAACCTCAAATCTCTTTAATAAGTACTTTTTTTCTGTCTTCTCTCAAAAATCACCTATTAGTACATTTAAAGTTCACCACATAGATTATCATAGGTTCTATCCAACTGACATTTTACAGGTTATCAAAAAACTAAAAAAAAATACTAGTCCGGGACCAGACGGTATTCATCCATGGCTTCTGATTGAAACCTCTATAAATACTTCCATACCTTTGTCAATTATTTTCAATAAATCCTTACAAGAATGCATTGTACCAAATGATTGGCGTTCAGCAATAATTACTCCCATATTTAAAAAAGGCAGTAGAGGTTCTGTGCAAAATTATTGTCCAATTAACCTGACCTCAGTGGCTGGTAAATTAATGGAATGAGTAATGAAGTCTCTAATAGATCAAGACTGTAAAAATTTAGGAATTTATGATTCAAATCAGCATGGGTTTACTCCCAAGTATTCCTGCATCACCAATATGATATCTTTTTACAATAATATAAGTACTCTACTAGATGTGGGTATCCCTACTGATGTAATTCCTTTGGACTTTAGTAGAGCTTTTGATAAAGTCTCACATGAAAAACTCATTATTAAAATGCACAATCTAGGTTTGTCACCTGATATTGTCAACTGGACTTTAAACTGGTTGACAAATCATTCTCAGAGAGTCAGAATTAATGATATCTTGTCTGATTCAGGTGGTGTGACAAGTGGTGTACCACAGGGGTCGGTCTTGGGACCAACATTGTTTAACCTCTTTATCAGTGATTTACAAACAGGGCTAAATAACTTCATAGTTAAATTTGCAGACAATACTAAATTGGGGGGCAAGGTTAATAATCAAGAAAATATTTCTGCATTAAAGAAGGATTTGGAAAAATTAACACTTTGGGCAAATTAAATCATATGCAGTTTAATCAAGACAAATGTTTAGTAATGCATTTCGGTGTAAATAATCCAAAAAACGATATATCATATAAACGGACTACCACTTCACTCATCAAATTGTGAAAAAGATTTAGGGATATATGTTAATAATAAACTTACATCAAATGATCATTGTGTTAGAACTGCTTGCATGACCAACAGACTTTTGAGGCAAATAAAATGCACTTTTGTTAATTGCACTGAACAATGCCTTATTCCATTGTATAGGGCATACATTAGACCATATCTAGACTATGGCTCCCCTTTCTGGAATCCAAACCAAAAAAAAGACATAGCAATTCTTGAACAGGTTCAAAGGAGAGTAACTAGAATTATTCCAAGATTAACAAACTTGGATTATCAGAACAGATTAAAAGCTACTGGTCTCTTCTCTCTTCAAACTAGAAGATTAAGAGGTGATATGCTTATGGTTTTTAATTTAATAAATTCACCAGATCTAATGGAAAAATGTGGTCTAATACTTTCCAAAAGGAGACATGTTCCGAGACTGTATAATAAACAGCTTGAAGAAAAAACTTATAAAACCAGCAAAAGGGGAAACTTTTTTCCAATAAGAGCTTCCATTGTATGGAACACCTTGCCACAAGAATTGGTAGAGGCAACTAGTGCCACTGTCTTTAAAAACAAATTAGATGTTTGGTTGAGGGATAATAGATAAATAATGTCCCACTTAGTGTGGGGAACAGTCTCAATGGGCTCTGGCCTTTTTCTGTTCTTTCATACCAAGTAATACCAAATAAGTAATACAGATCCTCCACTCGCTAATGAAGACTTACAGCCACCATGTCTTTTTTTTGTGAAAACCCCACCCAAACCCAATAGATAACCAGTGGGAGTGTGCACTACTACATAGAGATGCCAGGTCCCTAGCAACCACACAACTCACCATAGCAACTAGCTCTACATCCTGAAATAAGACGGGGCACTGAACAATGTATTTTCTATATATAATAAGTAAAAAAAATGATAAAAGCAAATCAAATTATTCAAAGGGGCAATATGAAAAATACTGAATGGGCAACACTGTGCCCAGTCAGTGTGTTTGCCACCTCAGGGTTCTGATTCTCAAGGACCTCTTGAGCTTCGCTTTCAAGATCACAGGGAATCAGAACCCCTCAGTGGCAGAATACACTGGTTCAGCATGGTTGTCCATCCAGTATTTTTTATGTTTTAGAATTTTGTAAACTTTCTATACTTTTGAGACTAATGTGCTACACTATATCATACAATGGCAAGGACATTTCCTGTGCTCTGATTAGTCAGTAGGTGCCTGGAACTGTGATGCTATTATCCAGTAACATCACTGTATGAGGTTCAGGCACACAGATGACCACATAACAGAGGCAGAAATCATAACATGGCCATTTCACCCCCAGTGTCCCCGCCCCTAAGACAAGTGCCTTCACTCGACCATGCAGACTATAGCTGCTGATCGTGTGCTTCTTTGACACCAGTCAATTTTGTGGAAAAAAAAGCAAAGCACTACGTAACTTTATGTTCTCCCTCCTAAAACAAAAGTTAGAGAAAGCTGTAACAGTGTCTTCTCTGTGACAGTCCCCCAATGTTCCTGAATTCCATCTTCAATTTTGGCAGCAGTAGCATGTGCGCAGTACAGCACCCTGCTTACTGCAGGACTCAGTAGATGCACATCCCTGTCTTACACAGAAACAAAACTCTGTCAATAATTTCCTACTCTACTGGAGTTGCTAAACACAAAAATGGTTCAGTAAAATGAAGCCATAACTTCAAACGGCATCTCGCTACCTCCTAATCAGCTGCAGCATCACCGGTTCCAAAACTCACTCCACACATCACTCCTCAGCTCCATTCTGACAGAAACAGTGTGGCTGCTTGTGACCAGGTTAAACAAGAAAGAAAACAAAAACAGTGGCACACTATGTAAAGTTCTACCAGTCCCAGGGCAGGCACACAGCAACAAACAAATAGTGCAAGGTAGGTGACAGACACTCAAAGGGACATGCAAAGATACACCTAAACTGGGTGAAATGGCAACCATGCAGTAGCAGCACCAACTGCTGGACAATACAAATTATAGACTCTATTTAGAATATGTATACCTGCCATAACAAAAAATAAAAAATAAAAAGTATTGTAAACTTATTTTCCCATGTTCCTCAAAAGAAAAGCCATTGTATCATAGCAATAAGGCAATGCAGGGTGTGTGGGTTATTGTGTATTATGAAATGGGTGGAATGAATGATGGTTCCTGATTGGCCAAGAGGTACTTTCAGCTGGCCCATTATCCCAGCACAATGGCCCAGCTGAAAATAGCTCAACAAAAATAAGTTTTATAAAAACACATCCAGTTTACTAAAAAGGACCAGTTTTGTGATCACAATAAGGCACTCCAGGGAGTGCATTATGGTGGGCTAACGGCCCTTCTCGGGTGGGTCACCTCATGCTTCAACCCACCCAAAGTGGACCATTATCTCACCATAATGCACCCCTGTCATGCCTTATTGCTTAAATAATGTCACTTCTTGGGTGGTGGATGCACTTGGCTTCACCTCATGCCTCACCCCACCTCAAAAATGATGTTATTACACAATATCACACACTCTTCCTTGCCTTACTACTTCATTCTACTCTATTCTGCATTCAGAATGTTGGTGATGGCACTCCTGGCAGCTTTGCTATGACATTCCTAAGACACTGTGCAGAATTCTATGTACATTTGCACACATTCCCAAACAAATCTAAATATCTTGAAAACTTTACAAGGTACACATAAACACCCATCAGCAAAGTTGTTCACAACAAATGGACCTTTACAATGAGGGCAGCCACTAAGCTGAACTCCATATAGTTTTTAAATATAACCATCAAATTTTCATGTTTTTTTTTTTTTACCAAATTTCCTACTTCAAATGGCAAATAGTTTAAAAACTTATAAGGAGTACAGTGATATAGCTGAGACCATAGATTCAGTAGCAAGCACTGCTTTAGAATCAGTTCACAACAGCAGAGATGGTTATATTTTAAAAACTATACAGAGTTCAGCTTGATGGCTGCCCTCACTGTAACAATCTTTTTTACCCTGACCAACTTTGTTGCTTGTTGTTTTTGTGTAGCTTGTATAGTTTTCAAAATATTTAGATTTGTGTCGCATGTGTGCAGATGCACTTACAAACAGCAGATGCTTTTTCTTCTCTCTCCATGTGAACACTCTAGTAGACATGCTAAACAAATCTAAATATTTTGAAAACTATAGAAGCTACACAAAAACAAAAAGCAAAAACATTGTTCAGGACAAAAAGATTGTTACAATGAGGATAGCCACAAGCTGAGTTCTGTATAGTTTTTAAAATATAACCATCTCTGCTGTTGTGAACTGATTCTAAAGCAGTGCTTATTACTGATTCTAAGGTCTCGGCTACATCACTGTCACATGAGACAGAATGCATTGTGGGTACATGAAAAGCAATAAATCTTTCTGAGCTGGAGATCCCCAGGGGTTGTAAAACTACAATAAAACTAGCAGGCTAATTTAGGAAAAACTCCTAAAAGCAGACAGAGGGAAGGACACACTAGGACTTCACACACAAATTAAAACACTCGGCACAACATATGTTTTTACAAATTCTGGGTGTACAACTCCTTTAAGCACAGATCCTGGTTACTCCATGCTGCATCCTGTGCTATTCTAGTCAAGATGGTGATAAGACTCAAAGAATACTAGTGCATGTGCTATAAAGTCATGATCATGTGACAAAGCGCACAAAGTATTTTACAAAGTTTTAAAAGTTTTGCAATTTTAAACAAGTTTTAAGATAAGTAAATATTTATTTACGGGACATAACACGGGCATCAAAAAATGTCTGAGCCAAGTAAAGTTTCAATAAAACTGCCTTGCTTTGCGTCGATGCATCAATGTATGGAAAAAATAATTCAGAATATACAGAGGTAGAACATAATAAAATACATGAAAATCACAACTTCCCTATGTAAAATTTTCTTTCTCCACTGGGGAAGTATAGATGAAGACCATGGACTTTGCAGGCTTGGATTTTCCCAAATTTGAAATTCAGATTTGGAAAGAAAACAGGTAAGAAAAAAGGTGCAACTTATGTGCTGTCTCCTCTGATATCCACTGTCTGCAGAGCCCCCGTCCTTTCCCCAGGCTGGTGGACAATACCACTGACTGCACTCCTGGCTCCTGCAGGAGAAAGAACAGCAGCAGATGAGGTGGGGCAAAAAATACTAGCCACACAAGCTGGCCCGGAAAGAGCCATACAAAATCACCAGAAATGGATTATAGCAATGGTGGCATACCTGTTCTAGTGAGAAAAATCACCTTGTATGGTTCCTGCTACCTCTGTCCCTTCACAACAGAGCAGTGCGCATCAGTTCAGCTCATACTCGAGTCACTAGAAGCAGTAGACGTGGCTCTCCCTACAGTTCATATGTTGCATGTCCTGGAAGACTACTATTGTTGGTGGCCAGGAGAAACATTTGTAAAATCAGCAAAAAAATAAAAATCAGCACCATTCTTTTATGATTCTATTGGGTTTTAAAGCAGCAGTATTTGTTAGTTGCCAAAACATTTCATCAAACATTTTTTTTAGCAAAAATGTATTTCTGACCTTTCAAGATTCATGCTCAGTGTATTTTTAATTTTCTCAGATATTATTTAAACAGCTTTTCCAGCTAAATTTGTAATTATTGCTTCATTAAAGTTGGCTGCCACTTGCAATTTTTAACAATTTCTTTCTCAAGTTTACCTGTTGAATGTATATTGTAGATTCATACTGTAGATGCGTCGGGATGATGATTCCACATGCTTCTGGTGGTAAACAGCACATCACTGTACCAAGATATTTTACTTCTTCATGGCAGACGTGTCACAGGAGTGAGAACATTTAAAAACTTCAAAATCCTGTATCTTGGTTTAGGAGTGAAGGAAGAAAAAAAAAAGAACAATTGTGGAGCTTGATATTTGTGCCAGAAAAACATTACTGATGAAAAGAAAAACAACTACTGTATATGGGCAGTAACACATATTTTTGCTTTAAACTTCAGTGTACTTCCAAATTCCATTAACTCTGAGAATAAACCCATATCATATCAGGGGAGTTCTCAGCATATTTATCAAAACATGGTATTGTATTTGTTATCTAAAAATTATTTCGCATTGACCACAAGTTAATGGCCAACTTGACCATACTAGTAGGGTATTCCTGAATGCTTGTAAAGTATCTGTTGCAGATTCATGTGACTGGGAGAAGAGCTCTTCACTTCCATGAGAAGAGGGCACTGTATTATTGTAGCATAATCAACAGAGCTGGGACAGAAAATCTGATCAAAATTACTACAATTTCCAAAAATGCAAGAAGGATTTGTTGCTACAGTAACAAAAAGAACATCAGATTGGAGACAGAAACTGCATGTCAAGTAGTATGCTGATAAAAGGAAAGTTGTACAAAAATGATATAAAATTGTGAGTAGGTTGCTTATAATCAATTGTTTCTCTTCTAATATTTATTGACTAAATTTTCAGTAGTCTGATTCTGAGTACAGTTCCATTCCATTTGCAACTGACACATCAGAATTGGTATCAGAGTGGAGTCAGATACGGAATCAGAATTTTCAGTTCTGCATCCAAATACATACTACAGGCCTAATTCTCAAAGCTCCCAGAATGGTGCAAGGGGCTTGTGCCCCAAGGAATGGTGCAAAGTGCCCCTTGTGGAAAAATATGTGCCAGGAGTGATTCTCAAATGCAGCCTGCATCAATCACAGGCTGCGTGCACCAAATGGGGCTTGCGCCATCATTGTGGCACAAAATGGGCTGCAGGATGATGGTAGGGGGCATGCGGCAGATGCAAGCTGCCACATCCCGTAATTCTTTATTTACAAAATCCTTCCAGAAGGAACAGTTCTAAGTACATTTAGACCAGCCAAGGCTGGTCTAAGGGTACCTAGAAGTGTGTCCTCTGGGAGGGTTTGTAAACATGCCCCAATGTGCCATGGTTCCACCTCCCCAGCAACGATCTCTGTTTAGTAAACTAATCAATCCCTGGGGGTCTAGCAGACCCCCCAGGACCAATCCCATTATTATTATTAATATAATCAGTCCCTGGTGGTCAAGTGGGCCCTACCAAGCCCCAATCCCCTTATTATTAATATAATCAGTTTGAAAATTTGAATAGTTGGGAATCATTTCAAAATAATTTCCTTCAAAATTGGAATTATTTTGAAGTCTTTATTTTACTCCCTGTATGTTTTGCTCTATGTAAGATCTTGTTTACGGGGTTTTCACACTGTTACTATAAATATATTATTCATTTTCATATGATATTTGTATTTCAAAAAACATCATGATTTATTTTTTAAGCATTGTATTTTCCTGTTACAATCCTCATATTTACTGCTTTGCTGTTTCTGTTTCTCCTATGTGTTTTTTGACTGTGTTACAGTCTTAACATTTCCTTTTTCTGATGCCATCTAAAAATGTATGAAATACAATTCTTAGTGCTGCCATGGCTTTCTAATCAATATGCATAAGTTTACTACATTTTCTTGTATTTCCATGTTAAATCAAATTTCTTTTACCTTTCATGTTTCAATTGCTGCCATGTACTGCATCTAGGCACTAATGGCATCTACTCAGTTAAAAAAACTCAGTCCTGTCCCATCCTCTTGAGTCTGTTTGTAAATGCTGCTGAGTTAATGTGGCATCTCCACATACTCCTGCTCTTTGAAAGACTTGTTGCTAAACAACTGTGCATTTGTGACCCCAAATGGATCACGGTCAGCTTTCACAAACAGGCTTGGTTTGCACTATTTTGTGGTCTAGATCACATTTTACTTTCTCATCATCATCTTGTACTCTCAATTTAAATCGTTTACATTCCTAACTGATGTTGGTGGTACAGAGCAGCCTCACAGTCTTTATTACTGTTCTAATCATTATAAATTCAATACTTGTAATTTCAATACTCATTTACAACGTTCATGTTGCTGCTATACATGGCGGGGCAAGCTGCAATTGAGAGAGGGAGGAAGGATGACTGCATCATGTATCTAACTATCATTATTAATACATCCATAGTTTCTCTCATACAGTGCAAGGGTCTTCTTTTTCAGGGAAGACTATGTGTTCTTTCTGTTAATGCCTGTTACAATTATTCCTTTTCCCATTTAATTCCATATTCTCCCAATGATGTTCTCCTTTTTGTTCTTTATTTATCTATATATGAGCCAACACTTACCCTGAAATTGAGCCCCCTTTACATTATTTTTGTGTCCGGTGCACATCAACCTGTACATCCTTTATTATTAATTCTTCTGACATTTATTAGACTAATATAATGCAAAATATCCCCTACCAATCTCCTATACAGCTCATTCAGTTTCAAGCCTGCTAGTTACTTTCTATGTTCATTCCAATATCTGAATTGAACACTTAATCCAGACATAGGAATGCACATTGAATGTAACTGGCATTGAATGAGCTGCACAGAAGATTGGTAGGGGATATTTTACATTATATTAGTCTATTAAGTGTCAGAAAAATTAATAATAAAGGATGTACAGGTTGATGTGCACAGGACATAAAAACAATGTAAAGGGCGCTCAATTTCGGTGTAAGCATTGACTCGTATATAGTATAGACTGATAAATAAAGAACATAAAGGAGAACATCATTGGGAGATGTGACAGGGTCAGTCCCTGCCACTGATATGTGACCCACCTTTTCCTTTTCTTTATGGTTGCAACCTCTATCTTTCCCTCTTCTAAGGCTATCCCTTTGCTTTCTTAGTATGAAGGCAGGCCACCTTCATGCTACCCCCCACACCTTCCCTCGCTTGTCCTGTCTCCCTTTCATATTTCTCTTCCTTCTTTGGGGTCCATCCAAAAACCTAGCAGTATGAGACATGAATGTGTTCAGTGTCTAATGTGTTGAGAAACCTGAGAAACAATATGTTAAGACAGCATACACTGTATAGAAACATAAACCTGCAAGAGTATGCAAGCAGCATTCCCTTTCCCCTTTCTTTTTCTGTATCCTGTGCTGCATTGCTTGTTGATTACATGAATAATGCTGGGTTTATAAAGATAAAGGAGTTGCCTTGCTATAAGCAGAATAGGACATTAGTGCCAAGTAAATGTCTGCTTTAATGCAGATTCCTTGCAGTATTTAAAGAATTACTCATTTCGTCTTCATCTACTTCCTGAAGTAGAAAAAGGAGTGAGAAAGAGAGAATCCTGTTCCTGTAAGCTGTAAAAACAGCTTCTTTGGATGCTGAGTATGGAACCCTTATTACATTGCTGCCACGGTGCTGCACGACTGATCACATAATCGTGAAGCCCTTGCAATAGTGCGCAGTGCCGTGTAGCACTAGTGCTAGTAAAACTTTTTGTTAGTTTCTGCTTCCTGAAAACTCTCCTGTGTAGGAGAAACTCCTGGTGCATGAAAGCACTGTGATTTATATCTCTGCTGCTTGGTGGGTGGCTTAAGCAGAGCCCCAAGTGTTTCCCTGTTGGAAAGTGAAAGTGTCAGCCGTCGGCTTGCAATTTCAGCCGACGGCTTGACAAGCTTTCAGGGTCTCGCAGCCTTTCAGCTCTGCACTTCAGTCCAGCTTGCAGGAAAGCCTTTTGATAAACATTCCTTTCTGTATTTTATTTAAATCAGGAAAATAGCAGCATAGCACTGACAAAAGAGGCTGTATTAGGACAAGTAGCTTTGCCAGTGCTCAAAGTAAACACATTTACCAGAGGCAGACCTTATATGGTACAGAAAGCATTACATTTTCTGGTTGTTTGCCTGTGCAGCTGGAGTTGGGTTCTCTTGCTAGCATGTTAGGTCTATCCTTCAGGACTCCTGGCAACATAATGAAACCTCCTATAGGGAAGCAGTGGCCCCTTGTGGCCATATTTTATAGCAAGCTGCTGTTAATCATTTTAAGGACCACATGAAAACCAAAGTCAAAGCTTTTGGAATGGGTATTTCTGCATTTTGGTTATCACAGTAGCTTGTGTTTTATCTTCAGTATTGCATCTACTATCTAAAGTCTATTTTAATTAAGGATTTAAAGAAATGTTACAGTTGATGATGTGGCAGGTCACCTGACTCAGGTGGGTGGGGATAAATAGCACTACCTGAGCAGGTAACATATCAGATAGTGTGTTGATGGACAGCCAGATAGGGTTAATGCTTTCTGACCAGCAGTCAGAGAAGTTCTGTTCTGGAAAGAGAGTGTCAGTCTAGTACTGAGAGTCTGTGAAGGATGACATAAGAAAGACAGTGGATGCTTTCTGAGGGAAGGCATGCCATTGCTGGGCAGTATATTGAGCTTTCCAAGGCACTTGTCTTTGAGGAACCTGATGAAAAGAGTATGAACTAATACTTGATATTTTTTTTTCATTTCTGTACGAAACATCATTTTATATGAAGAAATAAAATGATAAGTGCCAACATGGCACTTTTTATGCACTAGAACTATGAGTCTGCCTAGTAATTGTATCCTAGTATCCATGCCCTGTTCACAGGAGAATGTGGAATTAAATGGAAAAAGGAATAATTGTAACAGGCATTAACAGAAAAGACATGTAGTCTTCCACAAAAAAGAAGACCCTTACACTGTATGAGAGAAACTATGGATATATTAATCATGAAAGTTAGATAAATGATGCAGTCATCCTACCTCCATCTCTCCTTTGCAGTTCTCCCCATGTATAGCAGTGACATGAATGTTGTAAATGAGTATTGACATTGCAAGCATTGAAATTACAATGATTAGAACAGTAATAAAGACTGTGAGGCTACCCTGTTCCACTGACATCAGGAACGTAAAAGATTTAAATTGAGAGTACAACATGATGATAAGGAAGTAAAATTGCATCTAGACTACAGCATAGTGCAAACTGAGTCTGTTTGTGAAACCGATCGTGGTCCATTTGGGATCGTGAATGTACAGTTGTTTAGCAACAAGTCTCGCAATGAGCGGGATTACACGAAGATGCCACGTCATCTCTGTGGCTATTACAAACAGACTCGAGAGGATGGAACAGGACCAAGGTTTTTGAACTGATCAGACATCATTAGTGCATGGATGCAGTATGTAGCAGCAGTTGAAACATGAAAGGTAAAAGAAATTTGATTTAACATAGAAATACAAGAAACAGTCAAACAAAACAAAACTTGGTAACAATACTTAGAAAATGGTAACATTTATTTTTCAGAAATAAAAACTGCACAAAGTAACAGTGAACAAGTCTGACATAATGTGACAGAGACTGCAAGTACCTACCCAAGTGGTACGGGGTGTCAGGCGTAATAGCAGAAGTTAAATTACTGCACAAATGGTGGTCATAAGTTGGCACATAAGAATAAGTAAACAAGGAGTGTAGTAAATGTATACATTATGATTAGAAAGCTGTGGCAGCACTAAGAATTGTATTTCATGCATTTTAGGTGGCAAAAGAAAAAGGAAATGTTAAGACTATAACACAGTCAAAAAAGGCATAGGATAAACAGAAACAGCAGAGCTGTAAATATGAGAATTGTATCATGTGTCAACGTCAACTTTCAAGTCAACTTCAACTTTATTGGATAACAAATTGAGATAACAGTATCTCATTTTCAATTGCATCCAACACTTAAACATTTTTTATAATCAAACAACAAACAATAATACATACCGACAAACTATTACACAGGTCATCATTACATTATAAACCTACATTAATTTTTTAAATTATCCATAACAATTACAGTGTCTACTATAAAGGCCAGCCAGATATGACCTAAAATGTGCTAATGATATTAATTTCTGTACCTTCAATTTCCTGGCTATACAATTCCATGTTCTGGACACCGATGAAGACAACGTTTTGTCACCAAAACTTGAACTACATCTTGGAACACAAAAAATGATCCAAGATGTAGATCTAAGAGAGTAGTTTTGGCCAAACCTGATTTTCATTAAATCCAGTAAAAATACTGGTAAAGAACATAATAAAAATTTATATACAAAAAGATGCCAATGGGTATCGTGTCGATCCTGCAAGGATATAAATCCTGATTCCTTATACAAGATACAGCTGTGTGTTTATATAGTAAATCTGTTAAGAACCTAAGTGCACTTTTATAAAGTGGATCTAATGATTCTAGTACTGCTGCCCTAGCATTTTTATAGATTCAATCCCCATAATCCAAAACTGCCAGAAATAGTGAAGTAACCATCAATTTCCTTATTTTATGCATAAACATAGTTTTATTCCTATAGAAAAAAACAAGCAACATCTTTAGCTAATTTGAAATATTAGTTATAAGCAAGTCAAAAGTCAAATGACTATCAAGTATCATTCCTAGGTACCTATAAGAGGTGACCTGTCCCAACACAACACTGGACAATGTATGGATATTCCCATTGGAAATCTTTTTGCTATTCTTTTTTGAAATATCATCCAGAGTGACTTCTTCTCATTCAGTAGGAGCCTCAACTCTTGAAGCATTCCCTAAGCTTTTAAGAATTCCCTCTGTAACATCTCAATTGCATCATCCACATCTTTCTTTACAGTATACATAATGGTGTCATCAGCATACGAATACATACTAGTGTCAGGTGAACAAGATCTGGGAAGATTATTCACATACCCTGTGGTACCCCTGATCTGTGAAAATACAATGCTTAAAAAATAAATCATGATGTATTTTGAAATACAAATTCCATATAAAAATAAATAATGTATTTACTGTATATTAACAGAATGAAGAACCCTGTAAACAAGCTCTTACATTGTGCAAAATATAGGGGGAATAAAATAAAGAATTGAAAAGAATTTCAGTTTTGAAGGAAATTATTCTGAAAGGACTCACAACTACTCAAATTTCAAGCTGTTACAGCACCTCGGGGAGTTTCAAGAAACACTTTAAACACCATTACCCACTGGCATCAAGAATATTAATATAATCTGTCCCTGGTGGTCTAGTGGATCCCACAGCCCCGAACCCTATATTATTAATATAATCAGTCCCTGGTGGACTAGTGGCCCTCCACCCCCCTCCCCTGCAGGTAGTACCCACCACCCCACTTCCCCATCCTGAACCCAAGCCAGTGACTGGCACAGCCTTCCACTCACCACCACAGCTGTCCACCAACTAATCTGTAAAGGAGCACATACTGTATACTGTATGCTCTCATTGATTGACATCTCATTCGAGCTTAGCTGCCTCATCAGTCTTTTGTTATGCACAAGGACAAGTCACTCAAAACCCTATCATCACTGAAGCCAGGAGAGCCTAGCTGCAAGGCATGACACTTACACATGCCCTCAAACAGGCCCAGAATCCCCCTCACCACTTCGCCTATCTGTGGGATAACACCCACATTTAGATGGGGACCAACTGTCCCAAATGGCTCCACTGGGAGCAAAAGGGCATCTGACTCATATCAGACATCTTCTAACATGGTACTGTCTCTCTGCTTTTCTTCCAGGAACTGTGTGACAGATATGAACTTTAGAGAAATGGCTTCTAGAGATATCTAGAGCTGCAGAGTGCTGTGCGATCCAGGGACAGGGCAATTTCCACTCATACTGCATGGTGCTAGACGCAAGGGCTATATAAACCTGTGGCCAGCAAAGATCTGGCAGTCAGAATTTACAGCACACTTAGGGATGCATCCCCACCCACCCACCCTTGACAAGCATAAATCCAACTAGGAGGCATACCTATAAGTGTGAAGCTCACAAATTAGATGGGATCTTACATACTGGCAGTGTATCAAGTGCATAGAGACAGCTCAGCCAACTGATAATACTGTACCAGTGGCACAGAACCTCATGGCTGTGCACAAAAGGGGTTTGCTCCCTAACTCCAACTTTTGGAGATGTGGCAGCTCAGAGGGTGGGCTCCTACATATTCTGTGGTCCTGCCTGTGCTTGCACACTTTCTGAACTGGGTTCTCTCTGACATTTCTAAGGTCCTCAACAGAACCATACCACACTCCTCCTTATTGATGTCATTGGGAGATGTCGCAGAAATCAAAGACCTAGATAGGTCACTGCAGTATTGATTTCTAGTTGTTGTTCTGGAACAGAAAAAAGTCATACTAATGAAGTTGCATCAGCCAAGCACTCCATCTCCACTTACCTGACATGCAGCTCTATCCAGATTAATGTTATTCAAAAAGCTTTTATACTCTGCACAAGGAAACACAGCAGGTACTCTGGGAAATTAACCCCTTTCCCCACTTTCATCTATGCTCTACCCTAGTTGCCCCCATGAATCCTCACTTGTTTTATTTATTTATTTATTGGGAGGTTCAGAAAATTGGCAAGTGGGGTGGGTAGGCTGTTCATCCAGGAAAGGGCTCTGTAGCTAAAGGACCTTTTGGAATTGGGAGGTACGGCAGTGAGGGACAGAGAGGAGTTGCTTTCCAGAGCTATGAGTTTGCTTAAGTGTCAGGGCTGGGCGGATATGTGGTGTGCGTCCTAGGGGGCAGTGGGCTAGGGCAATTTTTTTTGCTATGAGGCAGGTGTGAAATCTAATCCTCTTGTCAAGGTTAAGCCAGTTGGTATTTAATTAGTTGTACTGTTGGAATTTGGAACTTTTAGGCCCTCTCTAAGCCATGGCCAATTTCCAAGCCAATGACCACCGCCTAAGCTAGATTTAGTTCCTGAGGGATGAAATGGTTATGATCTGCATTCCCCCTCGGCTGAGTCCAGTATAAACTAACACCTTCATACATGTATAAGAAAGAATGTACATTCCACAATTAATGTCATGTGTTGTTGTTTACCTGTTCCCCACTAGTGCAATGGAATGTTTATACTGTATCGTTCAAATGTAATTCTGTATTCCTACTACTACATTTTGTATGTATTCTATGTATATATAGCCATCCTTGACTAACTGCAGGTTCACCTTGTAAATGAGCTTGCACAACGGTGATCACCTGGATAAATAAAGATTTGATTGATTGATTGGTATCATTGTATAGAAAGCATGTGTGAGTTAGGCGGTCACAGCCCAGGGTGAGGTGACAGGCTTTATTTAGGGGAGATATGAAGTCTGTGGAGGGCAGAGGAGTTCGCTGGCCCATAGACAAGTAAGCCATAGTCTAGCAGGGAGAGGACAGAGGAGGAGACAGCAAGCCTCATTGCGTTTGGGGTAAAACAATGTTTGAAGCAATACAGTAGCCTGAACTGCACATTGAGTGTGGTAGATAGGAGGTGGATATGTTGGTGGAAAGTAAGTGCAGGGTCTATGGTAATGCCCAGGTATCTGAAGGAGTCCACTTGCTCCAGAGGGGTCAGGTTGGCAGTTCGTATTTGAAGGCAAAGTTCCTTTCTAACATTAAGCGGGTGGGAAAAGAACATAACCTTGGTCTTGTTATAGTTCAGGATAAGGCATTGTGAGGTGAACCATTTTTCAGCACCACTAAAGGAGGTTTGAAGGGAGAGGTGGAGTTGCAAAGGGTCAAAGTTGGAGGTATATAGGACAGCATCATCCGCATAGAGAAGCAAGTTCCCTGGGCAAGACCTGGGAAGGGAGTTAAGGAAGAGGCTGAACAGTAGTGGTCTGAGGATGGATCCCTGTGGGACACCAGAGAGGACAGGTAACCTATTAGATAGGGTGTTACCAATTTTGACCTGCTGGGAACGGTTAGACAGGTAATCAGAGAACCAGCCTAGGGCATCCTGAGAGAATCCAATGTTGGTCAGTGTGGATAGCAGGAGCAGGTGGTTAACGGTGTTGAATGCCTTTGTGAGATCAATGAAGACAGCCCCAGTGATTTGACCTCTATCTAATGTGGAGTGGATGTGTGTGGTGAGTTCCAGGAGGGCAGTAGTAATATTATGTCCCTCCTGGAAGCCGTGTTGCTGCTTGATGAGCAGATTGTATTTGTTGAAGTGGTCAGTGAGCTGATCAGAGACTATCCTCTCTAGGGCCTTGGACAGGGAAGGGAGAATGGAGATAGGGCAGTAGTTGTTAGGAAGGGCACGGTCCCCACTTTTAAATATCATTGTAATGTAAGCAGATTTCCAATGGGAGGGGAATTTCCCCAGGCATAAGGAGCGGTTTAGTATATGGGTGAGGGGGTTAATCACCTCAGGGAGAGAGAGGCGGAGGAGTTTCAGGTCTAAGGAGTCACTACTATAGCAGGAGTGACTTAGAGCAGTTCTAAGATATGGCTCAGAGCACTTAGGTGCAATGCTGCGCAGACGAAAGGGAGGGGCTATTGGGGGATGGGGAGGGGGCTGGGGGTGGGTCAAAGAAGTTGGAATGGAGAACTTTGCTGAGGTTAGAGAAGGCATCATTGAAGGCTGTGGCCATACGGGCTGGGCCAGAGGTTAGGCACCCATCAACCATGATCTGATTAGGGGTAGTGTTGGGATCATTGCCACAGAGGTCCTTAATATTGGCCCAGAAATTTTGTTCTGAGCCCCAGGTAGTGGTTAGAGAGGTCTTGTAGTACTCTGCTTTAGCTTTGCGCAAGGACCAAGTACGTTTGTTCCATGCCTCTCTGTAGCTCTGTCTGTCGTTTGGCAGACCAGTTCCATTGGAGATGTGCCATAAAGAATCTCTGGTCCGCATGAGGTCCAGGATCTGGTCAGTGATCCACAGTGCCGGATTGCCTTTGACCACCCTTTTTGTGATGGGGCAAATTTGTCACATATGGTGTTAAAGGAGAGAATGAAGAGGTCGAGGGCTCTGTCAGGGTCAGGGGTCTTCATTATAAGGGACCAGTCCATTGTCCTGAGATATGTATTGAGTTGAGCAAGATTGCATGGGCCAAGTTTGCGCTGTTGGATTATTTGGGGGGGGATTTTGGTGATTTGCATGTCCAGTAGCAGAGGACAGGGGAGTGGTCGCTAAGGGCATTTAGGAGGACAGCAGTACTAGTAATTTTAAGGGGGTGGTTGGAGAATACCAGGTCCAGCAGTGAGGAGGACCCTGTGTGCAGGTTCAGACAGGTTGGGGATGAGACTACTTGCGTAAGGTCTTGGGCAGTGGTAGCATCTATGAACGGTGTGGCAGCTTTGTCAAGCCAATTAATATTAAAGTCTCCAAGTATGATTTTCTCAGCTTGTGATGGAAGAGTAGCCAGGTAGGACAGTACATAGTGGAAGGCCACCTTCTGGTCCTTGGGGGGAATGTAGACAGCAGTGATGAGAAGGGAGGGGGGGGAACTGGAGTTTCCCAGGGTGATTTTGATAGTGAGGGCCTGGGGTCCAGGATGTAGCTTGGGGGTGGGAAGTGGCTGTCCACGTAGAATATCTTTGATATACACAGCGCAGCCCCCCCCACTTATCCTGCCAATCTGCATGGTATATGTTGTACCCAGTGAGGGTTAACAACGAGTCTGGGATCCTTGGGGAGAGCCAGGTTTCACCAACCGCAATGATGTCTGGCTGGTGCTGGTGAACCCAGCCCTGGAAAGGGTCCCACTTTTTTAATAGGCTACAGACATTAAGGATGGCAATACTAAGTCTGCTAGTTGGGAGGTGAGCAGGTGCAGTAGTTGTGGGAGGTCCAGGGTTAGGGTGTACATTTCCTGACATGAGTAGGAGGAGAAGAAGGAAGAGCCCTCGGACTGGGTGCCATTTCAATTTTTTATGAAATTGCAAGCTGCAACCTGGGTGCACTTTCAGGGTAGGGAATGAGGGGATGGGGATGCTAGCTATGTAGGGTGTGGCCAGTAATAGGAGCTGAGGTGAGGGGGCAGGAGGCAGGGGCTGGGGTTGCAGGTGGCGAAGCTGCCAGAAGTTGCAGGGAGAGCAGATGGTGCTATGTGTGGAGTGGCGTGCATAGGAGAAGAGAGATGGAGGGAGGGCTGTAAGGAGAGGCCAATCAACACAAAAGGTGTAGGTGGCTAGAGATTCATGTCTTGTGATAGTCTCTGGGGTTGCAGTTTATGGCGACTGCCAGTCAGGCAGTAATGGGAAACATAGAAGTGGTCAGTAGTCAGGGAGGGTGGCAGGGGGAGTCACCAGATTGGGTAGCAGAGTGAACAGCAGGAGGAGTAACCATAGCATAGCAGTAGGGATGTGAAGCAGTACCAAGGGAAACCAGTAGTTGGTGTAAAGGGGCAACATTGCTCCTAGTGGTGGAATAATATAGGCTACAGATGGCGAAGTGGGCTGATTGGTTCACGCTCACTCCCCAAACCCTATAAAAGGGCGTGCTCACCAAGGGTGGTAGCGGGGGCGGCAGGGCCCACACACACACACTCTCCCACTGCACAGAAGGCTGGGGCTCCTCGGTGTGCCGTGAGACCGCCGCACTCTGTTTGGTTGTTTTGGGAGGGGGGGGTTGTCCGAGATCCTCGTGACCTCCGCACGACCCTCACTTCAGGATCCTAACAAGAACTGTGGAGCAAAGGAGAGAGGTATTTATTAATAATATGGTAGCAGTAGGGGGAGGGGGCACAGAGAGCCTAGTGGCCTGTTGGATTCGAATTACACTCCTTGTCCTGCCCCACTTAACCTAGGTGGAGTAACTGTCGCTGGAGCAAAGCAGAGATACAAGCAGAGAAACTCCTTAATATTTGTCTTACATTAAATTAAGGTGTTCTGCAGGCAGGAACACAAATTAAGATGGACATGAGAATTATGTTAAGGCTACCAACACTCGCTTTCCATTTTTTGTACTCTGCCACAATTTGATCCAAGGGAGAGGCTAGCAAACTGGAGCTCCTGTGTGACAGCTTGAGGCACAGCAGAAAAGGCAGAAACACAAGCTGAAAAGTCCATCCCTTTTAATTTAAATTAAGGTGTTCTGCAGGCAGGTAAAAGAATTAAGGTGTAACATGAAAACAGTATAAAGGCTACAGTTTAGGCAGACGGTTCCCTAGTAAAAAACTATCTCCACATCTACGCCGACTGAAAGTTCAGTTTGGAAATGGCACCACACACACACAGTCTCCCACTGCGCAGAAGGCTGGGGCTCCTTGGCGTGCCGTGAGACTGTCCGTACCTGTTTGCTGTTTCATATGGGTTGGGGGAGGGTTTGTCCGAGACCCTCGCAACCTCCACAGGACCCTCACTTCAGGATCCTAACAAGAACTGTTTGCTGTTTCGGGGGGTGGGGTAGGGTTTGTCCGAGACCCTCGCGACCTCCGGAGGAACCTCACTTCAGGATCCTAACAAGAACTGTTTGTTGTTTCGGGAGGTGGGGGAGGGTTTGTCCGAGACCCTTGTGACCTCCACAGGATCGTCACTTCAGGATCCAACAAGAACTGTTTGCTGTTTCGGGGTGTGGGGAAGGGTTTGTCCGAGACCCTCGTGACCTCCACAGGACCCTCACTTCAGGATCCTAACAAGAACTGTTTGCTATTTCGGGGGGTGCGGGGGTTTGTTTGAGACCCTCGCAACCTCCGCAGGACCCTCACTTTAGGATCCTAACATCCCCCCCCCAACATTACCACCAGTTTGAATATTTTCTCTCTCTCTCTCATTCTCTCCCCCCTCCACCCCATTCCTTCTGCCACAGATGGACCAGACAGTTCCACATTTCAGAGAGTACCCTTTAATCCTGACTACAGCCACAGTTTACTTAGCATGTACTGTACACAGCAGAATTGTCTTCATGTGTTTTTTTAATCTATTTTATAGCCCAGTGATAAAATCTGTGAAAATTACTAAACTGATGCATTGATATGTGCATCAATGATTCTCAATGAATGTGTATTTGTCTTTGAGCAAGTGTCTTGATTGGTCTTGACTGTTCATGCACATATACCACTGTTTGTCTGTAAGAAAATGTTCAATAAAAAATGTTGTGATTAACAATAAAATATACATCAGTGCTTTTTGGTGTTTTTAAAAACATTGCTAAAGTCAAAGAAAAGCATTCAAACCTAAAACAAAATCTGTTATAATCTCATCTAGATAGTTTAAACACGACTTTTTATGATCATGGATCCAGTCTTGTAAATTACCTCAGCATGGGACTTGCACTATCTCTTAGGTGATATCTTTTAAAATCAGCACACCCTATTGCAGCTCATTCATTAATTCTTGGTTACCTCAAACACAGCAGTATTTATAGTTCCTAAATTGTAGCCCTGAAGCAAATAGTCATAGTATCATAGGGGCACTACCAGTTTGTATGACTGTATTACAAAGAATAATTACTGAAACAAGTTGTTCTTTGCTGAAAGAAATCTAATATGCCTTCACAGTGTCTTTTATTGAAAGCCTGCCTTATCAGCTATGACTCATTCATGCCATGAGTTGATTAGACACAAATGATGTAACAAGTATAACTGAACTATTCAATTAACTCTAAGTTGAGCAACCAAGGAAGAACTCTGTTTCAAAGTTAAAAAACACAAGTACCTAAGTGGCCTAGTGGTTAGAGCATTGACTTGAGAATCAGGAAACTTAATGTCAAATATTCCACCAGAATCACTTACTCACTGAATGATCTAGAATGTTTAGAATTGATTATTTCGTTTTTATTTACCAAGTAAGTGCACTAGACAAAGCAAATGCTTATTTTCAAACACAACCTGGGAGGTTACAATGAATATGGCAACACAATAGCAGTCTATACATACACTTTCAATGGTTTGTTGTACCACTGCTTGTTCATGATTCCTGAATGAGACCACGAACAGTGGTGCAGGGCAGGTACCAAAGGCGGGTGGCAAAACTTGATTGATAAGCAAAGTTTCAAAGCCTTGGCACATCCAGCAAAGACCTCAAATATTCCAAATTGATGCAAAATGCAATTTTATTGTTTCAACCCAAGCCAACCACCCCGGCACTTCAGCAGTAAGCGTTCATCAGAGGGTGACGAAGGCTTATTGCCAAAGCACATGGGTTCTTGGCTCTCGTTGAATCAATTAAATTGCATTTTGCATCAATTTGAAATATTTGTTGTCTTAGCTGTGTGCGCCAAGGCTTTGGAACTTTGCTTATTTATGATGTCTCACAATTATAACTCCTCTGATGTACTTGTTCTCAGTTTATTGTATACTGTTTTACTGTATATTTTTTTCTGCTGTTAGTCTGTAATTCACCCTGGTTATGCCTGACAATAGGAATATGTATGCCTAGTGTATCTTACCTGGAATCAAAAACAAATAAATAAATACAGGACAAGTGGATTTAGACACTGAGTTCGTATTGTGATGTTAAGTAGCATAAGGGTGAATCTTGAGTGCTCTATATGGTGTCACAGTATCAAACGGCTGTCTGAGACAGCTTGTTTTCACAGTTTGTTTTTTTATAAATAAAATGCTCTTCTTTCACAAACTGCAAATCAAATCAAATTATGGAGGTACTAGAACTCATCACGACATAGTAAGGGATAAATGTTTTGTTTACATTTTTACTATTTGGTTTCAGTATCGTCATGTTACCACAGATCATACAACTGCTGGTGCTCAATGTTCCAAATTATTTATCATGTTCCAAGTTGCTCTTTATGACTCTGTGTGAAGAACAACTTAAGAAAACATTAATGAAAAAAGAAAATCAGCTATTATAAATCACTTAAATACCCTGTATTGCAGAAATGGGTAAAACCAACACCCCACTGAAAATAAGAAGTTGCCTCACAGCTGGGCAATCCTGAAAAAATAAATTGCAAAACAAAATGCTCTACCAGATGAGCAAAATAAGCAGGTCTACTAGCTATTTTAGCAGGAAACTGTGTTAAACTAAGCCAGGCTATTATAATCATAACCAGTTTTCCTTGAAGTGATTTTCCACATTCCTGCAAAAAAACAAAATTTTTGTCAGCTTCAACAGGGCTCAAATCCTATAACATTCCAAAACCATCTGAATTTCAGGTCATTCCTTTCTTTATCACTGAAGACATTTGTATAAAAGCAGACTCAGTCACCCACAAACATCCTCTATTTCTGCTGATTTTCCTGACATTAAAAATCATAATACTGTGCTTGTGACATCAGAATTATTTCCATGGAAACAGGTTGTGATATAGTGAGCAGAGGACTATGATTGCACAGCAGACCTAAGCACTATGCACTGATGAAATCCAAGGAGAAAGGATCCTGTAAACAAGTCTTCAGTGAAAGAAAAAAAACAGAATGCCCTGAATTTAAAATTTTAGGGGGAATTTGGAGTAAATGATTTTGCCATTACAACTATGAATTTTAGTTGGAAACTAGAAAATCTAACCAATACACTGTATGAGTTTTTTTCTTGTCTATTTCTGCAGTGGAACTAAAATCTGGCATTGGCATAGGATCTGGGGCAGGTGATAGGCCACAATAGTGTTGGGAGACAGCAGATTACATTCTGCCATGCCCACCAATTTTTATCTTCTCCCTTTTGCATGCTATTTTCAGCATGCCTGATCTTTTACTAGAGGTGGGCTGGCATTGTGTCATTACCAACAATGTTACTGTGCTTCATATTTCTCCAATTTAGGCATCAAGTGGTGGTGGGAGGTTGCAGCCCTTCCCTGGAGTCTGAGTGCATTTCTACCAGCGCAGTGTGGGAGCTAGGCTTGGGATGCAAACCTGGGTCTTCAGTAGGGTAGGTAAAAAGGTTTCTGTTTGCTTTTGCCTTACTGTATAATCTCCTGTAAACTGATTTTGTGAATGACAACACTGAAAACAACATGCTGCAAAAGTGACAATCCCAGATGCATCCCTCTCATTGCATAGTTGGTATCACCAGTACAAAAATGTGAAGCGGAGATGCAAAACATGCATATTTAGGAAGGTATTCTATGAATACTCAGCAGCTATGTCTAGATGGTTTAAACCAGAAATTACTGTCAATGTCAGTAGGACTGTGTAGAATTTTCAAATTCCGACAGAACAGAATTCCTTGAATTTTGGAAAAATTCCATCTGATTCCACAGAATTCCATTGCAAGTAGCAGAATTTTGATGCGGAAAGGTTGTATGTTTTTTCTCCAGTCACTAACAACAGAATTATATTCTGTGGATTTACTGATATTCCACAGAAACTTATATGTCTCTTAACTGGATGGCAACTAGAGATGTGCTAAAGTTTGAATTCACTGGTAAAGTTGCTGCAAAGTGGCCAAAATTCTCATCTGCGGATTTTCGCAAAGTTTTCCCTACCCTCATCAACTTTGACTTTGCCTGAAATCGTAAAGATTTCCATGCTAACATTAGAATTTTGCCCTCAAATGGCAGAATGTTGCCTACAAATGGTGAAATTCCACTGTTCAAGGGCACAATTCTGCCATTTGCAGTGGACATTCTGCACTTTGCAGGCAGATTTCCACCATTCGTGGAAAAATTCCACACTTCGCAGATCGATCGGCACTTCACGAATTGTGTTAAAGCCGCAAAGTAATTTGTGGAGCGAATTTAGCCAACTTTGCTGATCTCTAATGACAACTGATACATGAACAAGCGAATGATGCTGAACAAATTTTTTTGAACATTAGACTGCTCAGTTTTTTAATTTTTTTTATTTTTATCAAACTGGGTCCAAACATACTGACATCAAAACTAGAGGGACTAAACAACATTTTGTCAATGATCAGAATACACCCAAGTTAGAAACTGAGAACATCAAAGAACGATTGCTCAACTTGTATCCAAGCAAATCTTTGGGACTGGATGGGATACACCCAAAAGTAATTATTGAACTGGCTGAACTGTTGGCTGACCCCCTAACTAACTTATTTCAAACATCACTGGAACAAGGAGTGGTGGTAGAGGCATGGAGGGTGACTAATGTGGTCCCTATTTTCAAAAAGGGTTCCAGGCAGGATGTTGGAAATTATCGAACAGTAAGCTTAACTTCAGTACTTGGTAAAGTCCTGGAAGGGATAATAAAGGACCAAACAGAAAAAGTTATGTAGCAGAGGGGACACATCGATGATTCACAACATGGATTTAAGCATGGTCAGTCATGCCAGACTAATCTCCTTGAATTTTATGGAAATGTAAGCAAGGCATTGGAAGAAGTAAATTCAGTGGATGTAATCTTCCTGGACTTCTCCAAGGCCTTTGACAAGGTGCCACATAGGGAACTGGTGGACGCCCTGATAGACCATGATATACAGGGACATGTAACATGTTGGATTAGTTCCTGGTTGCATTATAGGAAACAGAGGGTAACTATCAGGGGGTGTAGCTCGGGTTGGTTGGAGGTGATGCATGGGGTCCCACATTGGTCCGTGTTGGGACCCTGTCTTTTTAACATGTACATTCACTCTATGACTGGTGGAGGTGGGGTATGGGAATCTAAGTTCACCGATGACACTAGAATAGGCACTATAGTAAACAACGATATGGATTTTGCCAAAATGCAGGAAGCCTTGACTAACTTTCAAGGGTGGGCACAGGATTCTAGATTGACCTTTAACATTGAAAAGTGCAGTCATGCACTTTGGTAGAACTAATAAGACTGCAATTTACAAACTAAATGGGTATACACTTAGAGAAGTAAAGGACGAAAGGGATTTGGGTGTCAGGATCTCAAATTACCTAAAGTTTAACCAGCATTGCAGTCAGGTTGTGAAAAAAGCAGGCAACATATTAAGCTGTATAAACAGACCCATCAGTAGTAGAAAAAGGGAGGTTTTGCTGCCCCTGTATGGGTCTCTGGTGCAGCCACATATGGAATACTGTGCCCAGTTCCGGTCACGAGTCTACAGGAAGGAAATAAAATCATTGGTGAGGGTTCAGAGAAGGGCCACCGTATGATCAGAGAAGTACAGGAAAAAGAATACCAAGATAGGTTAACAGAACTGGAGATGTACACATTGGAGTTTTGCAGATTGCGAGGTGATATGTGCATGGTTTTTAAAGCCCTTATAGATGTAGGCTTATGGGAGTAATTGGGACTTAAGACTATGAGATTGGCAGTATCAGACCAGAGCGCATCCACTGCAGCTAGTAAGGGAAAAATATAAAACTACTAGGAGGAAACACTGGTTTAATGTTAGGGTGGCACCAATTTGGAATAGACTACCACTCAAGGTAGTGTCTAGCAGCAGTATGCAATCCTTTAAAATAAATCTGGACATGTTCCTGATTACAAATAACATATAGGGGTATAACTGAAATAAACTGGTGAGTGGTATGAACAGTAATGTCTTCTAAGCTCAGAATTAACCTATGTAACCTATGTAACTCACAGAGTAAAATCCAGAATGTACATGACAACAGAATATAGACTGGAGGGATTTTCAGAGCTTATGTCTAGATATAGTTCTCTATTACATAGATACATAGACAGTGTCGGCAGATAAGGGCCTATGACCCACCCAGTCTGCCCATTTGAGCTTGTAAGTTCAGTTTATGTTTTCCTAGAAGTCTGCTGCCCCTTACCCCTGACCTCCAGAATTCCTTTATGTCTATCCCATGCATTCTTAAATCCTGTGATTGTTTCAGCCCCCACCACTTCCTCTGGCAGGGTGTTCCACTTGTCCACCACCCATTCTGTAAAGAAATTCTTCCTCACGTGTCCTCTGAATCGTCCTCCCTCCAACTTCATCCCATGCCCTCTAGTTCTGGAACATCTTTTTCACTTAAAAATAGTGTATTCCTGTGCACTGTTCCTCCCTGTAAGATACTTGTATGTCTCTATCATATCACCTCTCTCCCTCCTCTCCTCCAGGGAGTACATATTCAGTTCCTTCAACCTGTCCTCATAGGACTTGTGATGCAATCCATGTACCATCTTTGTTGCCCTCCTCTGAACCTTCTCTAACCTGTCTATGTCCTTACATAGGTAAGGTCTCCAGAACTGTACACTGTACTCCAGGTGGGGCCTCACTAGTGTCTTGTATAGTGGAATTATGACCTCCCTTTTCCTGCTGGTGATGCCCCTGCCTATGCATCCCAGTAATTGTGCATCTTTGTGAATCTTTCAACATAAACAAAATTCCTCCTAGATTTAGTTCTCAAAGCTAGGACATAGTTAAGTCCAATTTTTTAAAACCTGACTTAGTTACAAGAAGTTTTCAAAGTTCAGATATAAATATGTCTGGATACAATTTTCAGACCGAGTGCAAATCGATCTCACATTTATATTTGTTTATCATTTATCTATTTAAAAACTGGATTTAGATTCCATACAATAGCCAGAAATTCAACAGATAAGCCAACCTGATCAGCCTTTTATTTCCCTGGTGGTCTAATAGACCCCCCTCCCCAGCAGGTAGTGCCCCCCTGCTACCCCCACCAAGATCCTGAGGGGGCAACCAGCACAGCCCTCCGCTCTTCACCATGGCCAGTCACCCAATTGAGCATGAATGAATGAGCATGTACTTTAACAAGCATGCACTCATTCATTGACAGCCCAGCTCCCTGTCATTCATTGCCAGCGCTGTGGGTAGCACAGACAAGAGGAGAGGGCTGTTCTAGTCATGGGCAGGGTGGATGGGATGGGAGAATGGCATGGTGGACCCCATTCCCACCATCCTTCCACCTCACCCACTACTGGAACACCCCATCCCTGTTGTCTGCGACACCCACAGAGCTGGCAATGAATGACTGGGAGCTGAGCTGTCAATAAATGAGCATGTGCTTGTACAAGTATGCACTCATTAATTCATGGTCACTGGGGTGGCCAGCTGTAGTGGAGAGTGGAGGGCTGTGCAGGTCACCCACTCTGGTCTGGGTTAGGGGGTAGCAATGGTTCACTACCTGCTGGGGTCAGGGGTCTGTTAGACTACCAGGAAAATAGGGGGCAGATCAGGGATAGGGAGGGCGGGACTGCTAGACCATCAGGGAGAGTGACAATTTATTTTTTTATTCATAAGGGCAGATTGGGGATGGGGGGGTCCGCTAGACCACCAGGAAAAGTTATATATTGTTTTTTTGTTATACATGGCTAAGTAATCAGGTAGTAGAACAGGTCAGTTAGTGACTACCTCACCCAACCTGATTATTCAGTTTTCATCCAGGTATATGCCAGGTACTTTACAGGCACCCACAAGTGCTCTTGATGGTCAGGTATTTTAGTACCCACCCATCCCTAATTATGACTTTTAAAAATCCTATCCAACATAACTAGGAGTTGTGTTCATTTTTTTTTTTTACTTTTGAAAATCCCACCTTATGGAATGAGGAATTCTGCTGATTTTTTGACTTTTTGTAAATCCCACCCAACCCCTATTTTGCAATAACAGAGAGAATATAGATTGTAGTTCAATGTGAATGTTCTAAGAATAAGCCTACTGTACCATAAACATTTTTGATAATACATTTTTTACTTGGATAAGAGTTTTTAATTAAATCTTCATACTCGCTTTGTTACTCCTTATGAGGGTTACTTTCTTATAGGGGGACAGGGAAGGTTTATGTTGTGATGACACACAAAATTGGTTATCTGGGGCTGGTACCTGATTGACTGGTATCACAAGAGTAGTATCCGGGCATTTCTATCATACATTTAAACATCTCATGTCTAAGATGCACAATAATGTAATTTTGTTATATGTGAAGATTATTTTCAAAACAGCAAGTTATGATTTTGCAAAAAATGGAGGGGGAGGATCTGTTTAGTATGGAGACCTTTGTAATTATTGTAGTGGATGGCCCTCCCAAAAAAACTGCTAGTTCTGCAGCAATTAATATAGCAATAGATATTCACAGGAGGGTTTTGTCTAGAAGTATGAAGAATTTTGGTATACATTTTTATATCATTGCACGGCTAACCTAAACTATTAGTTTCCATCCGGAAACATAGGGACCAGGAATGTAAATGGGGTTAAAAAGGGGCACTGTCAACCCCCTTAGGCCTCAAACTATCTCTAGTTTGAAAAAAACATGTTATGATTGATCACATTCTATAGAAATTGTTGATACAGCTGGTAGTTTGATTCTGATTATGTTTTTCTTTCAAAAAATGAAAAACAGACTGCCCATCATACTGGTGTTACTACACAAAACATTGCTTATTTACAGTCCTTAATAAACTCCCACTGCATCTTTCCGGGATTTGAAAGACCCCAGCATAGTCTAGCTGTTCATGTTGCAGTGAGGGGAGTGGAAACTACTGCATGTTGAGTGGCTGGTTTGTTTAGGGGTGTTCCTAATGTTCAGAAAGTATGCACTAACAGTAGATCACTGATTTGAAACAAAACAAGGTTAGATATAATTACACCATTAGCACACATTTCAGTTCCACAAATGAAAAAAGGATAAAAAATTGGCATTATCAATGAATTTTAGATAAAGTAAGCAATCACAAAATGTGAATTTTTAGCTAGAAATAACACCACTGAAAGGATTGGCAGCATCCCTTTACCTTTATTGGCCGCAAAATACTGTAATGTAAGCATTTTATTCCTGCAAGAAACACACTTACTCTACAAAGAGTTGTAGCAATTAAAGAAACATTTGGATACAACATGTATACTATTCAGCAAGCATCAACAGAAGTCAGGGGATCACTGTTCTAAAAAAAAAGATACAATTTTAAAACAGAGCATTTGTTTTGCAATGATAATGGCACAATTATTGTTAGAGGTAACCGTCATAGGAAACCCATTACAGTTGCTTCTGTCTGTGCTCCCTTTTTAACCTTTAATGATTTCTTTTGCAAAAATGAACTTTGATCCTGTGCACTTACAGTACCATCAGTGAATACTATCATAGGTAGAGACCTAAATGCTTTAGCTACAGTATACATATAGTATGTTAGAGAAGACCTAAAAAATCACCCTGGAGGAATGTCATACCTCTACTTTTCCTCAATACCTTTCCTTATAAACATAATACAATTGATATTTGGAGGACTTTACACCCATTTATGAAGAACTTTAAGACAGCTTTTAAATTAGATTACATTTTTAGTAATAAATCTATCATCTCTGATTGGTCTCATCTGATCCTGGAACTATTTGTCTGTCAGATCATGCAATGACTGTTCTAACATTTATTTCATTGCATAGTAGGAGTAAAACAAAACAATGGCAATTTGTTAATGTTCTTTGAAGGTATCCATATTTTATTCAAAAAAACAAAAGTAATTATGACAAATTCTTGGAATTTTTCTCAACAACCCATAAAAAGCACTGTGGGATGCTTTAAGCTATGGTATGGAGATTTATTATTTCCTTTCATAATGAATTAAACAGAAAATAGAACTAGAGCAAAAAAAATTGGAATCAGAGATACATGTTTTAGAAAATAGATTAGCATTAGGAGATAAAAGTACGGAATATGTATGGAATGACAAACACATGCACAAAAAAGAGCTCACAGCTGAAGAGACTGTGGGGGATTTACTAACATCAAGAAATAACATTTATCACTTTTGTGAAAAGTCAGGGGTTTATTGGCTTTTGCATTAGAAAACAAAAAGAACACAAAACTATAATGGGTATAGTCACCCCAGAGCATACTATACACACAACAGATGAACACATTACTGATGTTGTCCCAGTTTATTACAAGATGATATATCAAAAGTAATTGTTATGCTCCGTAGATGAAATACACTCATATCTGTATAACATTATATTACCAAAATGGAAAACATGGGGGTAGACCACTCAAGATTAAAAGTGGCACAGGCACAGCCACCTAATGCCCAAGGGGAAGCACTACATACCTCTATTATGGTGACCCAGGCTTGGTAACAGACTTGGGGCACCAAGATTGTGTAGGCCAGCTCAGGGTGGGTACAGCAGTTATGCAGCAATGCAGTGACTCCTTGTGGTATGCAGGGAGCCAGCTCCCAATCAAGGAGTGTTGCATGCTCTCAGAGCGTACTGCATCATCTGATGCCACAGCATAGCTGGCCCAAATCATGGGGAACAGAAAAGCAGAAAGAAAAATCCATGGAGAAAAACACAGCTGCCATTCAAAAGAAAGGCAAAAAGCCTGATCAGGGTATATTCCTGTGTTCACAGAAAACACGGGAGTGCACAGTCCCTGTGTTTTCCATGAGCTCAGTTTGTTTCCAGCAGCCTGCACTACCAACTGGATTTTTTAGCACTTCAGTAGAGTGCCTTCTATATTCCAGAGACAACATCAGCAGGCTGGAGACATAAATCTATGCAGAAAAAAAAGAAACAATATAAGCTATTGAAAATTTAAAGAAAGGAAGGACCCTAGGTGCTGATGGTTTCACAGTTGAATTCATTCACATTTTTCTGGCAGAGATACTGCCATGGTTTACCTTAATGGTGAGGGAGATTATAGAAGGAGCAGAAATAAGTCTCATAATCTCATAGTAGTTACAAAGCATGCAGTAGACTTTCGTCTATATTGCTTGCTGATTCACCTAACTTCAAGTTTTGTTATTAATATTCTCTAACCTTATTTTCACTGTATTTGTCTAACCTAGCTTTAAAGGTTTCCATGGTTGGACTTTCCACCACCTTGATTGGGAGGGAATTCCAATGGGAAACCACTCTTTAACTAAACCAGAATTTTCTTTTGAGTGAATTCCATTTCTGTTGATTTAGTTGCATATTATGTGTTCTGATATTATAGTTTTTTTGTTTGAGTTCTAGTCCTAGTTCTAATCTTAGCCTCTGTTCATAGAAGGATCTATACTAAAATCATATCACCCCTCCATCGCCTATATGCAAGTGAGTACAGATTTAGGTCACTCAATCTTTCCTCATAAGGTGTATCCTTCATCCCTTGTACTGATCTGGTTGCTCTCCTCTGCACCCCCCCCAATCTTGCCACCTCACCTTTCTGATAAGGTGCCCAAACCTGGGAACAGTACTTCAACTGAGTTCTCACTATTGACCCATAAAGCTGGACCAAGACCTCTCTACTTCTGCTTGTAATATGCCTAAGGTTACAGTTAAGTGCTTTATTTGCTTTTTTTACAGTCTGGTCACATTGTGAACTGAAAGTAAGGTCATTTTTAACAATGACACCCAAATCCTTTTCTTCCATGGATTGCTTCAGCTGTCCATTATTTATGTTGTATATTAGTTCTAAGTTTGCTCTTCCCATATGTAAAACTATGCATTTTTCTTCATTTAATTTGAACTTATCTTTATTTGTCCAGTCTACTATGTAATTAGGGTGCCCTGGAGCTTAGTTTGATCCTGAAGTGAGTTAACAACTGTCCCCACTCTGCAGTTGTCAGCAATCGTAGTTAACCATATGTTCTCAGAATTACATTGTAAGGATGAAATATACAGATTAAACAAACAGGGCCCCAACACCAACCCCTGAGGGACACCACTTGCCACGGAAAGCCAGTCAGATAGATCCCAATTTATTATCACCCTCTGCCTCCTCTTATGTAACCAAGATGATATCCAGTTAATAATATTTTTGCTTATCTGCAGTGAATATAGAGATTCTATTAATTTCTGATGTGGAAGCTTGTCAGAAGTCTTCGAGAAGTTCAGTTGTCCCGCATCAACTGAGTTCCCTAAATCTAAAGCCTTACTCACCTTCTCATAAAAATGTAGAAGGTTTGTTTGACATGATCGTGCCTTTGTGAACCCATGTTGATATTGATCCAACAGTTTATTTTTAGTCAGATGGACAAGAATGTGGTCTTTTATGAAACACATGACCAATGTCAGGCTCACTGGTCTGTAGTTTTCAGGGGAATCCTTTTTACCTTTTTTAAAGATGGGAACAACATGTACCTCTCTCCATTTATTAATCACCTCCGCTGTATCTAAGGATTTCTGGAAGCTAAAGGCTACTGTTGGGGCTATCTTCAATGCTATCTCTGAGATAACTCTTGGGTGTATGTCACCAGGTCCTGGAGATTTATTTATATCTATCTTCCTTAATCTATCAGTTATATCCTTATTCTCTATTTTGATTTGATTTTTATCTGACGTAGTGTGTCTTATATTTATCATGGGGTTATCCTTAGGGTTGAACACTGCACCAAAATAGTTATTTTGGACATTAGCCATATCTTTAACCTTTAATAGTTCTCCTTTTTCATCCTTAAAGGGGCCTCTAGTTTGTTTATTTCCTCTTTTATTATTTATGTAAAAATAAAAATTCTTACAGTAGTCTCTGCTATTTGTGGCCAATTTTTTCTCAAAGGCTACTTTTGCAGTCTTTATTGATTTCTTTACTTTCCTTAACTGTTCCTTATTTTCAGATAGGCAGATCTTAATTAATTTTAATTGTTTATACATTTTGTTTTTAAGTTTAATTAGTTGTTTTAGTTTCTGAGTAAGCCATTTAGGGGTTTTCCCTTCTTAGAATTTTTGGCTATATAATGAATAAATGTACCAGATAATATCTTTATTTTGGCTATAAGTGTATCCCTCATTCCTTCTAATGTTAACCATGAAAAATCTGATTTCCAATCCCATTTCTACATATCCTCTCTTACTGTATTAATGCTGGCTCTTTTAAAGTTAGGAATTTTAATTATTCCACCCTATTCCAAGGGCAGGTCTTTTAGTTTGAAGAATACTGTCTGATGAACATTATTTGCTAATAGAGGATCCACCTCAGTGTCTGATAAGTCTGCTCCCATATTGGTTAAAATGATATCTGATAACTTATTTCCCCTAGTATTATCCTTTACTGTCTGTTCCAAACCTATTTGATTGAATGTTTCTGGTTAATCTCTACCAGCATTACCTTTAATGGTTTGATTCTCTGAATCAGTGCCTGGTAGATTTAAGCCACCTGCCAAGTTGATGTTGTCTGCTGGATTTAAGAGCTCCAAGTAATTGAAAATGTCTTGATCCCTCCCTCTGGTAGTTGAGGGGGGATGGTATTGCACCCTCAGCATTAAATTTGGGGGCATTTGGGGGAATAATCTTAATGGTCAGGTATTCAGTGTTTAAACTACCATCGTATACTTCCATGCTTTTAAGTGAGTCATGAACATAGATTGCCACACCACCTCCCTTCCTGTATTTTCTAGATTTATTATACAGGTTATATCATTTTATATTTTTGTCCCATGTATCCCCCTCCTCCCACCATGTTTCTGTAAGGATTGAAATTTTAATACTTTTTCCCCTCATTAGCTGCATGAATTCAGAAAATTTATTGTCCAACAGAAAACAAAACCACTCTGAAGGTTAAGTGTGTGCTGAATATACAAAAGCATAAAAATGAAAGAAATACCTGCACCACGCAGCACTGAACCAAATAGCAGCTTTATTCAAAAATTTTTAAAAATGCCAGAATGCCATAAACAGCATCTGCTCCACTAAAACCTCTACCGGTTTCACAGGGTATGTGTCATCAGCTTCTTACATTGGCTAATAGACCTCTGACTGTGTTTAATTTTTTTGTGTGTGGTTTTGATGTGGGGTTAACTGTTTATTTTTGAATGTTTCACCCTCCCCCCTCTGTTTCAAGTTTAAATGGTTCTCAATAATTTTGTTGAAAGTCTTACCCAATATTCTTTCCCCTATTTTATTTAAATGTAGTCCATCATTCTTATAGAGAGAGTCATTTCTGAAAATATTGTTAGTTTCTATAAAACCACTCCCTTCTTTTAAGCATAGTTTCTTTAGCCTTCAATTGAGTAAAGTGATTTCTTGATTTTTATAAGGAAATCTTCCATAAGTTGGTAGGATACCAGATACAATAATATGTGATGTAGATTGTTTCAATTCATGTATTAGGTCTGTATAATTCTCCTGGATCATACCTATTTCCTTTGAACATGCATCATTTACACCTACTTGTAGAATTACCAGTGGTTGCTCTGCTTTACCCAGACATCCTTTTATTACTTGCCTCAGTTCTTGAATTTTTATTCCTGGGAACATGCTAACCATGGTATTTTTGTTATTTTCTTTACATAGAACTCTATCAATTCCCCTTATAGTGGAAGACACCTAGGACTATGAATTCTTTAGTTTTTGAACCTTTTCCAGATCCCTCAGCTGTTCTAGTTCTGGGGCAAGAGTATGTGACCTACTAACATTTACAGGTCTTAGTTTTGTAGGAACTTTATTGTTTAGTTTATCCAATCCCATTATCTTTCATTGCAATTTAAGATACTTTATTAGTATGCATTAACATACATAATACAAAAACAAGTCCAATACACATTAACTGATCAAAGCAAAAAAAAAGTACAAACATCTAAAAATAAAAAATAAAATCAAACCCTAAAAACCCTTAAACCAAACAACTATTAAAGAAAAAAGAAAACAAACCCTGACCCCTGACCCCCAACACACATACAACCCTCACCCCCACTCATGTGAGAATAATCTTGGCAACCCTTCTCATTATAAATATCAAGGCAGAAGAAAATAGCATGAAACATTTGTCCAAAATAACTTCATCTAAAGATGACTGTTTGATCCTGAGGGGAAGGGAAACAAAGATACAAAAACTGAGAAATTAAAGAGTTTCCAATAATGAAATGAATGTTGCCCAACAAGCCTGGAACTTTGGCATACTATTATTGGAAATGGCCAAAGTTTTTTCTGCTTTCAATGTTGCTAAAGGGACACTGTCAGCCTGTTTTTCATCATATTATTTGTAGTTAAAAACCTACATTTTATGATTTCTTACCTTCTCTAAAATTCATTAATATTGCTGTTTGTTTTGTCTGTCTCCTTGTTCAGTAGAACTGAGATGCATGTTAATGTATATCTATAAACAAGCTTTTTTTGTTTACAATCCTGGATCTCTTCTTACTGCAGGCTTCCTGAGCATTACAAGCACACCCAAACAGTGCAGTCACTCGTTAAGAAGTAGCCTCCTAAACTCTCGTTGCATCATGAGGGGCTAAACTGTGTTGTGAGTGTTTCCAAGTCCAGGAAAGATACAGTCAGAGATAATCAAGGAATGTAAACAAACCTTTGTTTGTGGGGTAACACCAGTTTGGTGGCAAGTCTGTTTTTAATTTTTTTAAAGAAAAAAAGAGTCAGAATCAAACTACCAGCTACATCAGCAATGTTTATAGAATATTGGCAATCATAAAATGTGTTTTTTAAACTAGGAATACTTCGAGACTTAAGGGGGTTGACAGTGTCCCTTTAAGGCTTCCTGAACCCATTCAACTAAAGAGGGCAATGAAGCATCCATCCAATGTGTCATTAAGACCAATTTAGTTACCCCTGAAATAAGGGCAATGTAAGCTTTCTCTTTACCATTTAAACCCATTGTCTTTCATATAGATAAAAGTTGTTTTAATCCCTTAATAGAATAAGGACAGGACTAAAACTGAGAACTACTATACCATAACACCATTAAAGACTAAAATCCTAGTTAAATTTTTAGTGTTAAGAATAGAAAAAAGAAATCTCAAGAGTAATCCATGCTGACCAAAAACATCAATAAAGTGGTGATCAACAATAAACTGCACACAAGTCAGATTTTTCAGCTGACCCAAGCAGTGAATCTGTTGATTTGGATCATGAGATACCCAACTTTGGCAACACTCCCCCTTGGGCCTCAATTCATTTGAACCAAATAGAAAGAATCAGCTCAAAACTTAATAAAATGATAATTACTGATGAGCATTTTTAATGCTTGGATAGCCAAGTTTTAATTCTGCATTACAACCCTGGGGTTGTAACCACAAGCTGTCAATCAAGCTCACTCTAGTAACAGTACATGAAGCAGTCCCACAACTGCCATCTTAAATAAATACATTTTCAAAGAATCATTTTCCTCTTTTTATCTTTGCTCATAAGTTCAGCCAGTAAAACAAACAAGTTGAAAGCATAATTATTCTTCTTTGTTCCATAAAAACATAGACGATGATGGCAGAAGGGGATCTGTGTTCCATCGAGTCTGCCCAAGCAAGGTGTCCCAGGACCTATTGTGCACCGGTGTTCTGTCCTCCTAGACACCCAGCCTAGCCCTTGCCAGTGCCATGTGTTTGTTCCCAAGCCTTGTCCCACCAATGCTTAAAGCTTGATACTGACTTTACAGCGACCACCTCGGGAGCTCAGCTATTCCAAGGTTACACCACTGTCTCTGAGAAGTAATACTTTTTGATGTCCCTCTTGAACACTCCATTCTTCAATTTCCACTCATGCCGTCTTGTAGTAGAATTAACGTTCCTTGTAAAAAGTTGCACTTCTGGCATGTTGTTGATGTCTTGAAGGTGTCAATCATATTCCCCCCAAGTGTCTAGCGAGTACAATTTCAGAGCCTCAAGCCTCTCTTCATAGGTGATTTCCTGAAGGCCATGTATCATTTTTGTTGCCCTTCTCTGGACCACTTCCAATCTATTAATGTCCTTTCTTATGCAAGGCCTCCAGCATTGTACACAGTACTACAGATGAGGCCTCACTAATTACCAGCAAAGTGGTAGTATCACCTCCCTGTCCATGCTGTCTATGCCCCTGCCAATGCATCCTAACACCTTGTAAGCCTTATTGCACTGACTTTGCTGCTTGAGGTCAACCCTAATGATGACTCCCAGATGATGTTACTCCAAAGGAGCTCAACTGGACTCCATTTAGCCAGTATTCTTCCTTGGGGTTGGCCCTACTCAGGTGCATCACCTTACACTTCTTAACATTGAAGTTTAATTGCCATATCTGTGACCAACTTTCCAACTTCTTAAGGTCCTCCTGCAGTTCTCTGACTCCCTCTGTACTATCCACTCTTTCTCTGAGTTTCATGTCATCCACAAACAGAGTGATGTTGCCATTTATGCCTTCACTGATGTCACTAATGAATACATTGAAGAGGACCGGCCCCAGGACCAACCCTTAAGGTACCCCACTAGTGACCTGCCTCTTGTTAGATTTCACTCAATTAACTAAAATCTTTTCTTTTCTGTCCCTCAGCCAACTTCGTACCCACTTTACTATCTGTTCTTCTACCTTAAGGTCTTCTAGTTTTCTTAAGATGCATCTATGTGGGACTGTGTCAAATGCCTTAGTGAAGTAAAAGTAAAGCAAGTCCACTGCATGACCCTTGTCCAACTCCTTGGCCACTTCATCAAAGAATGTGATAAGATTAATTTGACATGACCTTCTCATCACAAGCCCATGTTGTTTGTAGTTCTGGAGGTGATTTACTTTGAGGTATTCCAGTAGATCTTGCTTGATAAGGGCCTCCATAAGTTTACCCACTACTGATGTGAGGCTGATGGGCCTATAGTTACACAAATCTTCCCTGTCTCCACTCCTGTGCATTGTCATCACATTAGCCACCCTCTAATAGCCTGGAACTACCCCTGAATCCAATGACCTGTTGAATAAATATGAGAGAGGCACTGCCAGCTCTTCTGCAAGCTCCTCGAGCACTCTAAGGTGTAAACCATCAGGGTGAGTTGCTTTGTTGGGTCTGATGTCTGAAAGGCCCTTCCTGACCCTGCCTGTGGTGAACTCCTGGATGCACATTCTCTGAACCCCTCAGATTTTGGATCTGATTCTGCTGTCTGGCCCTGGGCCCTGATTCTTTCTCATGAATACTGAGCAAAAGTATTCATTTAGGGCCTCTGCTTTTTATCCACTGTCCTCCAGATCCTCATCCCCCATTTTTAACCTTACAGTTCCTCCCCTTTTCTTCCTTTTTTCACAAATATGGCAGAAAAATATTTTCTCCCCTGATTTGACTCCACGAGCAAATTTGCAGCTCTTTTGCTGCCTTGGCCTCCCTCACTATTTTCCTGGCCTCCTTACTTTTCTGAATGTAATCCTCCCACTCCCTGCCCCTTTATGTTGCCTGGACAATTTGCATGCATTCCGTGTGGCCCTGATTGCCTCTCTTACTGAAGGGAAAAACCACAGTGGTCTTTTAAACCTATTTTTCTTTGTTGTAGTCCTGTTGCAGAGTCTTGTTGCCTCTAGAATGGTATCCCTAATATCTTTCCATATTTCCTCCATGTCTGGCTTGTATCTGATGTTTGTTAACTTATCCCTCACTGTCTGCCTCAGTCCACCAAAATCAGCATTCTGAAAGCACAGCATCTCTGTGCTTGAGGTGGTTTAAGTAGCACCCATGGTTATTTCAAACCAGACTGGATTATGATCGCTATTTGCCAAGGGTTATTCCACTGTCATGGATCTAATTTCTTCAGAGTTTGTGAGGATCAGATCCAAGATGGCATCCCCCCTGGTTGGGTCCTTCACCATTTGAGACAGCAGGTAGTTCTGGAATGTGTCCCATAAAGCTTGACTTCTGGAACTCTTGACTGCTGGGATATTCCAGTCCACATATGGAAGGTTAAGGTCCCCAACCACCACTATGTCACCTTTACCAGCCATCTTTTGTGACTCCTCTGCTAACTGTTCAAGCTAAACACCTAAACCAATCTCTTATTATAAATGATTGTCAGTAATCATAAAAAACAAGACACAGGTGAATGTGTATAATTATACACACCCTCTGTGCGAAATGCTTTTATAAACCCCTTGAGCCTTCACTCATGGGGTTTAAGTACCATCCTACACCACAGTGTGTATCAAATTCTGGTTACACTCATAGGCAATGTATTTTTCTCTATGTTATACTGGTAAAAAATAGTTTTAATCCACCACTCGATCTTGGCCTGGCAGTTAAAAATTAAACCTTAAAGGAATAGCTTTTGAAAACTCAACAGAGAATTTCTGATTTGGTGGACAACCAATTACCCGTAAAGAGACAAATGAATTGACTTGAAACAAGTCCTTAGGATGCACAGGGCAAAATTTTGGACTTTGAGATTCAGACTCATAGAACAAATATAGGAATAATGAGTCTTGGGGCAAGGATATTTTACTGAGATATATTTTAAATGAAACTGTAGCTAAATATATGAAATCTGATCCAACAAACCTGAATATTGAAGTTGATCATATTGATAGAGACTTGGGGCAAGATCTGAGGAGAGAGTCCCTCTGAAGCCAATAATCACAAAGTCCTTCAAGTCTATGGACAAGGACAAGTTAATGACTCATGTATACAAGACAAAATACAAGAAAAAAATGAATAAAACTTCTCTGTTTCTCAGTAACTATCTATAATGACCTTACACCTATGTTGCTTGCAGAGAGGAGAAAGTATGACTTCTTACACCCTTCATCACTATCTATGTTGCTGTAGACTTGGTGTCATCTGCAAAGAGGCACAACATACCCAGGATGACCTCTCAAATGTCACTGAGGAGCATATTGAAGAGGACTGGACCTGAGGCTAGCCCATTAGTGCAGTGGCAGCACTACTGTTTTAAGTGCTAATGACCCGAGTTCGGGAACAAACTCTGGTTGTCATGCACTGACTAGGGTGAGGAGGAGGATGAAGTGTCCTAGTGGATGCTCTCCTCAAGGGAAGGAGGTTAGCCTCCTCTGCTGCTATACTGCCACCTGGGTGACAACAGGTAGCAGTGCAGTTCGGAGCAGCTCGTAGGGAAAGAGGACATTGGCTGGTGCTGCACATGCTTGTGTGTCCAAGCTTATGTACCCTCACCACTGAAATCCAAGGGTAAGGGACAGAAAAGCAAATAACACCCCACCTGGCAGGATGATGTCAGCTGCCAATAGGCCCAGCATCTGGCTAATAGGGCACCACCTTCACCCATACATAATTCATTCTGCAGTGGAAATTGAGGGGCCTCCTTGACCCCTGCCAGAGGGGTTTAAGCTCTGGGAAAACTCTGGAAGTGAAGATAAGTTCTGGGAGATATCAGGGTGATAGGGTTGGGGCAGCCAAGCAGATGGAGGTCAATCAGGGATGAGGGGGCACAAACAGAAGTAGCTGCAAATATAAAAAAAAAAGTCAACACCCATGACAGATCCCTGTGACATCCCACATACATCCCTCTTTTCTGATTTGACCCAGTTTACCACCACTGTCTGCTGTCTCTCCTTCAACCAGTTTCCTACCCATCTTAGTATTTCCCTAGCCATTCCCAGGTCCTCCAGCTTCTTCAGCAGTCTTCTGTGTGACACCGAGTTGAAAGCCTTGCTGAAATCAAAGTAGACTAAATCTACAGCATGACCCTTACCTAATACCCTTGTTACCCAGTCAAAGAAAACTCAGGTTGGCTTGACTAGAAGTCTTTGCCCCAAACCATGTGTTTACTGTCCTGTAGATCATTGCTCTCTAGGTAGTCTGCAGGGTCCTTTTTGATCAGTGACTCCATCAGTTTACTTACTACAGAGGTTAGGCTGACAGAGCTGTACTTTCCCAGTTTTGCCTTGCCCCCCCATGTCGCAGGATTATATCCACTACTCTCCAGTCTTTTACAACTACTCCTGTCTAAACTGAGCTATTGAATAGCCCCACTAAAGTTTCAGCCAGTTCTGCAACCAATTCCTTGAGAACCCTTGGGTGCATTCCATCTGGCCCTGGTGTTTTATCTACATTTAGTGCTTCAAGCCCCTTCTGGACCCATTCTCTGATGAATACTGGCTGCCTCATTTCAGGAATGCCCTTGATAGTTGTCTTGATGCCTCTTTTAGACAGGGGCCCACTGTCTTCTCTTGTGAAGAAACATAGAAACATAGAAAAATAGAATTTGATGGCAGATAAGGACCGCTTGGCCCACCCAGTCTGCCCATTTCTCTACCTGATGGATAAGCTGCAGGTCCTAGTTAACCAACAGCCTACTTCCTCCTTCCCCCTACTAGAATTGCCTTATGTCTGTCCAGTGCATTCTTGAATTCCCCCACTGTTTTTGATTCCACTACCTCCTCAGGAAGGCTGTTCCATGCATCCACAACCCTCTTTGTGAAGAAATACTTCCTCACATTACCCTGAGCTGCCCTCCATCTTCAAATTGTGCCCTCTTGTTCTAGATAGAGCAGAAGTAATTATTAAGGACAGCTGCTTTTGGTCCATCTTCCCCAAGTGCACCCCCCCCTTGTAGCCTAACAATACCCCTCCCTGTGTCCTTCCTTTTTCCCTTAATATATCTGAAGAATTGTTTTTCGCCATCCTTGACTGTCCTCCATAATTTGCAGTCTGAGTCTGCCATTGCCTCCTTGACCATCCTCATTGCTTCCCTAGTTTTTATTTGCTGTTCTTCCCATTCTTCCTCCCCCTGTTGTTCCTTGTAGCTGGTGAAAGCCTTTTTCTTGGATCTCACTGCTTCTCTGACACTTTCCAAAAATCATTTTGATCCCTTGTACCTGTTTCCTTTTGTAACAATTCTCTTCCATGACTTTGTCTTGGGAACAGTCCCCTTGATTGCATCCATATTTCTTCTATACCTCTAACGTTATCTACCCTGATCAATTCATCTCAAACCAGCTCCCTTATCTGGTTGAATTCTGCTCTTCTGTAATCAAGGATTTCAGCTTTTGATAGGGACATTCTGGTCCTGAGGGACAGCTTGAACCAAATGGAGTTATGGTCATTGGATCCCAATGACTCCCTTACCCTCACCCCATCCAAAATCTTTGAGTTGGCAAGCAGCAAATTGAGAATGGCTACCTGTCTAATGGATTCCTTAATGTGCTGCACCAGCAAGCAGCCATGCAATATATCCAATAGGACCTAATTTCAGGTGTACCTAGCCACTGGAATGCCTAAGTCGCTATCCCACAGGTTACTATTTGCCACCAGCACTTCACCCTTCTTCACTCCACACACCAGATCTACCTGAGATCCCTATTTCTTTCTTCCACTTGTCCTGGTGGTCTGTAGATCACCTCCACTCATATTTTCTTGCCTGAGGATGCCACAAGGTGAACTCACTATGGCTGTGTTTCCCCTTTGTTACTCTGATGTGTCCATCCTCCACAGCCTCTATACCATCCCTGACATATAGGGCTACAACACTTTTGCCTTTTCCTCTGTCCTGTCTAAACATTGTGTAACATGGGACTAACAAGGCCCAGTCATGTACTACTCTGTAGCTCAAGTTTCTGTGATGCTTAGGAAGTCCACCTCAGTGTCTGCCACCAATGCCTGGAGCTCACTGATTTTATTACCCAGATTTCAGGAATTAAGGTAGAACCCATTCCAACTAGTTCTGGATCACTGTTGCTGCTTTTGTGATTCTAAACTAGCATTCCTTCCCATTCTCCTTACCTTCTTATTTTTCCTACTGTTTGCAGACCCTGAGAGCCTTTCCTCATTGCATCTTGCACTACTCCTTTTTAAACCTCAACCTTATTTTCACCCATCTTACTGCTACCAGGTCCCAGTAGAGGGGAGCACTAGCTAGGTTCCTCTCCTTCACTCCCTTAGCCACAGTGTTCCCTTTAGTGAACTTAACTGTCTAATGTGGATGTCAAACCTCTGCCCAAGTGGGTCAGTCCCCCTCTCTTGGCAGGTGAAGGCTGTCACCTTTGAAGAGCCTCCTGTCCCAGAAGTCCTCCCAGTCTCCTACACAGTGCTACCTTTTCTCCTGACACCATCTCTTTAACCACCCATTTAAGTCCTTTATCATTTCCCTCCTTACTCTATCTTTCCATCTCTACCTATTCCACAAAAGGAGGACCTCAGAAAAGACCAAGGAGGCTGTGGGCATGCAATCTGTCACCCAGCCTTTGAAAGTTCCACTTCACATGCTCCACAGGCTGGTTCACCAGATTATTGGTACCTAAGAGTTCCAGCACAACCAGCACCCCCTCCCTCTTCACTATCCTCCCTATTCTCTCAATGTCTTGGATGGCTAATGCCCCCATAATGCACCTGTCCATTCCCCATCCCTCCTCCCCCCACTGACTACCATCTCTACTCCCCTGATCATAGAACTCCAATCAATAAGACTGCCTTCTTCTGAAGCTCACCCTTGGGTTGCTGGCAGATCATCACCCTCATTTTCCCCGTCTGATCCACTGTCTTCCCCAGTGGAGTCAGGTACCTGAGTCTCCTCCAGGGGAGCAAATCGATTTGCCATTGGGATGGTGTGGGGTTAGTTGACCTCCTAAATGACAAGGGAAGGTCTCCTAAATGACAATCAGCATGGATTCACAGGTGGTAGGTCTTGTCAGACCAACCTGATTGAATTCTTTGGCAGATTGATGGAAATATGGGACCAGGGTGGGGCAGTGAACGTGGCCTACCTGGACTCCTGGAAGGCATTTGACACCATGCCACACAGGAGACTGATAGGCAAGGTAGACATCCTGGGAGCAGGGAGGAAGTTCAGAAACTGGATAAGGCATTTGTTGGTGGGAGGACACAGAGGGTTGTTGTGAATGGGGTGCAGTCGAAGGAAGAAAGGGTGACAAGTGGGGTTCCCCAGGGGTCTGTGTTGGGATCCATACTTTTCAACATATACATAGGAGGACATCACAGAGGGTCTATGGTGGAAGGTGTGTCTGTTTGCAGAGGACATGAAGATATGTAGTAACAAGGTTGATAAGGTGGGGGTGGAGGATATGAGGAAAAATTGGCCAGGCTGGAGGAGTGGTCAGAAAGGTGGTAGCTATGGTTCAACACAAAAAGGTACAGAATTATGCATATAGGGTGTAATAACCCAAAAGCGAAGTACCAGCTTGGAGGGGAAGGGCTGGAAGAGATGGATTAGGAATGAGACCTGGGGATAACCATTTCAGACAATCTTAAAGTCCAGAGCCAGTGTGACAGAGCAGCAGAAATGGCACAAAGAATGATGGCATGCATAGGGAGGGATTTCACAAGCAGCAGGAGGGAGGTAATCCTGCAGCTATACAAAACCATGGTCAGGCTGCACATGGAGTATGGGGTCAGTTCTGGAAGCCATACCTGCAGGGAACAAAAACAAGCTAGAAAGGGTCCAGAGAAGAGCAACCAGAATGGTGTGGGGGCTGCAGGGGAACACATACGAGGAGAGACTGGGAGAATCAGGCTGTACACTAGAGGAGAGAAGGGAGAGGGAGATATGGTGGAGACATTGATATACTTGAGGGGCATAAATAGGGTGAAGGTAGACAGCATCTTCAACCTGAGTAAGAACAATTCCACTAGGTGGTATACCTACAAACTCTAGAGGGCAGATTCAGAGGGAACATCAGGGAGGTTTTTTTACCAAGATGGTAGTCCAGCCATGGAGCAGGCTGCTGGATTGGGTGGTCATGATGGATACAGTAGATAACTTTAAAAGAGCCTGGGACATGTATATGGGCCTAGCGGGCAAAGGGCAGACTGGTAAGGGAGGAAGGGGGTCTTCCGGGGAGGGTTACAGGCAGACTGCATGAGCCAATGTGTCCTTTTCTACTGGTAGATTTCTATGATTCTGATTCTATGATTCTTTGTGTCTACCCTTGCCACCATTTGCCCTTTCCATCCCCACCACTCTCCACCCCTGGGACCAGTGGACCTCTGGTGAAGTGGGGTGTGGACTGTGGTCCCCAACTGAGCCAGTGCTATAGAAGAGATATATCTTCCCTTGCTGCTACCAGATGAGCATGGAGATCTGCAAAGGTCCTGCAGAAGGGGCATGACCCCTCCTCCAGAGTGTGACCCTAGAGAAGTGCACCTCACAGTCCCAGCAACTGGCATGCTCCCTGCTAAACCTCATCTCTACATATACTGATCCTTATGATAACCATTAGAAGTCAGATTCTAACCAGTTTTCCCCTACCTCTGTAGTACCCTAATATTAGAACCAGGCTGACATACCCTATGTATGGTCACCCAGATAGGGAGGCAACTGTAACCAGTACGCATGACACACTCATTGGCACCACAGGCTGACTTAACTGAGGTTACTTAGATAAGGTACGCATTTTTACAAGTACACTTGACACATTCAGAACAACAAAGACTAACTTAATTGGGGTCACCTAGTTAAGGTGAAGCTATGGTACAACTCAAGGAAACTTAGCAAGCACACTGGCAATACAGGTTAGCTTTAGAAGACAAGTCCAAAGACTTCTGATTTGTCTTTTAGGAAAAATGACCTAATGGTGTGTGCCCCTCCAAATATGAAAAATTGTTCCAATTATGTTGAAAATCAGAATAATATATGGAGTACGACAAGAAATCAAGTTAGAAAATCCATTTTGTTGGACAACACAAGGCTGATTCAAAATGGGGGAAAGGGCATCTTACAGAACTCATGTAAAAGGAAATTTAAAATAAAATAAGAAGGTAATGCTAAGTAATTGTTATCATTACTGCTGCTTTAAGCTGATACAGATTTCTCACAATGAGAAGAACTCTGCTAGGAAGAACTCTGCCTGTCCACATCGAGTGGTACTGATATACCACACCTCCTGTGGAATAACTGAGCGCTGAGATAATCCATGAAGGATTTTAATCAATAATGTTCTATGTACTATGCATCAAATGCTTTTCCAAAGATAGATTGTTTACAGTTTGGGTGATTGGGTTTATTGCTTATGAAAGGAGAGGACTGGATAGTATTTGGACCAGGAACAGAGAAGGGGATTGCTGTGCATGTGTTTTTGCACTCTTCTTTATCTTAAACTGGGGTCAGTGCAGCTATACTTGATTATGATGTCAAATAACACATTAAAGTGTGTGTGTGCGTGTGTGCGTGCGTGTGTTTACTTTTCACACTATTGTCCCTTAAATGTCTGGGATGCCCAAGGTGTATCCATATTTTGAGGATTTGGTTTTTAGGAGGCTTGGTATTTTGTTATTTAGGAGGGCTCTGCTTTTTTGTTACGTTTTGAAGTTCGGTATTTTGGTATTGGGTTTGGTATTTTGGTATTGTTTTTAAACAGCCATGTTGGTAGTGGGCTGGTGACAAACTATGACTTTTGGTGATTGTTTGGGCCCATGATACTAGTGGAACCTATAACTCCATGTTGGCTGTTTGTGCTAGCAGAAAATAATATCCAGCTCAGTCCACAAACCCGTGCTTCTCCAAATAACTATAAACGTGCACTGTAACGCTTTGTTGCATACAGGTAAATTCTTCTTTTTACAGCAAGATTCTAGGCACATCAAACACTTGCCAACAAATGTCCAAGTTTGTTTTTTGTCCAGCCTCCATCCCAAAAAACCTTGCTTGAGTATGCAATAAAGAGGAGGGGTATGCATTTAGTTTTTAGTGGCTATGGGTTTTTTAATATCATTCAGATGATGTTTAGCCATGACCAAATCTGTAATTCATGTACAAAGCCATGAGACTATCTGGGGCCAGGTAAGGGTAGAGTATCAACCACATGATGAATAATGTGGCCCACAGTTTAGACTCAAAATCACCAGGGTGTTGATGCCTTTATTGTGCAGCACTTTAGGTTCTTAGAGCCAAGGCATTTTGCCTTTTGTGAACTATGACTGGCAGCTGTGTTTTTGGTATGTGGCTTTGAGTTTTGTTTCAAATCAATGAAAATATTTTTCATTGTCCCTCTGGACCCTAACACATAAAACCATATTTTTGTTTATATAATGAGACTAGTGCATTACTTAATGTGTTTTCTACTGAACATATTATTTAATGCCTCTTTTGGTGATGTGTGCGTTTAGAATTGCTTATTATGGGGGTCATGTCACTTGTGGGTTTGCTTGTTGCATACTAGGACACCTATTGCATTTGTTATTATTAGGGGCACTAAACCATATGGCATTTCTTGTTGAGGAGGCTGGTTATCTGTGTGGTATCAACTACCTTCCCGATGCTGTAGGGTATGGTACCATAATTAATCAGTATTATTCTCTACACTGGCCTTACTTCAACAATAAGGCATGGTCTAGTTGGCCACATTGGTCAGTCAGAAAATGCCCATGTTGGGGGTTGGGAATTGAAGCATTTTACCTTAAAAAAAGCTTTATTGCAATTATAACTCACTGTACAGGGTTGCGGGTGTGTTGTGTGTGGGAAGCAGGTATTGCATTTAGTTTATGCATGTGGTCCTATACCTGAACGATACTGCACTGATCAGAACACATGAGTTCATTCTGAACAGCCTTGACTAACTGCATCAGGTGTGTTTAGGGATATACCTCCATTTTGTTTTCAGTCAAGATGCATGGCTCCATTTTCTTTGTAGCTCTGCAGATGTATGCCTCTATTTTGTTTGCAGCCATGTGGGTGCATACCTCCATTTAGTTTGTAACCATCTTTCCACTACCTTTGCAGCCAGGGGAATAGCTATGGAAGGTGGCAAGGATATGTAATTTCAGAATGTGTCTTGGATGCATAGATTTGGAATGTGGTGGTGATGCACAATTTCAAAACGTGGTTGGAATGCTTGATTTCCGATTGTGGTGGCAACATGCAATTTCACAATGTGGCATGGACATGGAATCTCAGAATGTGTCGGTGACACAGTTTCAGAATGTGGTAGTCACATACAATTTCAGAATGAGGCAGGGATGCATAATTTTAGAATGTGGCTTGGACATGCAGTTTCAGAATGCGGCAGTGACACACTGATTTTCAGAATGTGTTGGGATGTGCAATCTTGGAACATGGTGGGGCTACAGACTTTACAAATGTGACAATGACATTGATATCTCTGACTTAAAGTTTCTAATGTTAAACACCAGAAGATTAAGCAATAAAAAGGACAACCTTAATATCATACTTGAAACAGAAAATATACATGTTTGCACTATAACCGAGACATGGTGGAAGGATGAGACATGGGGTAAAGAACATTCTGGTTACAAGTTTTTCCATGTAAATCATAAAACTAAAAGAGGAGGGGGAGTGGTCCTGTATGTGGCAAGTAACATCATAGCAAATGAAATTAACATACAAGAGGATGACCATGAGATTATTAAACAATTATGGGTGCACATAAACCCTAAAAGTAGTGGGAAGCTGCTAATATGCATATGCTAGCGGGCCCCAAACCTATCTAGTGATGAAAATGATATATTCCTGGAGAAACTGCATGATATAGACACAAAGAGTAAAGTTATAATTATGGAAGACTTTAATTTCCCTAGTATATGTTGAAAAAGCCTCTTTGCCACTAGTGTACTGGAAAACAGATTTATGGAATGTATAGTTACCAACAATCTAAAGCAGCACGTACAGGACAATACTTGAGGGGACAACATACTAGACATAGTAATAACCAACATGGGAGAAGACATAGGAAAATGTAACATAAAGGAACCTCTCAGTAACAGCAACCATAATATGGTCCAATTTACCCTAAATACTAGCTGGGACCTGATACAAGGCAAAACAAGGGTACAATGTTACACCAAGGTAAACTACCAAGAGATCAAACAATATTTGGGAAAGTGGGACTGGAGAAAACATTTGGAAGGTCAGATATTGAAATCACAATGTGATCTCCTATATTCAAAATTATACTTCTGCATCACATCCATTGTGCCGGTAAAATTCAAGTATAACAACAAAGGGAAGATTCCTGTCTAGTACACTAAAAACATTAAGAATTTAAATAAGAAGAAAAAAAAAAACGTGTACGTTACTTTTAAAAATATTCTTGGCACACATACTTGGTTGGCATATAAGGAGATGGTTAAGAAATACAAGAAGGCTATAAAGGATTCAAAACAGGAGTATGAATGAAGGATAGCCACAAGCACAAGTGACAACCAAGAAACTTTTTTACAACTACATAAATAGTGTAAAGAAAGGGAGCCCAAAATAGGTCCTATCAGTACAGAAGATACAGTCATTAGGGAGTGACAGACAATGGCTGAAGTATTTAATAAGTATTTTACCAGTATATACCAGTCAAGTGACATGTGTAGTCAAGAGTTACACATGAGTATATATGACTCTTGAAATTTTATTGCATGAGGTTAAAAACAAGTTACTCAAACTTAAACCCAACAAATCTCCAGGTCTGGATGAACTCCATCATGTATTTCTGAATGGACTGGCAGATGAACACTCAGGTCCACTTGCAAACATATTTTCTAGTTCAATCTCTGACAGTGCAGTTCTTCCAGAATGAAAGGTTGCCAAAGTCATACCTGTCCACAAAAAGATCCCTAGATGTAATTATACTAACTACAGACCTATAAATCTGACATCCATTATGGGGAAAATAATGGAGTTTGTCAAGAAGGAGTTTATAGATCATGTTACCAGGGAGGGTTTGGAAGACATAAATCAGCATGGATTCGGAGCACGTAGAACATGTTTAACAAATCTCTTACACTTTTCTGAACCTATCAGTAGTGTTCTGGACACTGGGTTACCAGTTGACATTCTTTTCCTTGATTTTTCAAAAGCCTTCAATGTCATGCCCCTTAGCCCACTGTTAAATTACCTACACAGTATAAATTGATGTCCTAACATAACTGCTTGAGTTAACTTACGGTTGATTGGCAGGAGGCAGAGAGGATGTGTTGCTGGCATTACTCATCCTGGACAAAGGTTGCGAGTGGTGCTCTCCAGGAATCAGTCCTGGGTCACACTTTTTAGTATATATATATATATAGCATCACTACAGACATCAACATGTTTTTGTACCTGTAAGTTCACAGATGATGTGAAGGATGGGAAAATTGTTGACAGTGAAAAATCTACTGAGGAATTCCAGAATGAAATAAACAATACTGTATCATGGGCCACCAAACATAATTTAACATTTAACACTGAAAAATGTAAAGTAATTCACAGTGGAGGTAGGAACAGGAAGGCAGTTTATTACATGTATGGAAATAAGTTGATAGAAACTGAAAAAGAATGTGATCTATGGGTTAGTATTACAAACAGGATGTCACAAGATACACAGTGTAAGGAGACGTTTAGTAGGTGTAACAAGATCATGGGCTGTCTGCTCAGAAACATCAAAAGCAGACACAGAGAGGTCTTGGTGCTTTTGTATAGGTCATTGGCTCGACCGCACCAGGAATACTGTCTACAGTTTTGGGCCCCTAGTACCAAGCATAACATTAGGTTGCTGGAAAGTCCACAGACAAAGGCTGCAAAAAAAGTTAGGCAACTTTTAAACATGCCTTATAGAGAGACTGATAGAGGTAAACCTTTACTCCTTGGCATATAGAAGAGAAAGGGGGGGAGACCTACATATGCCTAGTCTACAGGGAAGTGTACAATTCTGTTATGTTCCAGGTTGGTAATGAAACATCCAGCAAGTGAAAACAGATTCCACTGCTATCAGTTGAAAGGTGATGTGTACAAGACTGAAAAACATGGGGCTTGGTTTAACCAAAGAATAGTCAATGCCTGGAGCAGGCTACCATATGAAATAGTAACTAGCAAAACCCTGAGGGCCTTTAAGAAGTCATTGGATAAATATATGGGAAACAGGAAATTCGAGGTTTTGGAAAAAGCTTGGGTGAGTTTCATGGCCAAATAGCCACTAACTTGTATACTGCTATGATCCTATGATCTTATGACAGGCAGTTTTGGATGTGGAAGTATACACACAATTTCAAAATGTGACAGGAAGGTACAATTTTAGAATGTGGTGGAGATATAATAATATATCAGACTTGATACTAACCAACATCAAGAATCTCTGCTCAACACCTCAAATACTGCTCCCCCCCCAGTGACATTGATCACAAATGGTTCTCATTAACTTAACAAAAAATACTAAAATAATTAATGGAAAATCAAAATTACTCCAAAGCTGTCTATGTAAATATTAAAACCTATCTTCACAACTGGAACTGGAAAGAGACCTTAAATAAATGTAGTCTTGAAGAACTATGGGAGCATATTAAAAAGGAAATTGATTACTGTATTGCTACATGGGTGCCTCTGAGAATGGGAAAATAAGGAAATTAATCAACAAAAAGAAAATAGCATACTGCAAATATAAGCAATCCAATACGAATAATGACCTGAATAAATTTAGATTGTTAGCCCAAAAAACAAAAAAAACACATCCGTTTGGCAAAAGAAAAGCTAGAACTAAATTTGGTTGAAAAAACTGGAGACAATAGAAAACAGTTTTATAATTACATTGGGACACTAAAAGGAACGCAACACAGAATTGGTCCATTTGATTCAAATAATAAAATACTGAATGATGAGGCTGACATGGCTGAGGCACTCAATACATACTTTGGAAGTGTCCTTAAAATGGATAGCAGTTCTGATTTAGACACCCTGGACACAAGTGGCCCCATAATCACCTTCAATGAATAAGAAGTATTAGATGCCATTGGGCAGTTAAAAACTGGATTATCTCCAGGACCAGATGGTGTAAGTCCATATTTTCTAAAAAAAAAGTGAGCAATGAGCTTCTAGGACCACTAACTATCTTGTTTAATATTTCCATTAAGGAAGGTAAAACCCTTGAATCATGGGGGGAAGCTAATAAAACACCACTTTTTAAAGGCGGTAATAAAATGCATGTAATTATAGACCTATTAGTCTTACATCAATCATCAGTAAACTATTAGAGAGATTAATACAAAACAAAATTCTTGAACATATTAATAATAGTAGTTGTTTTGACATCTCACAACATGGATTTACATCAGGTCAGTCGTGCTTAACTAATTTAATAAACTTTTTTGTCCCAATCAGTGAAGCGCTGGATTAAGGACTGCCGGTCGATGTAGTTTTCTTGGATTATGTCAAAGCATTCGACACAGTTTCCCATAGAGTGTTAACGGAACAATTAGTCATTATAAATCTCGATGGAAAAATCATAAAATGGATCGACTCATGGTTAAAAAATAGACAGCAGGAAGTAGTCATTGGCATGAATCTGAATGGACACGTTACCAGCGGGGTACCTCAGGGCTCTGTGTTAGGCCCATTTGTATTTAATATACTTATTTCAAGCATGCAGACGAGCAGCGGTGTCTGTTATTAGCAACTACGCAGATGACTGCAAAATTGGATGCTTTGTAAACAATGCTGAATCAGTCAACAATTTATAAATTAACTTAAATAAATTATGTAATTGGGCAAACCTAAACAAAATGAGTTTTAACGAACAGAAATGTAAGGTAATGCACATGGTCAAAAACAATGTGAAGGCACATTATGCAATGAATAATATACAACTAATAACAACTACGGAAGAAAAAGATTTGGGTGTCACAATTACAGATAATCTTAAATTTGACACAAAGACAAATATAACAGTTAAAACATTTTATGGCATCCTTGGGTGTATTCAGAGGCATATAAAAAGCAGAAAAGCAGAAGTCCTACTACCCCTATACATTAGTCTTATTTGACCACACTTGGAGTATTGTGCTCCTTTCTGCACCCCTACGGCTATAGGAACTAAAAAAATGGTTGAGAAAGTCCAATGCACAGTTACAAAAAAAGTAAGTAAAGTAAAAAACAAGGACTACAGTGAGAGATTAATAGCCCTGAACCTGTTTTCCCTAGAATATAGATCCTTAAGAGGGGACCAGATCTATTTATTTAAAGCATTTCAAAACAGCTCAAGGCTACGATTTGTCTTGAAAAACAAACACTACAAAACGATACCAGGTCCCATAAGTTCCAGCTTAAAATCACTGTAAGTAAAACAACTAGGCGGAAAAAATTCTTCACGCATAGAGCTCCACCTAGAAACATAGAAACATAGAATTTGATGGCAGATAAGGACCGCTTGGCCCACCTAGTCTGCCCATTTTCCTACCTAACAGATAAGCTGCAGATCCTAGTTAACCAACAGCTTACTTCCTCCTACCCCCCACTAGGACTGCCTTATATCTGTCCCATTCATTCTTGAATTCCTCCACCATTCTTGACTCCACGACCTCCTCAGGGAGGCTGTTCCATGCATCCACAAGCCTCTCTGTGAAAAAATACTTCCTCACATTACCTCTGAGCCATCCCCCCTCTATCTTCAAATTGTGCCCCCTTGTTCTTGCACATCTCTTTTTCTGAAAGATGCCACCCTCTTGGACTTTGTTAATTCCCTTGAGGTACTTAAGAGTTTCTATCATGTCCCCTCTCTCCCTCCTTTCCTCAAGGGTATACATATTAAGCTCCTTTAGTCTTTCTTCATATGTCTTCTGGTGTAGACCCTGCACCATTTTGGTTGCCCTCCTCTGGACAGCCTCCACTCTGTCTATGTCTTTGCGGAGATAGGGTCTCCAGAATTGCACACAGTACTCCAGATGGGGTTGCACCAACTGTCTGTACAGAGGGAAAACAACTTCCTATTTTGTATTATTGATGCCTCTCCCTATGCATCCCACTATCCCCCCCAGCCTTCCTTACTGCCTTCTCACATTGCTTGCCCACCTTAAGGTCATCTAATATATTTACCCCCAGGTCTCTTTCCAGTTTTACTGTTGTCAGTATCTCACCCCCCATTGTGTGCTCTTCCCCTGGGTTTTTGTTTCCCAGGTGCATTACCTTGCACTTCTTTGCATTGAATCTGAGCTGCCATACATTTGACCATTCATCCTACCTTGCCAAGTCCCTTTTCATCCTTTCCACTCCATCTTGTGTATCAACCCTGTTGCAGATCTTTGTGTCGTCTGCAAAGAGACATTATTTTCCTTCCGGTTCCTCTGCAATGTCACTTATAAAGACATTAAAAAGGACCGGTCCTAGTACTGAACCCTGCAGTACCCCGCTAGTAACCCATCTTTATTCACTGTGGTCTCCATTTACTACTACCCTTTGAGTCCTGCTGTCTAGCCAATTTTTTATCCAGGCTGTGACCTTGGGACCCACTCCAAAGCTGGCTAACTTGTGTATTAATCTTTTGTGTGGGACTGTATCAAATGCCTTGCTAAAATCTAGGTAGACCATGTCCACAGCCCCTCCCTGGTCTACTACTTTGGTCACCCAGTCAAAGAAATCTATTAGATTCATCTGACATGACCTTCCCATCGTGAATCCATGCTGCCTTGTGTCCTGTGCCCCACTGGCCTCTAGGTACTCAACAGTTCTTTCCTTCAGAAGTGATTCTATCATTTTTCCTACCACTGAGGTCAAACTAACTTTTCTGTAGTTTCCTGCCTCTGTCCTGCTCCCACTTTTGTGAAAAGGAATCACATCCACCCTCCTCCAGTCCTCAGGTACCACCCCATCCTCCCATGATTGGTTAAAGAGAGTAGTCAGCGGTGTCACTAGTTCTACCCTTAGTTCTTTTAGAATTCTTGGGTGAATCCCATCAGGCCCCATTGCTTTGTCCACTTTCAATTTTATTAGTTCTTTCAGAACCCTTTCTTCTGTAAATGGACTGGTATCGACCCCCATCTTCAGAGTGTTTCTCTTGTTTGGTTTAGGTACCTCCCCCTCCTCTTCCTTTGTGAATACTGAGTAGAAATATTCATTCATTGACTGTCACCATCTTCATAGGGATTTTCTATGCCTCAGCCATGATCTCACCCACCTCTCTGACTGACTTTCTCCAACATCACCTCACATTCCTCCATGAGTGAACTCATTTTGCTCTCCCATTTGTCTAAATCAACCACCCAGAGGACCGAGTCCCTAAATTTGTCCCAAGTCATCTCAGAACCCACTTGACTCTATCCCCACTCCTCCAATCACTCCTTGTTGGACTGGGTCCTGTCCTGCCATCCCTACTGCATTATTACAGCAGGTGTTTTGCTTGATTCCATCAGTGACCATTGCATGATGTGCTGCATCAGGAAAATAGGGTGTCCCTTTGGACCCTAAATATATCTGGTCCAGGTGCTTCCAGATGTTGAACATCAGTGCTTTCCTGAGAGACCTGGCTACAACAGACCAGTTGGCCATTCCACAGACCTCCAACATTGATGTGACCCTCTCTGTCTTTCATTCCAAATTTTCCACAGTATCAGACTTGCATATTCCCTTCAGGAAACCCAGGGTCAAATCTTTCCATCTCACCTGGATATCATCTGACATCATTGATTTATGTAAGTCCCGGGATTTTGCCTGGACCCACTATAAATTATTCCATTCCCTTCTTGATCTCCTCCACAAGACCCTGAGAACCAATTGCAAAAAGGCTGTCTGGGCTGCAAAACCCCATTATTTTAAAGCCAACCTCCAGAACAACCTTAATCTCCCTGCTAAATTCTGGAAGGTAGTCCACTACCTTTCTGGCCCCTCTACCTGGTCTGCTCTTCCCATTCTAATGGTTAATGGTTCACCTGTGTCTGACTCTTTCTCTGTTGCTACTCACTTCAGTGAGTTCTCCACCACATGTGCACTCCCCACTTCCATTCCAGACTCCTCTCCCTCTTTTCCTGTTCCCCCTTCCTCTCCTCCCCCATGCTTCACTGGGATTCCATTTGCCATTTATCTACCCTCAATGCTACCAGACTCTACCTGGGGATGGAGATCGGTGGGGGAGGGACAACTAGCCACCAGAGAGGATTAAGACTGTACATGGGGATGGCAACTGGTGGGGGGAGGGACCACTAGCCACCAGGGTGACATTACTTTATCACATCCAAATGGCGATTGGCAGGGGTAGAGGGGCCACTTGCACAAGGGGTAGCTCTCAGGATATGGTCAATTGGGGGCAGTGCAGTGCAGTACAGTCTCGCTCCCTATGCAAATCAGCCCATAATGGGCATGCAAATAGACCCTAACACCTTGCATGCCCAGTGACCTCATTTGCATAGGTCCATTTGAATATAGAGAACTTAGCACAGGTGCAAGCAATTGTATCCCCCTATTTTGGGGCCTATGTCTGCTTGGTGCTACTAGGTGGCTTAGCACTGGGTGTCAATGACCCTGTATTCAGCGGGATAGTGTCAATGTGCTATTCCACTGAATATAGCAGTTTTGGGTACCTGGGCAACTGCAAGGGGCAGCGCAAAGTTTTGCCCTCTGCTTTGCCCAGATTTGAATATTGGGCCCCAGATGATGAACAGAAATGGGAAACTATAACATTCAGGATTTCTTTGTTCATGCAATAGACCATCAGTAAAACATAACTTCTGAGGGTAAAAGAGAGTTGTTGTTTACTGGCACTAAACAAGAGGTAATGCACTGAACCAGAGAATAAACACAAGATGGAAAAGAGAAAGAAAACAAACACAGGATATATTAAGGAAGAATGATAGACATTTTGGAGGCTCTGAGAAATTGTGGTATGGAGCAGGCGGACTGTTTATACAATCTTTGCATGTGGTAATTTTGGAAAATACTGGTAGGAAATTGTGGAGGATATAAGGGAAAGTACGGAAAACAGAAATGGGCAATAATTAGGAATCATTTGCAGGATTCTCTTCACAAGATAAACTATCTAAAGGTTAACCTTAGGTTTATATAGTTCTAATTATTACAGCACTATAAGGTATCTATTGGAAGTAGTTACAAAATTCTCTCAAATAAGTGAGGAATTCTGGGGCACAGTGAATGTGATTTAATAGATGGAGAATATGACACATTGCAATGCAGCAGAAGGGTGCCATTGACAATAAATGGATATTATAGGTGGTTTGTATCACTCCCAATAATTAATTTTATTCTTTGAGGAAATTCATTGGAATACAAAATGTCTAAGAAGATATACTGAAGTAGATGATTCACTGCTAAAGTATACAAGTACTTTTGTAAAAAGTCATAAAGATCCAAATGGGGAAAAGGCTTTTTTTCTGAAATAAGTGTATCCTCTGGCCCAAAAGTGGTGTTATGGTATGCCAAGGATTAGCAACTCAGGAAACAAAATATTCAGCATAGAGGCAGAAAATGGGGGCGGGAGAGTATCAGCTAGCAGGTTGCAGCCTAAGTGTCTAATTCAGTTCTGCTGGAAAGGAGACTGTGCAGTGCTGCTGCTTTTGCCTGGCAGCCTCAAATTCTGAACTATTTTACTGCAAGCTGAGCTGCTCCAAGCAGCTCAGAGCTGAATTTGTGGGGGTTCCCTGAAATTGTTCCCCTCTGAGGGTAAGGGTCACCCAGCTGGAATCCCCAGATGATAGCAATAATAATAATAATAATAATGATAATAATAATATGAACAAACTGTATAACAAAGTCCGCAGAATAAAGCCATGAGGTCTATTGAGACTGCTCATGTTGCAGGATCCTCAGCATCAGCTACTTACCCTACCCCCCCTTTAGAATCTACCAATCCCCTTTGTCTGACCCTCTCTTGACCCTTATTTTCCCCTAAATGCTATCCTCTCATGAAGCTGCCTACCATTTTCAACTCTTCAGGAAGCCCATCCCAACCTGCCACCACCTACTCTGTGACGACATGTCTCCTAGCCTGTTTTCTAAACCTTACCCCCTCCAACTTGAGACCCATCAGGTTTCGGTTCCCACTAATTTGAAGAGACCCCATCCTTGTTCAACCTATTTATTCCTTTGAGACACTTGAAGGTCTCAATCATATCTCTCCTCTCCTCTCATCCAGGGAGTACAGGTTTATGGCCTCCAAGATCTCCTCATTCATACATTCTACCTTGCTAGTGCATGATCATCTTAGTTGCCCTCCTTTGGAGTGTCTCCAGCAGGATTATGTCCTCCTTAAAGTATGGGCACCAGTATGGTACATTGTCCTCCAGATGCAGCCTTACTAATGACATATACAAGGATAGTATTACCTCCTCCCACCTGTGGCTGAACCCCTGGCAACATGACCAATATTTTATTTGCCTTTGCTGCTGCTTTCCCACATTGTGTGGAGTGTTTTGAGTCACTAGTGATCATCACTCCCAGGTCCTTCTCCTCTGATGCAGATGCCAACACCTCTCCCAGGTTGTACTCAGTCCTTGGGTTCTTTGCTCCAGTGTGCATAACCATGAATTTCTTTACAATGAAGCCAAGATGCCAGATCCCAGGCCACCTGTCCAGCTTTCCCAGATCTTCTCTTAGGTCTTGTATTCCTCCTGCTGTGTCCACTTTACCACAGAGTTTTCTGTTATCTGCGGATAAACAAATTTTGCCTTTAATGCCATCCCCAATAGTATTGATGAAGACATTGAACAGCATCAGTCTGAGTACTGAGCCCTGTGGGACCCTACTGGTGACATCCCTGGTACAGGAGAGCTCACCTCCCACCACACAATCTGGGTACTGCCCCTCAGTCAGTTTTCCACCCACCTGATCAACTTCTCACCAACTCCTAGATCTGCCAACTTCCTGATCAACCTCTTGAGGGGTACAGAGTCAAAGGCACTGCTGAAGTCCAGGTAAAGAAACCCCACTGTTTGGCCCCTATCCACTGTTTAGTGACACAGTCAAAGAAGCCAATCTGATTTGTTTGACACTACCTCCCTCCCATAGACCCACATTGCTTCTCATCCTAGAGACCATTCTCATCTAGATACTCTACTAATCTTTCCTTAAGTATGGTCTCCACTGAGTTTGTACACAATTGAGGTCAGACTGACCAGTCTGAAGTTCCCTGGGACATCCTTGGGACCTCTCTTATGGAGATGCACTACATGTGCCACTCTCCAGTCCTGCAGTATCATGCCTGACTCCAGTGAACTACTGAACAGGTCAGCCAAGGGATCTACAAGCTCCCCCTCCAGTTCCTTAAGCACCCTTGGCATATACTGTCTGGTCCTGGGGATTTTTCTACCCTCAGTGCTAAAATCCCTGACCTTACACTATCCACCTCTTTTAAAACATCTGTGTGCCTTCACAGTCTTTCTCTTCTCCTTCCCCCTAGTGGCACCGGTCTCTCTCTCTCTCTCTGTCTCTCTCTCTGGTGAAGGCAGAACAGAAGTACTCATTCAGTACCTCTGCTTTGTCCCCATTCTCCTCTACCCTCCATTCCATTTCCTGAGCCTATCGGTCTCATGTTTCTTGTCCCTTTTCATAATAATATAGTGAAAAATACCTTCTCCTCCTTTTAATTCTCTCAGCTGCAGTTCCTTCTGAGCTTTAGCCTGCTGGACTATTTTGACTGCTATGCTAACCATCTTACATTATCTAACTAAAATGAACTAAAAATACCACCAACAGCTTAATCTGGTTCAAGGTCAGTTTGCATTCACCTGTATCCCCTTCCCCCAGGGTCGTGCCTGAAAATAGGCAATAATTTGTCTAGTGCACTTACCCGGTCAACAAACACTAAATAAGAAATAAATAAATAAGTGAGTCTTCAGGTAGTCCTCACTGTCTTCCTCCCTCTGGGTTCTTCTGAATGTCTTGTAGGTTGATCTCTTATCCCTTACTGTCTGGTGCCCTCAGTGCTAAACCACTGTGTGCTGTGGCCCTCATGTTCATCCCTTTGAGTCTAACACGCTCTCTTAGGACAACCATTATTCCATCCTTGATGATGGGCCACTTTTGGTTGACCCCCATATCCACTTGGATGCTTGCCAAGTGACTCTTTAGCAGCTTGTCCATCTTTCTGAAGTCTTTCTTTCTTAACTCATTGCCTCCTAGAAACGTCTGTAGGCATAAACAAATCTAACTACAGTGTGTCACAGAACCCCTACAGAAGTCACCTACAGACTTCCTGTGTGCCCTACAAATGTCTGGAGAAGTCACTCACATATTTTAATATTACTTGCCAGCCAGAATTGATTAGAATTGACTGCATAGTACCACTAGAAAGGTAATGTTGTGCTGAACAACCTTGCCACTGACACTTTGTGTGTATCATGTTCACTTTAGGAGTTATTCATATTTGTTTATGACATTTTGTCAATCTAGAACCACCTAAGCACTTTGAAAAAAACACACATTCTGTGTATATTTGCCAGTATAAAACAAAAACCAAATTGAGAACAGCTGATTGCATAGCACCGTTGGAAAGGCAATTTTGTGTGGAACAACTGTGCCACTGATACGTTGTGTGTGTCATTTATACTTTAGGAGTTATATGCATTTGTTTATGGCATGGTGTGTATGCCTGACATTTTTTTCCATGAAGACTCACCTAAGAAGCTTGAATAAAATGCACTTTTTTGACACTTCAGCAGGCATAAAAAAAAACGAATTGATTACAATTGGTCACATAGCATCACTGGAAAGGCAATATTGTGCTGATCATCTTTCATGCTGATACTTTGTGTGCATCAAGTATACTTTTGGAGTTATATGCATTTGTTTATGATATGGTGTGTGTGGTTGAGATTCATCCCTCAAATCTCACCAAAGCACCTTGACTAAAATGGGGAAAAATTATGTTTCGTAGTAAAAATATATTTTTTTTTAACAACCATAATAGTAAAACACCATCTAATGTCTGTATGCTTAATTTGGTGTTGATATTTGACATATTTTCAGATAAAAAATGGCATATGTTGCCTTTTTTTAGTGAAAAACTTATTTTTTTCCTGGTTTCGACCAGCATAGAAAAAAACAAAATTACTTATTATTACATGCATACCACCATTGAAAAGGCCATTTTGTGCTGAATAACTCTGCCGCTCATATTTTGTGTCTAGCATGTACGGTTATTGAGCTATTTGCATTTGTTTGCAACATGCTGACAATGGCTTGATTTGCTTAGAAAGGCCCAGGATTCACTGTTAAAAGTATACAGGAGATTCAGGAGACAAGTGGTGTGATCTCAGAGTGAGCCTGTGGAGGCAATGAGTTAAAGCTGATGTTTTAGTCTTAATGGGGGCCTTTTCGCTGCCTATGTCCAACTGGAACTACACTGTGCCAAGGACAATCCCACACAGGGATTTCTTGACCTTTATATCCTGGACATGGTCCCCTTTCATCAGCAACATCTCAAGGATTACCCCCTCCCTCATGGGTTCTGTGATGCCCTCTGTCACAAACCCACTTAGCAGTGCATCTAGGTTCACCTGATTCCTGGCGCAGGTCATGGCTGGTACTCTCCAATCCACCTTGGGCAGGTTGAAGTCTCTCTCACTATCACCACCACTCCCTTCTCATCCAGCAGTTAATAGTTGTGAGTTCAACTCCTGTCTCTTTCCTCCTCCTGAATGTTTGGTCTATAAACCACCTCCAACCTCACCTTCCACCTTCCACCTTCTATTAGATAGTAACTGAATCCATGTTGCTTCCACCTCCCCTCTTCTGACTCCTTCCTCCTACAAGTTATATCCTCCCTGATGTAAACCACCACCCCTCCATCTTTTCCAACCTTCCTGTCCCTCCTGTATAATTCAAACCCAGGGATTGAGAGGTCCCAGTATTGGTTAGGTGTGGCCCATGTCTCCTTGACCACCGGGATGTCTTGTCCCCTTTCAGCCAACAATGCCTGCAGGTTATCTATCTTGTTTCCAAGACGTTGTGCATTCATGGACATCACCTTCCACCTAGAGTCTGTGCCCCCTTCCCTTCTCTTCCCTTTCCTTCCCTTCCCTTCCCTTCCCTTTCTTTCCTTTCCATCTGCCTTTCTCATTTCATCCTATTACCTGTGCTCCCCCCACTGCTATCCCCCTTGCTCCACCTCCACCCTTCAGTACTCCACTACTGGTATGAGGGGAGGTCTGCTGACTTCCTCCTCCTGGAGACTCGGATCCTGCATGCATGCTTGTTCACCCAGTAGATTAAATTATGTTTTTGGTTTATGTACTCCTCAGCTTGTCCCTGAGTATCCTCAACCACTTATTAATACTGAGGTGCAGTCTGTCTGGTGCAAAAAGGGTTTTATCTGACCAAGTCTCCCTCCATTCCCCAATAGTGTCATACTCTTCCTCCTTACACCACTCCCCCAGCCAGTCATTGAACTCCTGTATCCTTTTCATCCTGACCATTCTGGCTCTCAGTACTGGCAACAACTCCAAGAATGGAATTATGATGGCTAACTCTCTGCAGGTCCTTCCTACCACTGTGAATCTTTCCTGTACTACCCCATCTCCTCCCTGGCTAAGTTGTTGGTAACTAGGAGTATAACTATGAATGATTCCCCACAACTCCACTCACCAACTCACCGGTTTCTGGGTGCATACTCTCCTCTGTCATCCTGGGCATGCAAAGTACCTTCCTACCCCTTATTCAAGCCCCCCATTTTTCCCCAGTGTATAAGATTAATTATAGAGTCCCCTAGGATTACCACCCTTCTTCCCCCATTCCTGACTCTCTCTCTTTTCCTTCTTTGACTGTATTATGAGCTTCTCCCCACCTAACTGCTCCTCCTCCATCATGGTTACCATCCCACACTTATTCTCTCCAAGCCCTGCTTGACTGACACCCCCACAGCATTTACTCACCACTCCATCCAGTTTCCTATCCTCCACCTTATCCTTTCCTTTTTAGCCACCCACACACAACCTCTCCTTCCCTGATCCTCCTGTCACCTTACCCCTCCCTCCCTACACCACCTACTCCACTCTCCATGTTCTTTTTTCTCCGACTACCATGACTACTTTGTGCTGTCCATCTCCTGTTCTCCTATCTTAATCCCCCAATCCCATTGTCTTAACCCAGCCTATCTCTTTTCACCTGCTGTTTCCTTCTCCTCACTTATAGACAGTGGGTGAGCTACTCTGTTCCTTAATGGAACCCCTTTGATTGTTCCCACTCCTTTTGCATCTTTCATGGCCCCACACCTTCTCCTACCACTTGTCATTCCTCCTCCTCCCTGGGTTCCTCCACACTCTGAGGTAGGGGTACCCCCATACTTTGGGTGATCCCTTGTACACCCAACCCATGCCGGCCAACCTTGCTTTCCTGGACATCCCCAATCTGTCTTTCTCTCCCCTTGCCAGCTCCTCCTACACTCCAAGCCAGCCTCCCCAGTTTCCATCTGGGCTGCTTACCTCTGCTCTTAGGTGCTTCAGACTGTTGCACACAGGATACCCCATATTACCCACATCACTTGAGGAATACTGCTGCCCCACAACCATTACAGCAAACCATCCTCCTCCCACTATCCTGATGCCTGTACATGCTTCTATTCCCTCACTTCCTGTTCACCCCTGGCCCACTCATCCTCTATATAGAAACCTCTGTATATAAAACATTTGGAGATGACTGCAAAAGTCACAATCCCCCATCATCCTAGGATGCTAACCTTCAATACTCTAACACCTTGCCACTTCCTTGAACCTCAATACAAATGTAAGCTGACCCTAGGTAGAGACAAGCTGCATTCCCTTGCCTGTGTTACCCTTGTGGGCTGGTCCAAGATGAGAGCCAGCTGCCATTTAAAGACAAGTGTCTCAAATGACAAGTAGAAGGGGAACCATATTTGAGTTACTACTGGATCCAGTCTGAGAGATTCTGAGGAAAACACGGTACAGATGTAGTGTGTGGTATTGGTCTCCTCCAGGTCTGAATTGAAATGAGAAGAAGGAGAAGGAGAAGTTGTCAATAATTGAACTGGGAGGAGAGGAGTGCAGAGAACACCCCTTAACTGAGGGTCAGGCCATCAGTGGTACTTTATGAATACAGGACCCCCATGTAAGATCACTACTGGGGGGGTTAAAAAGTCCAAGAGATGCATGCCAGAGAAGTGAATCCTTGTCAGCGTGCCACCAAGAAAAGGTTCCTTTGGTCAAAGATGACTTAAAGCCTAATCATTTTTCTCAGCTCACCTCTGGGTCCTCTTCAAAAGAAATAAACTGCGTGCTACGCCTTGTTTGCTACCAGAAGGGAGCCATTATGCTGTTCTATCCTCCTGAACAATCCAAAGCTGCTTTACTCAAGTGCTTGTTGAGGCAGTGTGTTATTTAAAGAGAGAAACGGGTTGCATTCTGCCCTAATGCTCCTACTTGCTGTATTGTTCAAAGTTATAAAAGAAACCCTGGTCATCCGCCTCACACATCTCAAACAATTCAAAGAAGCATTGTGTGCTAAAGAAAGAAAGTTCACTTGTACACCACAGGTTAATGCTTTGCATTAATTTTAACAGTCAAATAATTGCTTAATATTCAAGATAGTGTGAATAGCAGACTTCCAGTCACCAGTTACTGGCCCCTATTCTCTAAGGTGTGGAGAGTCTATGCATCGCATATCTAGGGCATGTAGATCCTCCATGGCTGCCACGCCCCAGCACCTGATTCTTCAAGAGGGAACAGGGCTGTTACATGCTGGTTCCCCCATCCCACTGGTGATCTCAACATGGGGTGGTCCAGGGGAGGTGTAGGGGGCATGCCTGTGCTCCATGCTATTCTCAGCAGCATGAAGTGTTGGGTGAAGGGGACACAGACTACACATTCCCAGAGTACACATAGCCATTGCACACCCCCTATGGATGCCGCCGGCAGCCACGGTGGTCAAGTCAAGGCATGGAGTACCCCCCGCATGCTGCGCAAGCCCTTGGGTACCCCATGGAGGGCCAGGGGTGGCCATCCAGTCACCCACTCACCCACCCCAGTGTCATGGCTGCATTGGTACAGCCTAAATGTTATAGTGGCCCATGTGCAATAGTGAGTCCAGTGGCAGACCAGGTCCAGGCATCCAATTGGATGCTCACCAATGTCCGGAGATTGGCCCCGTGAACTGGCATGCTGGGGGGTGGGGCCATGAAAGGGGGCCACATGGTGGCCAATGGACATGCATATGGCCACTGCACATTAGTCCGTGAGAGTGGGATTCCATAGGGGGGTTACGTGACTCTGGCATGTTAGTCCCACCCCTTGAAGAAAGCCCTCCCATTGTGAGTGAACTTCATTTCTTCTGTGTCTAATGCCTCTTTGAACTGTTTGACCTGACATGGCCCATATGGAAAAGAAATGTATTTTAGATATATTTATAAATGTATATTTCAAATACATGTTTGATCATATGTCTAAAGTATATGCAACATATCTCAAACTGGCTGATTTTGAAATATCAAATTTATTCGCAGAATATATGTGACAGATATATCTAAGGTATATCACAAATATTTTTTCATGATATATTTATTATAGGTACATGATATATATTTTATATATCTGCTTATATAGCTTGAATATTTAAAAGGTAAACTTTTTTTAGTTGACATATATCTAAAATATGTTTTAAATATTTGCATTGTAAAAATATCTTAAAATACACAGAAAAAGAGATCTTTAATCTTGATGTAACATATCTGTAACTGTACAGTTGGAATTCCTCTTATTAGTAACCATTTAGATATCTATAGTAGAATTATCATTTAATGATGCACCATTACCACAGACTTACAGATTATGCATTTGTACTTACACATAGTATTTACCTCTTGATCGTACAATTCATAAAGGCTCAAATTGTTATTTATACCACCCATGTTTGGTTCAGGGGGGAGGGGCTGCATGAAGGGGGGAGGGAGCAACCCTAAAGTTCTCATTTCCTAACTTTTTATGCTTTAACCCTAAATGATGCATTAACACAATTTTGTGCATAGTATTTCCTTACTTTTTGAGAAAGAATAAAAAAGTAGAAAGTCTCACAAGTTGGTGGGAGCATGGGGCCCTTCTCCCATCAACTTGCAAGTTTCTGGCTAACATAACAGTGCAACTAATGAATATAATATTTATTGATAGTAGCACATATGAGTGGGAGCGTGGGGCCCTTTGGGTTCCATGCTCCCAACACCTTGATACAAAACAAAGTTTCATTCATCAGAGTGTCATAATTCCACACCTGTTTACATGACAGACATCTAACAACTGAAAATCACCTCCATGGCAATAACTCTAGGTACCCTATAAATGTGAAGGCACTACCACAATGCAAAATGCCATACGGAAAACATAAAGTGTGTTACACAATATCTGTGCAGCAAATTAATTTTGCAACAGCTAAACACCATAATTCAGATGCACAGGACATCCCCTGAAGACCCTTCAAATGTCAATGTAAAAGAACAAACCAACTCCGAGATATAACATTTGAAAGTTTGAGATTTTCATTCATTGGAGTGGCAGAATTCCACACCTATTGACATGTTACACACCTAATGACTAAAAAGTACATCCACAGCAGTCAGGCCAGCTACCCTACAAATTTCAAGCCACCACCACAATGGAAAACGCTGTTCACAAAACGTAAAATGTGCCACACAATATTTCTGCAAAACATATATTGCCTGACATGTAAACATCATAATTCCCATGTACAGGACATCCTGTGAACACCCTCCAAATTTCAAGAAAAAAGACCAAACCATTTCCAAGATATTTAATTTTAAAGATTGTTCAAATTGGCCTATCATTTGCATTCAAATCTGGCCATCTAGTCCCTCTCTTGCAATCAAAGAATCTCGTGATCAAAGAATTTGCAAGCTCACGATCAAACAATTTGCTGGCTCATGATCAAAGAATAAAAAATGGTGAAAGTCAACTTTTACACATAAATACATGAAACCACCAGTATGGTTCGCTAAAACAAAGCCCTTTGAGCAAAACCCATCCTAGTTTGTGTTTCTAGGTCACCCCTGGGCTGCGAAATTTCAATTTTTCATCTGGCCATCACCTCAGGATCAAAGATCGCGGTCAAAGAATCTCACAATCAAAGAATTTGCAGGCTCGTGATCAAAGAATTTGCAGGCTCATGATCAAAGAATAAAAAATGGTGAAATTCAAATTTTGTACATAAATACATGATACCACCAGCATGGTTCGATAAAAAGAAGCCCCCTGAGCAACACCCATCCTAGTTTGTGTTTCTAGGTCACCCCTGGGCTGAGAAATTATATTTTTTATTCTGGCCATCTGGTCGTCACCTCGCGATCAAAGATTGTGGTCAGAGAATCTCGTGATCAAAGAATTTGCAGGTGTGTGATCAAAGATCGATAGCGAGCCACGATCAAAGAATGAAAAAGTGAAAAACTCTATTTTTTGACCATTTTGAAGAAAACCGTAGGCATGGCTCAATAGATGAGTTAAACCCACCATAGTTTTACTTCAGAAGTCCCCCCTGAGCTGAGAAATTTGAATTTTTCTGGCCGGATAGTGAAAACAAGATGGTGGCCATCATGATCAAAGAATTTCTTGGGGCCAAAGATTCTTTGATTGTGAGCCTGCAAATTATTTGATCGTGAGGAGGGACCAGATGGCCAAAACCCCATTCTTCCTTCACAAAATAACTATATAAATTTTCCCATTGACTTTTAATGGGAACTTAAAAGTTTAATAACCTTTGAATGGATTAATATTTTTTCACCAAACAAAAACGGCATGTTCCTTGACCCAAGCTATTTCAGATGAGTCAAGTCTCAGAGCAGCACAGCACACAGCAGCCGCACAGAGTCATGGACAAAATCCGAAAAACTGCCCACATAACTGGCGAAAAGTGCATTTTTCAGTGTTTTGGTGCTCAAAAACCTAAGTCCAACTGAAATGAAATTTGGCAGACCATGAGATCTACCATGCCCCACCATGCATACCAAATCCCATGCAAATCTGTTGAATGGGTCCAAAGTTGAACACGCAAAATTTCGAGTTTAACATAGAAGTGCCTTCATAACCCGAAATATAGGGGCGTTACTGCGCCCCTATAATATGTATATACATATACATATGCACACACACATATACTGTGTGTATATATATATATATATATATATATATATATACATATACACACAAACATAGATATTGATGGCAGATAAGGACTGCTAGGCCCACCCTATCTGTTCATTTTCTCTCCCCACTGCAAAAGTCACAGACCCTACTTGATCTCCTACTTTACCTTCTCATTTCTCTTGCTAGTGTTCCACTGTGCCTGTCCAATGCATTTTTAAATTCCCCAACTGTGTTTCCTAGCACCACCTCCACTGGGAGTCTAATCTATGCATCGACCACCCTTTCTGTGAAGAAATACTTCCTCATGTTATCCCTTAGTCAACCCCCTTCCAACCTCATGTCATACCCCTTCATTCCTGAACATCTCCTTTTCTGGAAGACATGACATGACCTTTCTACTGTGAATCCACACATATATATATATATATATATATATATAGCTAGGGTTGAGAAAGCACTTTAATGTTAAACCTCAAATTTTTCACTTAATAACTTTGCCACCGTATGATGGATTTGCCTGAAAGTTTGCAAGCACAGTCTGGTGCCACAGATCTCTGTATCTGGCAAGTTGCGTTATGGTCAGATGTATGGTTGCAGAGCTGCAGAACACAAAATAATGCAAAAAAAACCACTGGACTTTTTGTACATTTCTTTGCTCGCACCCACAGCCCACATGATTTGTCCATTTGGTCTGAAGTCTTCAGGGAATATGCAGTCTGGGTCACATATGTATCTTTTGAAGATTTGGTGTAAAAATATTAAACCATTCAAAAGTTATTCATAAAACAAATTTCCCATTATAGTCAATGGGGAAAAATACATGTGTCTCACAAAAGTGTTGCAAGTACCATTTTCCTTTTGCAAATGGCCCTTTTCCTTTTATGCTGCCATCATCTTGTTTTCAGTTAGTGAGAGAGAAAAATGCCTGGTGTTTAAATTTGGGACCCGCTAGGTAAACACTGACTGCTGGGTTTATCTAGTTGGATCCTGATGATGCCAGCCCTATCATTTTTTGGAGGTAAAACTCCCCCCGAAATGTTGTTTTAAAACTCAGAGCACCAGTACTTTCACAAATTGTGGTAAAAACATCCACAACACTTTCACAAATGTGAAAGTTTCGTGCTGTTTCCTGCAAAACTTTCGCAATTTGTGAAAGAACTTTGCTCAATAAAACTGCAAATCTTTGCCATCCCCCTGCAATAAAACAGTTGGGGCTTTTGGGCTGAAATTTGCAGGGTGACAAGCCCTGGTCCCACAGATGTGCCTTTTGGTGGTTTAGTGCCAAAACATTTAACTGGCCCAAAGTTACAGTGTTTCAAAGTTGAGAATTTGCACATAGGACAACATTGCAGTGCCCATGATGCCTTCCGGCCCCCGTACCTTGAAAACTAAGCAAGATATGGATTTTTTGCTAGCCACAGTTTAGATCACCTTTGGTTGCTCTAAACTGTAGAATCAAGTCTGGAAATCATAGATTACACCAGCAGTGTAATTTTTTCCCCACTTACTACGATTACGGAGATACTGTCAAATTTGTGTCACAAGGGTTCCAAGGGTGCCTTTTCAGCATATTTCGGTGCCCATATCTTGTAAACAATGTGAGATACAGATTCAGTTGATGCATGTCACATGGATGACTCTCTGTCATGATTACAACAACAGTTTAATTTTTTTCCTAGTTGCTACGGTTCCTGAGATATTGGCAGATTAGTGTTACAAGGGTTCCTTGTCCTGTAGTTCTGCTGTATAGCTCCATAGTTATGTATAAGTTGGAGTGGGGCCCGTGCCCCCACATATGCATACCATTACACAAAAAATGGGCAATCCAGGCCCTGTGCTTCCACTAACACATACTACTTACCAGTTACATTACACTTTCTCAAAAAAGAAGTGACATTCATGGCAAAAAACTCCATTAATGCATCACTTAGGGTTCGTAGCACAGTGGCAAAAGCATGGAAATGTGGTGTTAGGGTTACCACCCCTATCACCCCACCCCACCCCCACCATCCACATACCAGCAGGCATCTGGGGATGCATTGGGGTTGTCATGCCTAACACTCACCCCATTCTCCTATACTGCACCACCTCAGCTTCTTTACACAATGCATACCTCAATGCCAGTTGGTGTGTGGATGGTGGGTGGGGTGGGAGTGTGATGGTAGGCGTGATGACCCTAATACCACATTTTTATGCTTTTGTCACTGTGCTATGAACCCTAAATGATGCATTAACGTATATATATATATATATATATATATATATAGACAGAGAGGGAGAGAGAGATTATAGTGGCACGGCAGTGCCACTATAGTTAGGGTTGAGTACCCCATTTAAGGTTAAATCTCAAATTTTGCACCTTAATAACTCTGCCACCATACAACAGATTTGTGTGAAAGTTTGCGTGCACGGTCTGGTACCATAGATCTCTGGATCTGCCAAGTTGCATTATGGTCAGATGTACAGTTGCAGAGCTACAACGGGCCAAAAAACACATAAATTACTTGTTTTTGTGCTTTTCTTTGCTCACGGCTACAGCCCGCACGTGTTCAGTCCAAAAACTTCTGGAACATGCAGCCAGGGTCCCCAGTGTGTCTTTCGAAGATGTCATGAAACAATATTGAACGGTTCAAAAGTTATTCAAACAAAACTGTTTCCCATTATAGTCTATGGGAATAGTTAACAAAATATGCGAAAGTGTCGCAAATGGCCATTTTTACTTTTGCAAATTACCCTTTTACTTTTGCAAATTGGCCATTTTGTTTTCAGTTACAGCTCAGAAAAATGCATGGCATTTAAAACTGGGACCATCTAGGGAAACAATTCTTTTTGTGTTCACCTAGTCGGGTCCTGAGGATGCTAGATATATCTTTTTTTGGGGTTAAACCCCCCAGAAATATGTTTTTTAAATTTTTGGGAAAAGTACTTTTGGTAAATACTTTCACAAATGTAAAAGTGTCACAAATTTTTTGTGAAACTTTCGTGATTTGCAAAAGCAATTTGTGAAAGTATGGCCAAAACAATAGGAAATCTTTGCCACCCTCCTTAAAAACAAATGTTTGGTCTTTTGGCCTGAAATTTGCAGGGAACAAAGCAAAGATCCCACAGATGTGCCTTTTGGTGGTTTTGGTGCCAAAATATTGCAGGGCTGTAAAGTTTCAGCACTCCAAAGTTGACCATTTTTTTCATAGGGTAACATTACTGCATCAGCCATGCCTTTCGGGTCACGTATCTCGAAAATAGTTCGAGATAAAGAATTTTCATCACAAAAATGCTTAACCAGCCTGGAAAGTCATAAATAATATGAAATTTAATTTTTTTTCTACATCATACGGTTCCTGAGATATACGCAATTTAGTATTCCAAGTGCTCATTTTCCTGTCCGAGGGCCACTATTATGCCCACAATCTTTGTATTCACCGTGCTTCTTGATGCACCTGTTTCGGACACAAAGCATGTGCATTAGCATTTCTGTTAGCGTTACCGTTTGCATTTATATTTGTGCTTGCGTTTCCTTTAGTGTGCATTGCTGTTTCTGTTTGTGTCACCATTTGTGTTACCATTTGCGTTTGCACTTGCATTTGCATTACTGTTACCATTTGCATTTCCATTTGCTTTTGCATTTGCGTTACCATAACCATTAGCGTTTGTGCCTGTGTTTCTGTTACTGTTTTCATTACTGTTTCCTTTTGTGTCATCATTAGCATTACCATTTGCGTTTGCACTTGTGTTTGTGTTATCATTTGTGTTTCCTTTACCATTTGCATTACCATTTGCATTTGCATTACTGTATCCATTACCATTTGCGTTTCTGTTCACGTTTGCATTGGCGTTAACATTTGCATTACCGTTACCATTACTGTTTGCATTTACCTTTGCACTTTTGTTTCTGTTACCATTTGTATTAGCGTTTCTGTTTGCATCACCGTTACCATTTCCATTTGTGTTTGCATTACTGTTACCATTTGCATTTGCATTACAATTTTCACTACCATTCCATTTGCATTTCCGTTACCGTACCTATTAGTGTTTGCATTTTCACTTGTGTTTCCATTACTGTTTGCGTTATTGTTTCCTTTTTTGTCACCGTTGCTGTTACCGTTACTTTTCATATTTGCGTTTCTGCTTCCATTTCCATTACCATTACTGTTTGTGTTTTTGTTACTGTTTACGTTACCATTTGCATTTGCATTTATGTTTGCACTTGTGTTTCTTTTACCATTTGCATTACCATTTCCTTTTGCATCAATGTTGGCATTACCATTACCATGTGCATTTGCGTTACCGTTACCATTCATGTTTTCATTACCATTTGCATTACCGTTTGCATTTGCATTATTATAACCGTTAGCATTTGTGTTTGTGTCCACATTTGCATTGGCATTACTGTTACCACTTGCATTTGCATCACTGTTAGCATTTGCGTTAGCTTTTGCGTTACCATTTGCATTACCATTTGCTTTTGCGTTACCATAACCATTACCATTTGTGTTTCCATTCACATTTGTGTTGCCATTCCCGTTACAATTACCATTTGCGTTTGTGTCACTGTGATAGTTACCATTACCATTTGCATCTCTAGTACCATTACTGTTAGCGTTTGCATTTCTCTTTGCATTTCCATCATGGTTATCGTTACTGTTAGCGTTACCATTTGCATTTGCACATGCTCTTGCTTCAATGTTGCCATTACTGTTAGCATTAGCCTTTCTGTTATTGTTTGTGTTACCGTTACCATTAGCATTACCATATGCATTTCCCACTTCCGTTACTGTTACCATTACTGTTAGCATTACCATTAGCATTACTTTTACCATTGGTGTTACCATTAGTGTCAACATTACTGTTACGTTAGCGGTAGCATCACTGTTACTGTTAGCTTAGTTTACTGTTATAGTTATTATGCTGAAATGGGCAGCATGGTGGGACACAGGTCCCCCACATACCATTCACTATTTATATTGTGCATTCTCAAAGAAGGACATTCATGGCAAAAACTCTGTTAATGCATCAGTTAGGGTTGTTCCACAGTGACAAAAGCAGGAAATTTGGTGTTAGGGTTCAAAACCCTAACTGCATATCCCCCCCACCACCACAACCACACACACACACACACACACACACATATACACACATGCAAGTAGAGGAAGGACCAAGGCAACACAACCAATCACACACAACCAGCAGCAGGTAACAGAAATAACATACAACCATCTAAACCATGAAACCACACCCCCATGCTCCCATCTGCCACACACCAACAGATGTCGGGGTGTGGCCTAGGGTTATCATTGCTAACTCTGATTCAGGATGTTCCATACTCCACCAAACACATATTACTACAGACAACTGGGAATCTTGGGCCTCACGCTGCCACCAACACATAACATAAACTACACATATGCTATTTTGGGGATAACAGGTCCCAAAACAGGATTTTGGACATTCCCTGAAAATACTTTCACAAATCATTTTTGCAAATGCGAAAGTGTCGTGCTATGCATTTGTGACACTTTAGTGTTTGCGACAGTATTTTGCAAAAGTATTTTACATGCTTTCTCAAATGCAGCAGTGTTTTATCTTCCCTTTGTGAAACTTTCGTATTTGCAAAAGTATTTTGTGAAAGTATGCTTCTGATACCTGCCCATCTTTGCTATTCTCCTGCAAGTAAATGGCTGGGTCCTTTAGGCTGAAGTTTGCAGGGTGGCAAGCCCTGGTCCCACAGATGTGTCTTTTGCTGCTTTGGTGCAAAAATAGTTAAGGATGACAAAGTTACACTGCTCCAAAATTGAGCAATTTTCCATAGACTAAAATTGCTGCGCCCATGATGCCTTTCACCACCCATATGTCAAAAATGAAGTGAGGTACACATTGTTTGCTACTGGCAGCTTAGTTCACCTTTAGGTGAACGAACCTCATGGAACAAGTTAGGAAATACTGCATGATGACTGAAGTTGGATTTTTTCCGTACTTGCTATGGTAACACAAGGATACACCTCCTGCTGGTTGTGTGTGATTGGTTGTGTTGCTCTGGTCCTTCCCCTAGTTTTATATATGTGTGTATGTAGTGGGGGTGGGGCGGGAAGGATGTGCAGTTAGGGTTTTGAACCCTAAAACCAAATTTCCCTGCTTTTGTTGCTGTGGAACAACCCTAACTGATGCATTAACAGGTTTTTTGCCACTATATATATATATATATATATATATATATACTAACACATATATATATATATATATATATATATATATATATATATATATATAATACATATATTACAGATACTTTCCAGTTGTATATCAGGCAAAATCCATTTGAACATATATGAAATATTTCTCAGAAAATACATCTCTAATATATTCAATCAATCAAGCATAGGTTTATTGTTCATCCAATTCATAAAAATGATGGACATTACAATGAGTTAAAAATAAGAGAAAAAAAAATCATAAATAGAGTACATCAGTTAAAAAATAGAGGTATAATCATATGTACAAAAAAAAAGCCAAAACCATGGATGTGCATAACATAGAGGATAATGTATGGTCTTTGGCTAATAACCACACTGTAAACACTTCTCGAGGTTGCCATTACATCATTGTAAACCCTAAGAGCACAGCTCAAGAGGTTTTCAGATGTCATGGCAACCTCGAGAAGTGTTTTCAGCGCAGTTGTTAACCAAAGACCATACATTATATTTTATAGTCTATGGGCTATCAAGTTTGTATAATCGCAGATTGAATTACTTCACTGAATTACTTTACAGAGCATTGATTGCTGTGAGCATTCCATTTTGTTAGAACATTGATTGTTGTGAGTATTCCATTTTGTTAGAACATTGATTGTTGTGAGCATTCCATTTTGTTATACCATTGATATGACATATTCAAGAAGGGTTAACAATAAAGTGATATCACAACAATGGCATAACTAGGTTATAATTTGCTTGATTTCAGTTAATAATAAGGGCTTCCCAAACATGACATGTAATATATTAGAGCAGACATTTATTTATATCCAGTTTTAAAATATTTTCATATCATAAATTAATTCAAATGTGCTCATGTAATAAAATGGAAAGATTTTTTCTTTCATTGTTTAAGTTCTTTGTGATGCAAGTGTCTTTTTTTGACTTTCACTATGTAATCACAACATTTGGAAGTCAGAAGAGCACCTTCTTTTGTCATTTGATGGAACAAAATGAACATTGAGTCATAGTCCTGGTTGGTATATTTAAGCAGAAATTCCTTTAGTATTTTCTCCCTAGCTACTCCATAAAGAAGGCATTGAATGGTTATGTGGTAAATCATTTCTGAGAAACTCTTATTACACCTGCAGTGTTCTAAGTCAGGGGCACCACAGGGAGGTTTATTGAAATATGTATATTTTGAAGATACAATCCCAAGTCTAGCCCAAGTGATAATTTTATGATCATGAGGAGAGAATAGGGAGACACAGGGAGGCATTATAGCACAGTGGTTTAAGGCTCTAAGCTGCAAATCTGGAGACAGGGGTTTCAATCCCAGAGCCCCCACTTACATACTGTGTGACCCTAAGCATGTCACTTAACTTCCCTGTGCTCCCAGGTTGCACCTGTAAACAAGCTTTCAGCTTAGTGTGTCTCACCTGGTTAAACAATTGGAAAAAAAAACAGTGGAAAGCTTAAATAGTTTTCTAAGATGCAGTCTACTTTGTTCTAAGCAAACCAAGGAGCTTATCTCTGAGAGTTGACTTGCTCATTTTGTTTAATGGAAGCAGCAGTGAATAATTTTTGCTTTAGTAGATTTTTATATTGAGGTGAAATTTGTATCCCCTTACGAGAATCCTCCCATAGGCGGTTCAATGAGACTTTGAAAATAATGTTTTGAAGTGCTTTTAACCAGTGAGAGTAAAGGTTACCAGAAATCCACTGAAGCTTTTCCCCTAGACAAAGTCTGGGGAGGGGGGTTTACTCCGTTGTTTAAACATTTTAGCCAATAAGAGGCCAGCCTAAGTTCAATTATAGTGGATAATGGAAGGCTACCTAATTCTGCTCTAACTATGAAAGTTACTGTTGAGTGAGGCACTTGTAATAGAGCCTTATAAAGAAATAAAAGGGGAAGTTCCAAAGAAGTATGAATCTTATACCCCCAAATTTCAGCCCCATATAATAATAGTGGATTGATTTTTGCTTCTGCGGCTCTCAGTGCTGGGACAACTGAATGTCCACCGTATTACCAATTAAACCTCTGTAACGCTTTGACAACTAATCTTGCCTTAGATACATATTCTTTATGATGAAGTGGCCATGCACCTTTATCTGTAAATCTAATCCCTAAATAAGTATATGAAGAGACTATTTCAATGAGTTTATTTTCCAGAAAAAACTTGTATGAAAATGAACCTAATTTCTGCTTACCAATATCACAATTTTAGTTTTGCTAAGATGAATTTTTAGTGCAAGTTGGTCACACTTCAACTTAATGAAGTTTATCTTCCTCTGAAGGTCCATAGCAGAGAGAGACAAAAAAAAAGAGAGATTGTCCGCATATGCCAATATTGGAATTTGCTGATGATTTATGGATGGAGAATCTAATTGTAGTGGAGAATCAAACTTAAGTAAAGAATCAATATAAATGCTGAAGAGTAATGGGGCCAATAAGCAACCCCGCTTCACCCCCCCTTGTTGTATTGAAATAGTCTGTTAAATTACCTTTACTATCGTACCGGACAGTGGTAGTGGTATTTGAATATAACAAGTAGATAACATTTAAAAGACTAAAAGGGATACCTCTTTCCAATAAGGTGTCCCAGACTATTTCTCTAGTCACTGAGTCAAAAGCAGCTGAAAAAATCTATAAAGAGAGCATATACCTTCATTTTTCTGTAAATCCTGTATTTTTCCAATATGTATGCTAATATAAAAATATTATCAGTTGTTGAAAATCTATGGCAAAAACCTGCTTCAAAAATAGATAATGGAGTACTTCATCTACCAATTTCTGCAACATACTTAAGGGAATTCTAGTGAAAAAATATTTCCCTCAATATCTGTCAAACTAATCAGTCTATAATTAGATGGAGATTGATAAGAACCATTTGTATGAATGGTATTATTATATTTCTTTCCCATGAAGGGGAGGAAAGAATGTTTCTCTTAAGCATAAATTAAAAAAGTGTGTCAGGAATGGGACCCGATAATTCATATGTGCCTTAGAAATTTCATCAGGAATGTTGTCTGAGCCAGGTGCCTTGTTGTTAACAAGATGGGTTATAGATTGTTCCACCTCATTTAAAGTAATATTCAGGGGGACATAAATGGCTGTAGTGGTCCATCCTGGAGTAGTTCTGTGCAGAGTGTTACTGTTAAAAAGAGATTTAAAGTGAGTATCCCAAATTTCTTTTGGGATATATGATGGAAGTTCCTGAGAAAATGTTTTTGAGTGTTTTGCTACTAATGACCAGAACAACTTAGAATCATTATCAGTGATGGCTTGAAACATATAATTCCATTGTTTGTGTCTAAAATCTAATTTTTCCCCAATAAAAAGTCTTTTTTAAGCTTTATGGGCATTATTTAGATAGAGAAAATTAGTTTTGTTGGATGATTCTTAGCTTTTCTGATCAATATTGCTAATTTATGTGTTTCTAATATACTGATAACATATGTTTACTAACATACACTTAGTGTAGAAATTAGAGTAAAATTATACTTGCATAAAACTATAATAATTTTTCATTAGAGAGTCCATACAATCATTAAAATGTAAAACACAATATTTTCTTTGATAGTATATCAAAACATATAAATTTATTATATTCATCCCCATCGAATTCTGAAAATATCTAAAATATAACTGGAAAAATGCACAGATATTTGAAATATGTGATATATTTAGGCATATTCAGTTATACCCTACATATTAACAAAATACAGTATAGTTCTTTTCCATATGGGTATAATTTAAAACTATATTAAGAGTATATTTGTATGTTTGTATATATTTAGCATCATACAAGGGACACCAAAAATGAAAAGATATAAGTAACTCAATATATATGTTGGATAGATTCAAAATATATATTTATCTAAAATGCAAAATATGCAGAAATGGCAATAATGAGTATGCACAAATAAGTATTTTTGATTTTATTCATGGACATAAAACTGAAAGAACAAAAAAATATATTTTGAAATAGTATAGCAAAAATATATTTTAAATATATATACCTGTATATATCAAAGATGTTTCCCAAATATTTTACATCTTTGATTATTCTGTGAATATTTAGAATACTTCTTGAAATATATTTAAAAGTTTGAGTGTATCTGACATATGTTTGAAACATATTTGGGGATACAAGGATATATTTCAGACATTAAAAAAATATAGATATTTTCCATATGGGGGGTGGCCACTGTAGCATTTACTCCACTGTGTAACTGCTTACTGGACTTCTGACCCCTCAAACAGCTGAAGGCCCCATAGTACCAGTAGCCAAATGGCTGATTGCATTATGGTACCCAAACAGGGACACAGTTTCATATTGAAGTCTTTCAGCTAATTGGAATGAAGTTGCACAGGATAGTGCTTGAGAAATAAGAAGAGGCTAGAGAAACAGGCTGTTCTGCATTGCACAGTGAAAGTGCCTTTGCTGCCACTGAAACTGAGCAGGACACATGAAGACTACAAATGGGACAGTGTTCAGAAAAGAAATTTGCATGTGGGCTCCACAATTGGCCCCTTCACTGTGATGAGCCCTTTATGGAATGCCAAATGAAGCAGCAGGGGAAGTGACTGAGCATGATGAGCATGTTGCATATGAGGAAGGCTCAAGTGTGTGTCACAGCTGCAGAAAAAAAGAGAGATTTTAAGGGCCTGAGTCAAGCAGTAGACAACTCTTAGTGCAGACTGTAAAGACAGAACAGCCCAACAACTGTTCAAAATATATGTACAGTATTTTTGTCAGAATGATCAGCATCATGTCTCCTGCATGCAACCCGGAATCCCAAACATACTGTAGCACAAATACTAAACAGCAGCTGTCCCTAGGAGAAAAAATGCAGATATCACAGCAAATTTGTCTGCAGTACCAACAAGAGCCATAGATGTTAAGCACACAGAAAAGGTAAACATAGAGCGAATTGGATGCACCTGTTGGTTCAGATTTGTGAAGTGTTATTGAGAAGGAGATACATTTGTCCAAAACCATATAAACAGAATGGTCCCTCCATCTTCAGTAATATTTGCACCTGAAATGGGAGGTGGTGAGCCCTATGAATAGTCTTGAGGGTCCTACAGGCCCAATGTGTGCCGTGGAACTGGGAGGTGGAGATCTCTTGGATGCTGCCAGTCTCTGAAGATCAGCTTGTTGGGTAGTTTATCAAAGGAGGGAATTTCTGTAGTGGGACAATGATACAGTAAGTCAGCCAAGTTCCTGAATAGTCCTAGTGAGTCCAGATCTTCCAGGAGTTTCAGCCTGCACCAGATATTTAATCAATTCCAGTTGTTTCTGTTTGATCTGCATTTTTTCTGTTAGTTCCTGCTGTCTGCACCCAGAAGAGGAGTAGTACCTTGGTTTCCCAATTCATACATAACAGTGAGTTCTATGTAGCGAGCCTTGTGTCTGCACTAGGGAAAGAGAGTTGACCTCAGGGCGCTGTCCAGGTATTTGATATTTTACTTTGTTTTCAGATCCAGGTTTCAGCCAAAAGAGACTATAAATTACAGTGCTCAGTAGTTTTAGCCAAAGTGGAGATATCAGCTGTTCGTGTGCTGAGGGAATCACATAATGCTTTAGACCCACAAGCAGCCCTCCTCCAGCGCTCTCTTCTCTCCTGTGGCAGTTTTTGTTTGTTTTTAATACTTAAATCTTGGGTAACTGCTTGACAACAAGCGTGGGTAACAAAGTAAGCCTTAGTGACTTACCAGGTTTCTGCTCATGGTTTGATCCGGCATTATGTCCAAATCAGAGATGCGACAACCTCCACCCAAGAACACACCTCCACAGATGCCCAACAAACAAGCAAAAAGGCCAAAGGTGCAAGCATTGGGCTTGGGCCGCACCACTATGGCTACTGTGGTGCCCCCCACTTACAGAGGAGTGCCTCTTACAGGCTCTGGAGCCCCTTACATCTGCAATTCAAGATCTCACAGCTGAAATTAAAAGTGTTCAGATGGATTTAGGGGATCTTGGCAGAAGAATGGGGAATGTTGAAGCCCTGGCTTATTCCTTGGAGACTTGGAAGGACTGAGTGGAGACTGAGAATTCAGCCATGCACTCCAAGATTAGTAAATTGGATGAGAAGTTAGAAGACATTGAGGGGCGCAGCCACAGAAATAACTTAATTATTTTCAGTTTGCCAGAAGGCAAAGAGGGCATGACACCAATACTATTTGCACAGAGTTTTTTGAGCACGTGGCTGGCCCCTCTCCTAATGACCCAGCGTACCTGTCCAGACATCAATACTGCTTTCATTCCCTCCCACATAATTCCTTCTCAAGAACTGACTATTTTTTTCTGGGAGCTAATCACCTCTCAGGAGTCTCTTTATGTTACTACTCAGCTCAAGTTATTTCAGATCACCATCCTGTTATCCTTCAATTGAATTTAGCCCCTTCCCTTTCCAGAGATAAGATGTGGATTCTTAATAGCCAGTTGAATAAAGACAAGGAATCACTAATGTATATTCAATTGTTTATTACAAATGTTATGTCTCTTAATTCTTCCTCTATGCCCAAACTTGACATATTATGGGGTGCCCTAAAATATGCACTTCGGGGGGAGATAATCCGCCTGTCAGCGAGATGTAAACAGCAAACTTCAGCTTTACTTTCTTCCTTGATCTCCCATATTGAACATCTGGAGGGGCATATCTCAGCCTCCTCTCCTCAGTCTGACTGGGAAAATTTAGAACAACTTAGATTTCAATATAACAAATTGTTGGGAGAGAGGCCTGAGCATATGATTGTACATTCAAAAGTTAAATATTTTCATCAGGGAGAAAAAGCAGGGAAGTTATTGTCCCTTCGTCTTAAATCACTGACGGCAGATAAAATTGTCCCTTCAGTACATAGTGACTCTGGTCAACTTTTGACATTCCCCTGAGATATAGTAGAGGCTCCTAAAGGATTTTACCAGCACTTATACACCATTCCTCCTATTCTCTTCAATCAAGTACAATTTGACTCCTTTTTCCAGGACATTCAACTCTCTGGACTGACGGAAGTTCAACAAGTGATCTTAAAAGCCCTGTTGACTATTGCAGAAATCCATCCAGCAATAGACAATCTTGCTATAGACAAGGCCCCTGGCCCAGATGGCTTTACCACAAATTTTTATGAAGCATTGAAGGAACGGGTAGACCCTACACTTTTGAACACATAAAATTATATTTTTAAAGAAGGCATATCTGACCTCTCATTAACTTCTATTTTCATTGTGGTTATCCCTAAGCCAGGCAGAGACCCTTCGCTGCTTACCAACTCTAGACCAATCTCACTTATTAATATAGATTTTAAGATTCTTTCTAAGGTGCTCACAGGTACATTGGACTCTGTCTGGGATTCATTAATCAGTAGAGAACAGTTAGAGTTCATCAAGGTAAGACTCTCGGCAGATCATCTCTTGTATCTTGCCTCAGCATCCAGGGATCTCTCTACTCCTGCAGTGTTGAATTTCCTGGATGCTGAGAAAGCATTTGACATAGTCTCTTGGAACTACTTGTTTACCTTACTACCCAAACTTTGGTATACCCGAGGAATTCATACATTGGATCAAAGTTTTATACTCCTCCACAGCTGCACATGTACTTTGCAACAGCATGCTTTCCCAGCCATTTTCATTACACCAGGTCACTAGACAAGGATGCCCCTTATCGCCCTTTTTATTTAACCTATTTTTGAAATCTCTTATTAGGAAAATTAACTCTTCCCCTTAGGTGTCTGGTATCTCAATTCATAACACCGAATATAAGCTCTCTGTTTACACGGATGATATTCTTCTTCATTTATCTTTACCAGTACTCTCATTTCCCCTGACATTACAAATGATTTCTTGGTTTGATGATATATCTAATTACAACTTAAATCTCGCTAAGACTGAAATCATGCCTCTTAACGGTAACACTTTTAAAGCTGACACTGACCACCTAGGCTTAGCCTGGAGGAAAGACAAGCTTAAATATTTGGGAATTTTTCTCAGTACTTCCTCCAGTAAATTTAAACAGTATAACATGGATACCATCATTTCCAATATCAAAATTGACTTAGACCACTGGTCACTCTTATCCTTTTCTTTATGGGGTAGACTAAATATTATTAAGATGAATGTGCTACCCAGGATTTTGTATCCACTACAGATGTATAATTTGTCACTTCCACAATCTTGGTTTGCTCAGGTACACAGACTTCTTATTGTACCTCCTTTTTATGGAAGCGTAAGGCAGCCCATCGGGCACTTTCCAAGTTAATGAGAGCTAAACAGGATGGTGGTTTACAAGTCTCCAATTTTTATATGTATTACCTAGCCTTGCATATTAAGAGGCAATCCTATTGGCTGCACCCACCAGAAGGGGAACAATATGTCCCACATTGGGCCAATATGGAATACTCCCTTTGCTCATTGCACGGTATGGATCCTAGGCACTCTCCTTCATACCTAGGAAGAAATCACCTCTCCCTTTGCATGATACTCCCTTAGGGTCATCTTTACAGACTCATTCTCAGCTTTTCTCTCTCCTGAATGTTTGTCCATTTAAAGATATTTCTTAACCCCTTATAGGGAACACTAATTTGTGAATTGCTGGGCAAATGCTGTCCAAGCAATTTTGGCCTGGTATGGGAGCAGAAACAGTTCAAAATTTAACTTTAAATGGTAAATTGTTACCATTCCAGACTGCACATGTGCTTTTCAACTGGCCTTCTTCAATTTGTTTTAAATATTTTCAGATCACTCACATGCTTACACACTTTTTTGATACAGGTACGGGGCAAAGTCATTTTGGTTCTGTGATATTCCCTCTAATATCCTCAGACCCTACTTCCCACCAGGTATCACACTATTATCATTCCCTACAAACTCTGCTGGCCATTAGTGAGGGCTCCAGAGTATATGGGTGGGATCAGATCCTCCCCCCCGCTACATTCCCCAGGAATTGGTCTCTTATCTGGAGCCATTTATACCAATTCATCAGATGGAATCGATATCAACTAACACAATTCTGTATTATCCACAACCAATACTACACTGTTATGCAGCTGTATAGGAAGGGTTGTAGCCCAAGCTGACCTATGTTCCAGGTATGGACAAGAACCTGGTTCTCTATATCATATACTTTGGACTTAGTCTAGGGAACCTGGTTCTCTATATCATATACTTTGGACTTGGTCTAGGTAGAAAGCTCCCTGAAATGGTGGCCTTGATGGAAGAGGGATGCCTGGATATTGTGGCCATCACAGAAACATGGTACACAGAGAACCATGACTGGGATGTCAACATACCAGTGTACACAATCTACAGGAGGGACAGGGATAGAAGAAGAGGAGGAGGAGGAGTAGCTCTCTATGTAAGAGAAGGGATCAAAGCAACAGAACTAAAGGGTAAACAGGGAGGAGAGGAGGCACTGTGGGTCACCCTGGGAGACTGGAAATGGCTCCACAATTCACACAGGGGTTGTATACAGACCCCCATCTCAGGGGGAGGAAATGGACAAGGAAATGATAGAAGGCATCCTTGGGATGGCAGAGAAAGGGGAAATATTGCTGATGGGGGATCTGAATATGCCAGATGTTGACTGGAGCACCTTTTCTGCAGCCACATCCAAGAGCAGGGCCATTCTTGATGCCCTACAGGGGGCATGCCTCAGACAGCTAGTTTTGGAACCCACTCGGGGAGAGAGAAATTTTAGGCCTGGTACTCTCAAATGGGGATGGAGAGAGGATCTCTGATCTTGAAGTGGATAGCCATCTGGGAACAAGTGACCACCAAACAGTGTGGTTCACGATAAACTTAGCTGTAGAGTCAAGCCACACAAAAGTGAAGGTATTGGACTTCAGGAGGGCTGATTTTGTCAAAATGGGAGAGTGCCTCAGAAAAGCACTAGCAAACAGGCAAGAAGGTGGGGTGGAGCAACAATGGGGAAACATCAAAACAGCCATCACAGAGGCAATAAAGTCTTTGTGTGAAGCAAACAAATAAATCAAAATGAAAGAAAAAAACCACTATGGTTCTCAAAAGAAATGGCGGGGAAGGTAAGGGAAAAAAAGATAGCATTCAGGAAGTATAAGGAAACACAGAAGGAGCAGGACAGAGAACTGTACCAGTTAAAGCAGAAGGAAGTCGGTAAGGTAGTCAGAATAGCAAAGGCCCAAACTGAGGAAAGGATAGCCAACTCGGTTAAAAAGGGGGATAAAACCTTTTATAGGTACATTAGGGAGCAAAGAAAGACTAAGGCAGGGATACTGAGGCTGAACAAAGAGGAAGGTGGTTGGGCAGAGAGTGACAGTGAGAAAGCAGGGATACTGAACAAATACTTCTGCTCAGTATTCACAATGGAAAAGCAGGGGGAAATACCTAATCCAGTCAATAGAAGCACTCTGGATAGGGGGGTTGATATTAGTCCTTTCACAGAAGAAAGGGTTCTGAAAGAACTCTTAAAACTGAAGGTGGATAAAGCAATGGGGCCTGATGGGATTCACCCCAGGATTTTAAAAGAACTAAGGAAAGAACTAGTAACACCACACTGACTACCCTTTTTAATAAATCATGGGAGGATAGGGTGGTACCTGAGGACTGGAGGAGGGCAGATGTGATTCCCCTTCACAAAAGTGGGAGCAAGACAGAGGCAGGAAACTACAGACCTGTCAATTTGACCTCAGTGGTAGGGAAAATGATGGAATCACTTCTGAAGGAAAGAATTGTTGAGTATCTAGAGGCTAGTGGGGCACAGGACCCAAGGCAGCATGAATTCACAGCGGGAAGGTCATGTCAGATGAATCTAATTGATTTCTTTGACTGGGTGACCAAAGCAGTAGACCAGGAAGGGGCTGTGGACATGGCCTACCTAGACTTTAGCAAGGCATTTGACACAGTCCCGCACAAAAGATTAATAAACAAATTAGCCAGCCTAGGAGTGTGTCCTAGGGTGGTAGCCTGGGTAAAACACTGGTTGGACAACAGGATACAGCCGGTAATAGTAAATGGAATCCACAGAGAAGAAAGGAAAGTTATTAGTGGGGTACCGCAGGGTTCAGTACTGTCTTTATAAGTGACATTGCAGAGGGGCTGGAAGGGAATGTGTGTCTCTTTACTGATGACACAAGGATCTGCAACAGGGTTGATACCCAAGGTGGGGTGGAAGATGAAAAGGGACTTGGCAAGGCTGGAGGAATGGTCAAATGTATGGCAGCTTAGATTCAATGCAAAGAAGTGCAAAGTAATGCACCTGGGAAACAAAAACCCAGGGGAAGAGTACACAATGGGGGGTTAGATACTGACATCAACAAAAATGGAATGGGACCTGAGGGTAGTCATTCCAGATGACCTAAAGGTGGGCCAGCAATGTGAGAAGGCAGTAAGGAGGGCTGGGGGGATACTGGGATACACAGAGAGAGGCATCATCAGTAGAAAACAGGAAGTTGTTGGCCCTCTGTACAAACAGTTGGTAAGACCACATCTGGAGTACTGTGTACAGTTTTGGAGACCCCATCTCCACAAAGACATGGACAGGGTGGAGGTTGTACAGAGGAGGGCAACCAAAATGATGCAAAGTTTGCATCAGAAGACATATGAAGAATGACTGAAGGAACTAAAGATGTATAGCCTTGAGGAAAGGAGGGAAAGGGGGGACATGATAGAAACTTTCAAATACCCTAAGAGAATCAACAAAGTCCAAGAGGGTAGCATCTTTCAGAAAAAGAGATGTGCAAAAACAAGGGGGCACAATTTGAAGATAGAAGGGGGACGGCTCAGAGGTAATGTGAGGAAGTATTTCTTCACAGAGAGGGTTGTGGATACATGGAACAGCCTTCCTGAGGAGGTTGTAGAGTCAAAAACAGTGGGGGAATTCAAGAATGCATAGGACAGACATAAGGCAATTATAGTGGGGGGTAGGAGGAAGTAGGTTGTTGGTTAACCAGGATCTGTAGCTTATCCGTTAGGTAAGGAAATGGGCAGATTAGGTGGGCCAAGCGGTCCTTATCTGCCGTCAAATTCTATGTTTCTATGTTTCTATATTTGCCCTAAGATCACTCCTTTCTGGAACTTGATTCAAACTTGTCTGGACCCCTTATTGGGGCTTTCAGACACATTTCTTCCTGAGATATTTATAGTGGGAGATTTTTCTGGGTCCCTAATTGGCAACCAAAGCACGCATATGGCTTTGACATCAGCATTTGCCAAAAAATTCATTTTACAGCACTGGTTAGATCAGGATACTCCTCATTACTTGGAGTGATACAGGGAAATCCTATTTGCTCTACAAGCAGAACGTTTGGTAGCAAACATTTCTGGAAGTCAATCTAGATATGAGGTCAAGTGAAACAAAAAAGTACCTATCACACGGACTGAATACAGACACTCTGTGGAAGCCCAGCAGTTAATTGGGTGAAACATAAGGTTTCGTTCCACATTTTACTCCAGCCTTGCAGCCCTTGCTACTGGTTGCATTGCCACTCATGTAAATAAATATTTCGGACACTTATTTGTGTGTCTGTATTCAATCTGTGTGATGGGTGCTTTTTTGTTTCACTTGGTTTTGTTCAGATTCATAGCACCATCATGTTGCCCGGTGCTACGTTTTTTTTTTTCAAATAACTTTGATCTAGATATGAAAAGATCTGGGAACCACTGCAAACAATGTTGGTGATATAAGGACCCTGCACCTATTATCTCTCTTTCATTGAGGAGATACATGTACTTACAGCACTTTTATACATTTATAATGTAGCTTTTTCCTGTATGATGGAGCCTATGGCAGACATGTCATATCTCTGGGTGGTTGGGAGGGTGGAAGGGGTGTGGAAGAGGAGGAAGTGGGGAGGGTAGGGCAGGATTAGTTCTTAAAGATTATATATTAAGATTCAGTTGCATTTGCTTCATTGACAAAGTTATTTATCTAATAGCAAGATCTACTGCTGTTATACAGTCCTATCTGTGCTGACCCTTTAAATACTAAATGTAGTTATCAATGACTGTTATGAATCCTGTGATATCTGTAACCTGTACCTGTCTTATCCTCAAATAAAGTATATTAAATCTAAAAAAAAGCTGTTCCTGTGCCAGTCAAAATGAGGTGGCAAATGATAAACAGCAGACTTAATAATATTCTACCTAATGGCTTTGCAGGGACTTTTTACTATTTTAGTATACTCTTAAAATACTTTTCCGAAGACTTTTAAAAGACATAAATGTCAACCAAAGTTAGTTACTCCCGTGTCATTAAAACAATCTATGCATTTAGCAGGTGTTTCTTACAGGTCCAGAGAAAATGGAGCTTTGTCCAAAATGATGTGAATGGCTAAATTAGGGGTTTTAATGATTTTCTTTTCAGGTGCAATTTTCCTGAGAGACCAGGACATGTAAATGTGTTACTCAGTCTATAACAAGACAATTTGGGGTAAAGAAATGCATGCTTAAAATCAAATGTTTTTAAATGTTTGTACAGGGTGAGGGTTGGCGTGTCACTGGTTACAGTACAGTTCCTGGGTAAGGAGAATGTCAATAGATCCTAACAATACATCATAGGATAGAGTAGAACTTAAGATAGGCTTGATTACATTACTTTTGGAAATTAGAAGACACCTTGAGTATTTTGGCCTCCTCTGCCAAGGGCATTTTCCTGGCAGCCTATGATCAATGTACTCTGACCTCAGCTGACTCCCTGGCACCAATTTATATCCTTCCTTTGGGCTCAAGGAAAAGTGCCTCATGGCATAGCAAGAACCTACATGGCTTGAGAGTGAAGAGTTACAGAGTAGAGGACTGGTGGAGGAGATTCTCAATGAGTCAGATAGGCTTGTTTTGATTCACATTAACAAAGATAACTGGAGGTGTAATTTAGAGCAGATCCAATTTCTTCTAGGACATCATCACAATTAAGAGAAATTAGACATCCGTGCTCTTCAGGGTTGTGGCTTAGATGCTCCAAATTGAGTTTTTTTTCTACAATAGATGAGTGAGACCTCCATGGAGAAATGTAAGATGCTTAGGTATTTCTTCTCCTTCAAGATTGCAGACATCAGGTCAAGATAGCCTCCACTGTTGCTAGGCATGTTTTCAGTGGCCAAGATATGGAGACAACAGAACCTCAATCTGTGTGGTGCAGCTTCCATATACCCAGTCATGATGAGATCCTTTTGGTGGTGTTAGGTCAGTATCCCATGAGAAAGGTGATCGCTATTGAGCGATTACTGAAAGGGCGACTTAATAGCAGTGTCTGTTCTCATGGCGAGTGGATGGGGATGGTGAATGCAGGTATAGTGACATACTGTTGCTACATGTATACATGTGTGGAGGGGAGCAAGCACGCCACACGATGGGCAGAAGGGGAGGGAGGGTTTGTGAGGCGTAGCACAACGGTGGGTTGCCGAGCTGGCCATGTGGCATGGCAGGTTCATGGCAGGCTATGGTTTGGAGGGTGTGGAGTTCGGTGCTGGGCACTTCAGGGTTTTGCGCTGGCTGAGAAATTTTTTTTTTTACTTTTCACCCTTCCCCCGACATGCACCCCCTTGGAGTTGAGAATCATTATTAGGGCAGTGCGGAGGGGGTCGCGGCACAGCCCACCACATAAACAAAAAACATTAGGTTCCCAGTGCTGTTTTGCCGTGCGCTGGGAGTATACATCGGTGAAATGTATATTAGCCAATGTACAGTCGCCCGATTGGCGATTGCTTTTCTGCAATCGCCATTATCACATAGATCCTGTTAAGTCTATACCTCATCACCCCTGTCTTAGGTGTACTGCCTGACTTTCTGGTGAAGGTCAGAGGTAAGAAACTAGCATATATATTTGTTGAGAATCTTAATGTTTCTTTAAGGGAGGGTGTTTTCCCATTTGCTATGAAGGAAGTTACAGAAGAAAATTTAATTAGATATAACAATCTGACAAACTGTAGACCTAGTGCTAACTTGTCGGTTCTAGTTAAGAAGGTGGTGGAAGCATGTTTCCGAGAACACCTGGAGAAATTTGACATATGTGAGTCATTTGAATCAGGATTACAACCTCAGCACAGCACTGAGACAGTCCTGTTGAAAATTGTTAATGATATGTTCCTTGTGTGTGATCACAGTGAATTATCATTGATTGACATTTTAGATTTATCTTCAACATTTGTCATAATTAAACTCTGGGGCCCAGATATTCAAACTGCACCAGGCTGTGGCGCAAGCTAGGGTGCAGCGCAACCTGGCTGCGCAGGGGTGTGGAATGGGAGATATTCAATGGAGCTGTGCCATGGCTCAGCAGCATTGAATATCACACCCTGGCCACCCGCAGTGTGCATGGTGCAGTGGCACTGCCCCACGCAAGTGGCCAGAGTGGAGCATGGGGATGCGCTAGCACAAGTTCCATTGCGCTATGCACAGCAACTGCGATATTCAAAACTTGACATGCAAATGAGGCCATAATGTATGCAAGGCACAAATGGGGCCATTTGCATGTCATTATGGCCCCATTTGCATGCAGGTGCGCCAATCCCTGATGACTTGAGCCAGGCAGCAGCCATTGGGGACCGATGCCCCCTGCAGTCGGCAATGTGCTCCACAGCCCAATCGCGGGCATTTGTATAAAAAAATATCCCTGGTGGTCCAGTGGACCGCTGCCTGCCCGATTGCGGGCATTTGTAATAAAAAGATATTCCATCCCATATCCCTGGTGGTCCAGTGGACCGCTCCCTGCCCGATCATGGGCATTAGTAATCAAAAAGAAATTCCGTCCAATATCTCTGGTGGTCCAGTGGACCACTGCCTGCCCAATCATGGGCATTTGTAATACAAAGAAATTCTGTTCAATATCCCTGGTGGTCCAGTGGACCGCTGCCTGCCCGCTGCCCACCGACTGATCGTGGGCATTTGTAAAAAAAAAAAAAAATAAATCTGTCCAATATCCTTGGACTATGGACCAATGGGCATACAGCCCTACCGACGGTGTCACTCGGCGGGCGGCAGTCGGGTGGGGTGCTGTTGCCTGCCGGCTGACCGGGGAGGAGTGGGGCGGTGGGGCTCAGTGGGCAGGTGGGGAGGGGGGTACCATTAGACCACCAGGGATATTGGACATATTTTTTTTTTACAAATGCCTGCAATTGGGAGATAGCAGTCCACTGGACCACCAGGAATAGTGGACATTTATTTCCTTTTTTTACAAATGCCCACGATCGGGCAGGCAGCGGTCCACTGGACCACCAGGGATATTGGACAGAATTTATTTTTTTTACAAATGCCCGCTATCGGGCAGGCAGCTGTCCACTGGACCACCAGGGATATTGGACATTTATTTCTTTTTTTTACAAATGCCCGCGATCGGGCAGGCAGCAGTCCACTGGACCACCAGGGATATTGGATGGAATTTCTTTGTATTACAAATACCCGCGATTGGGCAGATAGCGGTCCGCTGGACCACCAGGGATATTGGACAGATTTATTTATTTATTTTTTTTTACAAATGCCCATGATCGGGCATGAGGGGGGGCGCCACCAGGTGCAGCTGGAGCTCTGGTGGCCACCCACAGGTGGCAGCTGCCGTGTTGCGCCCTGCAATGTGACAGCTCACCTGTGGGTGGCCATCAGTTGTTCCTTTTTTTGGGGGATCAACTTTGTGCTGGCACAGGTAGGGGTTGCGCATGCATGGCTCTGCACATACCGGGCTGAATATCGTGCTGTGCAGGGTATGCATGGGCATGCCTCCCCCACCTGTGCCTGCATACATTACTGATGCGCTCCAGCACATCGGGATTTGTGCCGTGCACTTTTCCCTTTTGAATATCGTGCCAGGGCGCATCAGTGGGTTGCGCATGGTGCAACACTGTTGTGCCATGCACAATCCTTTTGAATATCTGGGCCTGGGACTTTTGGTTCACTTGAGGAAAGTCATTGCAATCATCTACATTGTTTATATTGGTTCCAGTCCTTTATTAGTAACCAGCACCAGTCAGTGGTTCTCTCTTGGCATCGACTATCACACCCATCAGGGTTCTATTTTTTACCTGTTGCTGCTGCTTGGATAAGTGAGCAGAAAATGTACAGTTTGTATTTTCACTGTTACATAAATGATACCTAGCTGTTTCTTTCTTCAAGCCAGGATGGGCTCTCAAGTAGCTGTGCTTAAGCAAACACTAACCAAAGTCAGACTGTAGATACCTCATAGAGATTGAAAGCTGAACCCACGTAAAACAGTTACTTATGGTAGGTCCAGAATATCTCAAATGATGCATTTTGGATGACACAGGTATTCTCTTTTTAGATGGGTGTGAAGCTCAAGGTTGTCCAACAACCTTGGTGTCTCTGCATACCAGCCTGGCTCTGGAAAACTTGGTGTAAATGATGGTCTGGAGTGTTTTTCACCATCTTGAAGAATATCCCAGGGTTATAGCCCTACATTCACTGTAACAATTTGGTCATATTAGTGCTTGCATTCATCATCTCCTATCTTAACTACTGAAATGCATTCTACTGGGGCCTTTTTGATAATCTTATCCACTGTCTGCAGCTGATGCAGAATGCTCTGGCTCATTTAATTACTTCTACAAAGAGAATAGAGCACATTTCTTTGGCTGTGTGTGCCCTGCACTGGCTGCCAGATTAATGTTGGATGGCTAGATTTTAAGATTGTTTCATTGATGTACAGGGTCTGTTATGGACTTGGCCCTCTTTAGCTTCACAACCTTACTGCAACCTGCACTGGTGACTGGGAGTTGTGTTTCATAGGCTGCCATTTGTTAACTATTCCTACCTCTTGTTTAAAATCTGCTGATAACAGAACGTTCTCTGTTGCTGCTCTTAGATTGTGAAACACACTCCAAATGGACATTGGTACTGGACCCTAGGTGAACTGTTTTAAAAATAAGCAGAAAACCTGGCTGTTTAGCCTAACCTTATGAAATAATATTTGGTCTAGATCTGTGAGTTGCCTCTTGGTTGCAGTTTTGTGCCCTCATGTTGTTAAATTTGAAAATGTATGCATTTAATTCAGTTATTTATCTGTTGTGTATAATATATTGATTTCATCTTGTTTTGCAACAATTTGTATTGTTTTGGTTTGATGTTTTTCCTGGTATTTGTACTGTATCTTCCTTTTTTTTAGAACTGTGTAATTAAAGACATAATTTTCTTTGTCTACAGGATGCTGGTGCCAATATGGCCTAGAGAGAAAGGCTTCTTGGTTACAAGGATAGCTTTAGTTCAACTGCCCTACCCCCTGTGTAGGATTCCACTGATGAATTGCTCTGTGTGGGTCACAGACATTGTGTGGTTCTGCAACCCATACCTCACATTGAGTACCTGGAGGTTGCTGATAGCACTTAAATTCATGCTGTGGTTGGCACTGCACTGTTTTCTTGGAAGCTGAGCTTCGGAGAGCCCCAAAGCTGAAGTCACTGAGGATGCTAGTAAGGATACCCCTCTGGGGGTCGGGGTCACCCAGTCAGGTGTCCTAGACAATAACAGCAACAAAAAAATGTAAAGGTAAACCATGTTCCAGTTACTATTGAATCCAGTCTGTGAGATACCAGGGAAAACAATGTATGGTTGTGTGTTATTGGCCCCCTCTGGGTCCTGCGAAACATAGAAAGGAAGAAAAGCTGCCAGTAGTTAAAGTGAAAGGAGAAGAGCCCCAAGAACTTCCCATTAAGTGATGTCTGCACCCTCTATGGGTTTTTCCTGAGTGCAAGTCCCCTCCTGTGCAGGGGCATGTGCTCCCTATAGGGTATGGGGTTCAAGAATGGCATGTCAGAGTAGCAGATTTCTGTCAGACAGCCACTGAAAGGGTGTTCTTTTTGGTAAGCAGTACCGTAAGTTTAAGCCTAATCAATTGCTGAGGCCCACTACAGGTCCTGTTCAACAGAAATGATACACTAATGCTGTACCATCCACCCGAATAAACCAACAGCTGCTTGACGTAAGTCCTTGTTAAAGAATTTGTGTGATTTAAAGACAAAAACTGTTTATGTTGCTGTCTCACTGCCCCAAATACCCTGTGTTCTGGAGCTACAGGATAAACCCTGACTAGATTTTATTACAATACCTGATGGAATATGCCAAAATCAATGTCTAAGTCATTGCTTCCTCTGTAAGCTGCTGATCCACTGCCATCCAAGTAAAGCACTTTACTCCAGAGATATGCGGCTGCCAGAACCTTCCATTGCAGGCTGACATTTGAAGGGACAATGCATTGTTTGTAGTTGTCCTAATCCTTTGGAACTCCCTTCTACCACATCCAAATTGTAACATCGGAGAGCCACATTAGAATGAATCAGCTTATTGCTGTTTTATTCCTGGTCTCTGGACTTTCAGCTGTGTTGTACATTTAAGTATGTATTTGTTATATTTCATGCATTGTCTTTTACATATGTTTATAACATGGGTTGCTATATTAATCCCCAATAACCCCATACCCTGTTGTGGTTTATTGCTTACGTGTATAAGTATGTAAAGTGCTTTAAGCACCCAGAGGGTTCTAAATTAAATAACTAACTAATAAATAAATGAATGCATAAATAAGACACAAGGTACTGAGGTGCCTCTGTCATGTTGTAGGAGTGCAATCTCATTCATGGTTTGGTGTGAGGGCCTAAAGGCTTTTCTTGCTGCTCAAACACGTGCCGGAAATGCTCAATTACTTTGGGAGACTTATCTTACAGTAGTCCTCCTGTTAACTTATTATAATGAAACGCTAAATATACAGTAAGAAAATATTACACTTCTACTTTAAAAATGATTTTCTTTAAAGCAGTTTATTAAAGCATTCAAATCCCCACAACCTTTCAAAGGTGGAGGATGAAATCATCCCAACAGTCTACACAAGGGCAGAAGCTCGCTCATGAGAGGTATCTCTGACTGCCTGGTGGACATACATGATTTATCATATAATTGAACTGGCATTATACATGTTAGAGTAATGAGCTGTGAATGAGCTTGATACATCCAGGAGACCTGGGTTTGATTCCCAAAACTTCAGCTTGCATACTGTATGACTCTAAGCTAGTCACTTAACCACACTAAAAGCTTCCCAATCAACCCTGAAAACAGGCTATTGTGACTATTTGACCTTAACAAGTTAACAAGGAATAAAATAATAATAATTATTCCACTTGTTTTTATGTAAACATATAAGGATGGTTATGATTTTACATACTATAATTTGGCTATTGCTGGTTAGAGTTCTCTTAACATGAGCTTTTGGTTATGTGCAGGGCTGAAATGTACACATTTATCTCACCATTTCTGGTTTATTGTAAATTACAGCTACCTCTAGAGCTGCAATTTAAGGTGGTACAAAGCCACAGTTCCTGCCACATAATAATGACAGTCTAAAGACCCACGAGGTAGGTTTTCTAGTAGTTACAATGCAGGCTTAGGAACTAAGCAAAGATTCAATCCCTACCAGAGTAATATAAGTACTGTGTTACATTGGCCAAATCACTTAATATCCTATTGCTTCAGTACAATAAGCTGCAAAAAGAGTTGAAACAGGGTCTCACTGAAAAAAGGTATGTGTGTCCCAGCTCTGCTATTCTGGTTAAATACATTGTAAAAACAGAAATATAGACTCTGACAGCAGATAAATGCTGCTTGGCCCACCCATTCTGCATATTTTCCCTACCAACATTCTCACCCTACTTGATCTACAGTTCTTTTTCCATTCACCCTTCCTTTCACAGGAATTCCCTTGTACCCATCCTATGCATTCTTGAACCTGACCACTGTTTTTGCCCCACTGCCTCCACTTCAGACTGTTACAGGCATCCACCACTATCTCCATTAAGAAGTATTTCCTCACATATCTCCTGAATCTACCCCCTTCCACCTTCAGAGAATGCTCCTTTGTTCTTGAGCACCTTTTTTTTAAATACTTCCCACCTGTACCTTATTTACCCCAGTGAGATATTTTAAGGTCTCTATCATATCCTTCCTCTCCCTCTTCTCTTCCTGTTTGTACATACTGAGGTTCTTTAGCCTCTCCTCAAAGAGTTTTGATACAGACTTTGCACCATTTTAGTTGCCATCTTCTGGGTCACCTCTACTCTGTCTATGTCCTTCTGGAGATGTGGTCTCTAGACCTGGATGCAGTACTCAAGGTGAGGTCTTACCAGAGATTTATACAGAGGCAACATCACCTCCGTCTTTCTGCTGGTGATACTAAAAATACCACCAACAGGTTGATCTGCTTCAATGTCAGTTGGCATCTATCTGTATTCCCCTCTGCTGGGACAAGGATGAAAATAAGCAGAATTCTCTAGTCCTCCTTCCCCGGTAAACAAAAAGGAAACTAAAAACAAAATACCCCTCCCTATGCATCTCAGCATCCCACTAATTCTCCCGACTGCCTTGTCACACTGCCTGTCTACCATCTAGTCATATGATATGGTTCTCTTCCTTCTTCATTGTCATCAATACCACTCCACCCATTTTGTTCTCCACCCATAGATTTCTGTGCCTTAAGTGCATTATTTTGCACTTTTTTCACATTGAAACCAAGCTGCCAAATGTTTGACCACTCTTTGAGTTTTCCCAGATCTCTGCTCATCCTTTTCACCCCCCCCCCGAGTGCCCACTCTGTTGCATATCTCGGTGTCATCTGCAAGGTGGCAGATCTTCCCTTTTCAGATCCTCTGCACTTTCACTTATAAAGACATTAAAGAGGACCAGTTCGAGCACTGAACCCAGAGGTACCCTGCAGGTCACCCTCCCTTGCTTGGAGCAAAACTCTGTTTACCATCACCCTCTGTCACCTATCCCCTAATCAATTTCTTAAACAGTTTACTACCTTTTTACCTACCGCTAAGCTACCCTGCTTGCTTATTAGTCTTCTATGTGAGATGGTGTCAAAAGTCTTACTGAAACCAAAGTAGACCATGTTCTGTTTCCTTTGTCATCAATTCAAAGAAATCTGTCAGATTGATTTGACATGACTTTCCCCCTGTGAATCCATGCTGCCTCGGGTGCTGTAATCTATTGGATTCAAGATATTCCACAATTCATTCATTCAGCAGTGTTTCCATTAACATTCACACCATCGATGTCAAGCTGATTGGCCTTTAATTTCAATTCTCTTCCCTGCTTCTGCTTTTGAGAAGTGGGACTACATCTGCCCTCATCTAGTCCTCTGGAACCACTCCAGTTTTGAGTAATCTTTTAAATAGGACTGTCAGAGGTACAGCCAGTATATCCCTGAGCTCCCGCAACACCCTCGGATGCATCCCATCTGACCCCATTGTTTTGTCCTCTTTCAGATTTGTGAGTGCCTTCAGGACTCTCTCTCTCCTCTGAAAAACAACTAGTTTCCACCTTCTCCAATTCAAGGCTCCTGTTGCTTTTGTGCAGTCCTTCCCCTTCCCCTTCCTCTGTGAACACTGAGCAGAAGTACTGTATTTCTTCAAGATGTCACCCTTTTCCTGGTCTCCCTCTGTATAGTCTCCCTCCTCCCTTTTTAACCTTGCAATCCATCCCTTTGTCTTCCTCTTTTTGCTTACATACTTAAAGAATATCTTGTCCCCTTTTGATACCACCTGGGCTTCTTGTTCCCTTTTTATACCACCTGGGCTATTCTCTCTCTTCAGTTTGTCCTTTGCGCACTTACTGGTTTCCCTACTTGCCTCTGTTTCCCTGGTACACCTCTCTATCCTTCTACATCTGTGCCTCAAATTAAACAAAAAAAAATGAAGAATACTGACAAAAAAGTAATTTTCATACCAAACACACTAGAATGGATGAAATCAAAATACAGTGCAGGTACTGTATGTCTATTTAAGCATTCTTTCTATTCTATATGATACCTTCTCAGTATCTATCAGGAGATAGAAGTGTTGGGTTCATTCCTTAGTTACAAAAGTGATACTAAATGGTTGCTGTGACCAGTTACCACAACAGGCAGCTTTGCAACTCCATCAAGGTATTTTGTGTTCAACAGGGTTGCAGTCTCTTCCTGCCAAGTTACAGAAGTGTATGTGATGTTATGGTAAAGGGATGCACCACAATGCAAGGGCCATTCGCAAATACATTGAAGCCCTCTTAAGACTGGTTGAACCCTCCTGCCACCCCAGTACCTGCTGAACTATTACATCACAGTGCTATGACAGAAAACCAGAAAATACATTTTGGGGGGAGAAAAGTGTATCCCTTGGAGTTCTGGGGCTGTGGGGGAGCATTACTGGTTGCCAGGAATATTATCCTAGTGTGGAGTTGTGCCATCGGTCATCAGAGGGCAGAACCAGTGACCTACTGGGGCTGTTAAGGTATGAGAGTGGAAGAGAGGTTCAAGAGGGACTTCCACTTGTATTTAGCTGGCAGCTTAACATAGCACAATGCACTTGGATATACACCATGCTGTGACTCAGTCACTTTAACTAACTGACATGTCATTGGGTGCTCACATCTGAATGAGTGATTTACATAGTTCTTGCTGAGATGTGATTATTTTTGTGTATAGCACAAATGAGTGGTAGAACAGTTGAATAATTGAAATATCCCAATTTCTGCCATTACCCAACTAAAACTGGGTTACTCATACTTCTGCACCCTCCTATTTGACAGTTACTGCTCAAACAATAGTGCCCCATTAATATGACTACTAATATAGCACTCTGGATAAGCCCGCTAAGAGCATATAACATGTAAATGGAGCAGCACTAGAGCTGCAAGCTCAGTTTCATCAGAAAATCAAACCAGTCTAACTTGACCATCTCAGACCTGCTTAGCGCAATATATTATTGTGGCACAAGTGAGTCTGTTTTGTTCCTTTATAGCATCCAAGCAGTGGGCCATAATTCTTAGTCAGGTCTAGAGTGGGCTTCTGTATGCTAAAAAATACTTTTAAGAAAAACAGGAGGGTGGAAAGTGAACTCAGACAATGAATGGAAGTTTTATAATCAAACAGAAAAAAAATGTAAATTCACAGAAGTCTAGGAAACAAACATGATGCAGTCAGGACCCAGTTCACTGCTTGTTGTCAATTCCTATTGACAACAGATTCAGTGGTTGATTAGTGTTTGAGCTGTTGGTCAAGTAGATGTAAGTTGCATATTCATTTGTGTGTGCCAATGAGGTGCCCAGTCATGTTAAAAAAATAACAACTATATGGACACTCCTTATTTTGAGGCACAAGACCAGTTTCTTCAACCAAATAAGATGTCTATATATTTCTGCATCACTGGGGACCTCATATGGTGCTTTTGAGCATACCTGTCTTACTATGACAGGAGTCATAAGTCTCTGAACCTTTGCCTATAAAACATCCAACAGTCTTCTAAACAACAGCAGAGCATTCCTTGATGGGACTGATAATCAAAAGCTGCTGCTGATTTAAAAATATTCTGCTGTGAATTAAAAGATGATGCAGTTCAGCTGTTTAACAATAGCTGCTTCCTTTTAAACATCATTTCTGTTTGTTATAAACAGCTGCAGCTCTTTAAATGCAGCTGCCATTTAACAAGTAGTTGCACTTGAGCTACACAAACAGCTGTACAAATTAAATGTAATAAAACATATATGAACTGGAGCTCTTGGATGGAACTGGTAAAAATTTCTCAGGTTGAAAAATGAATCTGCTTTAGCAGTAACTGCTGGTCAATTTCACACCCTGAGGGCAATAGTTTCCTACAATAAAAATTAACTTCAGTCCATTTTTGTATTATATATACACTGATAAAACAGTTTGGAAAAAATCCAGCAATGTTTGCTCATTTAGCTGATTAATCATTATGTACTACCTTTTAGGACTATTTTCAAAAGCAATAATATGGGGATAGGGATGAATCTGAATGAAGCTGGGGGTAGAGGAATGTTCATAAGGAAGCCCCATCACCAGTGAATGCCAGAATCAATTATCAGTGATTGGCTTTCCAGGTTTAGGGGGGCTCAACAGGTTATTGGCCTGCCAAGCAAAAGAAAGGAAATGGCAAGGTACAGTGGCAAGAAAGTAACATTAATAGTGACTACATAGTTACAGCAGTGGGTGAGGTGGAAGAAGTATTACTGGATCTGGATGGTATCTCAGAAGAGGTGGTTTTGCCTGGCTGGAGTGCAGATTAATTGAAAGCTGGGCCAGCTGGCCAGCCAGCATAGCGGTAGTGATACTTATACAATAGGGGTGAACTGATATGCTCCTATGTAAATAGTTGTATTCTCACTGCATACTGATATCAGCATGCTGACATGTACACAGTGAGAAAAGCTAAAAAATATCTATACTGTGTACACATCTGCGGAAAATATCACTACTATCTCTATGTCAGATGTCTGAGTAGCCGAACGCCCGGAAAGAATGGCAACAGAAAAAAACACAGGTACCACATGTATTCTTTAAAAACAAACCATACGAAAAAAAGCTCCTATTGTTTAAAAGGGATACATGATGGGCAGTCATTCGATAGTGGATATATCAACAATCGTGGCAAGTGAGTTTGGCGTTTAATCACTCGTGGCTCCGCTTTGCGGAGCCACTCATGAGGACCCCAAGCTCACTTGCCACTGGTACTGATACATCCACTGTCGAATGACTGCCCATCATGTATCCCCTTATGCTCATGATGCTGACAACTCTGGTTCATAAGCAAGCCTGGGGGTTGGAGGGCCAGCTGGGGGAAGGAGGATTGAGCATCCTATGGACTGCTTCCCTCCTGTGGGGGGGGCTTCTGATGCTCGCTCGACCCCTGGTGGAAACCAGGGATCCAGCAGTCAATGTTATCAATTACTGGAGGTGGGGAAGACAACAGCATGTGTGCCCCTGACATCGTTACACTTCTGACATCCCAAGGACAGAATAATAGTTCACTTGATTAAGACAAAGGCTGTCACTTCATCTTAGCATGGCTGTAAGAGGGGCCAATTGTGACAAACAATCGATTATATTCATGGAAAGGGTAACCATGGAGGTGGATAGAGGCTGGGCTATAGACAAAGGATTTTGGGGAATCAGCAAGGCCTTTCACATGAGTGCATGATATTCTTCTGGTCAAGGTATACCAGTGTGGTATACATGAAACATGCACAAGGTGGACTAATAGCTGGCTGGAGGGCATGAAGCAGAGTGTTGCAGCTGATGGACTGTAATCCAGCTGAAGAGGGGTTCTCAGTGGCATACCACAGGAAGTAGTTCATGGCTTACTGCTTTTCAATATTTTCATCAATGATCTGGAATCATGAATCTCAAGCAGTCTACTTTACTTTGCTGATCACACTATGCCTCACAGGGTGCAGATCAAATGAGGATGGGGATGAACTTCTGGAGGAGTTGAACAAGCTGAGCAATTGGTCAGTCTCTTGGAGTCTTACATTTACTTATTTTTGTGCCCCCTTCTCACCACCTTGCTTCCTTTTTTTGGGAAGACTCCTTCATGGCCTTGTACGTCCCTGCTTATTGGGTCATGCGTCGGTGAAGTCCATCTCCCCCTAGACAGCCTTGGTTGTACCCCCCAGGTGGGTACGGGACAGGACCCCCTTACCATCCTGATGTGTCTGTCTTTCGTCAGGGGATGTTGTCATCAGGCACTGGCAGTGGCACTGGGATCGGGGCCTGGAGATCCATCTACAGGGAGCACTGTGGGGTTTTTCTGTTTTTCTGTCCCCTTCCCCTCAGAATGTTGGCACGCTAGGGGAGCCATGGGGTGGTGCACGTTGAGATGTGTGAGTGTTCTGGCCCCCGGCCAATGTTCCCCCCTCCCTTCTTTCTGCAGTCCCACTGCACCTCCACCTGTGGTCACCCAGGTGGTGGTAGAGTGGTAGGACATGCATCCCACCCACCCCGGAGGAGGACAGCAGCCTCTGGGCACTCAATTCTCCTCCCCCTGGCTGACCGTTCAGCAGCCCAAGTTCGTTCCCGAACCTGGGTCACTGGCGCCGCGAACGGTAGCCCTACCACTGTGCAGGTGGGCCAACTGGAGTCTTAGGTTTAATGTAGTCAAATGATAGTTTCTACACTTCAGGAAGAGAAACAGAGGCAGGACCTACACACTGTGTGGGATACCTAGTGCTGCAGCGGAAGAGGAAAAGAGGTTGAGGGTCATCACAGACAAGCTGACAAGAGGCTGAAGTGTCACTAGCAGTGCACCACTCCTGTCAAGAATGCTGGAAGAATGTTGGCCCTGTAGCATAGTGCTGGTAATTCTACTGCTTACTACACTGGTGACCAAAATTGGGAAACAGACTTGGGGTTATCAGTGGCTGGGCGAGGGAGGGAGTATCAAGCATCCCAATGAGAGTACTCCTCTCTTGGGGAGGGAGAACGCTGCATCATACTACTTGACTGTTAACTGGTACAGGCTAAGTGGCAGCAAAGTGGAGAACATAAATGGGAAGGGAGCAGCTCCCAGATATCTGTGAAGCTATTGCATACCGCACCTTCAAGGGAAAAAACAGGAGCTGGAAGAAAAAGAACTAGACTGCTGTTGTGCCATTCCCCCACATAGGCTACCACATGACTGATGTGGCAGGCCTCTCACCACTATTGTGATTCTGGGAACATGGTGGAAAACTGGTAAGTCCATGAGAAGATTAAGCAGAGGTCCGTGCAGTCATAATGGGATTGGCACCTACTGAAAGCTACTGAGCTATATGTCATGGTAATGAGGAAGGTAGAGGGACTCACCAAAATGCTGCTTTTGCTGTGCAAAGTATTCCTTTATTAAATCCAAAAAGCACAAGATACAAAAGTCCAACCACATGATAAATGCAAGCAAACAGTCCAAGTTGCTTCCTTCTTCCTTCAAGCACTCCCTACATGTGACATGATCGCCTGATGCATTTCACCAATCAGGGCTTTCTCAAAGGTGATCACGTCATAGTACTACTAGTGCTTAAATCAGGAAAAACCTTAAAGGTGCAGTGTGTAGAATATACATAAGTGGCAGGATTCTCAAAAGGGATGTGCAAAGTGCATGCAAGATGCACTAGTGCATCCCCGACTTGTGCACTGGCACAATTCTGTAAGGGGTCCAATGTTCTGGCACATCCCTGAAGCACCAATGCATCGCAGACGCACCACTCACCACCCATAATGATATGCGGCACATCTGGAGGGGCTGTGCAGGGGGTGTGCCCATGCATAAGGTGTGCAGCCTCATTCACAGCCCAATCTTGAGGCACATCCTGGGGGCAAGTCCAGAGATGCGCCTCCCAAAGATAAGTCTACTTCAAGTAGACTTATGTCTCTTGCCACTCACAGACAGGCTGCCATACTGCAGACAGCAGTACAGCAGCCTCTCCACCCTGCCAGTCCAGTGTGCCTCTCCCAAGTCCCCTGTATACATGCCGCATACTGCGGCAGTAAGGGCATCTCCTGAGAACCCCCCCACCCACATCCCTGGTTGAATGCTGCTCACTGCAGCAGATGTCCCATAGGATATGTAGATCCCATCACCCTGCCAGTATTCCCTGTAGTAGGCTGCTCACTGTGGCAGCACAGAATTTGGTGCAGACTTCCCCCACCCCACCCAACTCCATGTTTAAATGCTGCACCCTGTGGTGATAGGCATGAAAAATGGAATCACACCTCCTCCCCACCCTGACCCAATCACTCCGAGGTCCAGAATTGCACCCACACCCTGGTGGCACAGTGGACCCTCCACCCCCCACCCACTCAGGCACTCTCTCACTTCCCCTCTCCCCTGTCCCTGTAGGTCCTGAAGTGCAGCAGGCAGCACAACCCATCCACATACCACCATGGCTGCTTGCTGACAGAGCTATCTGTGAATGACAGTGTCTGTACACTCTGCAGCCCTATGGTAACCCTGTTGACCAATGAGCTTGCAGCGTATACTGTACTCTGTCATTCACAAAATGAGTTTTAACTCTCTTAACAAACAGTTTTTGCAGGTGTCTATGCTGGATCCAGCAACACTTATGCAACTCAGCCAGAAATGCTAAACCAACTCATTGGTGAAACAGTTTAATGTGACTTGTACTGTAGGATCAATTGTTAGCTTTTTATAAAAATTACCATTCCTCAGTTGGTCTATAGACTGTCTATAGTCTATAGACTTCCTTATTAGAATCAACAGAATTCATGATAACAATAGCCCACCCTTTATCTGCCACTTTTACAGTTATTTGTTCATTGAGGCCGAGCTGACTTAAGTCAGCTCAGCCACAATGAACAACTAACTATGAAAGCGGCAGATAAGGGGGGCTATTGTTATAATGAATTCTATTGATTATGATAAGGAAGTCTATAGACAACTGGGGGATAATAATTAATTGACAGAACCCTTAGTGAAATGTATAGACTTTGACATTTCAGAATTGGCAAAAAAACACCCCAGCATATCTTAAAGGTACAGGAGAGGTATTGCATTTACTGAGATACATTTGAATAGAAAAAGATGATCTTTTAGTTACACTTCATGGACCCTCCAACTGAGGTTATATTACAGCTAGCAAAATTTGTTCTGTAATACAATGCCTTATTTTATAAGAATGAGCACTTTTTTACAAAAGAAAGGGACAGTTATGAGGGCAAGTTTTGCCCCCAATTGTGCAAACTTGTTTATGGCTAAGTGGGAGTATGACTATGTGAGAAGTGAACAAAATCCATTTTTATGCCACTTACTGTAAGTTTGTGGAGATGATATTCTTACCATATGGAAAGGCTACACAGACACTTTAGACAATTTTGTGAACTATTTGTTTAGTTTAGTTTAATTAGTTTTTGTTGACCGGGTAAGTGCACTAGACAAATCCTACCTATTTTCAGGCATGACCCGGGGGTGGGAGATACAGATGAATGCCAGCTGACCTTGAACCAGATTAAGCTGAAAGTAACCAGAACCTTAAGTTCTCAGTAACTAGTAACTACAAGAGATTCATTTTTTTGACTTGGCCATACAAAACGATGGGGATGGGGGGGGCTTACTACTGACCTGTTTCAGAAACCTACTGATAGGAATACATTACTACAGGCTAGTAGTAGCCACCCCTACCACACCATTAAAGTGATTCCTAAGGGTCAATACATAAGAGTTAAACAAAACTGTGGCAGAGAAGAATTATATGAAGAAAGGGCCCAAGAACTGGCTGATATAGTAAGACAAAGAGGTTATGCTGAATGAGTCATTAAAAACTGCAAAAGAATTGGTAGATGCCACATCTAGGGAGATACTTTTGGAAGAAAGAACAATAAATTCCAGACATAAACAAGATGTGCAACAGTCGTTTGTCAGTACCTACACACCACAATCAAAACAAATTTCAGAAATAATAAAGAGACATTGGCATATTGCATTACAAGGCCCTGGCCTTAAAGATTTGGAAACAGAAGGTCCCAGGTTTGTATATAGAAAAGGGAAAAGTATTAAAGACATCGTAATGCATTCTGTTCAGCCATTACAGGAAAGACCTAGGATGTGGCTCCCTCATAGAGACAATCTCAGTACAAAATGTGGCAACTGTAAATATTGCCCACAAGTAAAACACACTAGAACCTTTAGGAATTCAGTAAAAGGAAGAGAAAATGAGAGTAGGCGTTTCATGACCTGTGGTACCTGTGCTATGATTTATCTAGTGGAATGTAAATGTGGGTATTATTACATAGGCAAAACAAAAAGAGCATTTAAATCAAGCATTGGTGAATGTTAGTGCAGCAGAGAATAAGGACAAAAGAAATGCATTAGCAATACATGTTCAAAAAAGCAGGAATAGAACTGAATATGGTTTTCTTTTTACTGATCTGGAAAAAACAGTTCTGTCTAGAAAGGGGGAGATTATAACAACTTACTCTTCAAAAGGGAACAGTTTTGGATATACTCATTGCAAGGCTTGAATAGAAAAGGGATTAATGGCAGAATTTAAGTCAAGCATTTAAAAAAGGATTTTAAAACAAGCAATTCACAATTAAACATATGGTCTAATGAACTATGCATAACTGTATATATATATATATATATATATATATATATATATATATATGAAAAACAGGGATACTGAATGAGTTCTTCTGTTCAGTATTCTCAAAAGAGGAAGTGGGGGAGGTGCTTAATCCAATTAACAGAAGAACTCTGGAGAGGGGGGTTGATCCCACTCCTTTCACAGAAGAAAGGGTTCTGAAAGGACTCCTAAAACTGAAGGTAGACAAAGCAATGGGACCAGATTGAATTCACCCCAGAATTCTAAAAGAATTAAGCAGAGAACTAGTAACACCACTGACTACCCTTTTTAACAGATCATGGGAGAATGGTGAGGTACCTGAGGACTGGAAGAAGGCGGATGTGATTCCCCTTCACAAAAGTGGGACCAAGATGGAGGCAGGAAACTATAGACCTGTCAGTTTGACCTCTGTGGTAGAGAAAGTGATGGAATCACTTCTGCAGGAAAGAATTGTTGTGTACCTAGAGGCCAGTGGGGCACAGGACTCAAGGCAGCATGGGTTCACAGTGGGAAGGTCATGTCAGACGAATCTAATTAATTTCTTTGACTGGGTGACCAAAGTAGTAGACCAGGGAGGGGCTGTGGACATGGCCTACCTAGACTTTAGCGAGGCATCTGACACAGTCCCACACAAAAGATTAGTAGTCAAATTAACCAGCCTGGGAGTGGGTCCCAGGGTGGTAGCCTGGCTAAAACATTGGCTGAACAACAGGACACAGAAGGTAATTGTAAATGGAGTCCACTCTGAAGAAAGAGGGGTTACTAGTGGGATACTGCAGGGTTCATTACTGGGTCCAGTCCTTTTTAATGTCTTTATAAGTGACATTGCAGTGGGACTGGAAGGAAAAGTATGCCTCTTTGCAGATGACACAAAGATCTGCAACAGGGTTGATACACAAGGTGGTGGAAAGGATGAGAAGGGACTTGGAGGGCTGGAGGGAATGGTCAGAAGTATGGCAGCTTGGATTCAATGCAAGAAGTGCAAAGTAATGCACCTGAGAAACAAAAACCCAGGGGAAGATTACACAATGGGGGGTAGTAACAACAACAAAAATGGAAAGGACCTGGGGGTAATCATATCAGATGACCTTATGGTTGGCAAGCAATGCAAGAAGGTGGTAGGGAGGGCTGGGGGGATACTGGGATGTATAGGGAGAGTTTTCACCAGCAGAAAACAGGAAGTTGTTATCCCCCTGTACAGACAGTTGGTGAGACCCCATCTGGAGTACTACGTCCAGTTCTGGAGACCCCATCTCTGCAAAGGACATAGACAGGATGGAGGCAGTTCAGAGGGAGGGCAACAAAATGGTACAGGGTCTGCAAGAGAAGCCATACGAGGAGAGACTAAAGGAGCTTATATGTATACCCTTGAGGAAAGGTGGAGAGGGGGACATGATAGAAATATTTAAGTACCTCAGTGGAATCAACAAGTCCAAGAAGGTCGCATCTTTCAGAAAAAGAGATGTGCAAGAACAAGGGGACACAATTTGAAGATAGCGGGGGGATGGCTCAGGGGCAATATGAGGAAGTATTTTTTCACAGAGAGGGTGGTGGTCGCATGGAATAGCCTTCCTGAGGAGGTTGTGGGATCTAAAACTGTGGGAGAATTCAAGAATGCATAGGACAGACATAAGGCAATTTTTGTTGGGGGTAGGAAGACATAGGCTGTTGGTTAAATAGGATCTGCAGCTTATCCTCTAGGTAGGGAAATGGGCAGACTAGGTGGGCCAAGCAGTCCTTATCTGCTGTCAAAGTCTATGTTTCTATATATAGTTAGTGTATAGCACTTGTTCCTTTGGTATTGAGTATTTGGAATTAATGTTTTCTATGTTTTATTTTAATTTCTAGATATGCACCAGGTAGCTTATGTGGCCTTATAGTGCACACCTGTATTCATTACAATAGTATGTTGCTCCTTAAAATTGACAGCCACTAAAAACATGCTGTTAAAAATAAATAGTGCACTACATTGATGAATTAATGACAAAAAATTGAACTTTCAGTAGTAATCTATAATACTGAAATAGTTGAGAACTAAACCTAGGACACCTTATATATGCACATTGTATTCAAGAATTCATTCACTTCATGTTTTTATTATACTAGTATTAGGTATCTTAATTTATGCCTCATCATACATACTTGAAATTGTCCTTTAAATGAATGCTATTTAACTAGATATGCTGCTTAAATTGTGCTGCTAGAGGTCAAAGTGCAATACTTTAATGTAATGTATTTGGATAAGAACTGAAATTGTTCACTGGATGTGTGTCTTTTGTAATATTGTACTAGCTGAGACTTGTAGAGCTTAATGCACCTTATGTATGTTTTGCACACTGCACCTTTAAGGTTTTTCCTGATTTAAGCAGTAGTAGTACTATGACATGATCACCTTTGAGAAAGCCCTGATTGGTGAATGCATTGGGTGATCATGTTACTCGTAGGGAGCTGGTGGCGGAAGAAGGAAGCAACTTGGACTGTTTGCTTGCATTGCTTATGTGGTTGGACTTTTTACCTTGCACTTTTTGGATTTAATAAAAGACTACTTTGCACAGCAAAAGCAGCATTTTGATGAGTCTCTCTGCCTTCCTCATTACCATGGCATATACAGTAGCTCAGTAGCCTTAGTAGGTGCCAATCCCACCGTGATTGCACAAACCTCTGCCTAACTAATTTTTAGATTGTGGCACTGATGCTCCTTGGTGCGGTTGCACTGCCATTGAAACCTCCATGAGAAGGTTGTTGATTGGGCTGGGAGGGTGCAGTGGGTTGAGCCAGAGGGGTGAAAAAAAGTTTAAAAAAAAGAAGGTTGGCAGAATGCTAGGGTGAATCAAAAGGGGGGGGGGATCAGTAAAGCAGTGAATATTATTTTAAAACTTTGCAAGGGCTGATCAGACTCCACCAGGAGTAGTGTGTGCAATACTGGGCTCCCCAACACAAAAATTACATTTGAGGAAGTAGTAAGCAATGCAGGGTACCAAAAATTATGTGGACTATAGAGGATGAAAGTTAGAGGAGAAGCTGAAGGCTCTTAAGCTTATCACCATGGAGAGAAGGAGGCTGAGGGAGTGGCCATGAAAAGAGTACTACTGGTTTGTGGCATGTAACAACTAACAAACAAACTCCAGTGCACCCCCAACCCAGATCACCAGATGCCAAAGTGGAACCCCATGGGTTCGTCTTAACAATGAACTGTCTACCAGTAGCACCCCTTATGAGAAATGTGGTTTGAATTTTATGAATTAAACAAGGGTAGAGCTTGCTAGATTTGGAATTTGTTAAGCATTTGTGAGGTGTGTGACACTCCTGTCCTATAGCATGCTCTCCATTAATCACTTGTGAATTTCCAAGGTGGAAGCACTTTATTTAAAAGAAGCCACTTTAGACAAAGCACTCTATGTAAGAGAAGCCACTAAATGCAGTTTATTGTTGGGACTAAACTGTGGGATTTCATCTTGGTGTCTGTTGGCTCAGCTTAATTCACATTTGAGCTCTGATATAAAAAGAAAGTGACCTCCTTTTTCATGGGGAATGAGAAAAAATGTGTAACTTTTCAAAGATTTACCATATGGGGTGGGTGTGCACTGGACATTGTTGTGCCCTGGGTAGTAATATGAATGGAAATCCTTGGTGCAGGCAAGGATGCAATGCAGTTTATCCACTTACTTCTTGACAAGAGAATAACTGCCATTGAATTTGCTTTGTTTACTGCAGTAGCTCTATCACAGTATGCAGCAGTTTTGCACTGCATCATGACTGGCACAATGGTACATTAGTAGTAGTAGTAGTACATGTCTGAACAGCATTCCTGTCGATATCTATTTATGAAGTTAGGGGGTGAGTTAGTGCATATAGAGTCCTTTCTGATTATGTTACTGTTATACTTGGCAATGGTGGCTTTTTTTTGTCTATTAGACTGCAAGTTGTTGCTTAATTCATTGTCATGTACAGAATTGTTTTTTAAAAGTTATTATGCTGCTTCTATGTTGTAGTCACTGCCGTGCACATTATTGGCTTAACTGGTTGTACTCCTCCGGGTCATGCCTGAAAATAGGTACATGTTTGTCTAGTGTACCTTACCCAGTAAACAAAAATTAAATAAATAAGTTACCATGAAAGGGTTTAGTATATTCTATAGAAGGGTTACTTCCCAGTAACTCTTGATCTTCTTGAGTATCACCACCAGAGTGTCACACTCCTTGGTCTTCACTGGAGGCATTAGGATCCCTTAGGAACCAGAGCTTTTAGGGTTGGAAGCACTGACACATGGCACCTACTTATGGCCTCAAGTGCATTCCACAACTATATAACACATCAGTGGTCCAAATTGCCATCACATTTTTTTTTAACTGTGGAGGTGAGAGGAAAAATACTGAGTAAGAAAAAGGTCTGCTGATAATGAAATTTATGACTTTTGTGATATTTTCTTAATGGTTTAAATTGTATTAGAGTCTTGTACCTACATTTCTTACAAGATTTTATATGATGTGGAATGTGTATTCCTATTTAATTCATGTTTTATATCAATGCACAATCTACTTGATGTTTCTTCTGTTTATGTATTTTGATTGACCATGGGTCGTACCTATAAAAGGGATTGTATCCCAGTGTGCTTACCCGTATGCAAATAAAAATCAAAATCAAAACATAGGATGCAGGAAAAACATAATAACCAGGAAAACATTTCTAAATGGGAGTAAAAACCAAATTGATAATAAACTATTCCTCCCTCCATGTACTATAACCGGTTTCTTGTTTTTAACAAGAAGAGGGCATGATATGATCACAAGAGGGATGGCAATGATAAATCTATCTAACCAAACCCAGTTGCTGGAGGTTAGAGCAATGCAAATCCACCCGATTTATATTAATTCCTTATTGATATGCTAATTGGGAAAATCATCTAGGCAAACTACTCTTGAAGATGGAGGATGGTAGGCAGGTCTTGTATGGCTGCATGGAACAGATACTAAAGAAGATCAAGAGTTACCAATACTGACCTTACTATCCTTTTAGAGGTTATCTTCTATGTAGAACCTCACTCTTTGGTCATTTGACCAATACATTGTAGTAACCAAGTGTGGCGGTGCAGTGACTGGCAGCCCTAACTCACAAATACAGGAGGCCAGTGATTAGCAGGGTGGGGGATTTAATAGAGTAGACACCAGGGATCTGGAATTTTTTCTCATTAATGGTGCCGACAATCGGCAGGGTAAGGGGGTCCACTAGACACCAGGGATGTGGAGTCTTTTTTTATTATTATTGGGGCCAGTGATCGGGGGCAAGCATTAGTTTTTGTGCAAACTGGAATTTTGCATACAGAATTCCACACTTTTGCCATCGATCCGCACTTCACGAATTGGCAAATTATGATCTGTGAATTGAGCGTTATTCAATAAATATTTTGAGGAGAGAATTTTGTTGACTTTGCCCACCTCTAGTTGTATTACTGAGTTGTCTGACTGTTATAGTTGGATGCTTTGGACATTTTCACTCTCTATCCCAAGTGGGAGTACCACCCTGTTAAGGTAATGTAAAGGCAAACAAACCCTCTTGTGGAGGGTTCCACCCCTAGTGGTGCCACGGAAACATAATTCTTTAGACTAAAAGTACCTTAGGAAGGAACACAAGGAGAGAAATAAATGCTGGTGGAAGAGGGGAGGATGGTGAGAGCAAAGAAATAAAGATTTTGGATGAGGCAGAAGGTAGTTAGTTAAAATAGCCCAGTAAGGGGGTTTGTGCTATGTTGCTCTCACTCATCACACCACAGGATTAGCTTTTAAAATCAATTGACAGATGCAACCAAAGAGTGATGGCAGTGGAACCCTCTTGAGTAGAGTTCCACCCCTAGATATGCCATGGGAACATAATTGATTTAGACTAAATGTACATTAGGTAGGATCCCAAAAGAATTGCAAAGCAGGAGCTGAAAATACAGACTGATTGAGTATTGCATAGATAGCTGATAGTTGTTGATGACTGATAACAGACAGAGGCATGACATCCAGAAGGCGAGAGGAAATAACAGGACTGTATAATGAAAAAACAAGCCACCATCCAACCCCAGCTCAAACCAGAACCTATTACTAAGGTAAACTCTATCATTAAATATATAGGCTATATTATGTCCTTTGGCACTTTGGAGAGAAAAACAAAACTTTGTGGAGGAAATTTCTGGGGATCCATGGCCTTTCCCACATTCCCTTCTGGCATGGGTAATTATTATGACAGTTCAGCTTAGTAATTTGGAATTCTGTGCAGGGAAAAGTTTGGAGGGAGAACTCTTGATCTCACTCTATCCCTCTAATGGGATAATTATGTTAGGGGTTGCATGAGTTGATCTCTACAGCTTAAAGAAGTTCCTCCACAAATCCCACCTTTCATAGCATGGAATGGGGACAGTAGTGAGAGCAAAAAGTCTATCATTCAGACTCAAGACCATGAGGAAGTGTCAGGTCAACTAGAAACTAAATGAAGGGGATATGGACTGAGACTAGGCATACCTTAGGCAGCCACAGGGAGAAGAGCTTTCAGAGGTGCTGCTGATCTACTCCGCATAGCCAAAGGAACCCATATGGGCTTAATGCTCTATCATCTGGCAGCTGAGCTTTCCCCAAAGCAGTGAGCCTTACTACCCAGTGGGACTGCTGGGATGCACTACAGAAAACAAGTGGCCTACAGAGTAAAACCCCCACCCAAGATGTAGGATTCACCCTCAAGATGCAAACTTTATGGGGCGCAAGTGAGTATGTGTTCCCACAGGGTAAGCTTTAAGGGAAAGATTCTGGGAATATGTTTATGGCCAGTATGAATGCATTTGTAGAGCCAGATGGCATGTAGACAGAGATGGACTGACTTAATGATGACTGTTCAGGGAATGACTGATAAACATGTAATTGAAAGTGACTGAATGATGACTGCTGAAAGGGACAACTGTGAAATGAATGACAAGGTGTTACTAATATGAATGTTTATTAAAAGCCAACATCATAGGTAAAGCTCAGTCACAAGCAGAAAGCCAGCACATGGAGTAAACTATAACTGAGATGAAAAGGAATGCAGTGAAACTGAGGTGAAAAGTGTGAAAGTGCACTTAAATCTCCAACTAAGAGGGACCACAGTCCTTAGTGGGAGGTTTGAGTGTTTCTTGGATGAAAATTTAAACTATCAGGGAGAGGCTGCATTACTAAGGAAGGCATGATGAAGCAATAAGGAATGAGGGCTCAAGAGGAGGAAACTCCCACAGGGGAAGGACACAAGAAGAAAGGGGTGAGGATGAAGCAAAGGACGAGGGGGAATGAATCAAGAATGCAAGAAGAGAACAGTAAAAGAGACAGGAAATTGAGAGGATAACAAGGGAATGGGTGCCAGGGGGAGCTTCAGGGAGCAGCACAGGTAGGAGTGGGAGAAAGAAGGGATATAGGCAGTGAGGCAGCAAGGTACTGAAACCCATGTGCACTAATGCAAGGAGTCTGGAATATAAAATTCCAGGCCTGAAGGCTATCATAGAGGAGGCTCTGGGCCACCAAAGAAAAACCATGGCCATAACTGAATTCTGATGCACTGACAATCACAATTGGGACATGGCCATACCAGGCTACTCTCTATTCAGGAGAGATTGGGAGAAGAGGAGGGGTTGTTCTACATATATGAGAAAGGGAATTAAAGCTACAGAAATGCAGAAGCATCTGGAGGAAATGGAAGGACTGGAGGTGCTGTGGGTCATTCTATAAACAGGAACTGTGGCCACTATCCATACAGGGGTTGTATACAGACCTACAGTACAGGGAGAAGAGCTGGATAAGGCACTTGCAAAAAACATCATTAGAATGGCAAATAAAGGGGAGATGCTGCAAGTTGGTGACTTCAGTCTTCCAGATGTGCTCTGAAGCCTTCCAGTTGCAGCCCAGAGCAGGACCATTCTTGACTCCCTACATGGGGCATTCTCAAGCAGCTAGTCAGCAAACCCACTAGAGATGGGGCTTTACTGGACCTGGTGCTTACAAACAGGGACAGCATTGAAGACATCAAATTGTACAGACCATTAAGTACCAGTGATCACTGCATAGTGTAGTTTAACATCAAGACAGGGGCAGAGGCACACCATATTCTTCTTAGTCTTCTTAACAGAGGTCTGCTCACTGCATCACACAAAAACGCTTTCAAAACAGTGCATGAACTGTGACAAAAGCTGTTTGGACTGGGGTTGAGTGCTGCTAAAGTATTGCAAACAATGTTAGAGGGGAATGACTACTTCACAGGAAGTTGGTAACCAGAAAGACAGCTCTGTGGGTTGTGGCACATTGTGGGGAAATTACAGAACTTGGGAGAAGTATTGTAAATCACTTTGGGCATTTCAATTGGGCTTCCAGTGCTCACTAAATGGGTGTGCTACTCTAAAAACCAAATAATAAAGATTATTTCACCCACTTCACCTGGTGGAGCTGGACTGACATCATTTCCAGTCCATAGCTGATAAATTGCTCAGTAAACAGCGAGTGGTGCTTTTTAACAGAGGTCTGCTCACTGCAGCATACAAAAATGCTTTCAAAACAGTGCATGAACTATGGCAAATGCTGTTTGGACTGGTGTAGAATACTGCTAAAATATTGCAAACAGTGTTAGAGGAGAGTGACTACTTCATAGGAAGTTGGTAACCAGGAAGACAGCTCTGTAGTTTGTGCCATGTTGTGTGGAAACTACAGAACTTGGGAGAAGTATTGTAAATCACTTTGGGCATTTCATTTGGGCTTCCAATGCCCACTAAACAGGTGTATTACTCTAAAAACTAATTAATAAAGATTATTTCACCCACTTCACCTCGCAGAGCTGGACTGACATCACTTCCAGTCAGCTGGTGATAAATTGCTCAGTATACAGCGAAAGGTGTGAGCTCGAGTGGGCGAACACACGGAGACATATGCAGAGACACAAGCAGAGACACACACAGAGACACGTGCATCCTTCCCATGTCTTGCGTGTCTGGCGGGGAGAAGGGGAAGGGGATGGATTATTATACCTAGCTGTGCCAGAGGACTTGACTGATAGCAAACAAGTAAGTTAAGGAAATCATGTTTCTTCCCTTCTATCATAAAACAGCTAGACACTCCACTAAAAAACATTCCATTCTGTAACTAGTGGCAAGGTACCAATATGGAAGTTGAGCAAATTGCAAGTGGGATAATAAATGTACTGCTTGAGAATGGGGGCCCTAATAAAATGTAACAAGTGCCAAATGTACAGCACTATGGTAAATCCCCAAATTGTGGCAAAACACGTTTGTACAATGTGTAAAGAAATTATGGCACTTTGACAGTAACTAAATAAACTAAAAAGAAATATTGATCATCCACAGGAAGGCACTACTACACCTACCTGTAGTCAGGGAACTGGTGAGCTTTGCCAAATGAGTCTTAATCCAAGTTAGTAGCAAATACAAATATCATGGTGGATACTAACCTAGATGATGATAGCTGGGCTACAATTGGTAAACTCCCCAAAGACAAGTGAAAGCGAGCATTAGGTACCAATGACATCCCCCTTAATAACCAGTTTAAACCACTGGAAACAGCAAATGATAATGACACAGCAGCACCACGTATGGTACAAGCTCAGCAACCGGTGCTGCCTTCCTTAATGGAAGGAGCTATAAAAAATGAAACTGGAGTCCTAGTTATAGGAGACTCCATATTGAGGAGAACTGAATCTGTAATATGCAAATGTAATAAAGCACTGACTGTACTAAACTGTTTACCAGGTGCCAGGGTAAAGGATATAAAAGAAAGGTTACCCAGACTGCTGGGAAAAAAAGAATAATAATAAGCAAATTGTGGTGATTCATGTTGGCACAAATAATGTTGGTAGAGATCATGAAAAAGACATCACAGCAGAAATTTTGGAATGTGCACTAACCATAAGGGCAGCTGGACAGACCCCGATAATATCTGAGATACTCCCAAAAATTGGCTTTCATGAGGATAAAAATAAAACTACAGTACAGAGAATAAATGCCAGACTTGGCAACAGATGTAAAGAGACCAGTGTAAATTCCTGGATACTTGGGACACTTTCTTTGGGAACAAAAAACTTTATGCCAACGATGGGTTGCATCTAAATAGCCTGGGAACCTCTACCCTTGCAACCCAAATAACAACTGCAATAGCTAGTTCTTTAAACTATCTATGGGGGGGGGGATTGGAAATCCAGGCAACCCATACTCAACCAAGTTAACAGGCAATTGGATAACCAGGGGCATTCAAACAAAGATAAATGGAAGAAAACATAATGAACAGAAGAGCGTAAGTGCCAATCAAATTAAATGTGCATTTGCTAACGCAAGAAGCATAAGAAATAAAAGAGAGGATTTGGAAGCCCTAATAGAGTTGTAAAAGGGGATAGATGTAATTGGCATAACAGATACATGGTGGTCACCAGATGATCTTTGGAGAAGAGAACTTAAAGGTTACATCCTTTATAATTTGGACAGGACAGAATAAGGGGAGGTCACGGCATATATATAAAACAACATCAAATCTATAAATATATCGGATAAAGATAATTAGTTCAAACTAGTACTGAAACAATATGGATACAATTGGAAACTGGACACAACTCGTTTATAATTTTGGGTGTGTGTTACAGACTCCCTGGTCTAAGCAATGAGGAAAGTATGAAAATATATAATGAAATCATAAGAGCTAGTGAAATGGGAGCTGTGGTGCTAATGGGTGATTTTAACCTAAATGATATTAAGTGGGATATCTTGGAAGTGACTAAATCCCTAAGTAAAATGTTCCTGGAAGTTACTAATCAGCTAGAGATGACCCAATATGTAAAAAAAAACTACTAGAGGTGTAAACTATCTCAATTTAGTATTAGCTACAAAGGAAATCTACATAACAAACTGTATATTTGTATCCCCACTTGGAAATAGTGACCACGACAGTATTCTATTTTCTAGATCTAAACATATTCCATTAAATAAAGGATGTAAATAAACATGTAATATTGGGACAGCCAATAAAAAAATACTATATAGAGAGCAAAAGCTATATGATAAATATAAAACTACCTAGATAACGAGATTGGGAGAAGTTTGAAACTATCCAGAAGTACTGTAAAAACAGGGTAATAAAAAGTAAACAAAAAATGGAAAGGGAGTTAGCAGTACAGTACGGCAAGAAAAGACAATATGCAACAGTTTTACAGCTATGTAAATTCCCTGCATAAAACAAAATTATAATCTATGTGCAATAAAGCTGGGAGATGGTAATAAATGACCAAGGGGAAATGGCAAACATATTCAATTCTTATTTTGGTCAGTCTTCTCAAATATACAAACAAAAACAAAACATAATAATAATGTCCATAAGGAAGAATAGAATATGATTCTGAGTTTAGAAATCACAGAAAAAGCCATAGTGGATAAAATAAATAAGCTAAAAAATGCACATTCAGAGGGTCCAGACAATATCTCAAACTCCATTTTAAAAATACCATCACCAGTAACAGCTATACCCTTGAAATTGATTTTTATGGTGTCTCTGAGAAGCAATGACATTCCAAATAATTGGCTGGCCATTAATGTGGTACCTATACACAAAAAGAGGATAGGGCTGATCATAGGAACTATCGCCCCATTAGCTTGACCTCTGTCCCAGGGAAAATGCTGGAATCAATAATAAAGGGTAACATAAATGACCACCTGGAGACTAGTGGTCTGATGGATAGGGAACAGCATGGGTTTGTGGTGGGGAGATCATGCATAGCCAATCTCCAATGTTTTTACGAAAGAATATCCCCATCACTGGCTGTAGGTGTACCTGTGGACTATACCTAGACTTTGCAAAGGCCTTTGACAAGGTACCTCATGATGATATAATATGTAGTTTGAAGGATATAGGACTACATAAAGGAATAATAGGATGGGTGGATGCTTGGCTGGGGGATAGATCCCAGAGGGTAGTTATAAATAGCTATCTCTCAGAACTGGTCCCTGTGACAAGTGGAGTGCAGCAGGGGTCAGTGTTGGGATCAGTTCTGCTCAGGGTATTTATGTCAACTATGGGGAAAGAGGCTATAAATTGGATTAGTAAATATGCAGATGATACTAAACTTGCTGGTAAGGTACTCGATTAATTAGGTATTAACTCATTGCAGGAAGATTTGGAGAAAATCCAAACGTGGTCAACCAAACAAGGAATTAGCTTCAATGTAGATAAATATTGTGTGATACACTTGGGAAAGAATAATGGCATGGATTATTCACTAAATGGACAGTCTTTAAGACACTGTACTGAAGAAAGAGACTTGGGCATAACAATAGACAATAAACTAGCTTATAGTACACATTGTCAAAACCAAATAAATAAAGCAAATAAAGTGCTATGGGCCATAAGAAGAAACTTTAGAAGTAGATCCAGGGAGGTGATTATGCCTTTGTGCAGGGCATATATGATGCCACTGCTAGACTATGGAAGTCAGTATGTGGACCAATAGCAAAAGATGGTATAAAAAGTTTAGAAATGGTACAAAAAAAAACAACCAAACTCATAAATGACTTAAGGGATTTGCGGTATGAGGTAAGACTCGGGAACTTAAACCTGATGTCCCTGGAGAAAAGAAGAATCAGGGGGATCTCCTTATGTGTTGTGATATTATAAAAGATGAGTATTTGTTTAATGAATTAGAGCTGGAATTTAAAAATATTACAGTTGGGACCAGGGGACACCCCCTACAACTCCGACCGAGGAAATTCAACACAAACAGAAAGAAGGTGTTCTTCAGTCAGAGAGTGGTGACACCATGGAATGCCTTACCCATGGGAATTCTCTCCAGCAAAGATAAATCACAGTTTAAATATAGACTGGATAAATATATCTTGCAAGGGAACTCCTTTCAGTATTATGGGTGATTGGATAGGAGCAACTCATGGGCTAGCAGCCCCCTTGGCTCCTCACACCTTAGTATATGAAGATGAGGTCCTGGACTTTAGGAGGGTTGATTTTAAAAGAATGGTTGACTACCTCTGAAACTGTCCAGTTCAGAAGGATTGCCATGGAGGGGTAGAGGAACCATGGAGAAAATAAGGGAGGGCATAATTAAGGCAATCAACCTCTGTGTGAAGGAAGTGAGTAAGCAAAAGGAAGAAAACAAACTGTTATGGTGCTCTAGTGAAATGGCTACGGTGGTGAAGAAAAAAAAGTGTGGCATTCAGGAGGTACAAAGAAACACAGAGGGAGGAAGACAGGGAAGTATACCAATTAAAACAGAGGGGAGAAGGCTTGGTAGTGAGGGGAGCAAAGACTTTGACAGAGGAAAGGATAGAAAAAGGGACAGCTAAAAGTGAGGTTGGCATTGTTAGGGGGTGAATAGGATAGTGGCGAAGTGCTGTGGGCACAGCAGATGTGAGTAGCATCAGAGTGGTTAGGGGCAGGACACATCCTGGGTTAAGATGGGGCCTAGAGAGAGAGGCCATACATGTTTGGTACCCATCCCCAGAGTTCCTATCAGATCAAGTGTGCAGGTAGCCAGTGGGCCTACAGTCTCCACCGTTCCTCTTCGGGCTGTGCTATGCAATGCTAGATCGATGAGGAACAAGACTGCAGTTATGATGGGCTTGATTTCCTTGGCTGATCTGGTTTGCATTTTGAAGACCTGATCGAAAGATAACGCAAGGCCAGTTTTAGAGACCTCGATCCCAGCCAGGTACTCTATAATGCACTGCCTGAAGAGGGAACATAGGGCTGGGGGTGTGGCCATCTGTTTTAGATCAGGCTTGAACTTCTCCATGCACCTGGTGGGATCTACCTCATCGTTTGAATGCAATGGCTGTGTGTGGTGGTCCAGGTGCAGGCTGCAGGATTCTCCTCATGTACTGGCCTCCTGGGCATGAGGGAGAATTCCTGTAGGAAGTTGCAGACTTCATCACCAATAGGGTGTTGGAGTCACCCAGATGGTTGATTCAGGGTGACTTCAATGCCTGGATCAAGGATGAACTCTCGCATTTTGGTCAAGACTCTCTCCAGCTGATGACATCTCTGGGCCTCACACAAGTTGTTGCTTCTGTGACTCATCACCACGGCTATGACTTGGACTTGGTATTCTCACTGGGGCTTGAGGTCACTGACCTCAGGATTGATCCAGTTGTGTATTTGAATCATTGCATGGTGGTGTTCTTGTTTGAGGCCCCCCGATTGTCCCTCCCATATTGAGATGGTCCACTACCACCCATTGAAGGGGTTGACCCGATAGTGACCACTGGCAGTGTGGACTTTTCTGGTGTGAGTACTGCATGTGCAGTTGGCACAGGTGAGGTGGTGACAGCCTTTAATAGTGCTGTTTCCAATGTGCTTAATGCCATCGCACCGATCCGTATATGACAAGTTCTTCTTTCTTGAGACTCTCGTAGTTTGATGCAGCTTTCAAGGTGATGAAGACCATGGGTCAGAAGTTGGAGCATTGCTGGTGGAGGACCCAGTCCGAGAAGGATATACTGGCTTTGAGAGTTCACTATGGTGAATATCAAAAGGCAATCAACAGTAAGAAGACAGAGTTCCTGACCAAGGAGATTGCCACAGGGAGGAACCAACAAGCTCAGCTCTTTCAGACTGTGGACAGGTTACTTCATCCTGCCTGTCTATAGCCAAACAGAGCATTTTCAGTTGCTTTTTGTAAGGAGTTTGTTCAGTTTTTCACTGACAGGGTGTCCTCTATTCGATCCAGGATCTCCCCAGTGGGGCTAAATCAGCCTTGCACTGGTTGACCTTGTGTGGACAAAGGCACTCCTATTTTCAGGGTGGATCTCTGTCCAGTGGGGGGGGTGGAGATCATTGAGGTAATCTCAAAGCTGAGACCCACCTTCAGTGAACTGGACCCAGTGTGACCCATCTTCTAGTGTGATGTGCCGTGTCCATCTGGTAAGTGTTTGCTGAGATAGTCCAGTGTTTGTTCTCAGAGGGGTCCTTCCCCAATACCTTGAAGGAAGCATCGGTGAAGCCACTTCTGAAGAAACCATCTCATGACCCTGATGTCTTGGTCAATTATCGACCAATCTCCAACCTCCCATTTTTGGGGAAGGTTGACGAGAAAGTGGTGGTCCTGCAGCTAGAGGCTCACCTCTCAGCCGTTGACATTTATGAGTCATTCCAGTCTGGATTTAGGGCAAAGCATAGCACTGAAATGGCATTGGTCAGGGTGCAAAACTACCTCCTTAGGGCAAGAGATAGAGAAGACCAGTCAGTTCTCATTCTCCTAGATCACTCCTTAGCATTTGACACTGTGGACCACATTGTGCTACTTGATCACCTTACAGAGTATTGTGGACTCACCAGTACTGTCATCAACTGGTTTGAGTCCTGTCTCATGAGCAGGATGCAATGGGTAGTGATGGGGAGTTTGTCCTCCTGCCTGAAACTCATGCCCTGTGGAGTTCCTCAAGGCTCAATCTTGTCACCAGTGTTGTTTGCAGTGTACATGCTACCCCTGGGTAAGCTCATTAGACATTACAGTCTGGGTTTTCACTGCTATGCAGATGATACCCAGCTGCATATATTTTTTGCCCTCGGGGCAAATAACACCATAGAAGTGCTAAACAAATGCCTGACCAAGATCCAAGACTGGATGTAATCTAACTGGCTGAGACTGAATCCCGACAAGACAGAGATACTGGTGGTCAAGCCTGTCGCCAGCATGATGTGGCTGCCATATGTTTGGGAGCAGGGTGTTTCTTGATTCAATTCCATTGGTGTCTGCTTCTACAGTAGGGTGTGAAATCTGGGTGTTGTCCTTGACGATGGATTGATGCTTGACTTTCACATATCGGCCATCATCCAGAGTGTTCTCTTACCACTTAAGGAATATTGCCTGGATTAAACCCCTATTTCCATCTGGTGACCTGCTGACACTGGTACATGCCTTTATTACTTCAAGGCTGGACTACAGCAATGCTTTTTACTTTGGAGTCAGTGGAGGGAACCTCTCTTGGCTGCAGCTGGTGCAGAACGCAGTAGCCAGGTTGCTGACAGGACTTTCTAGATCTAATCATGTGACCTTGGTCCTGCATGATCTGCACTTGCTACCTGTCAGATGGAGGATCATATTCAAGGTGGGCTTGCTCACCTATAAGGTCCTTTATGGATTGAGCCCTGGTTATCAGATTGATCTCCTGACCCCCTTCTACCCTTGGTGTGTTTGCTGCGCTTCTCCACCGAGGGCCTCCCAGTGGTTCCAAGGGCCATGCTGAAAACCTCAGGAGATCAAGCATTTGAGGTGGCTGGTTCAGCCCTCTGGAACTCACTCCCCTAATTTCTGAGGGAGGCCCCATCAGTGATGGTTTTTGAAAGGGTCTTAAGACACACCTTTTTAATCAAGCATTTTTTAATTAGTTTACAATACTGATTTTATTGTTATTTCTTGATTTTAGCTGCTGATCTTATTGACCTTGATTTTTATTCATTAAATGTATTGTTTATTGTATATCCTTGCACTACATTGTGAGGCAACCAAAGCCTATAGGATTGGGCACCATATATAAATAAATGCTTACTTACTTAGTTACTTACTTACTTCATCAGGTACACAAACTAGAAGAGAAAAGCAAGGGGAAGGATAGCAAGGACAAGGAGGGTGGTGAGGGACACTGCACAGAAGAGGATTAAAAAAAAAACAGTCATCCTGAGGAGGTACTTATGATCAGTCTTTACAGTGGAGAGAGGGGATGGCAGACAACCAGGGAGCAGCAGGAACACAAAGTGAGGGAAGTGGACACAAGTGCATTTTCAGAGGAAAGAGTCCTGAATTGACTTCCAGCTCTGAAAAAGGAAAAGGATATGGGACCAGATGGGATACACCCATGAATACTAAAGGACCTCATAGAGGTGCCAGCTGTACCACTGATGGCAGTAGTCCACACCTCACTTGAAACAGGCATGGTTCTTGAGGACTGGAGGAGAGCCATGGTCCCACTCCTTAAGGAGTAGCAACAGGGAGGAAGCTAGCAACTACAGCCCAGTCAGTCTTACATCAGTAGTGAGGAAATTAATGGAATTAGAGATTCTTGAAACCAGTGGGCTACAAGACCAAAGGCAGCATGGATTGAAATGGGGGGGGGGGTCATGCCAGATGAATGTGATTGATTTCTTTGACTGGGTAACCGGGGAAACAGATCAAGGGAGGGCAGTAGACAGACATGGCCTACCAGAACTTTAGTATAGGCTTTGACACTGTGCCACACAACAAGCTGATAAAGAAACTGAGTAACCTAGGCACTGGATCCAAAGTGGTAAATTGAGTTAGGAACTGATTAATGGATAGGTGCTAGAGGGTGTTGATTAACAACACTCACTCTAAGGAGGGGACAATGACCAGTGGGGCACAACAGGACTCAGTACTGGGACTGGTCCTCCTCAATTTCTTTATAAGTTATTCACTAAAAAATAGCACCAACAGTTTAATCTTGTTCAATGTCAGTTGACATCCATCAGTATCCCCCTCTCCCGGGATGATGCCTGAAATAGGCAGAATTGTCTAGTCCTTCATTCCCAGGCAATAAAAAGTAAATAAATAAGTGACATTGCAGAAGAGTTGGAAGGGAAGGTATAGCTTTTTGCAGATGACATCAAAATCTGTAATAGCATGGATACTCAGGAGGGTTGGAGAGAATGTATAGGGACCTTGAGAAACTCGGGGAGTGGCCAAGAGCATGGCAGTTAGGTTTCAATGCCCAAAAGTGCAAAATCATACACTGAGGGCATAGAAACTGAGAAGATGCATATAGGATTAGGGCAGAGGTACTGACAGTCACTACACAGGAAAGGGACCTTGGGGTTATCATATCTGATGACCTCAGAGTGTCAAGGCAGTGTATTAAAGTAGTGGGTAGGGCTGGTGGGATGCTGGGATGCATAAGGAGAGTTTTCTCCAGCAGGAAGATGGAGGTGATGTTGCCACTGTTTTGCTTGCTGGTGAAACCTCACATGGAGTATTGTGTCTAGTTCTGGAGACCATACCTTAGAAAAGACGTAGACAGGGTAGATGCAATCCAGAGGAGGCAATGAAAAATGGTGGAGGGGTTGCATCAAAAGCCCTATGAGGAGAGACCAAGGGATCTCAACATGTGCAGTACACCCTAGAAGAGAAGAGCAAGAGGGGACATGATAGAGACCTACAAGTACTGCACAAGGGTTAATAGTGTACAGGAGGGGAGTCTCTTTTAAATGAGAAAGAGCACCTGGACCAGAGGGCATGTGATGAAGCTGGAAGAGGAGAGATTGAGGGATGTGAGGAAGTACTACTTCACTGAAAGACTAGTGGATGCCTGGAACAGACTGCCACCAGTGGAAGTGGTGGAGGTGAAAACAGTAAAGGGATTCAGGCGTGCATGGCATAGACATAGGGGAATATTAGTAAATTGACAGGAAGGTAGGAGGGTCACCGGAGAACAGTTATGGGCTGCAGAGACAGGCTAGGCATTGACTATCTGAGCAGACTGGGTGGGCCAAGTGATTCTTTTCAGCCAACAAATTATATGTTTCTATGAGGGTTATACCAATAGTTACATTGTAAAATAGTATCTGTTCTCTATGGCTGGCAGTGATTACATAAGCTGATTGCTCACTCTTGCCCTCTGTTGGTGAACAATAAATTGCTATTCATTATGGTCCTACAATCAAAGAAATGGAATGAATGCTAGGAATAATTTAAAAGATTACTTTAGCATTTTTATTCTATTGGTAAATTGGTATGGCCCACTAGGCACAAGTGTCTGTTTTCAGGATTGACCCAGGAGCACCGTGGACATTAAGTGACTTGTTCAGAGTCACACAGTATATAAGTGGAGGTTGTGGGAATCAAACCCAGGTCTGCTGGATGTACCAAGCTCTTTCAGAGTTTGCTACTGTAACCTCTAGGCTACACTGCTCACCTGATTGATTGTAGTGCACAGACTCCAGAATAAATAGTATAGAATTTATGTAAGACACTTCCTATTCAGACAGATGAGGTGTGCCACAGATCAAATAGGATCTGAGTTGTCAACACTGAGCTGGGAAATGGGCAGACTAAGTGGGCTGTATGGTCCTTATCTGCCATCAGTATTCTATGTTTCTATGTTCAACTTACCCCCGCAAAAGTATGTGTATACTCCCATGATGTGCTGCACTTGGTTACCTGCATTAGAATACATGCATTTGAGAATTAGAATTAATTTACTGTATATGGTCAGGGCTTATTGTCCATGGAAAATGGTGGGTTTCCAAATCCTGTTGTAGGACAGTTTGAAGGTCAAAAACGTTCTGATGTGACATCGATAGTACAACAACTTTTCAGCCTTGATCTGCTTCCTGATTGGCTCGCTCATGTCTCTAACCAAAAAAGTAGGGGATACATGGTGGCACGGTTTAGCAAGGGCCAAGTAGAGGACACTGTGAATGTTGACACAGGGAGCTTTCACTGCTCCATGTCACAAAAGAGAACATTTTGGGATTTTATTTTAAGAAATAAAAATGCAGGACATAGAAAACTGAAGCAAGCAGGAGTTGTGAGAAGCTGTATCAAGTGGAGGCGGCATTTGTAGTGGGATTGGAGAGAAGCTGGAGAGAGCTGCAGAGATAACACACAACTGAAAGACACATAAACTACAAAGAGGAAGTAAGCCCTGACCATATACTATATAAAACATTGGATGGGTGACCATCCACAACTAAGGCTGTGTTTTCATCTTAGTTGTTGATGACATCATGGAGACCTCTCGAGCTTTGCTCTTGAGGTCCGTATGATGTCATCAACAACCTCGATGGAAACACAGTCTTGTTGTGGATGGTCACCCATCCACTAGTCTATATATTTAAACATGACAGCTTAGCTGAGAAGTCACATTGTATTTCCTGTGGGATACTGATTCTGCCAGGAACAGCTTGATGCTGCTCATTACCATTACTTCTTTGATTTCTGGACTGTGATCATGTTATTGACTCATAGAAACTCATAAGACCACCCAGGAATGCAAGGACTCAAAATCCAGTTATGTCACTTCTTCAACCTCCTTGGAGAGGCCAGTTTTCTGCTAAACACTGACAGATGGCATCAGTGAGACTCAAATCTAATAAAAGTCCCCAAAACTGGAATTTAAGGATGTTTAATTCTTTTTTAATAAAGACATTTGCTGGAAATCAGTCTCTTTGCACCTTAAACTCCATCTGTTACTGCTGCTATTCCTGCACTGAAATCATAATCCTGTGTTGTGGCATCCCAGCCTGTTGCCATGTAAATAATTCTGATGTCATAAAAACATATAAGCATTGAAATAAGTCAGAAAAGATCAAAACAATACATCCAGTCTGTCCCAAGATACACTACTTGGAGACACTCTATCTTCTGTCCTTCTGGAGATTAGGAGGACTGATTTCAGAAGAATGAGTGATTTTCTGCGGGGGAAACTAGAGTATGGTAAAAGCACCACCATGGGTGGAAGGTAAACAGAAACTGATAAAAATGGGATAACAGAAGTCACAAGACTGTGTAAGGGTAATCAGCAAAAAAAAGAGTGGTAAACACCATTATGGTTCTTGAGGGAAGGAAGGAAGATCATGAGGGTATGAAAAGGGCATTTAAAAGATACAGAACCACACAAACAGAGAGGGAAGGGTGGAATTTCACAGCAGGATAAAAGTGGCCAACAGGACAGTGAGGAAGGCTAAGACTGACATGCAACTGAGAACTGAAGTGGCTAGTGTACAAAGAAGGAAGGCAAGACTTTTGTTTTTTTGACACCAGACCCTGGTAGCTCTGCCCCCACTCCCCTGCCCCCCTACTCATCCTCCTGGGACTTACCTTGGATGATGATCCTCCCAGGTTGCCCCCAGGGTGAGGCTGCCAATTAGGCAAGCCTCCAATGGAGTCTGAACATGATTCCCAGTAGACTCCCTACTACTGGTGTTCCTCTCTGGCTTGCCCCCCACCAGGGCAGGGCAGTGGGGTTGGGGCAGTCCCAACAGAGCTACAAACTTAGTCACCAGCCGAATGTCATGTCCTGGGTAGGTGTAGCAGGATCAGTGAAGCAAGGTGTCATTCTTGAGCACAGCATTTTTCACTGCTTTTTCTCCACAGGATGTGTGGCATGCAGTGACATGGGGTGCTGAAGCACCAACATCTGGCATACCTCCCCACATCACAGGGTCCAACAGCTGCTCCCCCTGGCTTCCACCAGGGGTTAGTCACACAATGGATGCAGACCCAACCTCAACCCTAGAGGAGGAGAGCAGCCACTGGGATGGTCAATCGTTCTCCCCTGGCCAGCCCACTGACTCCTTGGGTCCGTTCCTGTACCTAGGGCATCTGCATCGCAAGTGGAAGCCTTACTATTCAACTGAGACAAGACATTCTGTTGTTATATAAGAGAGACGAGGATGATGTGGGAAGGAATAGTCAGGCTGATGCATGGAAAAGAATGGGAAGAGGAAGATAAACATATGGCAGACATCCCAAACAGAAATTTCTGCTCGGTGTTCACAGTCGATAACAAAGGACCAGTGTTTAACTGTGGCATTAAGGCATGGGGAAAGAGGTCAGTATGGATCATATTCCAAGTTACAGGATACTAGAGGGCTTAAGCACACTAAAAGTAGATAAGACCATGGGCCCAGAGAGATTACATCCCTGTGTACCCAAGGAGATGGGGCAGGTCCTATCTGAACTGCTAGCTGTGCTGTTCAACAGCTCACCAGAGACAGGGGCAGTACCTTGGGACTGAAAGATGGCAAATGTAGTTCCCCTGCATAGGAACTGGAACAGGGAAGATTGAGGTGAGGTTCAGATCGTCAGCCTAATATCTATTTTGGATAAGCTGCTAGCAACCATAAAAAGGGAAAAATCATAAATTCCCTTAAGGCAACTGGACTGCAGTACAAAAGGCAACATGGGTTTATTGTGGGGTGGCATATCAGAATAACCTGATTGATTTCTTTATTTTGTGGGACAAGGGCAATCGACAAGGTGTAGATGTGGAGGTACTGTACCCTGAGTTCAGTAAAGCCTTCAGTTTTATCCTACATGGATGGTTACTTAAGAAGATTTAGGACCTTGGGTAAGGGACAAAATTACTAGGTGTACTGGAGTAAATGACAGGACTCAGAAGACAAAATAAATGGGGAGTTCTTGGGGTCAGGAGGGTCAGTAGTAAGGTGCCACAGGGTCAGTCATGCTTGGAACTTGTCCACTTAAACATTTTTATCTGTGATATAGGGGTAGAGATTCAGGGTAGGATTGGACTTTGCACAGATAAATACTATGTCATGTGGAAAATGATGATGATGTCAAAACTATGAAAGAGGACCTGAGTAAATTGAAAAAAAACAGTCAGAAATATGACAGATACAATTTCCCAAACCAACAAACGAGATCCTATAGTGGTCACACCCAAGAAAACAGTTCAGAGGTCCACCGAGATTTATTCCAAGGATCAAGTTAATCAAAAAAGGAAGAGATAAAAAAATCAACCACTGAATTGGAAACTTGTCTCAGTTCAAGAATTTTATTTTTTTTTTCATGTTTGGCCACCATCAACATGTCCCAATGTTTTGCTGACCATACCTGCCAGCTTTTTCAAGGGGAGTGGTTCTAGAATGTTCAAAACATATAAATATACTAAATCCAGTACTGAAACATCACGTTGCACTTAACAAGTAATGTCAGAATTTCTACTGAAACAAATTTTCAGAGCTTCACATTTATTTATCATCCCAAATAATAACAACTTTACATGACGACTCACCATGTCTGCCATATAATAAATTCATTAGATTGCTCAGAAACCCAAAGTGCAATACCATTAAAAATGGTGACTGCACTTGGGCGACTCACATGTGAGTGACTCAAGTGCAGTGCTCATTATGTTAGCAGTGACAAGCGAAAAGAATGTGAATGGAAGGATAGGACAGGGACGGAAGAGGAGGGAAGGTATGTGAAAGGTAGTGCAATGAAAGGCTGCTGAACTGGCCATGTGGCATGATGGTGAGGGTGACTGGTTATGGAGGGGAGGGTGCTGGGGAGGTGCATACCATTTTGCAGGCGGGAGTATTTAATTTTTTTTACAAGTTTCCCCCCCCTCCCCAACATGCACCCCCTGGGGTTGATAATATTTAGTAAGGTGGGTGCGGGGGAACAGCTCCCCACATAAATAAAGATCTCAGTTCACCCAGCTGTGTTCTCTTGGAGTGTATATGGCCATTTTTATTTTCGGGTGATGTACACTCACCCTAACAGCAATCACGGGTTTGCGATCGCCATTATCACATAAAATCACTAAAAGCACACAGTTACAGTTTCATGCTGCAAAGTGCAAGGTGATGGACATATGGATCACAAATCCAAACGCTTAACACAGGATGGGAGAGGTAGCAGTGGAAAACAATACAGAGGAAAAGGACTTGGTAGTTATCATTTCAGACAATCTGAATACATGGGCATACTGCAGCTGGGCAGTGGGTAGGGCAGGTCACTTGTTTATCCTTATCTGGAGTACTCTGTGCAAATTTTGCAGCCTGCATGTGAAAAAGGAAAGAGACAAAGTGGTGTTAGTGCAGATGAGGGTAACCAAAATGCTCCAAGGACAGCTGGAGAGGAAATATGAAGAGACATTCCAGATGTGAACCTGTACATGAAAAGGTAGAGAAAGGGCACATATTGAGATATGACTGAGACATACAAACACCTCCACAGGGTAAATAATGTGAAGAGTGGGGATTTTTCAAAGTGAATGGGAAGTCAACCACCATGGTCAATGCCATGAAACTGGAAGGGACAACCTTAAGAGAGGTACCAAGAAGTACTTTTTTTACAGAGAAGATGGTGGAAGGATAGAATATGTTGCCGCAGGAAATGGTAAGTGTGAAATCAATGGGGGTGGTTCAGAAAAATTTAGGACAAATGCAATGGTTTGCCGAAGACCACATTAAAAAGGAAGGCTGGAAGGGGAGAGCAAAAAGCCTCTAGCACTGTTTCATTCAACAGTAGTTAGGTAGGAATGGGCACTCATGATGGGTCAATGGGCCTTTTGCTGTTAACAGAGTCTATCTTTTTTTTGTTTCCCCCTCAACAGAGGATTGTGACTTCCAGTCAGGAACAGAAAATGTTTAAAGGACTAAGAGACTTTTTCATGCAAAATGCCTTCAGAAATAAAAACTGAAAGGTCCAAAAACTCAAATTTTGTGGGAATTGTGTGTAACTGAATTCTGCTGATACCAACTACAATTGTTTTATTTGTAACAATTATCTCACAGGGTGAATATGGTACAGGGGGGTGAGTATTTTTCAGAAGAGAAGGTGCATGAGAATAACAGGTGGTTGCAATGAGACCAGAAGGGGGAAATTTAGGAGGGATGTGAGGAATTACTTCTTCACCGAAAGAGTGGTGGATGCCTGGAACAGTCTTCCACCAGCAGAGGTAGTAAGGGCAAAAACAGTGGTGGGCTTCAAGCATGCATAGTATAGTCACAAGGGAATCTTGGTAGGGAAGTGGAGGGGGAGAGGTAGCAGGAGATCACAGTATTGGCATTGAAAAATGGGCAGACTGAGATGGCCAAGTGGCTCTTATCTACTAACAAATTCTGTTTCTGTGTTTTGCTAGAAACTGAAAAAACACTTTAAGGAATAAAACTTGTCAAGAAACCTCACAGCTTAATTTTCTTACTGAACTCTAAAATTATGTCTTACATACTGTTTTATATCCTATATATATATATATTCTGTCATTTTTAAAAAAAAAATTAGAGTAGGTACCTTAACTTTTAAAGTTGTCCAGTAAAGCCTTTCTAAATACACTGACACTAACATGTACATATTGTAGAAATGTAGAAGGTGATGGCAGATAAGGGCTGTGTGGCCCACCTAGTCTTCCCCCTTTCCCTACCTAATGCAATACCGCAGACCCTAGTTGATCTGCAGCTTACCCTCTCTTTCCTATTGTAAGAGTATTCTTATGTCTATCCCATGCATTCTTGAATTCCTCTGCCATTTTTGCCCCATCACCTCTGCAGGGAGGCTGTTCCAAGCATCCACTGCTCTTTCTGTGAAAAAGTACTTCCTCACATTGCCACTGAGCCTACCTCCCTCTAGCCTCATATCATACCCCCTTGTTCTTGTACACCTTGTTTTCTGAAAGATGCTACCCTCCTGTACCTTGTTTATACCGTAAGGTACTTGAATGTCTCTATCATATCACCTCTCTTTCTCTTCTCTCCTCTGGGGAATACATATTGAGGTCCTCTAGTCTTTCCTCATATGACCGTTGGTGCAGTCCTTGCCCCATTTTTGTTGCCCTTTTCTGGACTGCCTTTATTATGTCTGTGTCCTTCCAGAGATGCAGCCTCCAGAACTGGACACTGTACTCCAGATGAGGTCTCACTAGTGATCTGTACAGTGACACAACCACCTCCTTTTTATCACTGCAGTGGGCTGAGCCCTGCAGACATTTTGCAATCAAAAAAGGACTCTGCAAATTCTGACTGATGAACAGTTTAGGAGTTGCATCACAGTCGCCTCCATGGTTTGTGAAGCACTCCACTGTCTCACTTGACTATTGCATAGTACTATTTCCCCCCATCTCAGTTCCACATATGTACTTGAGCGGCTGATGTCCCGACTCCATTTGTCCTGTTATAAACTTTGTAAGTCAGCTAAATGGCAGATGCACATGGAAACTTCTCTTAATAAAAACATGATTTTAAAAAGACAAACTGCTCCTAAACTCTCAAATGCATTCTTCTTAATCTTTCATTATAATTCTTTTAACCAGTGTATAAATCCTTTGCTCGTAACAGAAAAATAAAAAATGAGTGCTTATCCTTCCTGAGCTATGCAGTTTCTAAACAGGGAACAGGCATCCTTTGCATGTAACGATGAAGTACAAAGTACTGGAGACACTGAACCTGTGAGTGCTGAGTGCTTCACAGTCACAGTGGAACTAATATGTTTAACAGACAAAGTCTGAATAATGGGAAGGAAAAGGGAAAGAAAAGGCAGCATCAACAACGTTCATTCATATATCTGGTCCTGTGTAGTACAGAATGGTCTGCAAGCCTGTTGGTCCACACTGTGGACCGCTAGGCATACAGATCATACTGTACACTGTCATTTGGTGGGTGGCCAGGCAGTATGCCAGTGGGGTACTGCCACCTGCCGATAATGGGGGGGTACTAGGTGGCCGGGGGGTACTTTGTGGTTAGGTGGGGAGGGGGCTACCACTGGACCACCAGGTTAATATTTAATATTACAACAGCCCATGATTGGGCACATGGGGAGGGAACCACTAGACTACCAGGTTAATATTTTATATTACAACAGCCCATGATCAGCCATATGGGGAGGGAGAGGGGGGTCCACTAGACTACCAGGGAGGGTCTGGGTGCTTGTGGACAGTGTTCCTGCTAGGTGGGTGGCCACCCATGGCTGGCGGCTGTTGTGTTGCACCTTGCAATACAGCTACCCACCTGTGGGTGGCCAGCATTTGAGCCTTTTATTTTCAGCTCCACTTTGAGCACCAGTGTGCAGCACATGTAGGGGTTGCACCAGCATATGAGCCACACATCCCGGGCTGAATATCGGGATGTGCCTCGTATGCATGGGCATGCCCCCTGCATCTGCGCTGCATACATTACCAATGCGCCCAGTGCATCAGGAGTTGCACCGCACAACCTGCCCCTTTGAATATCGCACTGGGGTGCATTGGGGAGTTGTGCATGGCAAAATCCTGTTGTGCCATGTGGAACCCCTTTAATATCTGGGCCTAAAGTGAGGTTTCATTCCATATAGAAAAATACTTTGGAATAAGGAAAATAAGAAATTAAATGTGATAAAACAGAAACAGAAAAAGGAAAACATGATGAGTCAGAGACAAATTTTAAGGGTAAATCTATTTTAAAATCAAAATTTATTTAGCATATCACCTTTAAAAGTTATGTAGATCGAACCTCAAAAGTTGCTGTTATAAGCTTTCAAATTGGATTAGACCATATAAAAATTGGTCCACTAAGAGCTATAAATATAGTACATGATTTTTCTAGTCTGCATGCCATACACATTTTAAGGTCTTTTCAGACTATACCAGCCCTACTAGGTAAGGCGTATAACTCTGTAGTATGTAGTTTAGGTGATATTTGTTTCTCTTTCTGAAATTATATAAAATATATTATGGAACAGTTACTGAATAGTATTTGGAAGAAAATCATCAATATTAATGAAATCTATATTTTTGTAATGCCACATCAGTTAACCTATTAATACTGTTAGATGAACTATTCTACTTATCGCACATGCATACTGAGTGCAAAGTGGAATAGTCCGCCATGGCCAAGATGGCCACCTGAGCTTAGTGGGCATGTGCGTCTTCCTCTTCTCATCATGCATGTGCACTGAACTTACAGAAGAACAGTCTGCATTGGCCAAGATGGTTGCCAGAGCTCAGAGTGCATGTGCAACTTCCCTGCAAAGTGAAGAAGTGAACTCATGCATGCTCAACTGCTCACACATGCATATTGAGCTCCAGCGGCAATCTTGTGCACAGCGCACTGTTCCACCATGAGCTCAGTGAGCTTAGCTGCAGCCATGTTGGCTCTGGCCACAGTTTGTTTGTACTGATGATACCACTCCCTATGCACCCTAGCATCCCACTGTCTCTCTCCACAGCCTTCTCACATTGTTTGGTTACCTTTATGTCATCAGATATGATTATGCCAAGGTCCCTTTCTTGATTGGTGCCATCAGTACCTCTCTCCCATCTTGTACTCTCCCTTGGATTTCTGTGCCCCAAATGCATGATTTTGCACTTCTTTGCATTGAACCTTAGCTACCACACTCTCAACCACTCCTTAAGCATGTTTAAGTCCTTTCTCAATTTTTCCACCCCCCCTTGAGTGTTGAGCCTGTTGCATATCTTAATATTGTTTGCAAAGAGGCACACCTTTCCCTCCAGCCCCTCTGCAATGTCACTTATAAAAACATTAAAGAGGACTGGCTTCAGCATGGATCCCTGTGGCACCCTGCTGGTCATCCCCCTCTCCTTGGATTGAATGCCATTTAGCACCACCCTCTGTGTCCTGTCACTCAACCAGTTTCTGACCCAGTTACCACCTTGAGGCCTATATCTATATCTTAGATATGTGTTACAGGTGTCAAATTTGGCAACAGGTATTATTTTTAAAGATTTCTTCTTTGTTGTACATCTGCCAAGAAGTTTTTCAACAAACCAGAAAGTAAAACCAGTGCTCTACAGTACCTGCTTAATCAACAGCAAAAGCTGCTGGGAAAGTCCCAACAAGGAATAGTGATGTAATGTAGATCCCTCTACTGCCTTGGATGAAACAGCAGTTGCATGTAATAATCTACCATTTTAATTGCATACATTCAGTATTAGTGTTAAAGATAATACAGCATAATTTAAGTCATATTAGTGTTAAGTATAATACAGCAATATTTAAGCCACACACACACACGCATGCATGCATTCTCTGATTGATCATTTGACTACTGCTTGACAGTTTGGGCAGATATGCCTGAAGTAATTGCTCCCAGTTTGTTTAGTACTGACTCTCACATTATCATTCTTGGCCCAGCTATATCTGTATTCATGCTTGTCCCTCCTGTCCTACCCTCGTTGTAACCCTAGAAAAATCAATACCAGACCTTTTGCATTAGATTTGTTTTTTATTTTCCTTTTTTTATTGATTAGTAAAGCAAAAAAATGCAACATATTTTGTAGCTTGTTCATAGTGATGCTTTAGCAACTAAAGCCCACTCTGTTCAGGAAGAAAATAGCTTCACTAACTTAGACAAATCTTATACTAGTACTATTCTGTGTATATTGTATACCAGTTTCATTGGTATAAGTATGGCAGTCACATGACAAATCAAAGGCATGCTATATAAACCTTAGGAGTGGTAGTACTACAGTACTCAGTCATCTCCCAGTCAGGGTTGTCAAACAATAAGGTGTCATGGGAATCATTTCCTGAGAATTCCTTGTCATGTTTTAGCCTCTCATCTTCAATTGCCAAGAGACGCAACTCATCACTATCTGAGTCAGAAGCCACATCAGAATCTATAGCAGCATCTCCTAGATGAAATTTGTCCCTGTTTACTCTCAGGAATATAAAACATTCTACATGCTGAGTATTCAGGCTTGATCTTTGGTTAGTAACAACATTTTCAGCAGCACAGAGAGTACATTATGATTAAATACTGGGAGAAGCAGGACAGCTCAGGCATAAAGATAGTGTAGAAGTATAAAGGGTACAGCAGTACAGGGCTGCAAAAATGATGAGTCTTAGATGACTGAGCTATTAGGAAATATTTTGAACACTCAGGTATGTTTACACTGGAGTGAAAGGTCTGGGTCATGATAACTTTAACATTTTAAATGGTTCTACGAGAATGGAGAATGGGAAGCTTTGTCAGCTAGTACTGGAAAGAAGAACACAAGGAGCATTAATGCTCAGAAGAGGTGGGTTACAATGGAACTGCAGGGAGTAGTTTTCACTGAATGGATCCCTGGTTATCTGTAAATGATTTGAGTTAGCTGGTGTTACTTGAATTATCTGTAATATGTTTGCTATGAGCTATGATTGTATGTACTTATTTTAATCATATTTTGTGCATATCATGTACTTTTACCATTTTGTAAAACTGAATTTCTGTTCAACCTATATTGTCTTGTGAACTGGGTCCCCATTCAAATGAGTTCTGCTCAATGGGTTTTTAACCCTGAAGACAAATGAAATGAACCTGTTGAACTGACTGCCATAAGAATGAGCAGAGTTGGAAATTGGCAAATTGGTGTCAGCTTCAATTTGAACCCTGTCTATGATTTAGCTTTGAGACCTTCTCCAAAGTTACTTTGAGTTCTTGGTATGGGGATTTACAAGGCTACCAACGGGAGTGGGTGACACCACCACACTTTACCCAATCCAGTCAATCTAATCCTCTCTCCCCACCCCCATCCTTCCAGTAAGTTTTTTTAAAGGACTCTGTCAGGATGTGGCACAGTGCCAGGAGCTGACAATATGTTTAGCTAAATAAGGAAACCTGAGGAAGAGGAAGGGGAAGGAGTGTGGGATGTAAGTAGTGTCAGAAAAGAAAAGTCATAGGACTAGCCCTGGCCACTTATGGTGGGCTGGAGTGATTTGTTTTCAGTAACTGGCCAAAGGACAAAGGACCAAACGTTTGGGCCCAATTGAAGGTGAAAGTGCTAAATTTCAGCATATTCCAAAAAAGCAAGTTCCACATAGGTTATCTTTAAGCTGCCACAGGAGGTTATGTTAGCTGGGAGTTCCAATACACTTAAAATTAGACTGTATAAACTTAAATTGCAGCATAATATTATGGCCTATAAGATTTGAAGACTCATGAAGAGGACACAGTGCTCAGTCATGTTTTGAAATATAAAGTTGTGAATGATGTGAGGGCAGGGAATGAACTAGATGAACAACTGGTCAGATTTTGCTTTGCAGATCCTATGGTCCTATATTACTGTTAATACAGTCAAAATAGGTTGTACCTCTTGCTTTAGATATCACAATAATGCTGTTGTCTTTAAGAAGGCTGGCAGTCCTGCCAAAGGGCACATTTTAGGTCATATACCACAAACCAACACAAATCCCAATCCACATCTTTTATGTCTCAACCAGTGTGCAGTTGGAGGTGCTGAAAGCTTCTAAGGCAGACTAAGTTTGGGAACTGGGTTGGATGGTAATAGTTGCAGTTGAAATATCATATTCTTGCCTTGACTGAAATTGTGACTATTAGACTAGTCACTGCATTCTTGAGAATGAATAGTTTGCACCATTAATCAGTACAGTATCATATCTTGAATCACAGTGATCACAGTGAAGGTAGCTAATAATTAATGGAATGAATATTTTCAGTATTCTTACCTTATGCCGATGCTAAATATGGTGTATTTACTAACCTCTATTTATCTATTCATTCATTCATTCATTCATTCATTTCCAAAGTTTTACCTGGAAAGTCATACTCAGCTGGTATCAACTCATTTCCAGATGTGTTCTGGAGGAAAGAGAAGAGTATTGAACAGTGCAAATACATAGTACAGTGCACAAAAATGCAATGATATGGAAATAACTATAACAAAATGAGCAAATTATAGGAAAATGTTTTAAGTAATAAAGATGCAGTAAAATAAATTGCTGAAAGAAAGCAAAAAAAAACATAAGCTGGTTGTATATGAAAATGGGCAGTTATGCTCATATGCCTATCAGTATAAAATAAAAATGAAATTAAATGAAATAATCAGTGAGCAACAATGTAATAAGGGGCAAGGGGTAGTGACTGATGGCAGAGGAAGAGGGGCTGCACTAGTGCCAGTGTAGGGTGGAGGACTGTGGAGAGAAGTCCACCCCACCAAAATCTGGAGATAAAGGAGGCACGGTGGGCAAGGCACCTCTCAGTAACAGAGTAGAAGGACAAAGGGGTGTACAAAGAACAGTGGTGAGTATGCAAGGATTTGTCAAGGGCAAATCAAGAGAAGAAGTGAAAGTGGAGGTGCAGTCTGGTTAAGGTAGACTTGGGAGCAGCACTATAAATAATGTCTCTATAGTCAAAAATGGGGAGAATCATCTTAGTGAGGATCTCTCTGCAGGTAGGAAGTGGGATGCTCCTCTTATTCCATTAAAGTAGTCCAGAATTGGGCTGGAGCTTTTTGTGGATTACATCTACATGAGCAGAGAAATCAAGGTGATGGTTCAGTCTGACCAAAGGTAAGTGAAGGAGGAGACATTTTCAACTGCTGTACCATCAAAGATAGGAAGGAATAGAGATATTGCAAAGTTTTAATTTGCTGGTAAAGTTCTGGCAAAGTCAGCAGATTCGCCTCCATGAACCATTTCGTGAAGTTTTTGTATTTAATAGGAAATTCCTCATTGGTAACTTTGCCTGTAGCTTCTTCTTGGGGTACACAAAAGCAAAGTTGGGTCAAAATGACTTCCACCAACTTCTCCTTTTTTTTTTTTTTTTTGCGTAACACAGTAATATTTTGTCAGATTTGCCTGAAACTTGGTATGGTTGTACTCCAAAAGGAAGTGCATATCTGGTGCATTTTTTGATGATTATCAGACTTAGATTATGGATTTGGCACCATGGTCACGTTGGGAGGTGATTTGGGGGGGGGTTGTACACCTCATGAATTTTTCCAGGGGTATTACCTGTTTTTTACTATTGTAGTACACATTAAAACCCTTATTTGAATGTATACAGTGTCCCTTAACTCCAAAGACTGGGGTGCTTTGGCTTGTTAAAGTTGCAGTTTTATCCTATTAGGGTTAGTGTGGTCACTTGCTACTTACAGTATGCAATAAACATGTCTCCCGGGTTGTTTACTGCTGCTTCTCTTGTCACCTCCCATATCACCCACCAGCATATCAGCTACAGATGTGGCAGAGAAAAATTTGGCTACAGTAATGCTACCACCGCCAACTACTCCTTTGCTACTACCAGCCCTGGGGCCCACAGAACACATTAATGCAGACATAGCTTTGTTAACTGCAGCACTATTTTGCCCCAAAGATTCTGAACGCTTCTTTGCTGCCTACCCGGTACCTTTACCTTTAGTGAAGTATCTCTTACTGGCCATTCTTATATGTTAATTGTAACTTGATTTGGGATGAGGAATTACAAAATGTAAAAAAAGCCTGCAGTATAAATAAGTACCAGGAGCAGACAACACCTTTCCTTAGAGAATCAGGGATCAGCAGTGTGATCTGAAAAAATAAAACACCAGAGGGATTAACATGACACACACAACAGGAGTACAAGGGTTAAACAAGTTATTAATTACCAGCTGTAGACAACACCTCCCCTACAGAATCAGGGATCAGCAGTGTGATCTGAAAAACTGCTACTAAAAACAACCAAAAAAGTAATTTTTCCTTTTCTTTTTAAAAACAGAGCAGGAAATAAAGCAACAGGGGTAATTTAATATTAAGTGTAACAAAAAGTGACAGAACAACATCACTTTAAGAAAAGTATAACTAAAAGATTACCCAAAATGCTACAGAACGACACTAACAAAATACTTTACTTAGACACAGTGAAGTAAACCACAGAAAGAAACATGAGAAATTACTCACTACAGATCAAAAATGATGAATAAGAAAGAGTGAGAAAACCTAAATATAAAATAAATCTCCTGCTTGGACAAAAAGGATCTGAAATCTTGCTGGCCTGCCTTGCTTTACAGTACACCCACCCTACCCCACACCACTTCTTCACAAACTGACAAAACAGAAACCACTACTTTAAAGCAAATAATCACAACAAAAAATAAAGACAAAAAAAAAAAGTCTAGCAGCACAAGACCCTCTAGAACAATTTTTGAGCAATTTGGATTCAAAAAGCTTTGTTTTGAGATGTAGTTTGCAAGTTTTTTTTATCTCAGACAAGCACACACAGACTTCTCCCCTACTCTGCTTGCAGAACACTGCACTGAAGACAGCTTTCTAGTGGCACACAGCTTGTTTCAGCAACATGTGACCTCTAATCCCATAGTACAGTACATTGCAAACTTTGCCTCTGCACCAAACTTCACTGGCAGAGTTATCAACTTTGCATGTTGTAAACTTCTCATCTGTGCCAAACTCCACTGGTGGAGTAGCCAACTTTGCATTTTGTGGAGTTATTAGTTTTCTATGAATTTGCACTTTGCATAGTGGATTAGCTTTGTGAAATGAGGCAAATTCACAAACGAATTTGTGGAGCGAAGTTTTCCAACTTCGCACATCACTAGGAAGGAGAGAAGAAGAGAGACCCTAGCAAGACTCTGTCTGATGCCAAAGGTCATAGAGACCATTTTCTTAACATTAAGAGCTAGCTGATGTTCATTGAACCAGTGCTGAACATTGTTAAAGTCCAGTTGAAGCCAGGCCATGAGGTCGGGGGCAGAGGGGCATATATTCTCATCAGATGTAGCATCACTCTGTACAATTCCTGTTTGATGCTATTGTAATGCATTTTTGTAAGACAGATAATGAGGTGGCAAAATTTAACTTCTGCCAATGGAATTCTGGTAAAATTATGAATCCATTTTCATAAAATATCACGCACTTTTTGTGAAAATTTTGTAACAGCTTGAAAAAATTTAAATTTCAGTTATATCCATCTAATTGTAACAGTACTAGTTCAAAGTACACCAAAGTTAGTATGCGTCTGTTCCCCTACATAATGAAGAACGGTACCAAGTTTCAGTTGTCTGGCTTTAATAGGGGCTGAGGAACAAGCTACCAAACATTCTGACATTTTTAAATTAAATGCTGCAAGTATGTAAACTGCACAGTTTTAAGGCCCTATAACTTTAAAATTAGAAAACACAGTATCACCAACTGTGATAGGTTTACAGCAAATCAAAATGAGGCTGTATGTGTCAATTTCCTATTATACAGTATTTCTTCAAGCAGCAGTGCAACGAAAAATGTTATTCTAAAAAGCTAATTTTCTGCTATGGTTATAAAAAAATATTGACAGAACTGTTGATTCGGGTTTTCTGGATGCTTCCTATGCTGTGTACTGTACATTTGCATTTTTGTCTGGACTCTTATCCTCCTCAGGTCCTCAATATTATTTCTATGCAAAAATTAGGCTGCCATCTTTTTTTCTTGAAAAATACTAACATACCAAAAAGCCAGCAGAATTGGCCTAACGGTCTTTCATGTCTGCTCATTTGGTCAGCCCCACCCTGGGAGCTGACCTTGCTGCCCCCCTCACTTTCTCTGGCTTCTTCCTTCCCAGTTCTGGATATTCTCACTGCACTGGATTTTGCTTCCAGAATCCTTCCCCTGTACCTGTCCCACCCCCTCTTGAACCCCTCCACCATCTCTGCCTCCAGCAGCCCCCTGGGCAGCGCATTCAATGGCTCCACCACCCTCTCAGTGAAGTAGCACCTCCTCCTTTCTCCCTTGAATCTTCCCTCCAGCTTCCACCCATGCCCTCTAGTTCCCCTCCTCCTTCCTTCGAAGCTCCCTGACTGCTCCTCCCCTATTTACCCCCTCCATGTACCTGAAGACCTCTATCATGTCCCCCAGTCTTCTCTCTTCCAATGTGTACATATTTAGCTCTTCGAGCCTCTCCCCATAGGTCCTGTCCCCCAAGCCCCAAATCACTTTGGTTGCCCTTCTCTGGACCCTCTCCAGGAGTTTAATGTCCCTCTTTAAGTGTGGCCTCCAAAACTGCATGCAGTACTCGAGGTGTGGCCTCACCAAGCAGTTATACAGAGGGAGTATCACTTCCCTCCTTCTGGAGGTGATCCCCCTAGCGATGCATCCCAGTATCCTGTTGGCCTTGGCTGCTGCCCTCCTACAAGTCTCCGAGTTGTTCATCTTGACATCCACTACCACCCCCAGGTCCCTCTCAGCCATTGAGACTTGTAGTATTCCCCCCCCCCCAGGGTGTACACTTGGCCCGGGTTTCTGTCCCCCAGGTGCAGTACCTTGCATTTTCCTGCATTGAACCTCAGCTTCCACTTTCTAGACCATCTTTCCAGAGCCTCCAGGTCCCCCTGTAGGGCCACCTTCCCCTCCTCCCCATCCACCACTGCCCCCAGTTTTGAGTCATCCACAAAGAGACTCATCTTACTCATGATACCTGTCCTTATGTCAGAGATGTAGGCACTGAACAGGAGGGGCTCAAGGACTGATCCCTGTGGGACCCCACTAATGACCCTCCTTGGGGATGAGACTATCCAGCCATAATAATAATAATAATAATAATAATAATTACTTTAAAGCTTTCATAAAATTCTTAAGTGATAATGAAAACTGAAAATTTCACCACCAAAATAAACTGGAAGACATGTGGCATCAATTAGGGAGAAAAAAAGGTGGGGTCAAATTTTAACCCATTTTGGTTGCACTGCTGCTTTAAAGGATGATCAACTTATAAGCAGCTAAAAACTGGAAAATAACATTAGTATTTTTATAATTCTTTAATGAGGAATTAAATGGATGCAGAACATTCAATACAGTTATTGTAAGGCATTGGCAAAGTACAGTATACATTTACATTTGTAATACATAGAAAAAAGATATAACTAACACAACTGGGCTCTACACATTATAATTCCTCATTTTCTTTTTAACATAGGGTCATCAGACCAGAGCATAAACAGTTTATCAGAAACATGAAGACATTGATAATATGTAAGTTTAATATAGTTAGATGTTGCTTATTCAGCAGACTAAACAGTAAGGGACTAAGCCAGGAGAAGGCAAGGTGGTGGACAGCCAGAAAACACTATTTCAGGGAAGTGGGACCATAAGGCTTGAGAGATTGAGGGGGGTCTAAGGTTAGATACCATCCTGTAGCATGAGAAGTAAACAGTAGCATAGTAAATCTGCCCAGTGTGCTGAGTTGCTTGTTAGAAGAAGGAATTAGTAGGGGGAATAAGGGGATGGGGTCACTTTTATGTGTGCAGTGTCTTCTGAGATCAGTGTGAGAGGGGTCAGTAATGTGATGAAGGAGTCCCACACTTTACAGAATACACAGAGACTTTGTGTGGCAACATGTGAATGTCAATCAAACCCCACTAATTTTGAGAGAGCTTATGTTGGTGCAGAACATGATCGTCACTTTTGGAGGATTTGTCTCCAGCACTGCTGAGGTTAGTCAGGTTTTAGAGGGCTCGCCAAATACTGGGACCCCTGAGGTGTCTCCCAATAACCATAGTCTAGAGTTGCTTGGAAAGAGAGAGTGTAGGACTTTCCCACAAAAAAATCAAGATCCTGTGACCAATAGTCCTTGAGGAAGGGGCAATACCACAGACTGTGCTCAAGAGTACCTTGTGCCTTGTGGCATCTCCAACATTAAGGCAGTTTGATAAGGTCCATTTTGTATAATACTTATAGACTGTGGTACAATCTGTGCAGAACTGTCTTTTGTATAAGCTGGTACTGATTATCTCTGTAGGCTGTATGAACTTTGTATATCAGGCTGGCCCAAGTTTTATCTGTGAGGGAGATATTAAGGGTTGTTTCGCAGTCCCTTTTCTGCTTGTGAAGTAGGAGGCAATGAAGAGAGAAGAGGACTGACAAATTCTACCTCTGAGTTGTTTGGAGTTTGAGTTCTAAGTGGAGAACAGAGCCTGTAATGGGGTATTTTGAGGGCCTATCCTTGACCTCAAGCAGCAGGTGATGACCTCTTTGATTGGTAGGTACTGCCAGAAATCTGTTTTTGGGAGTTTGTACGTGGCAGCCAGGGTCTTGAAAGTGTGGCGCATTCCCAAGCATGGATCTACCAGGTGGCCTATTGTAGTTATCCCTGTTTTGAACCTGGGCATCCAATTTATTGGCTTACCCTCAGTCATGATATGCTGATTTTCTTAGAGTTGCTCCCATTGCCTCAAGTGAGACTTGGCATCTCCACAGTGGCATAACATTATATGTTATGCTTTTCTGGCAAAGAATAGGGTGGGGGAGAAATGTCCTTGGTGTGTCTTACCTTTCCATTACACCTGTTCCATGGGGAACTGTAGTAAGAGTTAACCTCAAGCAGTATCCATGGGGGGGTTGTAGGAGGCAGGGTAAGCCACCAGGAGCCTGATATTCAAATTTGGGCAAAGCAGAGGGCAAAACTTTGTGCTGCCCATTGCAGTTGCCCAGGTGTCCAAAATTGCTGTGTTCAGTGGAATAGTGCATTGGTGCTATTTGACTGAATATATGGCCATTGAGACCCAACACTATGGCACCTAGCACTGTGAATACATGGCCCCCAAAATAGGGTGGCACAATGGTTGCCCCTGTGATAAATACCCCATATTCAAATTGGCCTATGCAAATTAGCCCACTGGGCATGAAAGGTGCTAAGGGGCCATTTGAATGCCAATTATGGGCTTGTTTGCATAGGGAACAAAGCTGTACAGCATGGCCCTGCCCCTTCCCCCCTCCAATTGCCTATACCCTGAGAGCTATCCATGGTGCTAGTGGTGCCCCCCACACTGATCTCCATCCTGAAGTGAAAAAAGTAATGTCTCGCTGGTGCTAGTTGTGCTCCCCTCCAACCAATTGCTGGCATGTTAGAAAGAAGGTGTTTCCCTGGGGTCAAGTGGTCCCTCCCCCATCCAATCACCATCCTGATGCTCTAATGGAGAATGTCCCTGGTGGCTAGAGGTCCCTCCCCTCCACTCGCACCCATGCTCATAGTGTGAAATAGTATTCCCTGGTGGTTAGCCATCCCTCCCCCCACCCACACCATGGGAGGGAAGGAAGGAAGGAGGGGAGGGGCTGGTCAGAGGGGCAGGTTCAGTAGCTGTCATTGAAGACACTGCAATATGAGAAAACTTAATAGACCTAATGGCATTATTCTACTGACTTCATCGTGTGTTTATATGTTTACAAATTTCAAAAAAATAGTTTGCTCAAAACTTTTGTGTTTTTACATTTTGCCACCAAATTTCCATCATTGTCTTTTTATAACCCCACCTTATGATCACAGCAAATGTGAAAACATGTTTTGGAGGAGATTTAAAACAAGAGACAGCTGTCATGTTCATGAGGTGGAGTAACAAGAGGGCCATGTGGAAAATGGGGGCCCAAAATTTGCACACATCTCAATGTTCTGATTAGACATTGACCCACCCCATGACATCATTTCCTGCTGCTGAAATTCTATCTCCCCACTTTCCCATTTGCAGGTTATACCTGCCAGCCACTAGAGGGACCCAGTGCTCCCTCAATATACTTCCTGCCCAGATAGCCCTTTTTTTCTCCATTCTCTGGTTCACCTCTACCTATCTGCCTCAACTCTCCTCTCTTTCCCCCAGGCCTCTGCTACCCTGCATATCCAACCTTGAAGTTACCACCTACTTGGACCACCTATTCTCCCTTCTAGCCCTCATCTATTGACCACTAGGAATCGTTACTGAGCACCCTATTTTCAGGCCCAACCACTGCCTGTTTCCAGCACCTGGATCTTGGATTATGACTCCTACCCAAGTCCATTCTCCTAATACCCCGGGAGAGTCTTGAACCCAGTACCTTGTACACCAGAAGCGGTGTCACTACCACTGAACCAAAGTGGCACTAACGCTTATGGGCAGGCAACATTCTACTTCTTTCTACCTTGCCTCCTGAGCTCCTCAGCATAATGCATGCTCTCCTCCTATTGACATGTCTCGCTTGCATCCTCTGTCTGATGCCACTCTCCCACCCATCTATCACTGTGCTACTGCAGACTTGTCTAACCGATGCCCCCACTCGTGCTCTGGTACTACCCTCCCCCTATGTACCTGAGTTAGCACTTGCACACCCTGCCCTCACTATGTGCTCCTGCTCACCCTGCCCACCCTCCAGCCTCCTCCGAGCTCCCCTCTCCAACTCCCACAGGAGGCTTATCATTCTAGCCTTCCCAGCCTATGCTACACTGCCTACCCCATGTGCCCTGAAGCTCCCCTCCTCTTCCACTCGTGTCCGTCGCGAACATACTTTTCACCGCCCCCTGTCCAGAGCTGTAGTTATTCTACTACTCCTGTCAGGTAACATACATCCCAACCCTGGCCTGGTTCACAACAGCTCAGCTGCAGGTTCCCCCGGGCTTCGCATTGCCTCAATGAATATCTGTAGCCTCCTGAAAAAATTTGACTCATTCCAATGCTGGGTCACATTCCATAAACCTGATATTATCACCCTGGTGGAGACCTGGCTATCAAAGTCTACCCCAGACTCCTTTATCTCCCTCCCAGGTTACTCCCTTTACTGGGAGGACCGGGTTGGAAGACGGGGTAGGGGTTGTGCTATCTACACCAGAGACTCCCTCACTGGACTAGCCCTCTCAGCACCTGCCCTCGACTCCGGGGCGCAGGCTCTAACCCTGAAACTGACCCCGGACCCCTCAAGGGGCCCACTCTATCTAACTACAGCATACAAACCCCCCAAAAATCAAACACTGGCACTGGTCTCGCTAACAGAGTATCTTACTTCACTACACCACTCCTCTGACCAAATCCTAGTGGGCGATCTAAAGATTAACTGGCTTAGCCCCTCTTCCTCTGCTACCCGTGACTCCTTTGCAGCAATTGATATGACTCAACTCATTGCCTATCCTACTAGAATAAATCTGAAGAGGGGCACCAGAACTCTACTCGATGTTGTCCTCTCCAATCACCTGAAACAGATCTGCAATATCCAATGTACCTGGGCCATCAGAAAGGCTAAGGCTGATCACTATCAGTCTTCGCTCACCTCCTCCTGGGGGAATGCTAGAACCTTCTGGGACAATATCAAACAGTTAAATGGGAGCACACGCCCCTCCCACCCTCCCAGATCAATATCAATGGCACTATCTCCACTGACCCAGCCCTTATATCTAACTGCTTCAATACTTCTTTCACGGATCTTAGCCCAGTCCTCCCTAGCGATTTTTTCGACCCCCCCCATCTGCCCCAGTTCTCACATGCCCTTACTTCCATCTACGCTGGGTCTCTGCCCAAGAACTCAAACCTCACCTTATCAATGCCCTAAAGAGGAATAGTACTGGCAGTGACTCCCTGGATCCATGTATCCTTTGCCAGGTATTGGATCTGGTCCTCGCCCCAATCACTAATCTCCTTAATAAATCCCTCTGTCTGGGGCAATTTCCTTCAGCTTGGAAAATTTCCACAGTCACACCCATTCACAAAGGTGGAGACAGGTCCCTATCTGGAAATTACCGGCCTATCTCCATTCTCTCACCGCTCTCCAAAGCCTTAGAAAAAGTGGTGGCCACTCAAATTTCGGATTACCTAACCAAATACTACATCCTCTGCCCTGAACAGCACAGTTTCCATGCAGGTCATAGCACCAGTACTGCCCTCCTAGAGTTCTCAAATTTTCTCCACTCTTCACTGGACTTGGGCTCTCTGGCTGGCGCAGTGTTTGTAGACTTATCAAAAGCCTTCGACACTGTCTCCCATCCCATCCTACTGGATGCCGTCAGCCACTCTGGATTTGCCACTGGGCCTGTCTCCTGGTGCGCCAGCTATCTGTCTGCTCGCTCACAATGTGTTAAAATTAACGGGACTCTCTCCAACACCTGTTCCATCTGCTCTGGTGTTCCCCAGGGCTCTATCCTTGGACCCTTACTCTTTTCACTATACCTCAACACCCTGCCAGGTTCCTGTACTGGAAAACTTTTGCTGTATGCAGATGATGCCGTCATCTTTGCTTCTGATCGAAACCCTATCGCCCTCCAGGACTCCTTACAAAGATCATATAATGATGCTGAAGGCTGGCTCAAGGAGCATAGACTTGTAATAAATCTCAAAAAAACAAAAACCATGATTTTCGCCCACCCACAAAACAAAACCAGCAATTTCAAACTCCGTGTCCTCTCTAGCACCAAGTTTCCACTCGAGCAAGTCTACTCGTATAAGTACCTTGGGATCTACTTTGACCCTGCTCTCTCTTTCCATGATCACATCTCTGCCCTAGCCTCAGCTTCCAATATTCGACTGGGCATCCTATACCAGTACAAAAATTGTCTCCCCCCTGAGGCCCTCCGACTCGCGGTCACATCTTCTATACTGTCCCTTGTGGATTATGGGCTGCCAGTGTATGGTGCAGCAGATCAGACCGCCCTCAACAAAATTTGCATTACACTAAACAAGGCCTGTAGGCTAATTACAGGGGTTCCTAGGTTAACGCACACTTGCCAGCTATATACAAAGGCCATGCTGCTTGACCTAGATGAACGTCTCAGATATCAAACCTGTATCATAACAAAAAAACCTCTCCTTGGTCTATCCCCACCAGGTTTGTCAGCCTCCATCCACCATACAAAATCCCTAGTACAAACTTGAATCGCCGGCAAAACCACCCTGTCAATTCCCAGGGCTAAGACCTCGCACGGTCAAAGGGCCTATTGCTACAGAGCCCCATCCTGGTTCAACATGCTTCCCCCCTCTATCTCTGATGCTCTCATGATCTCCAGTTTCAAAACCTCCCTTCGAAATCACCTATTTAATACATGAAGCTGTGTCTGTTACTAAGTTGGTCTTGCTCAAATGCTATGACAAAGCTCCCTGAGTGGCTGTACCCAACCTACTACCAACCACCACCCGTTACATCTTCAATCATCGCCCCCACTTTTCTGAACCCCCATGCACGTAAACTAACTCCATTGTTTTGCCAATCAAGTACTAAACATCTGTACCTACCTTTCTCTACTGAACCTGAAACCTAAAATTTCTATAACTAATAGAAGACAGCTTGATTTTTAATAATTTATTGTATACCACATTGTTGAAACATACTGGTTGTACTGTGTTTGTCATTTTTTGTGACAAGGTACCTTTGAAAATGAGCCCATGGCTCAAAGGTTTGTAAACTGATGTACAAATAAATAAATAAATAAATAAATAGTTTTCTTATGACCCCACCTCATGAATCCGGTAGGTTACATTTTTCAAATCCTGCCCAAAAGGTGATTTTGTAGAGTGTCTGTGAAATCACCTTTTGGGATGGATTTGAAAAATTTCACCTACTGTACCTTGTTCATGAGGTGGAGTCCAAAAAAGGTAATGTTGAAAATGTGGGCAAAAAATATTAAACAATAACCAAGTCATAAGTACAAATTCAAAATGCACTGAAATACATTTGCTGCAGCTTACCTGATTTCCTCAGTTCCCCTTCTGGCATTGAAGAATGAAAATGTGTCTCTGGTTCCAGAGACTATTACAGCTTTGGATCCTGGTAGCTAAATAATCTATGGGGGGATGTGGGTTGTGAGTGTTGAGTGGGGAGGGGGTCAGTAAGGGGTGGGTAATGGCAATGGGTGGTTGCGGTAACAGACATCGATGTATCGTATTCCTTTTTATAGGGTGAAAAAATTAAAAATAAAATACATTGAGGAATGTTTTTCTTTCTTTCAGGTGCTGACACTGGGGATTGGGCATCCCCATGTTGGTTTTATATTTACGGAGTACAGAAAGTGATGGGGAGGTGGAAGAGAAACTTGGAAAAGGATGGTATCTTTGTAAAAGGGCAGGGGAAGCAAATGGAGTGGTGGGAGGGATACTTGGTAGAGGGTGGGATTTTTTTAAGAGTGGAAAACAGAGATTGAGCAGAGGTTATGTGCAATCAGTTGCTTTGCATGGCGAGGACAAGGCATAGGCTGATCATGATGCTAATCAGCTGTTTGCTGGGCAGCATCATGCAGATCAAAGAAACAAGCCACCCTGGGCCCTCTTTCTGCCAACATTCTAAGAATTGTTTGCTTGATGCTATCCTACTTGCAGATGGCTTCCAACATGTTTAATTTATTCAGTCTCACTTTCAAGCCCCAAGTAGCTTTTATTTTAACTATTTCCAGAATACTCAGCCATATCCTCCCATATGGACCACAAACCATGGCAATTTTTGGACCAGGATATTTTTAAGATTTTTCTTCATATGGTAGATGCTCCTTACCCAGTTTCAGCCTTATATAAATATTTTCTGTCTCCAGATCCCCACATTCCTACAGGTATTTGCTATGACTGAATGCAAGCACTAGATAGTACACAGGATTACGATATTTGGAAAACTATTTGGACCAACCTATATAAGTATGTTAAACAGGACAGGCTCCATTTCACTCAATTTCAAATTTTGCACAACCACTATTATACCCAGTCAAGTTGTTTAAAATGGGCAAATTGGCCTCTCCTACCTTCTCCCAGTGTAATACAGCAGAGGGGCATCTTCGTCATGTCTTGTGGGACAGTTATAAAGTAGTCCCTTTATGGCAATCCATTAAAAATGTGATGGATCCACTTTTAAACCTTGAAAACTTCATTTACTCCTTTGGTTTGTTTTGTTGGTCTTTTCCCATGAGGCACGTCAATTAATTGCAAAGCCCACATGTCGTTGATTGCAGCTACTGCAAAAATAATTCTCCTATGGCACTGGAAATATGATTCTGCTCCTTCATTATTAGCATGGCATTAGGAGATCCTTATAGTGCTTATGCATGAGAAACACATTGCCTCTATGAGAAAGTGCCTTTCTTTTTTTCAAATCGGATGGGAGCCACTCCAAGTTCTCTTGACAACCTTTTCCCTTATGTATCTCTATTTTGGCATTGTAATACATTTTTCCGATTACCCCAAAGTCAACCTCTGGGCCTGTCCTAGTATAGGGTTTGTTTATCGCTGAGCTGTGGGTACGAGGGAGAGGGAGGGGATTGTATTGTCTATTGTGTTGTTTAGTTGTTGTTTAATGTTTCTTGTTTTTTCTTGTTCACTATTCTGTTTGTGTTCTGGCTGTTGTTCTTTAAAATCTTAATAAATTATATTAAATAAAAAAAAAATCAGCCCTGAGATACGGGCTGCTCTTTTCTCAGAACTTCACTAAGTTTCAGCCCAACAAGCTCAGAAGAGTGTCATGATCAGCCTGGTTGATGATTGGTCTGCCACTGTAGAGCCCACTACAGACTGACCTGCATTCAACCAACAGTGACACACCTTACAAATCTGCTATCATGGCAATATGTTTGCTTTGCAGAAGCACAAACATAAAAATAAGTGCTTGGGGGGGGTGGTCCCTTTATACCAAAGCTATTTGTATTGAAACCAAGGGGGAAGGGGGAGAGGGAGAGACAGAGAGAGAGAGAGATAGACCAGCCAGAGGCCAGCAGAATGGATTATGCCTCTAGAGACAGTTAGAATCACTGGTTCCAAGGTACCAAGTTTACAAGGTGGTGAGTGGGGAGAGAGAACAAGGAGATAACATGCAGCAGACACTACCAGTCAATGCCAAAGTGGTGCTAGAACAGTTATGAGGAAATAAAGACATCCCACTGTTCTCATTTGAGGAGGTAGAGAGATCTGCACTAGTACCACCCTATCCAACTAGGCCTTCCAGATTTGAATATATGCTGAGAGATGGCCTGTAGCAACATATGCAGTTGGTCGTGTCTGACTGCGAGCATCAGTAGGTTCTCCTATTCCTTTGTAGCTGGGGGTTCTGGAGCTCTCTAATGGTGTAGCAAGACTTTTTTTAGCTACTGACAAAGCCCCATTAACCCAATGCATCTTGGAAGGGGTCAGGTTTAGGTCCAGTGGAGGGTTCCTCAACAAGGCTGGATTCTGAATGGCCAGTAGTGGTCCTACTGTTTGACAGAATGCCCAAAGGATATGGGTCAAAGAGACTTGGTGAGATGTACACCTCCAACAGTTGATATGGCTTAAAAATCTCATTTTGTAAAGAGCCTGAGAAGTTTGTTATGCCCTGTGGAGAGTCTTAAACTGCAATGTTTTTGCTTGCAGCTCACTATTAGACAAGTATTTCTGGGTCAGCTCTCATGACCATTGTTAGGACATAATGTCCACCCCTAATTCTGCCTCCCATTTCTTGCAGGGCCCCACTGCAGGTGCATGAGTATCCTGCAGGGCCTTTAACTGACTAATCATATGGTGCAGTGTTTTTAGGGAGGCTACCCAGGTGTCAAAGGGGGATGGGAGAAAGAGTTTTAGAGACGGAATGAGCTAGTCATGCAGCAAGATCCATTGCATTAGATACTGCCAGAAGGGGAGCTTCTCAGAGGTGCACTTGGAATAAGTGTATCATAGTAGTGGAAAACTCCTGTGTCTTCTGCATATACTGAAGGTCATCAGTGAAGTGAATTCCCATCTGTTGCCATACTTGCCAATTTATTTATTTAGTTCTTGTTTACTTTGAAAGGTACACTAAACCAGTAAATGCCTATTTCAGATATGACCTGGGAGAATACATCAGGGAACAATAACATAATAAGAATACATGATACCGATAGCAGCCATCATAAAACAAGCATGAACCAGGATACAGAATTATACAACTAAAAAATTCATAAATAGATATAAAACCATTCATTGAAGTGAACATACAAAAGCCCATGGCAAGAGGGAGAACAAGTACATAATAATATTGCCCAGTCCAGGTACTAATACATGGAACAGGAAAACCTGGGAGCTATTCTGCACAGTGACAAGGTGAACAACTCAACATATGCTTAAGTGGGTACATTTTGAAAAGCCCTTGTGAATTTCAAGGGAAAGGGAATTCCAGTATTACAAGGAAAAGATGGAGAAGGCCTGTCCCCCATTTTAGATGCAACCATGGTGCCATTATATTAAGGGCTACTACCCCTGCCTGCTGCCATGACTGCAGGTTGAGGTGCCTGAGTTTGTGATCAAAGGTTTCCGTGGATCCCTTACCAACATTAATCCTACAATTATGGTGCCTTCACCCACAGTAACACTCATGTGGGTGAACAGTATCACTGGTACAGCCCTCTGGGAAGCTGTGACCACTCACAACCCCACCTTTTGTCCCAACACATAGTTTGCCTATGGACGCAGTATTCAGATTGCAATAACACATTTAATGACTGGCCCTAATAATATGCTTACCAACCTTTCACTTACCAACAAGGACTGGACTTCTGGGATACACCCTGTGTCCCCTGCAAAAGAACAGTTTCAACAATAACACAGCACTTATCACTGTACTCCTTGAATGACTCAGTAACTGGACATTGAGTAATAATATGCTCAATATATTAACATCAAGCAGTAAATCTGGTTTATTAAGGGGACTTGAACAAGGGAGGTGTGCGAATTTAGCTTAATTATTGCAGCACTATATTTAAACAGATAGCATTTATTATTTATCACATTAGTCCCTGAATTAATCAGTTTAACCAGCTGCTGGGTACCCAAAGTGGAAAAGGTAGTGGGCCTGAAGCGTTGCCAAGGATTGGCTGGTGTTGTAGGTGGTTGGGGCCCTTGATGGTGAGAAGGGTGTTATTAGACAGATAAAATACTTGCCAACAGTAGGATATTTGTAGTCCCAGACTGAATGATGTATAACCACAGTTGAAAACCCAATCAAGAAATTATAAGGCAAATCAGACGACACCATACAGTTATTTGATTGTTGTAGGGGCAACCCTGTTTGTATTCACTGTACCTAGACAGATTGAAGAGATGGCTGGCAACTCCATGGACCTTTTTGCCTTCTAGGGTTCTGATGGGGACCAGAGCCAACACGACTCACCTCCACTTCACGGCCTTTCCCTGTAGGTAGCCACAACCTGCGACTTGCTGCTCTTCAGGTGCTGACTCCCCAGGACTGGTCTCTCATCAGGCAGACATTGGATCTGGTGCAGGAACAGTCTTTTGGGCCACAGCTGGCACAGGCCCAGTACATGAAGTTCAGTTCTGGATACAATTCGGAAAACTCACTTAACTTGCATCTTGCAGACTGATTCAATATTGGTAGGAAACAAGAAGGAACAACTGGCAACAGATCTCCCCTTTTTTTATAAATGTGGCAGGAGACAAATGCAGCATCCACAGGCTCCAAATGGCAATGGAGTCCATTAAATGTGAAGTCCTTACAGCAGTCCCTTAAGATAACCACTTCTGGCAAAAAAGGCATGTGTCTGGCAAGGCATCCTCTTTCTCTCAGCCTGGCAGCTGAACACGCAATTTCTTTTCTGCTTTCAGGCAGTCCAGAGTTCAGCAGGGAGGCAAGAGCCGGCCTTTCCCTGCAGGCTGTAGGTGAACCACACAGGCTCCTTCTCTCTCTGTGGCTCGAGTGGGACAGCCCCTGTTAAATAAAGGGCAAAATTCCCAAAATCAGATTGGCTGCCTAAGCTGTCAGAAACAGTCTAAGTCTTTTTATTAGTTCACAATTGGGTGCCAAGATTTGTACCTCCTTTCCCCCCCCAAAGCTTTAGGCAATGTCCCAAGAGTCTCTGGCTGAAATCCAGGTTCATGATTGGCTGTATGACTGCCAAAATGGCTGCTGAGGTATACCGTCCCATGCAGTTCATACATTTCCCCACAAATAAAGTTCTCATGCAGCCAGTAGCAGTACTTTTCATTTATAATTTCCCCACAGATGTGTAGCCCTAACTGTGCCCTTTTAAACAAGCCCATCATTAAACATCTACACTCAATACATTTGCTTTCACTGCCGCTGCAATACAGTGCCCCTAGGTGGCAGGCAGCTCCCTCATTAATATTCATGAGGGCTAATGCATATTTATGAGCTCTCCAAACATGAACTCTTCAAACTTTATTTTTATACATCTCTGAGGCTTTCTACCAGCCTCCTCGAGGTAAGCGGTCCCTATTGAGCTGAACAGGGGCACCGGGACCACTGTTACACTCCTCGCTTGACTAAAAAGTTGGCAGTCACTAAATCAAAGCGCTTTTGCGCATGCACGATCACTCACAAGCTCAGAGGAGCAAAATAAGTGTGTGGCAGTCACAGTTTTAAGCCCAAAAGGGGACAAAATAGAGTATGGGGCTATTATGGGACCTTTTGGGGCACCAGAGGACAACCAGGAAAACAGGAGCAACCAAGGCAATTAAGGTAAACCCCCAAAGAGGGAGTTAGATAGATGCACATTTTGGAATATGTAGCTGGGCTGCATCTGCAGATATAAGTGAATAGACTTTTGATGCAGGAGGGAATGGAATGGACAAGGCAGGAGTTCTTAATAATTTGTCAAAAAGGCACCCAAAGGAGTATAATTGGGCCTCTGTAGGGGACAGCACTAAGGAAGCATACAGAAAGCAATGGTAAGGGAGGCGAGGTGAGGATAAGGAGAAACAGTAGATGTTTCAGGACACCTCTCAATTCATAAGGGCTGCCCTGAAGGATTGAGAATAAGTAATATGACCATTATACAAGTGGGGCAGAAGGACACCTGGGGAAATTGCAAGCTTGGTCTTGGGTATGAGGGAGCATTTGGTGCAGTAAGCTAGGCCCAAGACTACAGCTGATTGCTTTACAGATCTGGTAGATATGGAGGGAGAAGTTCAGGCTCAAGTTAAGTGTGACCCCCAAAGTATTTGAAGTCTGTTACCTTCGAAACGGGTTCCCATTTCTGCATAGGATGAAAAGATGAGTTGGCAAGATTGAATTCTGGCCTGTGATCCAAATAGAATGGCTTGGGTCTTTAAGGGGTTGGGGGTTAATTTATTACTTATGAGCCATGACTGGATTATGGAGAAGTCTCTGATGTACTGGGCCATCCTCCTTGGTGGAGACAACAGCTGTGACTGAACTGTAGAGATTCAAAGATACAAACATATGAATAAGCCAGCAGAAAAAGGCCTTATGGTTTATCATGTCTGCTCAAGTTTGCAGACCCTTAAATATCTAATGAAGGATATGCCCCCCTCCCTGTTGTCCACTCGTCGACTCACATGGATGTTCTCCTCCCTGGGCCACCCCCCCCCCGGCATACAACTTTCTCTTTTACTCTGTTCCATCCTGTCTTGAAGCTGTCCACAGTCATTTGAGAGTCAACTTCCTTTGGCAACTCATTCCATTTTGCTGCCATCCTGTCAGTGAAAATCTGTCTCCTTATTTCCCTCTTGAATCTTTCCCCCACCAACTTGAGGCAATACCTCCTGGTAGTTCTGCTCCCGCTAAGCTTGAGGAGACCCTCAGAGCTCACTTTGGTGATACCTCTAAGATATTTAAAGTTTTTAATTATGTCTCCCCTCTCCCCTCTTTCTTCCAGAGAGTGCATGTTGAGATCTTCGAGTCTCTCTGCATATGGTATGCACTGCTGACCCTGGCTTATCTTATTTGCCCTCCTCTGAATGATTTACAGTAGGTTGATGTCTTTCATTAGATAAGGGCACCAATACTGCATACTGTATTTCAGATGTGGCCAATCCAGTGATCAGTACAGTGACAAAATGGCCTCTGATTTTCCACTAGCAATACCCCAGGCTGTATAGCCCAGCATCCTATTTGCCCTGACTGCCACTTTCCTGCAATGTGCTGAGTGCTTTAGTCACACTGGTAATGATCACCCCCAAGTCCTTCTCCTCCTCTATCTTGGTAGCTTGCACACCCCCAGCCAGTAGTTGACATTAGGGTTCTTCATCACCAGGTGCATTACCTTACAGTTTATGGTGTTGAATCTCAGTGGCCAAATATTGGACCATCTCTCCAGTTTGGCTATGTCTTCTATGATGTTTTGTCTCTCCTCTTCTGTGTCCACTCTCCCACAAAGCTTTGTGTTTTCTGCAGACATTCATATCTTACCTTTTATCCCATCTACAATGTCACTGATGAGTATGTTAAATAACACAGGACTGGGCACTGAGCCCTGTGGGACCCCGGTAGTGACAGGTCTAGCCTCTGACAACCCCTCTCTGACCACCACCTTCTGACTTCTGTCTTACAGTCAGTGTTTCACCCACATAGCCAGTTTTACTCCAACCTGCAGGTCCTTCAGTTTCCTAATTAATCTCTTGTGGGGAACAGAGTCAAAGGGCTTACTTAAATTCAGATTCAGGATGTCCATTACTTGGCCCCTGTCCATTGCCTGGTTACCCAATTGTGGCAAATGGGTTGCATGGAAGATGCAGGAGACCACATTTTCAGTGAATTCTTTACACAATGTACACATTACATATACAACAGTTTTTTGCTTTAGGTACTTCTTTACTTTTTTACACCAGTGTAAAAGTTGCTAGATTTTAATGGGACATAAGTCCACCTCTGCTCCCACTTTCCAGACAACCTTTTTCATGTAGAAGGGTCTGAAGGAGTGGTTCATTTCTATAGGGACTCATTTTACTGCAACACCAGAGTCCATTCCAAATTACCCTCCCCCTTTCCTGATCCAGGAAACACTGCTCTCCAGTACCTTTACCAACACAGAGTAATAGAAGGGAGACACTGAGAGACATTCCATCGTCACAGCAGGTATCATCATTTTATTTTAATTCTTAAGATCATCAATTTTGCTTTGTAGGGGCTTATTCAAAGAAAGAGCATCTCCTGTACTCATATGTCTATGTGTCTGTGTCATGTTCACAGCTCTAGCAGTATTTCTCCACTGCTTCATCTTTAGAGAGGACTTTATATCTGTGACTAGACAGAATGTAGATTTTAACAAGAGGCCCACATTTCAAACAGGCATCACTCGAGGTGGGGGGGGTGAACTATAAGGCACAGAATATAATTAGATGCTGTCCCCCAGGAAGGACCAGCTCCTTGGCTGTGCAGAGGACTTTTTGTTTTTGGGGGGGAGCACAAAATGAAATAACATGCATACATATGATAGTGGCCATGGTACCCTGCCATAATTTTATGCATTTTTGCTAGGGTTTAGTATTTCAATCACTTAATCGTCATATATAATTTATTAGGTTTTTTGTGTGTGTGTGTGTGCCATATATGCATTGTGTCATACAAGTGCTTAAAATGTATGGCTCTCAATAGTCAGTGGGAGTTGCAGCCCACCCTCTATGGAAAATCTGTTTCTTGGACACTTTTAGAAATACACAGATGTGAATTCAGAGTCAGTAACATCCATTAATTTCCCTAGAACCTGCTGAAAGTTGAAGAGTTTCATCTCTGTCAATCTCAGCGCCGTATCATAAAATGTGTACTAATCTGAACTGAAATGCTGCTTCCCGGAGTGGTGCAACACAGTAAACATACATGGTTGCATGGCTAAGTACCACCATGTCAAACAGGTGTTCTTGTCTTTCATCTGCTGCAACCAACATAACGGATTGTGGGCTGTGATTAGTGTGAATTCTCTCCCTAAACAGAGAGAATTTTAGGGATTACATGGCCCACTTCACTGCTAGGTACTCCTTTTCAATTGTACAATTATTCTTCTCACTACCAAAAAGTTTCCTGCTAGTATTCAAACTAAGATGCTTTTCTCCATTAGTTACTTGGCTAAGAACAGTTCCCAGACCTACATCTGAAGCATCCGTATGGATTTGGAAGGGTTTGCTAAAGTCTGGTTCCTTTAGTACAAGAGCAGAACAAAGGGCTGCCTTCAGGGCATGGAAAGCCTCCTCACAAACTGGTGTCCAGCACACCTTGTTTAGCTGTGCTTTTTTGGTCAACTTGGTTAGGAGTGCAGCAAGTTCAGAAAAGAGAGGGATGATGTGGCGATAGTAGATGGCAAGGCCCTTAAAAGACCTGATTTGCTTTGTAATCAGAGGACATGGGCTTCTGCCTACCATCTCCACTATCGCAATCTCTGGTTTAACATTTCCACCTCCCAATCCATACCCCAAGTATCTCTTCTCATTCATGCCTATGGCACACTTTCTGGGGTTTATGGTAAGGCCTACTTTATGCAAGGCAACAAGGTGTGATTGGGTGATTTCCCAATCTGTGCTGTGGACAACAACATCATCCATATAAGCCACAAAAAAATTCTCCTTATGGTGCCAAAATACAATCCATGTATCACTGAAATGCTGCAGGTGTACCATGTAATCCAAAGGGCATCACTGTGAACTGGTAAAAATCCAGTGGGATGGCAAAAGCAGTTTTGTCATGGGACATTTGGGCTAGGGGATTTTGCTAATACCCTTTTGTCAATCTAGCATACTAATATACTTGGCATTCCATAGACCAATTATGAGGTCATCTGCAGTATATGGAGCAAGGAGTATACATCAAACAATGAGATTTGTTTCAGATGTTTGAAGTCTAAACAGTCCTTTCCTTGACTGTGTAAATCGTTCTGCTGCCTGCCTGCACTCTGTCTCCTCCCCAACCCTCAAACAGTGTGCTGTGCTCTCTGACCCTGCCCACTTCTATTATACTCTTTGTTCTGATGTGAAAAGCCTCCTCTTCCAGCCTTTAAAAATCCTGTTTTTCTGCTTTATTTCAGGGATCCAGCTTGCCTTGACCAGGCCACGGACCTCTCAATTTCTGAAACCTAAACAGTTTTTCAGAAATCCTCTATACTACAAGGTACTATCCCTGACTTTTGGATTTTGGTACCAGTGGAAACTCCTTTGTTGTGTAAATTGTAACTCTGCACCTCCATTGGTCTGCCTGGCCTCAGCTGATTGGGACTCATACTAATAGTCCCCCCTTCTGTCTCCCTTAGGGACTGTACAGCACCGGCCGAAGAACTAGCGGCCACCAGGCGGTCGGCGCTTCCATAGCCACCGCCCAAGACCACTGCCCCGGATGCTTCCTGCCTCCAAGGTACGGCAAAGCTGCAGCCTATCGGAGTGTGAGCGCCTTTCTTAGGCAGACTCCGCTTGGCTCGCTCTACAAATCTTTTCTTTTTACTTTTAACTTTCCCAAAAGAGCTGCTGTCTTGATTTTTAAGTGGAAAAGGGAAATGTTGATGTTTAAATGTTAAATAGTATGCCAAACTGTACTAGAAATATTGCTTGATCTGCTTGGAGAGGGTACAATTTTATGGATTACAGCCTTTCTTCAAATTAGTGCAGACTGCAGCTAGACACAGGGGCGCCGAGGAAATCGCTCCTTTGTTGTGCAAATTGTAACTCTGCACCACCACTTGTCTGCCTGACCTCAGCTGACTGGGACTGGTACTAATAGTCCCCCCTTCTGTCTCCCTTAGGGACTCTACAGCACCAGCCAAAGGACTAGCGGCCACCGGGCGGTCGGCGCTTCCCTAGCCGTCGCCCGAGACTACTGCCCTGGGCGGCTCCCTGCCTGCAAGGTACTGCAAAGCTGCAAATTTTGCCCACCTCCCATCCCTCCTGAGTGTTATTTATAGCCCCACTAGCTCCACCCACAATCTTCCATTGGCCCACTCCACTCTGCATAGGCACCTCTACCAGTCCCCACTGAAGAAAATATACTTTTGCATCCTAGATATTCTCTGCCTTCCCCTTCACTTTCCTTCCTTCCACGAAGAGCTCACATCAAATATATTTTGCTCTGAGACGTGCTACTGTCAGTGCTATTCCTAATTTTCTTTTCTTGTACACCGACTCCTAACATATCACAGCATTAATAACACATAAAACAAATTTGGGGACCTAAAGACCCTGGCCAGCAGTTCCTGTGGTAGCACACCTCTCCCCTTAGCAAAGCAGCCATGAGAGGTCTCTGCTGGCTTTGTTTATTAGCCAGCCTTTCCCTGCTACCTAATATTAGTGGACCCCAAGACATATTTGACTCAAATAAAGGGACATGCCCTACGCTATCAGGATACCCACATAACAAGACTATGTACTTATTATGCTGCCCTTGGTTGCCTCTGATTCAGTCAAATTATGTTGAGTCTATTCGAGGTGGGACAGCAATCTACTTGGCTATGCATGGCCCCAAAGCCCAGCCACTCTTATGCTGCATAGTCTGGCATTACTCTGCCTGGACCTTGAGCTATGCAATGGCAGGGCAACACAAGAGGACGCCTCAGTCCCTGGATCCCTGCAATCTATCTTACATGAAATGCAACAAGGCCCATGCCTTTAAATATCTCCTTCCCAATCTGAGAAGAATTGTGCTCCTCCTACTACTGTGCTCAGGAGACGTCGAGCTCAATCCTGGCCCCACAAAGTTGATTTCATCTCCAAATGAAATTACTACGCTAAAAGGAATCAGTTTCCTGCATGTCAATGTCTGCAGCCTCCTAAAGAAGTTGGATTCTGTCCAGGCCTGGATTACTTATACTGCCCCAGACATACTTGTGATTTCGGAATCCTGGCTTTGGGCATCCACACCAGACAATGAGGTTAATATCCCCAACTACCTCCTCTTCAGAGCAGACAGAAAGACTGGGTTGGGGGGAGTAGCCATTTATGTTAAAAACAAATTCACAGTATTTATACTAGATTCTACTTCCATTGCGGGAGGATTTGAATGCCTGTCTCTCAGTGTCAAACAGAACCAATCTATGGCATTCTGCATAATAGGCTGTTACAGACCCCCAGCAGCCAGACCTCAGCTACTGACCCATTTGTCTTCACAAACGGACTTGACACCTCTGGAAACAGTTATACTAGGTGACCTTAACTATGACTGGCTATCAAATGGATCGTTACCCCTAAAACAATTTTGTGACTCCCATGGGCTCACCCAACTTATAACAGAACCTACGTGCACCAACAAGAAAAATCCAATGAGAAGCAACCTCCTGGATGTCCTCTTTGTCAACAAACCACACTACTTTTCCCATGCTGTTATTTTTCCAGCAGATGTTAGCAACCACTGCCTTATGGCTGGCATAAGAACCATCACGAAACCACTATCTACATCAAAGTTTTCTACTAAAAGATCCAGATGGAATTTTGACCCTTTGGCCTACATACTTGAGCTAAAAAACTCTTTGCTCTGGCAGAGTTTCTACTTGGCTAAATCAGTGGGTGATGCCTATGTAGTTCTCCACGATATCATAGCCAGTGCCCTAAATAAACATGCCCCCCTAATTAAAGTTCGAATAAAAACCAGAACCTGCCATTGGTTTTAACCGGATCTAAAGAATGCCTTACTCAAAAGAGACCAGCTATGGAAAAAGGCCCAGAAATCGCGTGCTGATGCAGACTGGTGTCTCTTTAGGACAGCTATAAATGCCTGTACGAAAATGGTCAGAGAGGCCAAGGCCAACTTTTATCATAATGAATTACTCTCCACATCCAACAAACCAACCGAATTCTGGTCCACCATAAAGGAACTGTGTGGCCACTCCCCAGGTAGTGTACTACCTTCCAAAATTACCATCGACAATGTCACTATTACTGATAAATCTGAAATTCTTCAAGCCTTCAACAACCACTTCGCCGCTGCAGGCATGGCATTCGACAATGCACCGGTAAGTAGTCTCCGTCTGCAGTCCAATGCCCAGTCCTCAGAACAGAGTAACAAAGATATGACCTTCTTCTTTTCCCCAACCACCATAAAAGAAGTTGAAGACCTTATGCTAAGGCTAGACACTAGAAAAAGCACTGGAACCAACTCCTTTGACCCGTACTTTCAGAAAATAGCTTACCACATACTTGCCATACCTATATCACACCTATTCAACCTGTCCCTAGCCCAGGACTCTATACCCGCGGAATGGAAAACTGCTCATGTTATTCCCCTGTTTAAAGCAGGGGACCCATGCAACCTAAACAATTATAGGCCAATCTCTCTTCTACCTATACTCTCAAAAATGCTGGAAAAAATTGTGGATTTATAGCGGAGATCGTTCCTTGACAACTCTACATTGCTTAACCCCATGCAATCTGGCTTCAGAGCAAAGCACAGCACTGTTACGGCGCTGGCCAAAGTCACTAACAACTGGCAACGGGACCTTGACAATAAAAAATTTGTTTGTGCTGTGATTTTAGATCTCAGCAAAACCTTCGATACCGTCGATCACTGCCTACTTCTCTCCACCTTAAAAACCATAGGCATGGACTCAACCTCATTGGATTGGTTCCGAGACTACCTCTCTGATAGGCAGCAACAAATTAAGGCCGAAGGAGAGCTCTCTCTACTCAAACAAATAAAAAGAGGAGTCTCACAGGGATCCATATTGGGGCCACTACTGTTCACCATCTACATTAACAACTTGGACTTAGGCATTACGGAAGCCGGTATCCACTTGTTTGCCGATGATACGGTGCTCTATCTAAGCCGTGACTCTCCTGGAGCTGCATGCACAGATCTACAAACCAAATTCAATACACTGCAGCACCAGCTTCTCAGTAAAAAGCTACTGCTAAATGCAAAAAAAACCAAGGCCATGCTCTTTTCACCATCTAGCACTAGGGCCTACTCTGCTGCTGCTGGTACTCTTCCTCCCATAACCATTCTACTAGGCAAAAACGTTGAGTGTGTGCCTAAATTCAAATATCTGGGCATATGGCTGGACAACAAACTCTCCTTTGTGGAGCACACAGAAGAGTTGATGAAAAAGCTCAGGCAGAGGCTTGGCCTCTTCTTCAGAATTAAACACCTCCTGACCGCAGACGCAAAAAGACAGCTTGTTCAATCAACATTCCTCTCATTAATCGACTACGCCAACATTATCTATGGCCAATGCTCCATCTCACACCTTGCAAAACTGGATGTCCTGTACCATAGAGCCTTAAGATTTATAACTGGTCTCTCATCCTCCACTCATCACTGCTCTCTATACGCAGTCGTAGGGTGGCCATCCCTTCAATACAGGTGGTGTAGAAATGTAGCACTTTGGATATTCCTAGCCCTTACTAACAAACTCCCAGATTACATTGTTGCTTGCCTCCCCTTGAGCCCAGTCACTACCTATGTCCTAAGAAGCCACTCTCTAATTTCCCTGAAAATCCCTAGGATTAATACCCATTTTGGTAGGGCTGCCACAAGCCATGCCTTGCCCACAATCTGGAACAGGGTACAAAGAATGTTGAGACTCAACTCTCCTGTCAGTTTTGCCCTGTTTAGGACCATCTATGACAAAATGTTCGCCGAAACTTGCAAGTGTTTCCATAGTTCCTAGCAGTCCTGCTGATGGACCACTCCTTATTCTTACCACATCCAGCCACAAACATGGTTCCTTCCTTCCCTATCTTAACTAAGTTCACTAGTCAGCTGCCATATTGGCCCTCGGCAACCATGGCACTACTTCCCCCATACTACTCTCCTCTCACCACCCACTTAAGTAGAAGTTACAGACCTCATTATGGGCCCCTCGGTAGTATAGGATTCTCACCCAAGCTTGTTAAACGGTCACTGAGGGCTGAAATGCAAAGAACTGTACCTTCTGATTGTGGTTTGATTAAGAATGAATAATTATGCTACCTCAAATTCTGTATCCATGAAGGTTGTATATACCGCAATAATGTTGTGTGATGCATATATGTTCCCATGAGAACACCTGGAACGTTTACCCTGCGCCAACCACTTTTCTGTAATTTTACTTGTATCTCTTCACACATTTTGTATTCTGTATCTTAACCTACGTATGTACAACTATCTTTGACAATAGCAGGTCCATCTTGTAAATGAGCTTGCTCAATGATGATAGCCTGGATAAATAAAGATTGTGATTGATTGATTGATTGATTGAAACAGATTCAGCCAGCCCGGTGGAGCTGAAGGCTGAGGCACCGGACGCCTTACCTCATGCTATGCCGGTGACCCATGTCAAATGAGCACGGGCTGCCAGGGGTCGGCAGGACTGGAGAAGGATTGAGCATCCGAGGGACTGCTCTCCTTCTCTGGGGAGGGGGGGACATCAGTGGTCACACTCGACTGGCCTCTAGTGGTGGCTGGGGGGACAGCAAGCTGATGATGCACAAAGGGAGCAGAGATGGTGTAGACATCTGGAAGAGCGCATGTGGACACATGTGCGCGCTCTCTGCTGATGACCTTACGTGTGTGTCCTTCTCTCTGCAGGGGAGTAAAGCAAGAAAATGGAGACCTTGCCTGGAGGATCATGATCCCCCTTACAGCACCATTGGGAAGGCACCTCCCCCAAACTTTATCCAGACTGGTGGGTTGAGGGACTCCAACCCCTCGCCATGAGGGTGAAGTCGTGGAGGCTGAAGGGAAGGGGGTCTCATACCTGGCTGGTATGAAAGAGGGATGTCAGATGGATAGGTGAGGCTCCAGTAGAAATAATACTAACAAAAAAGAAAAAATAAACAAAATAAATAAATAAACAGATTATTATTCCTCCTTCCTTTTTCCCCTACCACCACCACCATGGTAGAGGCCCATTCACTATGGAACTCTTCAATTACCCCAAGTTTTCTCATGTTTTGCACTTCCCTGACCACTTCATTTCTTAGATGTTCTGGCAAACAAGATGTTTTTTGCAGAACTGGTTTATTTTTGGTAGTTGTGATAACATGCTCAACACCCCTTTCTACTCCTGGAGCACAGGTGAACATTATCTCAATTTTTTGGAGAGTTGAATCAAGTTGGGTTTTCTGAATAGTGGTCAAAGATGGGTTTACATTTACATTTCTCAAGTAATCATGTACCGTGACTCTCTCATAGGCCTTATCTAGCTCATCATTTCTTTGAGGGGGGGGCAACACAAACATTACTTGATGGGGCTGTTTCTCTAACCATTTTTTCAGCAAGTTAACATGGTATATTTTAGAGTGAAGATGTTTCCCTAGTAGTTCATTTTTTTTCAAATTTATGTCTTTATTAAATGTGTCAACAATTACAAAACAAGAGAACAAAGACAATATAAAGATTCTCAATAAAATTAAAAATAAAGAGCCACCAAGATACTAAAGTCCAACAAATTACAAGTCTAAAAGATATAAAAAAAAATAGCCTGAGAGAATAATAGTAACAATACAATGACAATCAAAGAAGTTTTCCCCCCATGACATATACCACCCATCTATGCCAGCTTATCTCAAAAGAAGAATATGTATTGCGTAGCTTTGCTGTAATCTTTTCCATCTGATAGACAGTACAAACTAAATTGTGCCACATCTCAATGGTGGGGGTCTATGATGTTAACCAACATTTAGTAATGGATTTATGTGCCGCCAGAAGCAAAATATGCAACAACTGGTGAGTGTTTGGAGTATGGTAGCCCTGTGGGATATTTAATAAAAGAAACATTGTAGCATTTAGTTTTAACTCAGAATCCCATAATTCTGTAAGTGTAGATTGAATCTTTTGAAAAAAAATCTCTAGGATGGGACAAGACCACAAAATGTGAGCTAAAGCTGTTGGGGCATAACCACACCCTCTCCAGCACTGTGCTCCCTTATGTGGTAAGTGCTTAACCTGCATTACTGGGGTAATTAAATATCGAATCAGACCCTTCCAGGAGATCTTATGCCAGAAAGAAGAGGAGGTAACAGTGAATGTGGAAAATAAGATAGAATTCCATTGCTGGTCATTAAAGCTTATATTAAGGTCTTTTTCCCAAGCTGATCTTATACAAGCAATTGAAAAAGTATGAAAGACCTGAAGTGCTTTATATAATTGGGAGAGAAGATGCTTTATTTAGAGTTCTCCCAGAAGGGTACACACTATTAAAATAACTAGAGCAGGAGGATCACGTCGTGAAGATTCTACCTGAAGCTGAGCTTTAAGGTAATTTCGTACCTATAAATACAAAAAAAATGATGACTGTGTCAAATGATACATAGAATTTAATGGCAGATATGGACTGCTTGGCCCACCCAGCCTGCCTATTTCCCTACCTAATGGATAAGCTGCAGATCCTAGCTAAGCAACAGCCTACTTCTTCCAACCTCTACACCCTAGAATTACCTTATGTTTGTCCCATGCATTCTTGAATTCTACCACTGTTTTTGACTCCACAACCTCCTCAGGAAAGCTGTTCCATGGGTCCACAACCCGCTCTGTGAAAAAATACTTCCTCACATTACCTCTGAGCTGTCCCCCCTAAAGTTTCAAATAGTGCCCCCTTGTTCTTGCGCACCTCTTTTTCTGAAAGACGCTACCCTTTTGGGCTTTGTTGATTCCCTTGAGGTATTTGAAAATTTCTGTCATGTCCCTCCTCTCCCTCCTCTCCTTGAGGCTATACATATTAAGATCCTTAAGTCTCTCTTGATATGTCTTCTGGTGCAGACCCTGCACCATTTTAGTTGCCCTCCTCTGGACTGCCTCCATCCTGTCTATGTCTTTGCGGAGATTGGGTATCCAGAACTGCACACAGTACTCCAGATGGGGTCTCAACAGCTGTCTGTACAGAGGGATAACAACTTCCAGTTTTCTACTGGTGATGCCTCTCCCTATGCATCCCAGTATTCCACCAGCCCTACTTACTGCCCTCTTACATTGCTTGCTCACCTTCAGGTAATCTGATATGACTACCCCCCAAGGTCCCTTTCCATTTTTGCTGTTAGTATCTCACCCCCATTGTGTACTCTTCCCCTGGGTTTTTGTTTCCCAGGTGCATTACTTTGCACTTCTTAGCATTGAATCTAAGCTGCCATACATTTGACCATTTCTCCAAATTTGCCAAGTCCCTTCTCATCCTTTCCACCCCACCTTGTGTATCAACTCTGTTGCAGATCTTTGTGTCGTCTGCAAAGATACATACTTTTCCTTCCAGTCCCTCTGCAATGTCGCTTATAAAGACATTAAAGAGGACCCGTCCTAGTACTGAACTCTGCGGTACCCGACTAGTAACCCCCCTTTCTTCAGAGTGGACTTTGTTTACTATTACCCTCTGTGTCCTGTTCTCCAGCCAATTCTTTCACCAGGCTATCATCTTGGGACCCACTCCCAGGCTGGCAAACTTGTATAATAATCTTTTGTGTGGGACTGTGTCAAATGCCTTGCTAAAGTCTAGGTAGGCCATGTCTACAGCCCCTCCCTAATCTACTACTTTGGTCACCCAGTCAAAGAACTCTATTAGATTTGTCTGACATGACCTTCCTGCTGTGAATCCATGCTGCCTCGGGTCCTGTGCTCCTCTAGCCTCTAGGTAATCAACAATTCTTTCCTTCAGAAGTGATTCCAACATTTTCCCAGTCACTGAGGTTAAATTAACAGGTCTGTAGTTTCCTGCTTCTGCCCTGCTCCCACTTTTGTGACATGGAATAACATCTGCCCTCCTCCAATCTTCAGGTACCACTCCATCCTCCCATGATTTATTAAAGAGGGTAGTCAGTGGTGTCACTAGTTCTACCCTTAGTTCTTTTAGAATTCTGGGATGAATCCCATCAGGGCCCATTGCTTTGTCCACCTTCAGTTTTAAGAGTTCCTTCAGAACCCTTTCTTCTGTGAAAGGGCTGGTATCAACCCCCATATCCAACTTGTTTCTATTGTTTGGTTTAAGTACCTCCCCCTCTTCATTTGTGAATAATGATTCATTATTTTAGTAAGGGTGCGAATTGTGGAACCTTGCAGAAACTGACACCAGTAACTAAGGCCTAAATCTGTCCATCTTTGATGTTTTAAATCCTTGCTTAATGGGGTAAAGGCCATGATCCCTAAAATAGAAAGAAATCTGAATCTACATATTTGTAGTTCCTTTTTCTGGATCATTTGAAACCAAACCCAAAGAGTATCTGCAGTATAAGGATCTGTAGAATGGTTTATTGTATGTGGGAGAGCATTAGTTAATAAAGATTTAAGGAAAAAGGTGAAATCCCTCACTTGAAATTCCAGTTTTCTAATGGGTCACTAATTATGCATTAACCAATATAACACCATGCAAAGCTATGCCACCAGATGATAAAGCAATAAGTTATGGAGAGCCAAGCCTCCTGCTTGTTTAGGTACAGTACAATCTTGGAGATATGAACTTCAGTAATCTGAACTGTTCGGTCAAGTGAACGGGTACTCCCCCTCCACCACCATCACAGTTAGTTAACCACTAACACCTGTAACACCTTTTGCACACAGTCTAAAAGGCATTAATGCACTGTGTTAGTGAATCAGTAGAGCTATCGGGATGTTACAAGCATGGCAGGCAAAAGAAAATGAGTAAATCTGTCCATTAAGACTAAACTGGACTTAATAACCAAGCTGGAACATGGTGTGAGCCTCAGTACTGTTGCTGAGGAATACGGTATCGAAAAATCTACAGTCTTAGACATAAAAAAAGGACAGGAAAAAATTAAACAGTTTGCAAGGGAAGCGAAGGACATTGGTGCTTCACAGATCTGCTGCATTGTCCAAAAAGCCGAGCCGAGGACTGTTTTGTGTTTGTGTTCAGTGGATGGAGCAGCAGCCTGAAGCAAACCCCATGAACCTGATGCTGCTTCAGGAGTTAAGAAATCTGGCTGCTAAAAAGCGCTTCAGTGGGCTGTAGCAGAGCGCTGTTATGAACTTTTTTAAAACCTGCAAATCTTAATAGTACTGCATAATAAGAAAGCACTTTTTTTATACGCTTGATAAATAAAAATGATTTTTAGAATCTCAAACTTGATATCTTTGCAGTTTTGGGGTAACTTGGTACTGTTTCAAATATACAGATTTTTCAGAGATCTGAACACCATTGATTCCCATGGTGTTCATATTTCCGAGGTTGTACTGTAATTGTAAGATAGTATAATGAACACGAGGCTTCTGCCCCTGCCAAATCTACCTGGCAATATCTTTACAGTATTCCAATTATGGAAGTACGACAGGGTTGGGGAAATAGGTAAGGTTTGAGCTAGATAAAGAAAGCGGGGAAGAATAACCATATGAATGCTTTCTGTACACTGAATTAGAGATAATGGTAGATGGGACCAGTGGGTAAGCTCTTTACACAACATTATAGTAAAAGTGTCATAGTTAAGTTTGTAGACCTGAGTGGAATTTTCAGCTAAAATAACCCCTAGATAACATAAAGATGTAAGGCTCTTTCCCTAGTAGTTCTACCTTGTTTATCACTGCTCCTATCCTCAGTATGGAGTATGGCCCTTGCCACATCATGAGGAGCTTGTTCTTCCTGGTCAGTAGCAGTAATAATACCTGATCTCCTGGGATGAATTGTTTACCCAAAGCTCCATGTATGTAGTATTGGGCTTGACACAACTGGGGCTTTTTCTGATTCACATGGGCCAGTTCTAGGCACTTTGCAAAGTTCTTGTGCACTGTTTCTATGTGTGTCAGTACAGTGCTATTATTAGTGGTTCCCTAATCCCATATGTCTTTTACAGTATCTAGTGTGCCCCTGAGATTTTGTCCATATAACCTCTCAGATGGGGAAAATCTCATTGATGCATGGGGCCCTTCCCTATAGGCTTGATCTTACCATAGGAGGGGGTCCTTTTTGAACAGAGGAAGACATCCTCCAGGTAGCCAGGAAATCATCTGCCAAGGTCACTGTTCTATCCTCATGCTCTGGCTGATGTTCCTGACCCACAGTTGGACCTCCACCACGAAGTTGGCAATGAATTGCTCGGTCACTATCATGTCCACCACATCCTGCATCGTTTTTCTGTTGAACTGCAGCCATTTTCAGCACTAGTCCTTTAGACATGTAAATATCTCTGTGGACATTTCTGTAGCATGGTATTTCAGGCATTGAAGTCTCTGCCTGTATGTTTCACAGGACATACTGTATTGATTTGTCTGAGGATTTTTTGCTTGACAGAGTCATAATTATAGGCCTGTCCAATATCTATGTTTGCTGTAGGCCTGTTACACTTTACAGTGAGTGTTAGAACCAGATGCACTACCCACTGCTCTCTGGACAACTGGCAAGACAAGGTAACCCTCTGAAATGATGTCAGGAATGCCTCAATGCAATCTGCAGATGAAAGCAATTCAGGATAATTTCCTGATGTAGCATAAGAAATAGAGCTGCTCCAGTCTGGGGAAGGGATTCTGGCTTTAGTTTCAGGGATTGTAGCATAGCCTGCTACTGCTTTGTTCTCTTTTTCTCAGTTACTTCTTGATGGTATGACAACCACTTTAGGAATTCTGCCAATTCCTCAGCCAATTTTTGTGAAGTGTACTCCTTCTCTTCCTCTTTTTCTACTTCCTCCTCTTCTTCTGCAGACTCTCCCTCATTTGCTTCTGTCATGCAAATGCCAAGGAATAAAGTCAATTGTTTGCACACTTTTTGTAGACACAGACTCTCAGACTCTAGCTCAGTTTCCTTTCACTTCGTAGCTCTTGTGGTCACTGCAGGCACTCCAGCTCCTTTGAACATCTTCCTCTACTACCAGATATGGTGTCTCCTTTAACAAATCACACTTCTGATACCCCTGTGGCAGGTGGATTGCACTGAAGACAAAGAAGAACAGCGTTTCGGTGATCAGAACTCTTTCTTTTGAAGTGCAGCTTCAACATCCTCCAGCAATGAATAGCAATGTGGCTGGTGAGTGGCAGGACTGGCAAACCCCTAATTTACCTAAGAGTTCCAAGATCCAATGGCCCTGATCAGAGTGATCTAGTCAGTGGGGCTGTTACCCACCTTACCTCACAGGACCAGGACCAACCCTGCTACTATCTTACCTACACGTTATATACGCAACAGTTTTCTACTTTAGGTGCTTCTTTACTTTTCTGCACCAGTGTAAATCAGTTATTAGATTTTAATGAGGCATAGCGGTGCCTCTACTGACACCTTCCAAACAACCTTTTTTTTACATACAATGGGCTGAAGGAGTTGTCTATTTTTATAAGTAATAATTTTACTGCAACACCTGAGTCCATTCCAAATTACCATCTCCCTTTCTTGATCCAGGAATCGCTGCTCTCCAGTACCTTTAAAAACACAGGGCAACAGGAGGGAGACACTGGGAGACATGTCACCTTCCCAGCAGGTATCATCATTGTATTTTCATTCTCAGGATCATCAGTTTTGCCTTGTAGGGGTTCATTCAAAGAAAGAGCAGATCCTGTGCTCATATGTTTATGTGGCTATATCATGTTCACAGCACTAGACAGCTTTCCTTCACTGCTTCATCTTCAGGGAGAGAATTATATCTGTGATAGGGCAGAGTATAGGTGTATGGTGCCACTAGTAGGTAGGGACCTTAAGAGTTTGAGGACTTCCCCAGGGCACACGCTTTAGATGAAAGGGTAAAGTATGGGGTGCTGTGGGTGAAGAAGGCTGAGACTGAGTGTCAGCCATAGCAGACAGGAGATCTACAAAGTGTGAATTGAAGATGTTGACAATGGTTACAGGGTTATTGCAGTGGATCCTGTCAATCAGCAAGTCACTGATTGTTCGCTTGGATGGACATTGATGGGTTTAAGTCCATCTTGCAATGAGCAATGCTGCCAGAGCAGTCATATCATCACAGTTTTGGTGGTCCAGCCCTGTACTCTTAGGAAACTTGCCCAAACAAGTTGTGTGTTTGATATAAGAGGACAACCCCCAATCTAGTTTCCAGTTAGGGAGAATTAAGACTGTGGGGAAAGGAACTTTTCTCTCTGAAAGTTCAATGGAAACCCAACTAGGTTGTGGGGATGTGAGACTGGGCTTTTTACAAAGAACTGTTTGTCTTAGTACCCCACAGGTGTGAAAGACCTCAGGTCAGAAAGTGGAAGACCCCTTCACTCCAATGCCAATGAAGCATTTGCAGTGTTATTTTGGGGGACTTCCTAGTCCATATAAATGATTTGACTCTAGTTCTAAAGGAAAGAAAAAAAATGTATCAGGCAGAGGGACTGGCATTTTGAAAAAAAAATAGTGACGTTTTGGGAAAATAGTTAGTTTTAAAGCATTCAGCTTACCCCACAGGGAGAGAATCAGAGAACTCCAGTGCTTGATATCAGCATCCAACTTCTCTAACATCACTTGGTTGTTTGCACTTACTGTATACTGTCCCTGATATTAGGCTTCAAGCTGATGCCTAGAAACTGCACCCCTCTAGGTGGTCATTTGTATGGACATGACTGAAACAAACCCTGTGTACATTTGATTTTAAGGGGGAGTACCTGGGATTTAATCCCATTTAACTTATAACCTGAGATAAGGGATTATTCCAAAATGATACATTGCAGCATCTGGAGGGAGACAGACATGTCCATTAAAAACAGGGTGATATCATCTGCAAAAAGGTCAATTCAGTGGCTGACCCCTCCACCGCTATTCCCGAAAAGTTGAAAGTTCCTTGGATACATTGGGCTAAAGGTTTAACAGCAAGCAGGACCAAGTAGGGGTATAACCTGCCTTGTACCCCATCCCAAATTAAACTTGTCTGATATAACAGAGTCAGTACTCTGACAGATGAGTTACAGTACTGTACAGAAGGCAGGCCATGTCTATAAATTCCAAGAGGAAACCAAACCTACTCACAGCATCAAAAAGGTAAGCCCACTTCACCCTGTCAAATGCTTTCTCAACATCTAGTGCAAGGGTGGCAGTGAGCTCTTAACAATTAGTCACTTCTCACATCAGGTTCAAAATCCACTGTAAGTTATCAGACCCTATTCACCCTGGTAGGAAGCCCACCTGATCAGGATGTATCAGTCCTCCCATGACAGTCCCCAGCCTACCCATGACCTTGGTATTGATCTTAACATCAACGTTAACAGAAATATAGAAACTTAGAATTTGTTGGCAGATAAGGACCGCTTGGCCCACCTAGTCTGCCCATCGATCCCTACCTACAGTATCACTGTAACATAGAAACATAGACTTTGACGGCAGATAAGGACCGCTTGGCCCACCTAGTCTGCCCATCGATCCCTACCTACAGTATCACTGTAACATAGAAACATAGACTTTGATGGCAGACAAGGACTGCTTGGCCCACCTAGTCTGCCCATTTCCCTACCTCGAGGATAAGCTGCAGATCCTATTTAACCAACAGCCTATTTCTTCCTACCCCCCCACAAAAATTGCCTTATGTCTGTCCCATGCATTCTTGAATTCTCCCACAGTTTTAGACCCCACAACCTCCTCAGGAAGGCTGTTCCATGCATCCACCACTCTCTCTGTGAAAAAATACTTCCTCACATTGCCCCTGAGCTGTCCCCTCTCTATCTTCAAATTGTGTCCCCTTGTTCTTGCACATCTCTTTTTCTGAAAGAAGCTACCCTCTTGGACTTTGTTGATTCCACTGAGGTACCTAAATGTTTCTATCATATCCCCCCTCTCCCTTCTTTCCTCAAGGGTATACATACTAAGCTCCTTTACTCTCTCCATGTATGGCTTCTCTTGCAGACCCTGCACCATTTTAGTTGCCCTCCTCTGAACTGTCTCCATCCTGTCTATGTCCTTGTGGAGATGGGGTCTCCAGAACTGGACGCAGTACTCCAGATGGGGTCTCACCAACTGTCTGTACAGGGGGATAACAACTTCCTGTTTTCTGCTGCTGAAACCTCTCCCTATACATCCCAGTATCCCCCCAGCCCTCCCTACCGCCTTCTCGCATTGCTTGCCAACCTTAAGGTCATCTGATATGATTACCCCTAGGTCTCTTTCCATTTTTGATGTTGTTACTACCTCCCCCACATTGTGTAATCTTCCCCTGGGTTTTTGTTTCCCAGGTGCATTACTTTGCACTTCTTTGCATTGAATCCAAGCTACCATACTTCTGACCATTCCTCCAACCTTGCCCAGTCCCTTCTCATCCTTTCCATGCCTCCTTGTGTATCAACCCTGTTGCAGATCTTTGTGTCATCTGCAAAGAGGCATACTTTTCCTTCCAGTCCCTCTGCAATGTCACTTATAAAGACATTAAAAAGGACTGGACCCAGTACTGAACCCAGCGGTACCCCACTAGTAACCCCTCTTTCTTCAGAGTGGACTCCATTTACAATTACCTTCTGTGTCCTGTTGTTCAGCCAATGTTTTACCCAGACTACCAGCTTGGGACCCACTCCCAGGCTGGTTAATTTGACTATTAATCTTTTGTGTGGGACTGTGTCAAATGCCTTGCTAAAGTCTAGGTAGGCCATGTCCACAGCCCCTCCCTGGTCTACTACTTTGGTCACCTAGTCAAAGAAATCAATTAGATTCATCTGGCATGACCTTCCTGCTGTGAACCCATGCTGCCTTGGGTCCTGTGCCCCACTGGCCTCTAGGTACTCAACAATTCTTTCCTTCAGAAGTGATTCCATCACTTTCCCTACTTGATCTCCAGCTCTTTCTCCCTCCCCCATTCCTTTCCACTAGGATTCCCTTATGCCTATCCCATGCATTCTTGAACTCCACCACTGTTTTTGCCCCCACTACCTCAGCTGGTAGGCTATTGCAGAGATCTACCGTTTATGTGAAGAAGTACTTCCTCACATCTCTCCTAAATCTGCCCCCTCCAACTTCATATTATGCCAACTTGTTCTTGTGTACCTTGTTTTCTGAAGAATACTTTCCTCCTGCACCATGTTTAACCACTCAAGGTATTTAAAGGTCTTTATCATATGCCCACTCCTCTCTTCCAAGGTGCACATACTGAGTTCCTTTAGTCTCTCCTTGTAGAGCTTTTGATGCCGACCTCACACCATTTTAGTTGCCCTTCCCTGGACTGACTCCACTCTTTCTATATTTTTCTGGAGATGTGGCCTCCAGAACTGTACACAGTATTCTAAATGAGGTCTTATCAGTGATCTATATAGAGGCAACATTACTTCCCTCCTTCTGCTGGTGACAAGGCTGCAGCTATGAATTTTGGGGCCCCGGACAAGTCACTTGAAATGGGCCCATGTTTCCCAAAGCAGCTAATGTCAGGGGTGATGCCAGCTCCTCAGGTGGGCCCCTCCTGAGCTCAGGGCCCCGGACAACTTCCCTACTTTCCCCTCCATTACTGCGGCCCTGGCTGGTGATACCTCTCTCTATGCAGTCCAGCATCCTACTAACCCTTCCCCCTCCTTGTCACACTGTCTGGCCACCTTTAGATCATCAGAGATAATTACGCCCAGGTCTCTCTCCTGCTTGGTGTTCATCAATAACATGCCCCCTATTTTGTACTCTGCCACTGGGTTTCTGTGCCCCAAGTGCATTGTTTTGCACTTTTTCACATTGAAACTCAGCTGCCATATCCTTGACCACTACTCAAGTTTTCTGAGGTCTCCTGTCATCCTTTCCACCACCCCCAGAGTATCCACCCTATTGCAGATGTTGGTGTCATCTGTGAAGAGGCAGACCTTCCCTTCCAACTGCTCTGCAATATCACCTCTAAAGAAACTAAAAATGACTAGTGCCAGCACTGATCCCTGAGGCACCCCGCTGGTCACCCTCCCTTCCTTAGAGTGAATTCTGTTTACCACCACCACCCTCTGTCTCCTATCCCCTAACCATTTCTTACCCAGTTTACAAACTTTTAACCCACACTTAAGCTACCCAGCTTGCTTAAAGAGCAGCTGATGCCTTCAGGATGACTTAAACAAAACTCAATATTTAGACACAGTTCAGTTTATATTTCATATAAGTTCTGTATTTTCCTCCCTATTATTTTATTACTGGGGCCATTTTCATGAAAACTGGGTCTCTGCTCCTGGGAGTTCATCTATTTCTGTTGCTTTCTCCCAATCTGAGGTCATAATGCACGGCTTGTGACATCACAGTTACTCCCATGGCAACAGTGTGTGATGTCACAACTAGGCTTGTGCGAAAATGAATTTCCACAGACAGAATTCAAGCGAAAGTCTGACTTTTACTTCCACGAAAGTTCAGAAATCTGTTTCCAAACTTTCACGGAAATTCTGCTTGCGATTGCCGCCTGAGTGACCCTACCCAATTGCCCCCCAAAGCCCTGGAGGCTAGTAGTAGTGGTCCTTCCCCCACCACCCACCTGACCTTGTGTAAAAAAAAAAAAAAAATAGCCCTGGTGCCCACCTTAGTGGCTAGTGGTTCCTCCCGCCACCCAGTTACCCACCCAACCTTGTAAAAAAAAAATGACCCAAGTCACCTGGTGACTAGAGGTCCTTCCCCCCACCCCTTCACCTGCCCAACAACTGTATTGTATTAACTAAAACTCTCACTGTGCAAATCTGTATCTGCACTGTTCTCTTGGTTAACTGTATTACACACCTTTATGACTTGCTCACAGCTATTTGCACTGTAACCCCTGTTATCTGATGTTTTAATTGATGTTGTACATGTTTGACGTGGAACCTTTGTAAAAGAGTGCATTGCCCAAAGATCTTTGTAATCCTAGACATAAACAAATACATAAAAATAAAATAAAAAATAAGCAAAAGCCCTGGTGGCTAGTGGTCCCTCCCCTCCATCCAGTCACTCACCCTTACTGTCCAGTACCCCCCATCCCTATCTCCATCCATAGCGGGGACCGTTGGCACTCCTTAGTTTTGCATCTATTTAAAAAACAAAATCCCTGGTGTTCTAGTGGTTTCAATCCCCCTCTCCATCCCTGATCTCCAGTCCCTGAATAAATATTTAATTCCCTGGAAGACTAGTGGCCCCACCCCCCCCAGCAGGTGTCCCACCACCCTGCTCCCACCCCCATCCCAAACTGCAGTGGGTGGACTGGCACAGCCTCCTCTCCACCACTGTTGGTTCACTCACTGAGCTGTCAGTGAATGAGTGCATTCTGTACAAGGATGCGCTTATTCATTGACAGCTCAGGGGAGGGACCACTAGCCACAGGGCATTTGTCGGGTGGGTGATGGGGTGGGGGGAAGACCGCTAGCCACAAAGGATATTTTTACACACATCGGGTGGATGGTGGGGAGGGACCACTAGCTACCAGGGCTTTTGCTGGGTGGGTAATGGGGTGGGGGAGGGACCACTAGCCACCAGGGCTCATTTTTATTGCCAAAAGGGCAAACTTTCACCCAAAACATTTGCGGAAGTTTTCCACTCTGCCACAGGTGAAAGTTTGGAAACTTCCTCGAAAGTTTCCAGATTTTTGTGGAAGTTCTGCAAAAGCAGAAAACCTCACTTTCGCCTACTCATGGTCATAACAGAAGATTATGACATGAGGTAGGGAGTAAGCTATAGAGACAGATGAACTCTAACAGATTAAGATCATGTATTTGTGCAAATTTCCTCTGTAATAAAAGATGGGGAGGAAAAATCTATAGAATGTATATGGAATGCAAGCTGAATTGTACCTAATTATTATGTTTTTCAAAGTTTTCTTTGAGGCATCAGCAGCTCTTTAATAGTCTCCTATGTATAATGGTGTCAAATGCCTTGCTGAAATCTAAGTCAGCCACATCCATTACTCCACTCTGATCTAATTCCTTGGTCGCCCAATCAAAGAAATCTATCAGATCTACCAGAGACCACAGATGTCAGGCTGACTGGTCTATAATTGCCATCCTCCTCCCTAAGCAGCTAAATAAGTTAAGCAATGAAACAGGGCAAAACAGTGAGCAGAAGACACTGTCACTCTCATTCTTCAGGATAAGGGAAATCAATGTTTCTCCAAAGGAAGGTAGAAGATGTCCTACCTGCTGTGCCTCATTAAAAACTTGTGCCAGGCGGGGGGCCAGAAGACCATTGAGAGAGTGCTAAAAATGTGGTGGAAATCCTGCCAGACCAGGTGACTTCCCCAGTGATGTAGATCTAATTGTTAATGACACCTCTGCTTGTTTTTGTCAAGTCTGCAGTGCCCTCTGAGGGAACCTGAGGCAATATAATGGTGGCATAAAAGGCAACAAATTGTGCTCAAGTAGGGGCTACTTTGGAAGAATACAATGTATGGTAACAGGAGAACTCCGAATTAATCATCTGTGGGGCAGTCAAAATCGATCCCTTTGTGGTGAATTGCTGTGGTATATTTTTCTACTTTCTGTGAGCAGAGACCTTGGATCTGCAGCTTCCTGGGTTGTTCCTCTGCTTCCCAGTAGGATGTATTCTATTTAAGAGACTTTATTCAGTATTGTATTCTAGGGTAGTTTCAATGCAGTTCTAAGGCTCTTAATCTTATGGCGCAGGGCTAAGCTTTGCTCTGTATGTAGTAATAAGGTTCAATCTTGGGTCTTCAAGGAGCCCTCTTTCAAACAGAGTTTGACATCCTACTCACTAAGCAGTTTGAAGGTATAAGCTATCAAGTGACCCTGGAGGACAGCTTTCAATGCTTCCCATTGCATGGCACAGGACATGTCAGAAATCTTATTTAGGACATAGTGGTCTGACATTTTCCTATGCAACCAAGTGGTAAATTCTGATTGTTGGAGGAGGGATGTATTCAAATTAGAATAAAGTATGGGGTGGCTTATAATGAGAATTTTACACACACCTGAGGTGTTGGATGCCACATAATCCCCAAGAGTGAAGCTTGAGTGCTTTATTTAGGCATCCAACACCTAGGGTATGTGTAAAATTTGACTTTACACACCACCCTATATTTTATTTTATATAATTGCTGAATTTAGCTTTCTCATCGCAGCAATTATATAAAATAAATGACGTTCTGGTGCGGCCATGTTCCGATTTGCTTTTAAAGCGGTCTGCAGTCACTTTGTGGCAATTAAGTTTTATTTGCTATTTTGTTTTGCCTTGTCTGTCCCTTGCTTTTGCAGAGAATGTTTTTTTAAAGTAACTTACCACTGAGTCACAGTGTCGGTGTGGTTTTGGGCAAAGAGGCAGAGTGAGGGAGCAGAAAAAACCTGGAAGAGTCATGATTTACACGTGCGCAGAGCCATGGAAACACGGCACATGTTTGCCATTATAAACACTCCTTTATAATGGCAAATTATGCTATGATTTTCCCTATAGAAGAAAACTATACCCAATAATTATAACACCATTTATTTCTCGGTCCAGAAACCTGCCTCCATGCAATAGACAAGGTAACGGGTATGGTTTGATATCAGAATTCTACCTAGTGAGACCACCCAGGTCCAACGTACTAGTTCATATGAGACAAAAAAAAATCAGTGTGGCTGTAGGTGTCATGGACTGAAGAATAGTGGTATAGTCTCCCTACACTGGATGCAAAGTGTGTTGCACATCCTGCAAGTCATACACATGTGCAGCATGCAGGACTTGGCCCACAACCAGTGCCTCTCCTTGTGGCCCCACTCCTTTGTGGTCTAGACTGGGATGAAGGGCAAAGGTTGACATCCCCTGCCAGAATTGTAGTTTTAATGGTTGTGGGAGCAGCAAAGCACATTTCAAAGAAAAGTAAATCTGGTGTATTGAACTGAAAACACTTCTCTGTATTTTATTTATTTTTATTTATTGAGTTCTTGGATTACACCCATGAGCGGTTACTCATTTATAGGTTCCACATCAGTTACAAGGACAAAGTTACATCAAAACAGTAGTACATATTTTAGACAGGGTAACAGTAAGATACAGTAATACAATAGTACATTTTTAGACAGTTCCTATAATGAACACACCAAATTTAGAATCATAGGCAGCAAGTAATTTGCCTGAGTCAATGTTAGGGCACCCTGCTGGGTTGCATGAGAGGAGACAATAGTAGGAGGATAGTGGTAAGGGTGCTAGAGGGAGGATAGGGAGTGGGGGGGAGTATACAGAATGGGTGGGGTAGAGGTGGCAAAGGTTGTGAGATAGGGTGATGACCTGAAGTGCTAAGGATAGGTCACGTCAGACGAGTAGGTTAGACATGAGATAAGAGTGCTAGGGTGCCCTTGAGCACAGGAGGAGTATTAGTTGAGGCAGCCACAGTTGCTGGTTGAGATAAGATGCTGTCATAGTTTGCATTTGAAAACACCGGTAGTTGCAGCACCGGAAATGTCTGGTGGTAAGACATTGGTCCAGTGAGGAGCTCGGTAGCAGAATGTGCATTGTGCCAAGGCAGTGCAGAGTCTAGGAATTTTGTAGATCTGGGTGGTGGAGTTCCTTGTGAAATGGGAGCTTGAGTGTATAGTTAGGAGTTTCTGGATCCCTGCCTGTAGTAGATTGAGAGAGCATTTCTTGGCAAGGAGACAAGATTGGTATCGTATTCTTTCCTTTAATTGGAGCCAACTGGCCTGTGAGTAGAGGTCACAGGTGTGCGTGAGTCTTGCAGCACCTGTGAGAAGGTGACACACCTTATTAAACCCAATGGAAATGCATTGTAGGGCAGTGTTGGTCGCCGAACCATAGGCAGCCAGTCCATAATTGACAAGGAAGTCTATTGAGCTTTGATGGCTAGATTCAATGCCTCATAGGTTAAGCAGTGATTGTGGTGATAAAGAATCCCTATTCTTGTACTGATAGCCTTTGCAGTGTTATCAATGTGTTGGACATAAGACAGAGTGGAATCTTTTGTGATACCCAGGAATCTGAAAAACTGGATGTGCCCCAGGGTGTCACTGCTTTCATTTCAGATAACAAGGGGCAATGCTTTGAACTTACTCTGGGTGCTGGAGTACAACATTGTCTTTGTTTTTTTACAGTTCATGATTAGTCTATGCTCCTTAAACCATTTCTCCTTGATGGAGGAGGAACATCTGGATATCGTGGCAGTCACAGAAACATGGTACACACAAAACCATGACTGGGACGTAAACATACCAGGATACACTATCTACAGGAGGGACAGGGAGGGTAAAAGAGGAGGAGGAGTAGCTCTTTACATAAGGGAAGGCATCAAAGCAACAGAACAAAAGGGTAAACAGGGACGAGAAGAAGCACTGTGGGTAAATTTGGAGACAGACAATGGCACCACAATCCGCATAGGGTTAGAGCACAGACTCCTTCTCAGGGGGAGGAAATGGACAAGAAAATTATAGAAAGTATACTTAGAATGGCAGAAAAAGGGGAGATATTGCTGATGGGTGATCTGAATATGCCAGATGTTAACTGGAGTGCAGTTGCAGTAGCCACTTTGAAGAGTGGGGTTATTCTAGATGCCCTACAGGGGGCATGCCTTAGACAACTAGTATTGGAGCCCACTCGAGAGGGAGCAATCTTAGACCTGGTTCTCTCAAGTGGAGATGGAGAGAGGATCCCAGATGTAGAAGTGGGTAGCCATCTGGGAACTAGCGACCATTGAACAACATGGTTCACAATAAACACAGCAATAGAGTCAAGCCATACAAAGGCAAAAGTACTGGACTTTAGGAGGTCTGACTTTGCCAAAATGGGTGAGTGCCTAAGGAATGCACTAGCAAATGGGCAGGAAGGAGGGGTGGAAGAACAATGGGGAATAATAAAAACTGCCATCACAGAGGTAACAAGCCTGTGTGTGAAACAAATAAAAAAACCAAAAAGATTTAAGAAACCACTATGGTTCTCAAAGGATGTGGCAGTGAGGGTTCAAGAGAAAAAGAAAGCATTCAGGAAGTACAAGGAATCACAGAAGGAGCAGGACAGAGAACTGTATCAGTTAAAGCAAAAGGAAGCAGGGAAGGCAGTCAGAACAGCAAAGACCCAAACTGAGGAAAAGATAGCCAACTCAGTTAAGAAGGGGGATTAAACCTTTTATAGGTACATCAGGGAGCGAAGGAAGACCAAGGGAGTGGATAGTGAGGCTTAATAAAGGGAGGGAGGTGGGCAGAGGGTGACTGTGAAAAGGCAGAGATACTAAACAAATATTTTTGCTCAGTATTTACAAATGAAGAGGGGAGGTACCTAAAACAAACAGTAGAAACACTCTGGATACAGAAGTTGATACCAGCCCATTTACAGAAGAAAGGGTTCTGAAAGAACTCTTAAAACTGAAGGTGGACAAAGCAATGGGGCCTGATGGGATTCATCCCAGAATTCTAAAAGAACTAAGGGTAGAACTAGTGACACCACTGACTACCCTCTTAACAAATCATGGGAGGATGGGGTGGTACCGAGGACTGGAGTAGGGCAGATGTGATTCCTCTTACAAAAGTGGGAGCAAGGCAGAAGCAGGAAACTACAAACCTGTTAGTTTAACCTCAGTGATAGGGAAAATGATGGAATCACTTCAGAAGGAAAGAATTGTCGAGTATCTAGAGGCCAGAGGGGCACAGGACCCAAGACAGCATGGATTCACAGTGGGAAGGTCATGCCAGACGAATCTGATAGATTTCTTTGACTGGGTGACCAAAGTAGTAGATCACGAAGGGGCTCTGGACATGGCCTACCTAGACTTTAGCGAGGCATTTGACACAGTCCCACACAAAAGATTAATATACAAGTTAGTCAGCCTGGGAGTGGGTCCCAAGATGACAGCCTGGGTAAAGAATTTGCTGTAGAATAGGACACAGACAGTACTAGTAAATGGAGTCCACTCTGAAGAAAGGGGGGTTACTAGTGGGGTACTGCAGAGTTCAGAATTAGGACCAGTCCTCTTCAATGTCTTTATAAGTGACATTTCAGAGAGACTGGAAGGAAAAGTATGTCTCTTTGCAGATGACACAAAGATCTGCAACACAGTTGATGCACAAGGTGGGGTGGAAAGGATGAGAAGGTACTTGGCAAGGTTAGAGGAATGGCCAAATGTATGGCAGCTTAGATTCAGTGCCAAGAAGTGCAAGGTAATGCACATGGGAAACAAAAACCCAGGGGAAGAGTACACAATGGGGGGGGTGAGATACTAACAACAACAAAAATGGAAAGGGACCTGGGGGTAGTCATATCAGATGACCTAAAGGTGGGCAAGCAATGTGAGAGGGCAGCAAGGAGGGCTGGGGGATACTGGGATGCATAGGGAGAGGCATCACCAGTAGAAAACAGGAAGTTATTATCCCTCTGTACAGACAGCTGGTCAGACCCCATCTGGAGTACTGCGTGCAGTTCTGGAGACCCAATCTCCGCAAAGGCATAGACAGGATGAAGCTGTCCAGAGGAGGGCAACTAAAATGGTGCAGGGTCTGCACCGAAGACATATGAAGAGAGACTTAAGGAGCTTAATATGTATAGCCTCGAGGAAAGGAGGGAGAGGGGGACATGATAGAAGCTTTCAAGTACCTCAAGGGAATCAACAAAGTCCAAGAGGGTAGCATCTTTCAAAAAAAGAGGTGTGCAAGAACAAGGGGCACAATTTGAAGATAGAGGGGTGGCTCAGAGGTAATTTAAGGAAGTATTTTTCACAGAGAGGGTTGTGGATGCATGGGTTGTGGATGCATGGAACCGCCTTCCAGAGGAGGTTGTGGAGTCAAAAACAGGGGTGGAATTTAAGCATGCATGGGACAGTCATAAGGCAATTCTAGGGGTTGGGGGTAGGAAGAAGTAGGCTGCTGGTTAACTAGGATCTGCTGCTTATCCATTAGGTAGGGAAATGGGCAGACTGGGTGAGCCAAGCGGTCCTTATCTGCCATCAAATTCTATGTTTCTTTGTTTCTATGATTCTCTGTGGATGTGAATCCCCTTTGGAGATCTGCTGTTAGTTGTTCCGTATGGGGGTTTCTGGTGAAGATAACCGCATCATCGGTGTAAAGTAGCATCCAGGTTGGGCAGGAGGCCAGCAGTTGGTTTAGGAAAAGACTAAACAGTAGGGGCTCCAGAATTGATCCCTGTGGGAGCCCAGAGCAGACAGGTTTGCTAACAGAGGTGGTGTCTCCTAGCCTGACCTTTTTCGATTGGTTATGAAGGTAGCTATTGAACCAGGAAATGGATTTTGAAGAGAGTCCAATAGCAGACAAGTGATTCAGAAGGAGCTCATGGTGCACCATATCAAAAGCTTTTAATAGGTCAGTAAATGTTGCTCCTTCTAGAAGGCCTTGGTCTAGGGCGTGGTGGATGTAACCTGTGAATTCCAGTAATGCTGTGATGGGACTGTGACCTGGTCGAAAGCCATGTTGTTCAGGACAGAGGAGTTGGTAATGGTTAGACACTCGACAAGCTGATCTGCTACAATCCACTCTAGAGCTTTGAGGGGGAGGAGTATGGAGATAGGTCTTTAGTTGTTGTGTAGAGTCCAATCACCTCCTTTGTGCACAGGGGTTACTGGTACCAATTTCCATCACAGGGGAAACTTGGAGTGGCAGATGGAGAGGATGATAATCTTAATGAGAGGGTCAAGGACTTACTACAGTACCATGCTGATGAACTTAAGATCCAGTGTATCTCCATTGTGTCTTGATTTTTCCAGAGCTTGCATGAGGTACTTTCTTGTTTCTGTTTCGGAGATTACCTCGAAATGGAAGAGCAGTCTGTTGGAGGATGGTTGCTGGACGTTGTTTGGGTCAGCTGGGATTAAAGGATTAAAGTAGTCTGCTGGTAGTACACTGCTGAGGTCTGTGAATGCATTATTAAGTGCATTGGCAATTTGCTGCTGGTCCAAGGATAGTGCACCATCAACCATGAGCATTGATGGGGCATTTTGGGGTTCTTTGCCAGTTATGTCATTGAGATTATCCTAGAATGATTTGCTGTTGTTCCAGGAGCTGGAGAGGGCTTCCTTGTAGAATGTCAGATGGCTTTTGTGCACTTATTTTGGGCCTGTTTGTACCTTTGGATGTTAGTGATGATATTGTGCACTCTCACAATCTGCCAGAGGAGATCTCTGGCATTGAGCTGATCCAGTAGGTCCGGGGTGATCCAGGGATTGCAATGCCCTTTTATTTTCCTTGTCTTTACCAGGGCATGCTTGTCACAGATGGTGTTGAATGTGTTTATGAAATGGTCAATGGCTGTCTACATTGTTGGCCTCATTGAGGTCAGTCTAGTTCATACCCTGAAGCTCCGCTTTTAGCAGTGCGAGGTGACCTTTTAGTAGAACACAGTTTGTAATCATTTTGGGAGGTGGCTTGCAGTACTTGCAGGACCAAGTACAGGTGGCAGGGGAGAGGTCAGTCAGTGTATCAGGGAAAACAGCAGTATTGGTGATGTGGGCAGGTGGATTGGTGAGAACCCAGTCCAGGAGGGTGCTGGTCCCACTTTTGTAGTTAACTCTGGTTGCTGTCTCAACCATTTGAGAGAAGTGGACTGCAGATAAGGCATCCTTGATTGAGGCAGCAGAGGGGGAGAGCCAGTTGATATTGAAATCTCTCAGCTTCACAATTTTTGTGTTTAGGCTTAGGGTGCCCACATAATCCATCAGGTCACTGGTGCCAGCTACGGTTAGTTTAGGCAGGATGTAGACAGAGAGAACTGTCAGTGTCCTGTTATGGGGTCCCTGCAGAAGTTTTATGGTCAGAACTTGGATGTTGTTGGCACTGGTGTGTGCAGAAAGTATGTAACCTTGAAGGGAATTCCCTAATGTATAAGACACAGTCCCCATCGCTTTTTGAGAGTCGGGCCTGTCTGAACAGAGTGTATCCAGGCAGTGTGATAGCAGAGTCTGGTACCTTGGGGGAGAGCCAAGATTCTACTATAGAGATTATGTCTGGGTTATGCCGAGTGACCCATGCTTTCAAGCTGTCCATCTTTGGGAGTAAACTGTGGATATTTATGGAGCCATGAATGAGTCCTGCTGTATTGTGGGACTGGTTTACACTGCATGATGGTGGGCCTGGGTTCGGGTGCACATTTCCTCAGAGCAGGAGAAGCAGCAGTGCCGGGCAGGTGAGATGGTTTAATAAGACCTTGTTATTCTGCCCCCTCTTTCTTTTGCTGGGTACTGGCACTTTCATGCTGCTAAAGTGCATCACAAAATCTGGGAAAAAGGCCACCAGGGAAGGATCCTTTAGCTAGGGATGTTGTGTCCATAGCATATAATCCCTGTGTATGGTGAAGGCATATTTGTTACATGATGTGATGGTGCGATATATGTTTAGCACTGTCATCTCAAAGTTGGGTTGTGCGGATTGTGGGAATAATCTGCCGGAGGGGCCTGCGAGTGATATTAGGGTGAGTAGGAAGATGCCCCCTACAGTCCCAAGTGGGACATAGTTGCAATGGCTGTGGAGTCAGAATGGGTTAGTTCAAGGCAGAGTGTTCTGGATAGTAATAGGTTTTGAAGTCAAAAGGAGAGAACACTTACACAGACGTGATAACAGGAGGGTGAACTCCCTCTAGTGTCAGCAGAGTATAAGCAAGCAATGGGAATTTAGGCACTTAGTTAATATCAGTATGTCGTGTGGTCAGTGCACACTATACAAGTAAGTGTTGAGAAAGAGCGGGTGGGAACAATATGTGTTGTGGTGAACCGAGTCAGGACTTCCCTAGAAGCTGGAGAGGTGGCGGCAGCAGTAGCAGATGCAGCCATGTGATGTCCTGGGTGGGCAGGTTCTGGGTCTTCCAGTGGTAGAAACAGAAAGTAGTCACACCACAGTAATGCCCAATACAGGCCTACAGGAGTCTGAAAGGGAAGGGAAAAGCTGGGTTTAAGCAAGAGAAGGAGTCCAGCAGTAAGGCGGTGGCTGGCAGCAGCCAGCCAGCAGGGGACTGGGGCCAGAAAGATAATAGGGGATTAGGCAAATTAGAATGCGAGGTCAGTTAGAGAGAGCAGGGAGGGCTTTGCGAAAGGGTCTGGGTGTAAATCAGCACAGCTTTCCGAGCAGCAGAGGCCTGATCAGTTGAGAAGGGTCAGAGTGAGCACAGATTCAGGCAGGGTGAGCGATACAGGCTTAGAAGCAGTTAGAGGTTAGAGCAGAGGGAAAAGCGCCAAGTGGCAGCTGCCGGCAGGCAGTTAGGACTGAGAAGTACTTTTTAAAACTCTAGCAAACACTATAGCCTGTAAATCTAAACAATACAAGCAGTGAAATGGTACAATTTCCAACTAACAGCTAGGCTAGAAATTCATACATATATTAGTAATAATAAGCGCCATATCGCCAAAGGAATATGGGCAGTGAAGAGTGATTAAGGGGGGCATATAGTTAACAATGAAAGACCCTCTTACTTCAGTTATGCTGCAAAAAAAAAAAAAAAACTAAGGTCCCTCTAGTGGCGGATCTTTATAATCTGCTAATGGGAAACTGGATCAAAAGAAAAAATAGAGAGACGGAGGATTTTTGAACCACTGTTATGGTTCAAAAATTGAGGGGTTCCTAGCCTGATCAGGGCTGGCTGGAATCCTGAAAAAGAAGTAGAAAACAGGCTTTTTTAAAGTCAGAAAAGGGAAAGGCTTGTAGCATCAGAACAAAGAGGACAAAAGAAGAGGGCAGGGATAGAAGCACGGCAGGCTGTTATTGGAGTGGTGGGGACAAAGAGATTTGCAGGAGCAGAGAACAGGAAAAGGATTTACACAGTCAAGGCTCAAATTCACTTCTAAAATCAATTCAGCAATTAAATGACTGTAAGGATTAAACAGAGTGTTAAATCCTGCCACAAAAATTAAACTAGAAAGACAGAGGGAATACAGCAGCTAGAGAAGTGATCAGCAGGAGATAGTGTGGGCCACTCGGAGATTGGCTTTCACTGGCACCAAATTCAAAGTCAGGGCTAATATCTTGCAAATTTGGCTGAGCTGTAGCACACAGAGGATTTTCAAACCACTGTTATGGTTCAAAAATTGAGGGGTTCCTGGCCTGATCAGGGTCGGCTGGATCCCTTGCAGATTTGGCTGAGCTGTAGCACATAGAGGATTTTCGAACCACTGTTATGGTTCATTTAATAATATGTTTAATCCTTACCAGGGGCTCTGCCTGGTAGGTACCTTCTAAAAGGATAAAATGCCCCTCCTCATCTCTGTGCATAGTGAGGACCCCAAATTGCAAACCCAGCAGAAGGATAGTTACACATTTCTGCTTAGTGTCTGAGGAACTATGGTAAATGGCTCCCACCCACATACATTTAAAACAGTCTGCTTCACCAGGGAGCAAATGATCTCCTTAGTAATCACTATACCACAGCCCTGGTCAGTAAGCTTAGTCACAATTTTCCACTTTTACAAGGAGTTGATTAACCCATTAATGTTCTATGATATGAGTTTGAAACTATCAAAGGCTGGCATGGCCCCAAGTGAGCGCTCAGAAATGCTAACTGCCAAAGTTGTCTGCCTTTTAAAAAATGGTTGGCTCACTTTAAATAAGGTGCTGTCCCTAGCCAACTTTGGCAGTTAGCATTTTAGGATAGGGCCTCAGCTGATAGGAGGTCCACCTTGCTGACTGGTGGCTGAGCTCAGTTTCACACCAGAGCTCTGATTTGAAAGAATAAGAGGCCCTCACTCCCCATTTGGGATGAAATTAATGAGTAGCCATTTAAAGCAAAAAGCACATTTAATGTTTTGCCAATTTTTTTATTGGGAGGGGTGCACTGGATTTTTTGTTTTGTTTTGATTGTGTATGCCATAACCAGTTGCACGCCAATGAGAAAAGACATTTAATGCTTGTGATACTGCATGGGTCGAGCAGCTAATTCTTGTTTTGTTTTATGTTTAGGAGATTTATGATTGTCTCCATTAGCTGGCTCCCCATTGACTGCCAGTATATTGGCTGGGTTCTGCATCTTATTTAAAGTGAGCCAATTAGGCAGGGCATCAATGACCAGCACATTGGCTGAGGATTGTACCTTATTTAAAGTGACCAATCAGGCAGTGCACTATCTTTTAAAAGGCAGACAACTTTGGCAGTTAACATTTTATTTTTTATCTTCCTTTGATTTTTGCACCTCTACAGCGCACCCGCGGGGCATCCAGCCACTGGCCCCCACCGACCCGGAGGACAGCAGGCTCACTCATATGTGAGGGTCTCAGCATGGCCATCACCAGACCCCCGGATGCAATTCCATGACAGGCCTCCAGGTCGGTGGGTACGCGGCCATCAAGCTGCTTGGTCGCACCCAGCCCTATTTTCCATCTTAATTTTGTCCTGGAGCCGGCAGTACAATGACACGCTACGCATACGCAAGCATCTTGCCGAACTCCTCCACCTGCTGGTGCCACGCCTTGTGCTTCTCCTGGTCTTCACCAGGGGCTGCCCAAGCATGACGCAACCCCACAATCCCATTCCAGAGGAAGGAGAGCAGTCCTGGGATGCTCAATCCAACCTCTCCCCTGCCAGCCCCGGGCGGCCTAAGTCCATTCCCGAACCTGGGTCACTGGCATGGTGCGAGGTGTGGCGTCCAGTGCCTCAACCCTCAGCACCACCAGGCCAGCTGGCAGTTAACATTTTAGAATAGGGCCTCAGCTGATGGGAGGTTCACCTTGCCAACTTGTGGCTGAGCTTAATTTCGCACCAGAGGCCTGATTTTAAAAATAGGCGAGTAGCCATTTGAGGCACAAAGCACATTTAATGTTTTGCCAGTTTTTGGGGGGCGGTGCACTGGATTTTTTATTTTGTTTTCCCTTTGAACTGGACTGACAATATTGCTGGATACAAGAGGGAGTATCGAATATCCCGGTTTTGGAAGCCATCCTTGACCTTATCCCAGGCCTGCCACTACTCAAGTATGCTGCGGGGATAATCTGGGTAAAATGAAATCTTATCCCCATTAACCAAGATGTTCTGAAGATCTCTTGCCCTCTGGAGGATAAGGTCATTATCCTGAAAATGAAGAAGCTTAAAAATGATTGCCAGGGTTTGGTGTAAGCGAGGGCTGCTTTGCCACAGGGAATTCGATAGGCACCATCCATCTCAAAATCAAACTTGGTAGGATCAAGTCTAAGCCACACTAGGAGGTTCTGTCTCAAATGTCCCACTGCATTTATGCCTTATAAGCCTTCCTTTAGCAGCATCAGTCACAAATTCTTCCTGCAACCTCATCCCTCAAGGTCTTCCACTTTCTGACCAGCCACTCAATTTGCTGTTCTGGGCTGCACACACTATTCAGTTGTGGTTTGCACCACTCCTAGCTTCTCCACTCACTGCTTGGATACCATCACCTGCCCTATCAGGGATGTTAAGGAGATTTCATTCTTGGTAACAGTTTGTTGGATTGCCTCCACCATTGCTGTCATAGTCTCCAAGAGTGTGGTATGCCTGTGTGCATCTGCTGCTGTCTGGTACCGATACTGAATGGGGCAGGTATCTTGTGGTCGGGTAGCTGCACTCCTTGAGACAACACTTCAGTGTTTTTTTTTCCATTTGTTTGCAGAGCTAAGTATCTCAAAAGTCAATGAATCAGTGAACATTCCTTGATGCTCCTGATTGCTGTTGAGGTCGTGCCGTGCAGCAGTCAGAAAATCACTCTACTGAGGGCGATACATGGATGCCAGCACAGAGCTATAAATATTATTGGCCATTTCTTCCAGGTGAACATGTGACCTAATCAACAATCTGTTCTTGAGAGCAGGGATGATGGCCTGGTAAAATTCTAAGGGGAGACCATCCCTTCTCAGGAATTTTCTTTTTGGTAGTGCCTTGACAGCCACTTGGATCTCCTACTTCATGAAGAAAGCATGTAGGGACTGTATCTGTGTTTGTATGAGTAGAGCGAGGTTTGCATCCCCTCGGAAGTCCTTCAGCTCTAGTTGAGAAGACCCTCTCTGGGACTTAAAGAGGTCTGAGTAAAATTTTACAAAGGCTTTATTTATAGTATGTCAACCTGCCTGGTTGTCACCTGTCTAGATTATGTTTTAAGACTAGTGATATACTGTGTAGCCTGTTGCATTTTAGTGTGGTAGGCTAGGAGTCTCTCTCAGCCTTTTCTCCTGACTCCCAGCATTTGTGGGTAGTCCTCTGCCCTGCTTTCTGAGTTGCCATGTGGGAATGAATGTTGATTTGCTATTTGATATGTAAGATATCCCAGAGTTGTAGGGGTTTACTTTCTGCTTAAAATCAGATTTCAACTGGGTAACACATGACAGTCTTTGCTACTTGGTGTATGCAGAACAGCTTATTACTCTTCCACAAATATAAGCTGTAAAGGAATCCCAAAGGGTTGCTTGGGACACCTCCAGGGTATCATTTATGTTAAAGCATGTTCTGATTTCCTTCTATAACCACTTTTTAAATACTTCACCTTGAAGCAGGAAGCTATCAAGATGCCACCTTGATGTGGAAGTAGAGTTGGAGCCTAGAAGTAGTGATAATTGCACATCTGCATGATCAGAGATGATAATAGACCCTATCAGTGTGTCCTGAACTGAGGAAAACATGGGTTGGCATGAGGAAATAGCCTATTCTGCTACTTGTGTTGTGGGTAGAAGAGTGAAAGGTAAAGTCCCTACCAGAGGGGTGAGTGGCCTCCATGGATCAGCTATGTAGAATTGCTGAGCGAGCAGGTGAAGTCGTTTGTGGGATTTGGTGGGTAGGGTACAGGTACACCTTAGTTGAAAAACAAGAAGGGACACACACAACTTAGCATGATACTATTTTTTATTTTAAGAACACATAGCCAAGAATGCCAAAACACCCCTACGTAGCACCGATTAGCGTAGGCTTCATCAGGGGGTCCATATTGAAATCCTCTCCCAATGTGAGTTTCTCTCCTGGTACAAGCACAGCAGACAGGGCCTGTGCCACCTCTAGGAAAAAGTAACCTGTGTCCTCATTTGAGGCATAGATGTTGCTCACCAGCAAGGTCTGGGCATCAATTTGCAGCCTCATCAGCACTGATCTGCTCTCCTTGCTTCAGGAGGTATTGAGGATTTGTATAGGGAGCTTCTTGTGGATGAGGATTGCTACCCCCACTAGTCCTAGAGTTGTTGGGACTACCCACTACCATTTGAGTTTTTGTGTCTCAGTGCACAAGATATGTATTTCCTATAACAGCACAATGTCACAGTTTCTTTTACAGCTGCAGTGGGAGGAGCCTGCCAAAATTTTGCAAGTACAAAAGGGCTGATGTAATGTTTTCTGTCTGTGGAACTAGCTGAAGGTGTAAATAGTCTCCTCTGCCTTACCCTCCTCCAAGAAATGCTTTCCGCCCTCAAATATATACGCTTTCATGTTAGTCAATAGTTGCAGGGTACTATTTTCTTTCTTCAATGGGAGGTACAAGAACTGGAACCTGAGTAGTGGGAGGCAGCATTGCTTGTTTTTTTGGGTGGGGGGGGTAAGATCCACCCCCACCTCCACCTGGGAGGCTCCTTAAGATCCACCTCCACCTTTTTTTTGTTCATGTGGGAGGGGCATGAGGTGGATCTATCATGTTGGAACATAGATACATACATACATAGATACATAGACAGTGTAGGCAGATAAGGGCCTATGGCCCACCCAGTCTGCCCATTTGAGCTTGTAAGTTCAGTTTGTTTTCCTAGAAGTCTGTTGCACCTTACCCCCTGACCTCCAGAATTCCTTTATGTCTATCCCATGCATTCTTAAATCCCGTGATTGTTTCAGCCCACACCACTTCCTCTGGCAGGGTGTTCCACTTGTCCACCACCCGTTCTGTGAAGAAATTCTTTCTCATGTTTCCTCTGAATCATCCTCCCTCCAACTTCATCCCATGCCCTCTAGTCCTGGAACATCTTTTTCACTTAAAAATGGTGTTTTCCTGAACCCTGTTCCTCCCCGTAAGATACTTGTACGTCTCTATCATATCCCCTCTCTCCCTCCTCTCCTCCAGGGAGTACATGTTCAGTTCCTTCAACCTGTCTTCATAGGACTTGTGATGCAATCCATGCACCATCTTTGTTGCCCTCCTCTGAACCTTCTCTACCCTGTCTATGTCCTTACGTGAGGTATGATCTCCAGAACTGTACACTGTACTCCAGGTGGGGCCTCACTAGTGTCTTGTATAGCGGAATTATGACCTCCCTTTCCTGCTGGTAATGCCCTGCCTATACATCCCAGCATCCTATTTGCTTTACCTGCTGCCTTGTCACACTGTTTCCCTACCTTGAGGTCATCAGAGATGATAACCCCAAGATCCCTTTCCTGCTTGGTGCATGCTATATCCTCACCCCCCAACTGATATATTGTGCCAGGGTTTTTGTGCCCCATATGCATTATCTTGCACTTCTTTGCATTGAATTTCAGCTGCCAAACCCCTGACCATTCTTCAAGTTTCTGCAACTGACTATCAGAGCTACCTGGGGCATCAGAGTTTAAGGTTCAGAAGGAAAGAAAAAGTAATTAAAGAGTGCCTGAAACTGTATCCTTATACAGCACTTGTGAAACTGCATCCTGAAATTACAGCACTTGAGGACAGCAAACACTTGCCACACAAGAATGACAATTAAGGTATAAGCCTACAAAGGAGTAAAATATGTCACCCAAAGAAGACTATCCCATATTGGATACTAGAGTGTCTGTTTCTTAAAAGCGTTTTATACCCCCACACACACACAGCTGAAGCACCCACCCAAATAGCTAGGGGAAGCTCTACATTTTTTATCTTTCTGGAACCAGACATTTAGCAGTAATGTGTGAAGAGAATAAAATCTTGTGTTTTGTGCATTTGAATAGGTTTAGTGCTTTGAAGTTAAAAAATATAAATATGTATACATAGTGGCATGGGCACCTGAAAAGGAAGGAGATTCTACTGAAATAAATGTTATTCTGATGATTTATTTATTTATGTGTAAGATTGTAAGTGTAGTTCTGCCTAGGTCACAGACACGTAAGCTATAAAAAGTACATTTAAGGATGGATGTATTAGTCAAAGCTTGTAGTAGCAAAATAAAGCAAGAAAAATAATATATTTTGTTTTTTTTTCTTTCAATTGTTTAACCAGGAGTGGCACACTAAGCTGAAAGCTTGTTTATAGGGCAACCTGGGAGCACATGGAAGTTAAGTGACTTGCTCAGGGTCCCCCAGTATGCAAGTGGGGGCTGTGAGATTCAAACCCAGATCTCCAGATTTGCAGCTCAGAGCCTCAAACCACTGTGCTATACTGCCTCCCTAGTTATGGCAGTCATCTGTTATATGGCTCATGATGTTGGTGTAGTAAGCAGCAGTACAGTGCATAGCAGGTGTAAAATGTCAATAAGTAGGTCATGCAATAGATGTGCTGAGCAGTTACCAAAGCAAGAAATGTATTTAGGATAGTAAAATGTTCCTGTTAGAAAACTGATACCTGTGTGACATTTGCATCTCAATTTCAAGGAGGTCATTATGGAGTATCAATGTACTGTACAATATAAAGTAGTTATAGTTTTCAAGTTGTCTTGGTAATTGCTTTGTACTACCACTGTTACTAAATTTAAATTATTCTATGAAGAAATTAAGTTTATGTAACTGTCTGTAAATATATTAAAAATATTTACTTGTCCTTATAATGTAATGCATTAAAAGCTGTTGCTAGGTTAAGAAGTCACATAACAATGCCCAGGACATTAGGGTTTCTGACCATAACACCCTGCCATGTAGGGACTGACAGGCATCAGGGGTGTGACTTGGGATAGTCAAGCAGTAATGCTCACACCATTACATCCCCATCCCCATCCTGCAGCCAGTGACAGATATTGAGGTGTGCCTATGACTCTTCAGCCCCAAAGTTCACTGCATTATCTTATACAGTACTGCACCCATTTCAGCATATTTCCTTATGGAATGGGGTGAGTGTAAAGCATGAACACCCCAAGGCACACCTCAATACTTGCCTGTGTCTGCAGGGTAGGGTGAGGTGAAATGGCGTGAGCATTATGGGCAATGACCCAAAGGCACAGCTCAATGCCTGTCCATCTCTGAATGGTGGGGGTAGGGTTGGAGTCATTTCAATACTTCACTGCCATTCCTATTCTGCCTGTCTGTCTGTGTCTCTCTTTCTCACTCTCTATCTGTATGTCTATGTAATTATCTATCTTTCTATCAATTACATGTATCACTATATTTATCTGTTTCTAAAACAAACCTGCTTATCACATTTACCTGCACTCCGAGCACATACTTATGAAACTATAGTTATAGTATAGTTTTATTATAGTATGAACGTATAGTGGCCGACCAGCTTACAGACTACCTGCAGAAATATAACATCTTCTGTGCCCAGCAACATGGATTCAGACAAGGGCATAGCACATCGACAGCCCTGCTCGAATTCTCAGGAGCAATTCACAAGGCCTTGGACAAAGGACTCCTAACTGGAGCTGTGTACATTGATCTAATGAAGGCATTTGACACAGTACACCATGGTCTACTCATCAGTCAACTACAGTCTCTTGGACTCTCCCAGGGTTCTGGTGCCTGGATAAAAAGTTACCTCGCCCAGCGCTCTCAAGTTGTAAAAATAGCAGGAGTTCTCTCAGAACCAAAGCCTGTCTTCTCAGGAGTTCCGCAGGGATCCATCTTAGGCCCTCTCCTCTTCAGCCTTTTTCTAAACTCTCTTCTTAAATCCTTCCCAGAGCAAATTATCCTCTATGCCGACAATGCTGTGATTCTATCCTCTCATAAAGATCTAAACCCCTTACGCCTCAGCCTCCAGCATGCATTTGCCAGGGTCGAGATGTGGTTCGTTGAACATAAGCTGGTCCTAAACCACAAAAAAACAAGATCCATGCTCTTCTCAAGCCCACAAAACAAGAAAAGGCAAGTACCACTAACTATCAACACATCCCTGGGAATCACCCTTGAACAGGTGGCTACCTTCAAATATCTTGGAATCACCTTTGATCAAGGCCTAACCTTTGCAACCCATATCGATAGTACAGCCAAAACTATTAATCAGCGGCTTGGGATACTGTACCAGAACAGACAGCTCCTCACCCTACCAGCACTGAAGCTAGCTATTCAATCCTCAATCATCTCAATCATTGACTACGGCTTAATTGCCTCTGGGTCCGCCTCTACTAGCGCACTTAAACGTATTACAACCTCCCTTAACAAGGCATGTCAGCTGCTTACTGGCGCTCATCGACGTACTCACACCTGTGAGCTCTATGCTGAAACTGGGTGGTTACAACTCTCAAACCGCTTAAAGTACCTCACCTGCCTTATGGCTAAAAAGTCCATCATGGGTCTCACCCCACCTTGCATTCAAGACCTGATATGCCAGAACACAAGCGTCCGACCCACCAGAAGATCAGAAAATCAGCCTCTTCAGGTCCCCCGTTGCCAGACTACCCAGGGTCAACGATCATTTGCCTATCGTGCCCCCCACTGGGTTAATGCCCTTAGCACCTCTATTACCTCCTCTACCTCTTTAGGTGCATTTAAATCTAGCCTATTCTCTCACCTTGCCACCTCCAACTCCTGTGACTGCCTTGATTAAATCCTAACTATTTCAATTCTCCACCCTGCCCGCTTTACCTGACAAAGGCCTGGTAGAGGATCCTTTTCTCTAACTACGGTCTGCTCCTCCCTCCCTTTCTCTCTCATGCTCTATCCATCACACTCCCCTAACCTATCTTTTCCCCTCCTCATTTGTTTGCTTATTGATGAAAGTGTTAATTTGGTAATTATTCTGTCCTTCACAAATGTCTTTGATACTTGACTGTTCATGTCTCTTTTTATTCCACAATGTACTTTATTGTGCCACTCATTGTAACCCTATTGCTTGTACCCAATTTGACGTGGAACCTTTGTAAAAGAGCCTTGGCTCAAAGGTATTAATTCCTAGAATACAATAAACAAAAAAAACTGCATATTTGTACTCCACTTCTGCATAGACCTCATACTTTCCTAATATTCCCATTATCACAAGCATAACTACCTTACCCTTATCAAAAGCAACCCTCTCTGAAAGTTACTATCACATTTTCTCTGCTAACAGTCGATCATTAGACCTGACTTCCTGAAATCAACACATTGCTTAAATATAACTTACATCACCTCATGGACAAAAACCCTGTTTCTCTGAAAAAAAAATATTGTGTAAATATTCTCAAGGCTGAACATATGTCAGCCATTACTTTTTTATGTACTGCCACCTTCTGTACCATTATGGTAATTTGCATATGTTTCCCATGATGCTTTGCATTATTTGGGTATGTGCAATTGTGTTTTCTTTAAAATTTGGCTGTCTGGCCAATATCATCCAGGATAACACATACCTCAGTAGCATTTGCTCTGGGGTTCTTTTGTACACCTATATTGCTTTCTATTGCTTCTATTAAAATGTACACCTCCATATATTTTTCTAATAATGTGTATGCCTTCCTTAGAACAGAAACTAAAACAAATCTTACTACTTAAGAATTATTGTGTTGTTTCTCCATACCTCCTTAACAATTCCGCACAACTTCACTAACTTCATTATGCAGCCGTGGTGGATCTGACCAGAATTTGTTTAACATGGGAAAGCATTTGTTTGCACTTGATAAGGGAGTGGCCTACTTAGACTTTAGCAAGACATTTGACACAGTCCCACACCAAAGATTAATAAGCAAGTTAACCAACCTGGGAGTGGATCCCAGGGTTGTAGCCTAGGTAAATCATTGGCTGGACAACAGGATGCAGAGAGCAATAGTAAATGGAGTCCCCTTCGAAGAAAAGGGAGTTACTAGTGGGGTACTGCAGGGCTCAGTACTTGGACTGGAACTCTTTAATATCTTTATAGGTGGCATTGCAGAGGGACTGGAAGGGAAAATATGCCTCATTACATAAGACACAAAGATCTGCAACAGGGTTGATACACAAGGGGGGTGGAAAGGATGAGAAGGGACTTGGCAAGGTTGGAGGAATGGTCAAAAGTATGGCAGCTTAGATTCAGTGCAAAGAAGTGCAAACTAATGCACCTGGGAAGCTTAATATATACACCCTAGAGGAAAGGATGGAGAAGGGGAACATGATAGAAACATTTAAGTACCTGAAGGGAATCAACAAAGTCCAAGAGGGCAGCATCATTCAGAAAAAGAGATGTGTAAGAACAAGGGGGCACAATTTGAAGATAGAGGGGATGACGGCTCAGGGGCAATGTAAGGAAGTATTTTTTCACAGAGTGGATGGTGGATGCATGGAATGGCCTTCCTGAGGAGGCTGTGGGGTCAAAAACGGGGGGGGGGAGGAATTCAAGAATGCATGGGCAGACATAAAGCAATTCTAGTGGGGGGTAGGAGGAAGTAGGTGGTTGGTTAACTAGGATCTGCAGCTTATTCAATAAATAGGGAAATGGGCACACTGGGTGGGCCAAGTGGTCCTTATCTGCCATCAGAGTCTATGTTTCTATAAATGTTCCAGGTAATAAGCTTTAACATCACTACTGAGTGGATTCCCATTCATCTGGTGTCCTAGGGTAGTGTGCTGCAGGAGATAAAAACATAGAAATATAGACAATGATGGCAGAAAAAGAGCGATGGTCCATCAAGTCTGCCTGTTGTTCCTTATCTAACCCTGGAACCTACTGCCCACATAGGGTTCTAGCCCTTCTTAGCCACCTCTCTCCATTTCACTCCATGTTACTGTCACCCTGAGTAACCACTATACCCTTCACTCTGTCCCAACTGTGCTTGAAACTAATAATGATTTTGGCACCCACCACCTTGACTGGTAGTCTGTTCCATTCTTCTACCACCCTTTCTATAAAATAATACTTTCTCATACCCCTCTTGAACTTCCCTCCTATCAGTTTCCATTCATGCTCTTGTGATCTTGAACTGTTACTGATGCTCAATAATTCACCACAGTTCACCTTGTTTAATTCTTTCAGGAACTTGAAGGTATCTATGATATCTTCCCTCTCCTGTCTGGTCCTCAGTGAGTATGTGTCCAGTGCCTTGGGACAATCCTCATAAGGCATGCCCTGTTGACCCTGAATTATCTTCATCACCCTTCGCTGCACTGTCTCCAGCCTGTCCTTATATTTCCTGAGGTGAGGTCCCCAGAACTAGGCACAGTATTCCAGGTGTGGCCTCACCAAGGATCTACAGTATAAAAAGGTAGCATTATATCTTTTGTTTTGCAGTACTTTCCCCACCAGATACATTCCAGCATTCTATTTGCCTTACTATATTCCTTGTTGCAGTACCTAAACCATAGGTATGAATAAAAAAAGATATGCAAACTATACAAAATTTGCTGGACCAAGAGTACTAACTTGTAACACATTAACTCTAACTCGTAAAAAGTTAGAACATATGAGTAAAACCATCAGGAAGGTGCTAATACTGTGGCAGCACTGGGTCTGGAGATGGGAACTTCTCCAAGAAGCTGCTGTCAGACCCAGAGCAGATTACTGTAACAGTTAGAAAAGAGTGACCTTCCTAGGGCAGAGAAGGAGGTAATATATTTTCTAGAACAAGTGTTTATGGGAAGTTGCGCATATGGAGTCACTTGTTACTGTCAAAGTGGAGTGTCCAGGCAGATGGTGTTGAGGTGCTCTCTCAGTTTTTCCTGCCAAGGAGCTCTCTTAGAGTGGTAAGGAGTCCTGGGTTTCCTATGAAGAGGAGGTAGAGTGGGAGGTAGTTTTAATCAGAAGAGGAAGAATAGTGAGAGAGGGCTGGTAGAAAGGATGAAAAGGTGGTGGGGGAGATAAGAGACCAACAGGGGAGGGGTATTAGAGTGATGTGCTGCTTGTTTTTTTTTGAGCTGGACTTGCAGAAAAATGTTAAGTTGCAGTCACACTGCCCTTTTGATTCCCACTGGGTGCATGGAAATACATTAATTTTAGGCACCAGATGGGGGCGCTGCTTTAGCCTCCCTAATCTGCAGGGACCTCAAAGTGAGGCCACCCTCCATGTGATAGGGTGCAACAACTCTGACAAAGACAAGTATTGAGCCTATGAGACCACCCAGGCTTCCCCAGATTTCCAGAGCAGGGTGGAACAAGATAGCTAGGTGTACACATGTTTCAGGGGTGCACTAAAGGATGTTGCGCATCAGTGCAACATCCTTTAGTGCACTAAAGGATGTTGCACATCAGTGCTACATGACCTGCATTCCTATGCTGTGCATGTTGTGCCAACTTAGTTGCTCTTTTTAAAGAAGGGAATAAGAGAAGGGGACTGGCAGTGCAACCAGCTCCTTTACAGCCCCATCAGTATGGCATGCAATCTTTGTAACTAGGACATAACTCTCAACCTTTAGGTGCATCTGTGCAATTAGGTACTGAGGTGGGGGAGTGAACAAATTTCAGTATTTAATGTGGAGAAACATAGTTGAGGAATCCCAGTTAGAAAACACATGCCCAAGGGCTGAAGGAGCTCCTTTACTGATTGTGTTTTAAAGGGGCTAATGTTGTTGCTTGGTACCAGGGACTCAGTTGCATGGTGACCCGACATGGACTGAAAGTCATCTCTGGTAAGAAGGGAGAACATGTTACCAATGGGGCAAAGTGTTAGAAAGACTCAAATGTCAGGTCCTTTTGGAAAACTAGCAAATGCTTACATTCAGCCTACTTGCCGAAATCTCCTGTTGAAGGGGCAGCAGTGCATACAGTACTAAGTGAGGAGAGGGGGACATTGTAGCAACTTGGTTCAGTCCAGTTACAGGACCATGATAGTTGGGGGGGTGGACTGCATAGTGTCATCCATCAGCCACATAATTCAGTGTATTGTCAAGTGGATGAGCCAAGCAGATGCTGGGGCAGTGCAGCCCACCACGCAGGGATCAGCCTTGATGTCCAACTGGCATCCAAAGTTGCCTTTACAAGGTACTGAATATGGTGCCTTAGACTTCCTTAGCACAGTGACAGTATTTGGTGGCTTGTGGCTGTTTAAGGCTACATTGTTACCAACTGAAACATAAGTTACTAAGGTTTGGGGGGATGGGGTTGGCAGCAATAGATCATAGGAATTAGCTGATCCTTGCATCCCTTGAGACAAACAAAGCCAGTGCCTATGAATACGTATTACTAATTCCTGTAGTTCTACCTTAAGCAAGCTGTAAAAAACAATGGCTATTTAGTCACTCCCCCACAACTCATCATGCTGACCACTCAAGAGTGGGGAGCTGCATACTGAAATAATATTGTCCTGCAGCTGTTCATATTGGTGGGTCTGAAAGGTACAGGAAAACATGTTGAATAGACTGAATGTTCTGTTTCAAGTTAAGAACCACAATGAGGTCGCTTGTCTCTGGTGAGATCTGAGGCTGACCCAGATCGCACTGCATTAGAAAGGATAGAAACATATAGAAATACAGAAACATATAAGTTGTCTGCAGACAAGGACCACTTGACACACAGTTTGCCCTAAATTCCCTACCTATAGTGCTGCCTGAGACCCTACTTGGACTCTGGCTTACACCCCCTCCTTGCTTTTATGATTCCCTTGTGTTTATCCCATGAATTCTTAAATCCTCTGACCATTCTAGCCCCCACCACTTCCTATGAGAGGCTGTTCCAAGTGTCCACCACCCTATCCATGAAGAAGTATTTCCTCATGTTTCCTCTGAGCGCCCAACCCCCAGCTTCATATTGTGTCCCCTTGTCCTTGAGCAACTTTTCCTTTGGTAAATGCTGCCTTCCTGTACCTTGTTTATTTCTCCAAGGTACTTGAATGTCTCTATCATACCCCCCATTCCCTCCTATCTTCCAGGGAGTACATATTTAAATCCTTGAGCATATCTTTGTAGGGCTTCTGATGTAGGCCCTGCACCATTTTGGTTGCCCTCCTTTTTACCGCCTCCACCCTATCTTATTCATTTCAGAGATGGGGCCTCCAGAACTGTACACAGTACTTGAGGTGTGGTTTCACCAGTGATCTATACAAGGGTAATATTACCTCTCTCTTTCTGCTGGTGAGACCTCTCCCTATGCATCCAAGCATTCTGCTAGCTTTTCACACTGCCTTGTCACACTGTTTAGCTACCTTTAGGTCATCAGATATGATCACCCCCAGGTCCCTTTCCTGCTCCGTGACTGTGACTATAACTACCTCTCCTCCCAGTTGGTATGTTACCCCACAGTTTCTGTGCCCTAGGTGCATGGTTTTGCACTTTTTTGCATTAAAACCCAGCTGCCAAACTTGTGACCATTCTTCCAGTTTTTTTTTAATCATCCCTTATTGTTTCTACCCCCCCAGTGTGTCTACTCTGTTGCAGAGTTGTTTTTTTTTTAATTTAAAGTTTATTAAAGCTTTTACAATACAAATACAGATCCACACTGGAAACAGATATACAGGTTATGATCATAACAAGTAAGAAGTCATCCTCCCTCCACCAGCAACCTAAAATCCCACTTGCTCAAAGCAACAATTCTTTCCCCCACGTTTCTACCCCCTTATCCCATCCCTACCCCTACCCAGCACAGTGGAATCTGTACGTTTCCTGCATGATGAAAAAAAGATGCTAGTACCCAACAGCTTATAGGGAATACAGCAAGTAAAGGGGGACCCAAATATTTTCGAATCTGGCTAGCTGGTCATGAAGACTAGTAATCATCCTTTCTGTTCTGAGGTTGGCTAGTAGCTCATGTAGCCACTCAGTGTAAGTGATTGCATCAACATCTTTCCAATATTTCAAAACCAGTTTCTTAATGGTCATGTATATAAGGGCCATATGTTATTCGTGATTACGGGCTCCAACCTCAGTAAAATCCCCTAATAGACAAATTTTTGGTGTAAACAAATTTTCTAATCCTAATAAGGGGTCTACGTTTTGCTTAATACCAGCCTATAAGGAAGACACTTTGGAGCAGTCCCAGAAAATATGAAGCAATGTGCCCTTCACCTGTAGACTTCGTGTACAGAAGGAGGGGATTGCACTATCAAACTTGGCTAATCTCTCCGGAGAATAGAAATATTGTGAAGGATATGGAATTGCATCAGGCAAAGCCTATCTTGAGTTACAAATTTGTGACAGACTTTCCACAATGCCTTCCAGTCTACAGACGTATCCAGAAAATGAAGTGACCAGTATGTTGCTGGACCCATCTGTTCTGGATAAGCCAGTCATACATGAGGCCAAACATTCTAGATACAGCATGCAGGGACCCAGTTAGAAGACCTAGTTCCAGGTGAAACTGAAGCTTCAGAGGAAGTGGGGACATGGCTCCAAAAAATTGCGCCAGAATGTGTCTCAACTGGTACACCTTAAAAATAGTTCCACTGGGGATACCAGATTTGGTTATGATCTCTGTTGAGGTGAGCCAAGTATCTGCTTCTCTTACAAAGTATGTAGGGGGAAGGGAGGTTAACTGTGGTAGCCATGTAGATTGAAGCATTTTGCCTTCTATTTTGAAATTGGGGTTATTTGTGAGAGGATGGGTAATGTCCCGAACATGGTTATACTTGAGAAAGAAACAGAGCTGGGAGTGAATCTTAATGGAGGTACCAATTGGTGAGTTGCGCAATTCAGGAGGTAGGGATTTATATTTAATATGCAGAAGTGCAGAAGGTGATAGGTTCCAAGATCGGATCTGACCTTGTTCAATATTAAGCCAAACAGGTGTATACGAGGATGAGTTTTGATCTGTTTCTGACGTTAGCCATCTAAGATATTTATTAGCTTGGCTTGCCCAATAGTAAAAACACATATGGGGAAGGCGCAACCCTCCTTTATACTTGGGCATGGCCAGTTTGTAATAAGCCAGTTGTGGCCTCTTCCCTGCCCATATGAAATCTGTGATGAGACTATGTACTCTTTTGAACCAAGAGAGAGGAAGCCATAAATTGAGGCGATTAAGGGGATAGAAGAGATGAGGGAAGACATTCATTTTTGTCAGGTTAATTTTACCCCAGAGAGAGAGAGAGACAGGGGGGAAGGATGGACCATCTATTCAGGTCAAGAACAAGCACTTGGAGAAGAGTATCCAAATTTGCTTTTCGAAGGCAAGATTCACTCCTGACAAGGTCGATCCCCAGGTAGCGCAGAGTCTTGGGTTCCCAAGTAAGACCAAGGGCAGTTATTGCAGGTTTTTGAATCTTGTAGTTTAATTGGAATACTACTGTCTTTTCTACATTTAATTTGTAATTTGATAAGGCACTAAACTCTTTAATGATTCTTAACATGGGTGGTATAGAGGTTGTTGGGTTTATCATTTGGAGAAGAAGGTTGTCGGCATACGCGGATACTTTGACTTCATAGCCTTCCATATTAACTCCTTGCACCTGCTGACATTCTGTTAGTCTGTGAATCAAAGGCTCAAGATACAAATTGAAAAGGAGGGTAGCTAGGGGACAGCCCTGTCAGTACCTGATTGTAAGGGAAGCAAATCTGACATCATCCCGTTGTTGTAAATATGAGCAGTGGGGGTGTTATAAAACACTTGAATCCATTGAATGAATTTAGAAGGGAAACCAAAGGCATGTAGGGTCCTAAAAAGAAAAATCCAATTGACTCTATCAAAGGCCTTTTTGGCATCCAGAGAGACCAACACAGCTGGGATGTCGGCATCTCTGGACACCGAGAAGACATGAGCCAGAGTATGTAAATGGTCAATCGAGGACCTGGCCTTCATAAATCCAACCTGTTCTGGCCCAATGAGATCGGGTAAGATTAGGCTGATGTGGTCAGCTAAAAGTTTTGCAAGAATCTTGATATCCTGATTGAGGAGAGATATTGGCCTGTAACTAGTAAATAACTCTCTATGTTTACCAGGTTTGGGCAGTAAAATAATTAAGGCTTCAAAAAGGGTTTTGTCAGAGTCTGTATCTGCAAGAATGTGTTGGAAGAGAGAATGCAGTGGTGGAATCAACTGTTTAGCAAAGGTGTTGTAGAAATTAGAAGTGAGGCCATCCGGTCCTGGAGCCTTTTCAGTGGGAAGATCTGTAATTACTTTCAGTATCTCACCTCCAAAATGGGGCAAATAAGTACCTGGGTTTGTGCCTTAGAAAGAAGGGGAAGATAGGAGTCCTTAAGGTAGGCATCGAGAATCTGAGAAGAGGGGAGGTTAATCATGGGGCCATACAGTTGCCTGTAATATTTTTCAAATTCTGCCACAATATCTGCAGGGGAAGTCTTTAGAGACCCATCTTCAGAAGAGGAAATGGCAGCAATAAGTCTGGCTGACACTTGTTGTCTAATCCTCAAAGCTAACAACCGGCCAGCTTTTTCCCCATGATAAGTGTAGTTGGCTTTGGCTTTTAGGATAGCATATTCTGCTTTTTCTCGTAGGAGCTCTGAGTAGGCCCCTTTTAATTTAATGAGATCCTGTCCAAACTGATCTGAAGAGTGACAGGAGATTTGGGCTTCCATGTTTCTGATTTGACAAAGTATGGTTAGCAAATGCCCCTCCCCCTTTTTTTTCCTGGCAGAGGCCGAACCAATCAGAATTCCCCTTAGATATACCTTCAAGGTGCACCATTCTACATCTGATCTCCCAGTAGAGCCTCGATTAATGTTAAAAAAATGAGCTATGCTGTCTGAAATATATTGAATTGCTCCAGGGTCTTTCAAAATCTAATTGTTATCTCCAATACCCTCCAGATTTAGGTAGGGAGGAAAAGGAAAGTTTGCAAATTACTAGGGAATGATCCGATGGGGGACCCGGGTGGATACCGGAATCAATTACCCCAGGGAGGAGTACATATGAAATCAAAATATAATCAAGCCGGGAAGAGGTCCCGTGGACAGGGGATGTGAATGTGTATTCTCTGCTTAAGGAATGCAGGACTCTCCAAATATCACAGAGACCCATGTGATCTAGTAAGTCCCTTACTGCTCTCTGTGCTGGGGACAGGCTTTTAATCGTACGACCAGAATGGTCAAGGTTAGGATCAAATTATATATTGCAGTCTCCACCCAGGATTATTGGAAGGCGCAAAAAATGTGTTAAAACATTCAGCAGCTGCATAAAAATGGAGGGAGAGTCCATATTGGGGCCATAGACACTTCCTAGTAACAGTTCAGTAGTATGCAACCGACCTTTAACAAGGACATACCTGCCATGGGGGCCGCTAATAACCTGAGTGGGGTGAAGGGGATTGACCTAGCCAAAAGAATCATTACCCCACAACTTTGTGTAGTGTCCCTTGCAGAGAAAACCTGCCCAACATATTGCCTCCTCAGTTTAGGTGCTTCTGAATTGAGCAGGTGGGATTCCTGGATGAATACTACATCTGCTTTAAAAGGGTGTAGAAGCTTTAGAAGTTTATACTGTTTTGTCTTGTGCCTCACCCCTTTAATGTTCCATGTGGCAAAAGTGAGATGTTTAGCCATTTCCCTGGGTGTTGTGAAGCCTGACCTGTAAGAGATACTTAGCATATGGCCCTGCCCAAGTGACTGAAAGTTGACAAAGATCTGTGCAGGAAAAAGCCATGCTCCCTTCCCCCTCCCTTAAAGTCCCCAAAAAACAAACCAGAATTGGTACATAGCTTATATAGACTGAAATCTTGAAAACTTCCACCAGCTGCCCCCTTACCCCCATCCCCACCCAGCTTACTGTCATTGCCCATAATAAACAGTGCTCCAATGTTAATCCCTCCTACCCAGCCATCACAACCCCTTTAAACAGTATATAACTGATTTCTGAAAGGCTAAGGTATCTATAACCATAACAGTCTTAAAGACTTTACCTATGTAACATTGTAAAATTAATTGCTATTCCTACCATTAACATTGTTAAACCTGGTAACATCCACTCAAAGACATAAACTAAGTATTTTCGAGGCTAAAATTGCATATTATTGTAGTTAAATAACAGACAAAACAAAACTGCAAATTAAGCTGATCAAAGTCTCTGTTTTGTGCTCAGGAAGTCCCAGTATAACATATTAAAAGACTGACAACAGAAATTGAGGGTCCTTACTTCAGGACTAAATGTCTCTCTTAGAAAATGAACTGATTCTTTATGCAAAGTCCAAAACATGCCCCCATGTTGAACTAAAATCTATAAACCAGGAGGCAATGCAATAAAATAAAAGATAGTTGGAGTAAACAGACCCGTTAGTGCAGAAAAAGAAGTTGTGACTACAGCCCTTAAACGTTGAACCAGATCGATCTTCAGGCTCCCTCTAGCTAAAAAAGACAGTTACTGCTCGAAAGTGCGAGGAATATCAGGAGAATTGTCTGCATGAAAGGAAAGTTGAACCCAGTATGACATGGATGCAGACCATGGGTCTGGCGCTTCACCAGTGAAGGCTATCCAAAACGATTACCACAACACTCAGTCTTCTGCGATAAGGTAGCCCATATTTTGTATATAAAGGCAGTAAATTCCAGATACTGGGAACTTGATAGACCACACTTCTCACATTAAAGTAGCTGTGTTAGCACAAGGAAAAAAGATGCTTGCAGTACACATGTAAATTGACTACCGGAGCCATGATCTTACATGTTCACCATTCAAGGATCTCTCAATAGATTGGGAAGTCTCACTTTAAGTCCGGCTGTCACTGCTTCCACCTCCTTGTAGGAAACCCAGGCTCCAGATAACAGAACTTGCAGCTGAGCTGGGTATACCATTCTGAATTTAATCCCGGCTGCAATTATTTTGGTTACTAAGTGGTGAAAGGCTGCTCTTCTTTGTTGGATTGTAATGGGGAGGTCCTGGGCAACCCAGATTTTGGTTCCTTCCCATTTCAGTTCTTGTATTTCTAGTATCTTCACCAGAAAATGTTGTCTCTCCTAGTAGTTTAGGAAGCGAAAGATAAAGTAGGGTGGTGGGGTAGCCAGGGCTGGCATCGGGCAGATGGTACGGTGGGCTCTTTCAATTATGCATTTAGGCCCAAAAGGTGATGGGCCTGTGATTTTTTCTACAAACTTCTGAGCAAAGATAATGGGGTCCATCCCCTCCACTTTTTCTGGGAGTCTGATCAGTATTGCATTATTGCGGTGACTACAGCCTTCCAAGTCCTCCACCTTGCTTTCAAACTTTGAGATTCTTTGCCAAGCAGCTATGAGTTCAGGTTTGAGTTTGGAAATTCTACTGTCTAGGGAATATACACGAACCTCGTTATCCGAGGTTCTAATAGTTATTTCCTCCAAAACTTGTGCAAAGGACTGAATTTCAGTAGTGATCTGCTTCATTTCATCTTTGAAGGGCTTAAATTCCTCTAGAACATGTGCCACAGTGAGAGGTTCATGCTCTGCAGTACCAGCCGTCATTCTCTGGGTGGCTGCAGTAGTAGAGGCCTTGGATTTTTTGGAGGCCTTTTCTGGGGTGGAGGGTGGAGTGTGTTTCAGAAGTAGCTTCTTCATCTCGACTTCCATTTGAAATGCAAGCACTGTCAGAAGATCACAGGTGATCTTAAAAACAAGTTGTGCAGATTCAGATCTCTGAAGAGGTAGGAAAAATGTATTTTAATAGTGGTCAGGTGGCAGGAGCTTTGGGAGAGAGCTGCTAACCATTGCCCTGCATCACATGACCCTACTGTTGCAGAGTTGGGTGTCATCTGCGAACAGGCTTACTTTCCCATCCAGTCCTTCTGAAGTGTCACTAATAAAGACATTGAAGTGGACCGACCCTAGCACTGATCCTTGTGGCACTCCACTGGTGACTTTGCCTACTTCAGAGTGGGTGCCATTTACCACCATCCTCTGACTCCTATTGCTCAGCCAACTTTCTATCCAGTTTACTACTTTAGGCCCTACTTCTAGGCTCCCCAGCTTGCTTATCAGCCTCTTTTGTGGAACTGTGTCAAAGGCCTTGCTGAAATCCAGGTAGGCCATGTGAACCGCCCCTTCTTGATCCACCTCCTTGGTCACCAAATCAAAGAACTCAATTATGTTTGTCTGGCTGCTCAGAGATAGCAACCACAGGACAAAACAACTTGTTGCGAGTGAAGTCATATTAGGGAGTTAGGAGCTTTGGCACAAGTTGAACAGGTGCAGTTGTAGTGCCATAAAGCCCTTTCTACAGTTTTATTGTTCGAACACAAATCCACAGGTTGTAGTGTTGGGTTGCCCTCTGGAGTACAGTGCCACATCCTTTTCACATACAGCAGACAGGAAAACAATTATACCCCTTAATGTCTCTCATGTGTTATTCATTTTGGGGCTTGGCTGTGAGTTAGCTGAGAACCAGTGGTGTTCTGTCCCTGTATGTTGTCTGCCCAGGAGGTTGAACAGAGTGGTTGAGTGGCATAGACATCAGTGGGTTGGCATCACTGGGTTGACATCACTGGGATGGCTAATGAGTGGCAGTAGAGTTCACATCAGTGGGATTTTAGCTGGAGAACTGGAGTTTTAAGGAGATGTCCTGGACCCTTGTCTGTGGCTGCAATGGGGAGGCCCTACAGGCAGAACATTTTTAGAGGAGCCCTGAGGTGATTTTCTGGCTTTGTCCATCTATGCTGCCACTAGTTGGGGGGCAGCACTGGTGGAAAGAGCGGTTGAGTATGTGGCACTGTCCATGGGTGAGATGTCTGCTACAGTCATCTGTGGCCCTTTCATCCCCAGAGGCTAGTGGGCATTATTGAGGGCAGAGGGTGCTGTTGACTGTGTCCTCCAGAAGCATTGTACAAAGGCAGGAGCTTCTGCTGGGTCATTAAAGTCTTGTGATACCCCATTTCAATCTATTTGAAATATCACTGGATAGGCTATGTGGTATTTCACTCTAAGTTTCTGCAAGGCTTACCATGTTGTGGTGATGGCTGCTCTCAGTTTGTTCACCCTAGCAGAATAATCTTGATATAGGGACATTTTGTGGCCATGCAACAATTGGGGTCCTATTTCTTGGCCCAACTTTAATAGCATTTCTTTAACCCAGAACTGCAGGCAAAGGGCAAAGATGGATCGAGGTTTTCCTCAGGCATGGGGCATGGTGCCAATGTCCTGTGAACCCTATGTATCTGTAGATTTTTGCCTGGCAGATTTTGTAGGCCAGTGAGGAGATGCTGCACTAGGTCACCAATAACATTCTTTCCCTCAGCACCATCTGGCACTCCTACAATTCTATGTTATTTAGCTGCCCCCATATTCTAAATCATCATTTTGTTTTTCCCAGAGAAAGGAAATTTCAATTTTTAGGTTGTGAATGACAGTGTCACTGTCATTGGCCTGGTGATAAAGGTGCCTCAGGATGGTCTGCGTGTCATAAACTCTAATTGCCATTTGCTCCATTTGTGTCTGCAGTGCTGAGATAGATAATTTTGCCCCAGTTACCTCATCTAAAATCTTGTTGAACATCTGTCAGATCATGCCAGAGTTGATTCTGGTAGCTGCAGTCTGAAGCACAGTTGCCAAAGCTGAGGCACGGTTGATTTTCAGATGACGATTAATACTAGAAAATCAGACTTTTTCATTTAAATACACCACAAATTTAGTTTCATTGTAACAATAGAAAAAGATTACCACATTAAGAGTTTGAAACTCGTACTTTGGAAAATGGATATATTTAACACTTTGATGACCAAGGTGAGAAACTCTTGCTTGCTTCATGCAGCCATCTTGCTAATGGCAAATGGGAAGTCTACATAACATCAGTAATTGATGTTGAGTTTCATGAGCTTTTGTGAAAATTGTGGAATTCTGGGATAATTCTTCGGAAGTCATATCCATACATTTCTCCCAGCCATACACTTGAGCTGCCATGGAGGAGAAAGGAAAAGGCAGGGTACAGTGGTAATAAGAGGCATTCATAAGAGGGCTCCAAAATAAAAGAACAGTGGTGCCCAGTGTTAGGTACCCTCATGGCAATCAGTAAAATCAAAGAGAGAAACTGCCATACTTTAAGCCCGTCTAAGTTCTAAACCACTCATCTAAAGGGCATGAATCATGGTATCCCATTAGGACTCCTCACAGAAAACCAATATTCCAGTTGTCAGGTCTATAGCTGTAAGAACCACTGAGTTATGACCAAAAAATTTATTTAGAAAATCGCATAATTTTACAAAGTTTTGCAAAATTCACAGCATCCTGTTAAAAATGCATACCTTTCTTATTTCACTCATTCATGGCATCTTGATAACAAAATGTAATGGTACAGGCACAAAGGGGTTGCCATTGACTTTATCTGAGAACTATTTAATAAGATGTAGGCAGTCAGTAGAAGTACAGGGTTCAAAATCAGATTGGAGGCAGTTTAGTAGGGGAGTTCCTTAGGGGTTCGTATTAGGCCCTCTGCTGTTTTCCCTATATATGTATGATGAGGCACAGTGGCTTCTGGAGGTGGAGGTACACATGTATGCTGATGATACAGTTCTGTATAGTATGGATCAACTGTTTATCAGATATAAGTTGACTTTCAGCTGGTCTTAAATGAGCTACAAGACTTTCTGGGTCAAAATAATTTTGATTTTGAATTAAAAAAAAAATCTGAGAGGATGGCATTTAAGTCAAACAAGAGGACAGCTTTTGGGGAGGATCATCTGTCAAGTGTAATGAAAGGTGAAGTCCGTTTGTGCCAGGTCCCTGCATTTAAACACCTGAGGGCATTGTTGGACTTGTATCTCACCTGGAAATATCATATTGAAAGTATTGTCAAAAAGGTTGGCCCTAGGTTAGGATTCCTCTACAGATACCATGATTAATTATAATTGGATGTAAGTAAGCGTACTGTAGAGCTGATGGTCATGGCCATTACAGAGTTTGGGGATATTCTGTTTGGAGGACTATTATTGGCCAATTAAGCAAACAGGATGTTTTAACAAATAGGCTAGCACACTTTTTAATAGGAGCATCTCCTACTACCCACCATCATGAGTTGCTTAATTCTAAAATGGCTCACACTGGAACAAATAAGGGATCCTTATCAGTTGTTATTAATAAACAAATGTATTAAAGGGGAATCCCCTGTTTCTTTAAAATATCTATGGCCCAATTTTCAAAAGTTTGTATGGGCGCTCACTAGTGTTTGCCTATGCAAACCAGGTTTTGCGCTGCAGCCCAATATTCAAAACGCTCGGTTATGTCGGCAAACCGGGGTAGTGCCTTCACAAACCAAAAAGGGGGGTATGCAAATGGTGTGGTGGGAACAGGAATATTGGTGCAAGTTGATATTTAGCAGATTTGCACCATGAAAAAGGGTTTTGCATCATTCTTTTGCGCTGTGCAAATACCGCTGAAGAAAACCTCCTCTTGCTCTGTGTAACACTAGCAGCTGCCAGAGGTAAAGCAGTCAACAAGCCATTTTGCTGCTTAAAAGCACACCCACCCCTGTAGTGTGTGCCCCCCACCGATTTACAGCCCATCATGAAAAAAAAGTATCCCTGTTGCAAGTGGTACCTCAACTTTCTGATTGTCAGCCCATCATGAAAATAAAGATCTCTGGTACTAGTGGTTCCCCCCTCCCATCACCTTCTTCTATATATAAGGGGTGTGCTCCCTGCCTGGACATACAGCGGCAGGCTGAGGAGGTGTAAGGAGGGCAGTGTTGGCCACCATACACACCCGTGGCACCAAGGATAATGGCAGGTTGGGTGCTTGGCACTGTGGTAGACCACTAGACACCAGTGATTATAGCAGTTTGAGTGGCAGTATTGCGGATCAGTGCCAGGGGGAACCGCTGGATGCCAGGGAGGGATTTTGATAATTATGGGCTGCTGATCAGAGGGAGGGGGACCATTAGCAACAGGGATCATTATTTTCATGATGGGCTGGTGATTGGAAGGAGGTAGGACCACTAGCACCAGGGATAGCTACAGAGGCCTTGGACAGGGGAATGGGGCCAACACTGAACTATCTGCCTCTGCTACCCATGCAAATGGGCCCAGCCCATGATGAGCATGCAAACGGCTCCTTAGCATCTTGCCTGGCCAATGGGCTTATTTGAATGGTTCTCTTTGAATATTTCAGACAGCGCTCTGGCATGATCCACTCTTGTGGGCCACTTTGGTTGCCATGTCTGGGCAGCGCTACTTCACTTTGCGCTGTGCCGACATGGCTGTATATTTCAACCAAATTCTGCTGATGCACTATTTGACTGCATGTAGCATCCTCTGACCACCGGGCATTTGCAAAGCAGAGTGCAAACCTTTGCACTTTGTTTTGAGCTTTACTGAATATCATGCCCCGGGTGTCTGTGAGGAACTCCTGTGTGGACACATGTTCTTCAAGTAGCCTTACTCTTGAGGTATCCTGTGTGCTCTCTATTAAGAGGAGCTGCTCATTTGTTGTTTGTGGTTCAATGTGTTGGAATCACTTTCCTAGTACATGTAGAATAATACATGGAGTAGTGTGTATAATGAGAAATTTTCACATGCTCAAGATGTTAGATACTACATAAACCCTGAGTGCAAAGGATTTATACATGCATCCCACGCTAAGGGTGTGATTACAATTCTGATTTTTCACACTACTCCATGTCTTGTTTTGTATATTTTTTGGATAGCTTTTTTCACCTTGAAAACGCTACCCAGCAATTATAGAAAAGAGTAGGACCCACTGGTCAGTGGATCTGGTAGCACAGTCAGGCTGGAGTGCAGTTTAATTAACCTTTTACTTTTTTTTCTCTGTGTGCCATTGCCCCAAAAGTGGACCATAAGGAAATGAACAGTTATTCTATGAACAAATTTGTGGAAGCATTTATTCTAAGTCCATGTACTATGAACCAATCGATGTGAGTTCACAAGGGAGGCAATGTGCTCATACATGGAGCAAGGGAAACACTGCATGTGTTCACTGATATAACCAGTTGGCTATAATAGTGAACTATAATTGGGTTTCCCTATGGGAGAAAATGATCCCCAGTTATTATAAATAGAATAAAGTATGGGGCGGTGTGTGTAATGAGAAGTTTACACACACCTGAGAGGTTAGATGTTACATAAACCCAAAAGGGAAGGTCAAGGGGTTTGTGCAAAGCATCTAACCCCTCGTGTGTGTGTAAATTTCGAGTTGACACACAACACTCCATATTTTATTTTATATAATTACTGTGTTTCCCCTTTTTGACCACAGCAGTTATATAAAATAGCTGCCATTCCAGAGGCTGTGCTCCAGTTCAGTTTTCCGCCGTGGTGCCAGTTCACAGATTTTCATTTTCTTAGCTTTTACATTTAAAAAAAAATAGCTTTGCTAGCTTCTATTTGGACAAATTAACACTTTTTCATTTTTGAAGTGACTTACCGCTGTGTTTCTCTGGTGGTTGGGTTGCGGGTGAGAAGGAAGCAGTGAACCAGGAAGGGAGCCACTGCAGTGGGCACATTCACAGAGCGAGGGGACCGTGCGCATGTTTGCCATTATAAACGCTCCTTTATAATGGCAAATTATGGCACAGTCTCCCTATGGTAAAAAGGGGAGACCCATTAATTATATTAAGATTGTTATCTTTCATACTACCATCAACCAAACAGTTAAAGGAGCACTTGTGACAAATGGCACTTGATGGCAATATTGTTCATTTTTTTTAACCATTATTTAGTTTAAATTGCAGTTATCAGTATGAGATTGCAACACTGTAACTGTTGTGTTATGTTTACTATTTTTTATTTTTATATACACTGTTTAAGCAATAATGCATGACAGGATGTGTGTCTTGCTGGGATAACATCATGCCTGGGGTGGTTGGCCAAGAGGCCACATGCCAAGTGCATTCCAACACCCAAGAAGTGACATTATCCCAGCATAACACATACCCTGATATGCATTATTGCTATTATACAATGGTTCATTTATATTAAAAAAAAAAAAGAAAAAGATTATAAAAAACATTTTTTAAACACATTATCAGTTCAATTATCAATGTGGAGGTATATGGAGTAAAACAAAAATAGTTAAGTTTTGGTCAGAAGGTGGTGGTGCTGCTGGTAAATGAATGACTCTGTCTCTGTCTTTATAAACACCTGTCTCCCCCCCCACCACCACACACAAACACACTTTTCTCTTCCTGTTTCTAAGAGATGGTGTGGTAGTCTGTGACCGATACTTTAGGTCACATTTCAGTGATGGCAGTTGCAATGGAGACTGGCAGTGGGAGAAACGGCCTTTTGTGAATGCTACTGGGTGAGTCATAATCTTGTCTGCTGGCAGTTTTGGATTATAGTGACCGCGATCGGTATAAATGAAAAAAGAGAAAGATGCTTCATGCTCTGGTCCCACTGCTTACTGTTGGACAGGTAAAATGTGTTTGACTTCTTTTTTTTTGTGTGTGAGCCACAAAGAGGTAACGGGAATGAGTGTAAAGTGTAAAACAAAAGCCGAGCATGTGCATATGTAAACTGCACCTAGAAGACAGCAGGAACACTTGAAACTGTTAAAAAAATAAATAAAACCATATTTCGGTTGGCCTCATTTTGTTTGGTACAGTAGGTAGCATGTAAAGTCATTCACAGAGCAGAGCAGGGGACTGCAAGGCTTGCATGTGCAGTCACTCCTGCATTGTGAGCGGCATCTGAGAAGCCTCTCGTAATGGCAGTTTACTTAAAAAAAATACTTTAGTGTTTTCTGGCAGTTTTCAGTGAGTTGGAGACCAACAAAAACTCCTGGTCAAAAAGTTAATTTGCTGGGGGGTAGGGGCATTGTCAGGAAGCAATGGCAGTTTGGAGAGGGAAGAGTGAGGATAGTGGAGATGGGGCTCAGTGAGTTTTTTTTGCTCATTTGGTGTGGTCATGTGTTCTGGACCTTAATACAGTGATGTTATGCTTTGATTACATCACTGTTCAAAGTATATACTGACCAATCAGAGCCCTAGAAATGTTCTTGCCATTGTATAATTTAAATTATCTGAGATTCTATTGGAAATGAGCCTAGGCTCATTAGTTAATATCCTAACCAATATGAACCTGAACTTGAACTTATTTTGCCCAGACCTACTGATCATGGGGTTTATTTGACTGATGAGCACTATACTACAAATGTTTTGCCCAGGATAACCTACTTGAAATGATGACTACTACACAATACTGGCAGTCACTTGCCCGATGTACAATAGACCGATACCATTTTGCCCATAATCACTTGCCTGGCATTAGAAATTTACCCACCGTGGAGGTGATTTTATGTTTCAGGGGGCTTTGCCCCCACACTCTCCCAACACTTAAATATAATCACCTCCACCACATGCAAGTAACTGTTGGCCAAATGGTGTTGGGCTATTGTAAGTTGGGTGAGTGACTGTTGGTCTTCCATAGGACTCCCCTTGAAATGCAACATCTCATTTTCTGTGGTACCCTGCTTCTATATAAATTTACAGGTTAGCAGATTGAGTCATAGGAAAGTTGCATGAATTGCTCAGTATAAGAAGCATTTAGAAAATTGCTCTAGTTGAGTTTAAATCTAGCTTGAATCCTTAATTAAAAAAGATCCCCAAAAAGAAAAAAGAAGAGTACAGGGAGTTTCTAGTAAATGGTTGAATAAGAGATTATTTAAGTTTATGAAAGATCAGGATGCTGTCAAACAGGTTTATAGAACTGCTAGGCTTGAAAGTGATGGGAATTATTTTAGACAACTTAGAACTGAGTGTAAAAAAGAAATGAAAAAGGCCAAGGTGGATTATTGTAAAAATGAGCAGCTCAGCAGTTTTAAAGGCAAAAAAAGATTTTGGAGGAGAATAAATAACTTAATTGCTCCTAGTGCCAATAAAGATTTCCAGAAGTTATTAAAGGATAATCAAGAACTGACAGATAGTAGGGAAATTGCAGATTCTTTGAATGAGAGATTTACCAGTTTGTTAGAATATACACAGAGCTTTGGGTTATTATCAAAATTGTATAGTTTTATACCCCCTCACGTTATACATAAACCCAAATTTTATTTTAGGAAAATTTATTGGGAGGAAATATATCATGAGTTAATGGGATTGGATGAGTCTAAAGGTCCCGCAGCTGATAATTTGGAAGTAACTGATTTAATATATGCTGCTAGAGAACTTGCCCATCTCCAACAGATACTGTTTAACATGTCTTTAAATACTGGTATAGTTCCAGAAATATGGAAAAAGGCAATAGTCTCACCAATTTTCAAAGGTGGTCAACCTAATCCTTCTATTAATTATCATCCAATATCTTTATTATCTTAAGTAGGAAAGGTAAAGGAAAGACTATTACATTGTCAAATTGTGGAGCATATGAATAAGTATGGATTACTAACATCTGCTCAACATGGTTTTCATGAAGGGTATGGCACAACGACAGCCTTGGTCAGGTTCATGAGTGACCTGCACGAGGATATGGATGAGAGGAAATATGTTGGTGCAGTGTTCATGGACCTGATCAAGGCCTTGGATCTAGTAGACCATACATTACTAGAATTTAAAATTATGGAGTTGGGCTTTGGGCACCCTGTGGTGAGCTGGTTTAATAGTTATCTAACCAAAGGGGTACAACAGGTCCATCTAAATGGAATATTATCTGATTTGAGGGAAGTTCATCACGGGGTTCTCCAAGCCTCAATTCTGGGTCCCTTATTGTTTTCTATTTTTCTGAATGGATTATCATCTATTTGCACTGATACTTCCATAGTATTATATGCGGATGATGCTGTGCTATATGCAGCTGAAAAAAAATGTTGATAGACTTCAGGAGAATGTGAATAAAGATTATAACAACTTGATTAGTTGGTTAAGGGACAATCGTCTTGTCCTAAACCAGAAAAAAAATGAAAGGAATGCTTTTTTATTCCCCTGCAAAATTAAAAAAAATTACAAAATTATTTTACTGTTTCTACTGAGGATGGCTCCACTGTTGAAATTGTTTCAAACTTTACATATCTAGGTGTGACTTTAGATAGTGCATTGGATTTTCAATTGCATGTTGACAATATAACTAAGTGGTTACATAGTAAATTGGGGGCACTTTATACCATAAGGGATTATTTAGCTGATGATACTACAAAAGCAATTGCTACTGCTTGCTTATTGCCAGTGTTAGATTATGAAAGTATAGTCTGGGAAGGTGCATCTAAGAAGATCAGGAATCATAGAATAATGTTATATAATGCCATTTGTAGGTTTTCCTTAAGAGCAAAATTCGAGGAACATAATTGCAGTTTATACAGTAGAATGGGAGGTTGTCCCTAGATCATAAAGATACACTTCAGAAATTGTGCTTTGTGTATAAAATAATCCACTGTAGTGGGTCAAATCCCATGTTTAATTTTTATAAACAGAGAGTTCTCCCAAGAAGTTTGCTATCTGAAAATGCGATACAGCTTTTGCTTCCGACCTGTAAAACCGTTAAATATCAAAAATCATTTAAACAATGTGCCATACAAATTTGGAACAAACTTACAGTTGAGATACAAAATATTCCTACATTTATCAGTTTAGAAATACTGTAAAGAAAGACTTATTTTTAAGCTCAGGATGTTGTTGCATATAACTTACATGTTGTATTGTTTTTTGTATGTCATAATTGTGATTTATTGTCACCCTGCTATATTTTTTTCTATGCAATCCTTGTATGTGTAGATGTATTTACTGTATTCTCTTTTTTATATGTTCTTGAATGTCTTTGACTCTCACCGGGTCAAGTCTGTAAAAGGGCCATGTGGCCCAGCGCTTTTTTACCCGGTTAACAAAAATAAAATGAAATGAAATCTCAGTACTCTGATTCACAGTTTGTAGTTCAATGCTCTTATTCCTGGGCATTACTACTTTTTCTTTATTTTGTCCTCCCTAACAGCATGAGTGGCTTCTTTGAAGACTACAAATTCTGGCACTGATATTTCACCACATTCTGCTACTTATAAATTGGAATTTTTTCCTTTTTTTATATATTGTGCATGCCATGTGAACAGCAATTTAATATTTGATCAGCCTTTGCTGCATGTTAAACTGGAGTTTCAATTAACTGTTTCAATCTATAAAGTGATGGATTGAATTTTCTCCCATGTTCCTCTGCTATGTACCCAAGAGGCCACTAGTGCTGTGACACTTTACCAAAATTTTTTTAGCACTTGTTTGATCCTTTAAAATTAACACACCAGAAGGCTGAGACAGAGAGAAAAGCACACATCATGTGTTGGATATAATCCCATACAGATCAACCAATACTGGATACACTGTCAGAAGTACAATACCAGGGAAAGGACTTCTGAATGTAAGCTACTCTTGAATTTGTTCCTTAAGTTGTAATGAGTTATCCTTTTTAAACACATGTACAGTACCTGTAGCATTTGGTTTTGAAAGTTAGTAGTAGTAGTAGATGGTTGTAAGGTAGAACCTAGTTTAGTTTAAAAAATACACTTACTTTGCTGTGATACGCTTGTAGTTTGCTCCTCCAGAAATCTGTCATGTGAATGTCTTTGCACTCATTCACTGACTCACTCACTCACTCACTGTTTTATCAAATAAAAAACTGTAGTTTATATGCTAATTTTGACACCTTTCATATTTAAAAATAAGTACATCTGTATTTGAACTGTTCAAATTTGTAATCCAAATAACACTTTATCCCTGTATAAAAACCTTTGCCTATACCTACATTTACACAGTTCATTCAGCAGTTTTAAAAAAATTGATAATTTTTCGTAAATAAAAACAAAGGCATTACCACCCAGGTTGCTGCATCAATTATACACGCTGACTAAAATAGCATCACATTGGAACACAAGTTGTGCATAATGTCATACAGATCAGGCACTATGCAGGCTGCAAAATATGTTCTAGATGGTTACCTTAGCCTGACTGGTTTTACAAGGCCTTTAGTTACTTAAAGCAGCAGTGCATGTAACAGTGAAACTTTTGATCTATACTTTTTTATTCCATTTTAGATGGCCCCATATCTCCTGTCTTGTATGATACCCTTCTTTTTGCATTTTGAGTCTGCTTTAGCACTTCTTTTACATTTGTAAAAATAAAAGCACTGCGCCTTCAGATACTGTGTGGCTCAGATCAGGTTTTCATCAGTATTCTCAGCTGTTTTAGTAAGCTTTTTGTTGCAAAAGGTCAGGGATCAGTGTTTACTGCATGGTAGTTCATAATGGGGGATAGGTACTGTTGTTGGGGCAGGTATACATAGATCACATGTATCCAGCCTGTGTAGCTCTGCACCAGTGGACAGGTGCAAGATGCTCAATATGCAGTACTGTGTGCACCCACAGGGTGCCTGTCCATGGTCTTTCCCCCAGCACATTGCTGTACAGGGGGCAGATTGATTGACACAGGTGGGCATCCAATGAGATGCCCATCTTGGGTTCCAGAATGGATCCCATGCTTCACATGAGCAGGGGATTGTGGGAAGGTGCAGAAGGGACAAATTCAATGTATAAGGGAGAGTGACCAAATTGCTATTCCCAGCCATCCCTGTCTGCACAGAGGGCTGTGGTAGCATGGTAGGGGGTGGTTGTTTCCACCACAGCCAGCCATTGAAATGTAGGGGGGTACATACAGTAACACATACAATAGGGTCCCTGTCTACTTATTCTTTGCCCCCCTTGCCTGGCACTCTGCATCTTTGTTTGATGGCACATAGTGCTGCACACCCGCAGATGCATCCCTGGACTGGCCATACATGTAACTACATGACTGGCCAGGGGATCCAGTGCAGAAGGGACATGTGTCTCTTCCATGCATGCACTCAGGGGCTTGCAGGACTCCTGGTGCATGGCATTGTCACTGAGGATTGCATTTGCACCACTGATCTCTGGCATGTAGGCAATCTGCATGATAGTGCATAGACCCCTATTGGCACAAGAAAAGTGATGTTTAAAAATGAATGTTCAAGAGCAGCAGAGAATACTGATGAAAACTTGGACTCAGCCATATTGAAAGGAGTGTCCTTTTTATTATTTCATAAGTGAAAAAAGTGCTAAAGCCGACACAAAATGGGGAAGAGTAAGTATCGTACAACATAGGAGAAAAGGGGCACTCCAAAGAAGAATAAAAAGTATAGGTCAACATTTGTACCGCTAAGATACACTGCCACTTTAAAGAAGCTGTTAATGACAAATGAGTAAAGAAGTTTCATTGAATACTTTGATAACCTCTTTGGAAACCAAGTGCCTACTGATGAATCTGGGTCATGGCAGTCTCTCACAAAGGTCTGTTGGTGCAAGGCATATAAAAATAAAGAAGGACTACACACCGTATCTATACTAGCCATGGTTTCATTCATAAAGATGTACAGATGTGCTGATTCTCAGTTTAATTTGCCAGGTGAGTACGTATAGTATATTTCCCTTTAACCACAAATGTGGACTTGCGCAGGTTAAATTTATAGTAAAGGTTTTAAAGGAAATAGAATGTTTCTTGGCTGCTACTTAACATATACTGTTCCAAAGCTAAACTGATCAGATGTTCCACAAGCCTCCTTCCAAGAGGTGGAGTTTATAGCACTGCTAACATTGCAGAGGCCAGTGGTTCAGTGGGTTGCATGCTTGACTTTGGTGCCAGAATATCAGAAAGCCATGGCTTCTAGTCCCACACCAGAAACTATTGCCAATATCCAATACTGATACTACCGTGCAGCACTGGGATGGAACCACAAAGTCGCTTCGACAACCAAGTTGTCAAAATCCCTTACATCGATGGGTGAAATATCGACTGTCAAAGTTTTGCCCGTTGGAACACCATTGCTTCTTTTTTTTTGCATGAGGGCTGCATCCCCCTGCACCCATCAATTTTGTTATAACAAACTCTGAGGTGGAGTTGATTTGAACACTGGCAAAACCAGCACCAGTGTACACCAGGACCATCAAAGTGACAATCTTGAATTTGTTGCTGTAATGGTCTTCACTGTATCTTTTTGCTGTTTCACCAGTATACACACTGGGAAAAGGGGGAAGAAGAGGAGGGGTGGTGCTACACTGTATAGGTGCTATCCTTTGGATAAGACATTATCATAGAAGTTGTCTTCTGCCTTGTAGAAGTTAACGCCCCATAGCACTTATCATAACATATGCAGATTTTCCCTTTTGTCCTGACTAATATTCCCTTTTTAACAAGAAGGATCCCCCCCCACACACACACATTTGCACCTAGAAATGAGCTGTCAAAGCTCATTGTGCCTTTCCTAGTCAAACAATTCCCAAAAAATACATTTAAAGGAATCCTGTACTATTACATGGTACGTAGATACATAGGAACATACGAACAATGGACAAAAGGGGGTATAACTACAGATTTCTTTATTCTTCAAACAAGAGGTTGACATAATCCCATACTAATACATATTGTGCTAATGTCACTAATACTCAGTTAATCAATGTGTAGTACAAATAATTTTCTCCAGAAAAGTGCAGTACTATGTCATCATACCACAGTATGCAACAGAAATACAGGAACACGGTGCAGTACTACATAAAACTTTGCCTCTCCCAATGATGAAACAAAAAGAAGGGAGGGCTGAGTGGAGGAGGGACCACCAGGGCAGGGACACAAGAACAAAGGGATAGGGACAAGGCAGAGGATATGGGGGTATAAATCAAGAATGTAAGGAAAGAGGAGTAAAAGATACAGGAAATGGAGAGGCAACAAGGGAAGAGGGGGCCAGGAGGAGCTTCAGGGAGTAGCATAAGCAGGAGGGAAGAGAAGGCAGGAAGGCAGACAGGGAGAAAGTAAGGTATTTTTGAGCTATGTACACCAATGTAAGGAGTCTTTGAAATAGAATTCCAGACTTGGAGTCCAACAAGGAGGAGGATAGCCTAGATTTAGTCTCTATAACTGAGCCATGGTGCACTGACATTCATGGCTATGATATGGCCATACTAGTCCTCTATCTGTTTAGGAGAGACAGAGAAGAGAATAGGTGTTGTCCTGCATGTGAGGGAAGACATCAAGGCTTTGAAAATACAGGGGTACTGTAAGGAAAAGGAAGGGCTGATGGTGATGTGGGTCATCCTGGGGACAGAAGCTGGGGCTGCTGTACATACAGGGGTTGTGTACAGATCTACAGCACAAGGAAAAGAGATGGATAAGGCATTTGGGGAAGACTTCATCAGGATGTCAAATAAGGGGGAGGTGCTGCTAAATGGGGTATTTCAGTTTTCCAGATGTGTATTGGAACCTTTCAGCTGCAGCTTCAGCAAGGAGAAGGACCATCATTGACTCCATACAAGGGGCATTTCTAAGGCAGCAAGTCAACAGACCCATTAGGGATGAGGCAGTGCTGGAACTGATCCTTAGAAACAGGGACGGCATTGCAGACATCACAGTGAGCAGTCCCCTAGGTACCAGTGATCCCTGTACGGTGTGGTTTAACATTAAGATGAGAGCAGAAGCAAGCCACACAAGGACTAGGGTCCTGGACATTAGGAGGGCATATATTAAAGAAATGGGAGACTGCATCAGAAACAGCCTAGTATGAGGGTACTGCCAGGGAGAAGTAGAGTAACAGTGGTGAAAACTAAGGGAGGGCATAATTAAGACAACCAGCCTCTGCATGAAGGAAGTGAGTAAATGCAAAAGGAACAAACTCTGGTCAGAGCCAATAGGGCTGCATGAGAGGAATTTGAGGTAAACATATTGAAAATTACCAATGTTATGAGCCTGCATTGGGAAAATGTAACATAGGCCCATAAATTTGTTGTTTTGTAATATTTGTACTGTGAATTTCCAGCATAGCCATATTATGCCCCTGCCACATGAAGAAGGACAGAGAAAATGTTTAACTCCTGCTCAAAAGGTGATTTTGTGCAGCGACTGTGAAATCACCTTTCTGAACACAAAAACACATTTTGGGCTGGAGTTGAAAAATGACAGTTGTCATGTTCATGGGGTGATGTAAAGAAATAGCTATGTTGTGAATTTGGGATAAAAATATTGAAAAGTACCAGTTACAAGCCTATGTTCACAAAATTCAGTGTAGGCTCATAACTTTGTTGTTTTTCAATATTTTTACACCAGATTTTCAACATAGCTTCTTATTACCCCACCTCATTAACAAGGGCAGAGAAAAAGTTCAACTCCTGCCCAAAAGGTGATTTCATGCAGAGACCACAAAATCACCTTTCAGGAGAGATGTGCCTAATGGCAGTGCAATTGTCGATGAGGTGGGGTCCCACAAAAGGCATGTTGAAAATTTGGGCCATAATATAAAAAAATGGCCAAGTTACAGTATGCAACTAAGTCCAATATACCTTTAAAACACATTGACCTGCATACCTGTTTCCTCAGTTCACAGTCCAGCTTTGAACAGTGAAGACATGTCTGTGATCCAGAGAGGATTACGGTGTTGGAACTCCAATGGATCAGTAATGGCTTGAGGGGTGCTGGGTGGTGGGTGCTGAGGGAGGGTGGTGGGGTGGAGGCAACAGCTGCAAAAGACATCAATGGACTTTTTTGTTTACAGGTTAAAAAAAGTGCAGTGGCCACAAAAGATATCGATGGGCATTTTTTTTTTACAGGTTTAAAAAAAACACATGAGGATTCCTGCACTAGGGGAATGGGCACCCCTCAGTGCCATGATTATGTTTCTGGGGGGAAGTGGGGTGGTGGGTGTTAAGAGGGAGGTTTCGTTGGGGGAAAATTAACAAACATGGATTCCTACATTGGGGGATTGGGCATGCCCCTGTGCCACAGGTACATTTCTGGGGGAGAGTAGGGTGGTGGGTGCTGAGAGGGAGGGTCGAGTGGGGAGGAATAAATTCATTAAAAAAAATCTGCAGTAACCATGCATGCGCAGTAGTGGACGGAAGGGGGTGGTCAGTAAGAGGAAACAAATGAGGATTTCTGCACTGGGTTATTGGGCACCCCCCAGTGCCACTGTTACATTTCTGGGGGGGCAGTGGGGTGGTGGGTGCTGAGAGGAAGGGTCAAGTGGGGGGAGGAAACAAATAAATAAAGGCAGAAATAACTGCGTATACATGGTAGTGGATGGGGAGTCAATAACTGGTTTTCGTGATCAGAACTCTGGGGGATTGGCCAACCTGTGTCACTATTATTTTTTTTGTGGGGTGGTGGGTGCTGAGAGGGAGGGTTAGGTGAGGAGGATATGTATAATTAAAAAAAAAGAAAGAAATTGACCACTGACAGTAAAATAGTGCAGTGCAGAGTGCTTCACAGGTGCTGAAGCTACTGTGTTGAAACTCCAACATGTTTGGTCAGAAGAAATGAGGGAGTGTTTTTTATCATAGCAAGAGGTCTGCAGGACTACACCCACAGCAGCCCTAAAAAGATTGTTATAGTATTCTAGGGAAGTGGCCATGATGGTGAAGGATAAAATGGTGGAATTCAAGAGGTATAAGGAAACACGGAGGGAGGAAAAGGGGAGGTGTACCAGGCTAAATAGAGGGAAACAGGTAAGGCAGTGAGAGCAGCAAAGGCACAGAGAAAAGGATAGCCAAAGGGGTAGAAAATGGTGATAAGAATTTCTTCAGGTACTGTACATAAGTGAGAAGGGGAAAGCAAGGGGAGAGATAATGAGGATAATAATGACGGCAGAAGGAGATTGCGCAGAAGGGGACCAAGAAGAAGCAGACATCCTGAACAGGTACTTCTCAGTTTTTACAATGAAAGTGGGGACAGACCATTAGGGAGCAGCAAAAACATGGGGAAGGGAGGTAGGTCCATTTTCAGGGGAAAGAGTCCAGAAGGGACTTGCAACTTTGAATGTCCACAAAGCTATGAGACCATATGGGATACAATCAAGGGTACTAAAATAACTCAGGGAAGTGATGACTGCCTCACTGATTGCCTTATTCAGCAGCTCACTTGAATCAGGAGTGGTTCTGGAGGACTGGAGGAGTACAGCTGTGGTTCCTCTATATAAGAGCAACAGCAGGAAAGAGGCTATCAGCTACAGGCAGTGAACCTCACCTCAGTGGTGGGGAAATTAATGGAAACACTTAAAGGAAAGGTTGGTAGAGTATCTTGAATAAAATGGGCTGCAAGACCAAAGGCAAGATTGCTTCACGCCGGTGAGGGCATCATGCCAGATAATCCTTACTGATTTCTTTGACTGGATGACAAGGAAATAGATCAGGGGAAGGAAGTAGATGTGGTCCATTTAGATTTTATCAAGGCCTTTGACACTGTGCTGCACAGGAGTCTGATTAAGACATTGAGCAGCCTATGGGTGGGATCCAAAGTTGTGGATTGGGTTATAAACTGGTTAACGGTGAGGTGACAGAGGATAATGGTTAATGGCACTCACTCTAAGGATGGAAGAGTGACTGGGCCTCTTCAATGTCTTCATTAGTGACATTGCAGATGAACTGGAAGGAAAGATATGTCTTTTTGCAAATGATTCCAAAATCTGTAATAGGCTGGACAGTCAGGAGGGGGTGGAAAGAATGTGTAGTGATCTTAAACTTGATGAGTGGTCAAAAATGTGGCAGTTGGGGTTCAACATCAAAATGTGTAAAACTATACACCTAGGGCATGGGAAGCCAGGAATTGAGTACAGGGTGTGGGGAAGGTGCTGTCAGTCACTAAGCAGCAAAGAGACTATGGGGTTATCATATCTGATGACCTCAAAGTGGCAGTGTGGTGTGAGAAAGCAGTGGGTAGGGCCAATGCAATGCTGAGATGCATTGGGAGAGTTATCTCCAGCAGGAAGAGGGAAGGAGGGTGGTGGTGTTACCACTGTATCACTCACTGGTGAGACCCCACCTGGAGTATTGTGTCCAGTTCTGAAGGCTGCACTTCAGAAAGGGCACAGACAGAGTGAAGGCAGTCCAGAGGAGGACAACTATAATGTAGCAGGGGTTGCACCAAAAGGCATATGAGGAGAGGCTGAGGGATCTCAAGATGTACACCTTGGAAAAGAGGAGAGCAATACATCACGACCAGAGTGCATGCAATGAAGCTGGAGTGGGGTGAGTTAAAGAGGGATGTGAGGAAGTACTGTTTCACTGAAATAGTGGTAAATGCCGGTAATAGACTGCCAGCAATAGTGCTGGAGGCAAAAACAGTAGGGGGCTTCAAGCATGCATATGATAGACATAAGAGAATATTAGTGAATAGGCAGGAAGGCAGAAGTGTAGTCAGAGACTAATTAGAGCCTGTGGAGGCAGACTAGGCAGGAAATATCTAGGCATATGAGTGGGCCAAGCAGTCCTTTTCTGCCAACACATGTTCTATGTTTCTATGTATATTAACCAATACAATACTATCATCTAATAGCATATAGAAATACTGAATTTCCTACTCAAATAATTCCTTCCACAGTCTACTTGATCAGTGCTTAAAAAGTCCATATTAAACTTTTTTTTGCTTTTATCTATAGTACAGTATTTATGCACGTATGCACATATGTTACTGTATGTATGCATTTATTTATTTAGTTACAGTACTGTATGTACTCATTTTTGTTGATAGGGAAAAGAAGACCATGAAGCATTTCCTCCTTTCAGCACTGTCCCAAAACTGGGATCAATAAGTGTATGACATTACAAAATACAGTTAACATAAACATTTACAAGAGAATATTGCAGACTGGGAAAGAGAACATAGCTTGCAATTATATAAGTTAACATTAGGAAGAAGAGAATAAAACTTGTATTTATAAAACCTTGGGATCAATGGTTTCACTTTACATCCTGCTCTCTCTTCCTCTCCTTCTATTGCAAAGTACATCAACTCCCCCTCACACCCCCTTCAAAATCCCTTCCCCCATCAATCAATCAATCAATCAATCAATCTTTATTTAGCCAGGTGAAGCATCATTGAGAAGAACTCATTTTCAAGATGGACCTGGTCATAATTACATTGATGACAACAGTGAAACAAAAGATAAAAAAGTTGTACAACGTAATACAGCATAACATTCAGCATAGTTTACAGGTTAGTTGATACAGTAGTGGTTACATTCAAGAGAACAATTTGATAACATCAGACAACATGACAATTTAAAGAGGGATGGTAACAAGAGGGGAGTAGAGAAGAGAGGGTAGATAATATAATTTTAGGACACACAGTTGCAATTTTCTGTAACAGCCCGGGTGACCAAGGCTTTAAAGCTAGATAATGTAAGTGGAGTGGTTATTTGGAGGGTCTTGTGCATGTTATTCCACAGGGTAGGAATGGAATAACTTGTTGCTGATTTGCCGAACCTAGTTCGAACTTTAGGAATGACTAGAGATATGTAAGAGAATCTTCTCAGTGCATAGTTACAAGGAGAGCAAGTAGGGAGACAGTCAGAGATAAATAGGGGAAGTTTACTAAGTACTTGGTATGTCCAGTGGGCTGCATTTCTGTAACATCTGAGGCCAAGGGAAGTCCACCCAACTAGAGCATATAAAGAGCAGTGGTGAGTAGAGTAGGGTGCTCCTGTGACGAAACTTAGGGCTCAATGATATAAGATGTCAAGCTTTTTTAATGCTGTGATTGTTCCTGGTTCATAGAGAATATTCCTGTAATCAAGTAGTTGGAGGAAGATTGCCTGGACAAGTCTGGTTTTTGCTTCCAAAGTAAGTGCGTGCTTGATACAGACAAATATGCCAAGCCTCTGTTTGAGTTTTTTGTTAGTTCATCTATGTGGTCAGTAAAGGACAATTTATGGTCGATCCAGATCCCCAGATATTTGAATTTAGGCACAAATTAAATAGTTTCATCAAGGAGTTTGGTAATCTGAGGTGGCGTGCCCAATAAAGTAGTGTGAGACATCTTAGAGAAGGGTGAAAAGAGCATAGCTTTAATTTTTTTTGCATTAATAAGTAACTTTAGTTGCAATTTTTCTGAAGATGGCCAAACTCAAGTTGAAGGTCAGAACAAGTTTTGTCAGTGTAGGATCTGGAAATATATACGAAGGTATCATCAGCGAATAGATCAATATTGGCTAATTGGATACAAGTGTGGATAGTATTGATATAGATTTTGAAGAGAAGGAGGCCCAGAATTGAGCCTTGAGGTATGCCTCTTGGTAAATATTTTAGAGGGGAGAGATCTCTTTCAGCTTTGACCTGCTGAGAATGGCCTATGAGGTAACAGTCAAACCACTTAAGTGAGACGGTATCAAGACCAATGTTGCAGAGGGTGTCAAGGAGTAGAGCATGGTCCAGCATGTTGAAAGCCTTACTGACATCCAAAAACAGTGCACACACATAGAGTTTGTTGTCCAAGGCATTCAACCAATCGTTAGAGACTTTTGCGAGCCCTGAAACCCTGCTTGGTGTGGTCTGAACCCTGACTGTATAGGAGTGAGCAGGTTATGTGAATCTAAATGTTCTCTAATATGCTGGTTAATTAGTTTTTCTAACAGTTTGGACAGGGTTGGAAACAAAGAGATAGGCCTGTAATTGTTAAGGTCAGTGGGATCACCCGATTTGAACAGGGGGATGACATGGGCAGATTTCCAAATTGTGGGAAGGGTACCCTGCGAGAGAGAAAGATTAAAAAGGTGGGTGATGGGAATGGCTAGGATATGTAAGCTTATTTTAAGGAAGCACAAGTCAAATCCTGTCGAAGATACTGGCCGATAGGATTACCCTGGTTCTTTCGGATTTGATTGGCATGTCACAGGTTGGATTTATGAGGGGCCATCGTCAGACCACTCCATGCACTTTTCACATGTCTTCGGAGTCCAGGACACTACCTTTCCAGCTGTGCTGGTATCCTGGACTTAAGCATTTGATCGTATGAACTGGAATTTTCAATTTCAGGCTCTCAAGGCATTTGCTTTTCCCTCCATATTCATAGATTGGATTTGTACCCTATATCAGGCTCCCTCTGCTAGGATTTCAGGTAATGGGTCATTTTCAAAGCCCTTCTTTTTACACTCAGGAACAAGGCAGGGATGTCCCCTTTCCCCTTTGTTATTCAATTTATACTTAGAACCACTTATTCGAAACATTTTAGATAATCCGGAAATACAAGGCATACCAATACGTAATAAGGTAGTAAAGATTACGGCATATGCTGATGATCTCCTTCTTCATCTGTCTCACCCTGTTACGTCTATCCCTGCCATGATAACTGCGATTGCGAAGTTTAGTTCTTTTTCAAATTACAAATTAAATTCCAATAAATCGTCCATTTTCCCCCTCAATCATAAAGTCTTTGAACATGATATCATCTCCTTTGGGTTGTCCTGGTCACCTGGTTTTCTCAAATATTTGGGTATTAGACTTACACGTAATCCTTCCTTGTGGTTTAAAGAAAACCTGGAACCCCTCTTCCAGGTGATTATCCAAGATCTTGATAGATGCTTGAAGCTCTCTATTTCATTATGGGGCAGTATCAGTATAATTAAAATGAATGTATTTCCCTGCCTTTTTTACCCTTTATCACACCTTAATTCATTTATCCCACTATCCTGGTTTCAGAAAATGCATAGACTCTTTACCAATTTCATCTGGTCCAGCAGGCACCCCCGATTAGCATACCACAAACTGGCGGCTCAAAAATTTGATGGGGGGTTACATATTCCTCACCTGGCAATTTATTACTGGGCTAGCCATCTATCAAAGTACCTTAAGAGCGCACACCCTGGGCCCGATAGTTTGAGGCCGGGTTTGGCTTAACATTGAATTAGACTTTATTCAGGCTATGAATATGGATTCCCTGACCCTATTCTATGTCAAGTCTTCCTCTCAGCAAGAAATCTGTAAATGTCCAACCATTATGACCTCCTTAAAAGTCCATGCCCAGCTTTGCTCCTTTTTGTGTTACAAACCGCATCTGGACCTGTCTCAATCCATATGGAATTCTCCATCCTTTACTATAAACAAACAGAGGATCCCCCCCATGTGGTTGCCCCAATTGGGGGAAGGGATGGTAGCTACTTTCCTTGATGGAGAGGGAGCTTGGCTCTCCGTAACTAATATTATCTGGATATTTAACATCCCAGCAGTCTGTCACTTCAAGGTCCTTCAATTAAGGCACCTCCTCACTACCACGATGGGTAATACTCCTCCCCATCCTCCGGCATTTTCCTTAATATCAGCTTTCCTCCTTGCTAGGACCCTCCAAGGTAATCTCAAAGGTGTATCAAGCCCTTTTTCATTGGCGGTATGGTGGTTCCTATGGTCCTACCAACCACTGGGCCTCTCTCTTTCCCCAGCATACCTTCGATTGGTCTGTATTATGGCGGTATTGTCACAAGTATGTGTCGCAAGACAGACTATGACTTATGCAATTCCACATTTTACATAACTTGTATTATACTCCAATAAAACTGGCGAAATGGGGTCTTCTTGAATCAGGACTGTGTATCAGATGTTCCCAAGAAGAAGGGACACTTCTCCATATATTTTGGCTATGTCCCAATATAATTCCATTATGGGACATAATTAAAGCCAAACTGGACCCCTTATTGGGTTTGCAGGATTGCTTTACTCCTGAAATTTGCCTATTAGGAGCCTTGTCCCCTATAGAGACTAAAACTCGGAGATTTCACATGTCTATGATAACATTATCTGTTAAAAAAGTTATACTTAAGCATTGGAAGGATGATGTTAGCCCATCATATCAAGAATGGGTTCATGAAATCCTTGACAATCTTCGTACTGAGAAAGCTATTGCGAGTCTCTATAACAGGCAACGGAGTTATAAGCGCATCTGGGATCCCCTTCACACTCTAATCACTGTTGGTATGGATAAGTGAGATGTTGGTAATTGCTGGTCTCAGTTCAATCATGGCTCATTGTAACATGATATTATACTAAATTATTATTTTATTGTACTGCTGTACCGGGGAGAGGGGGTGGGGAGGGGCAGAGTATGCCTTGTATTGTTATTGTGCTGTGAATGTGTCTCTAATTCTGTCCCCTGTTCTGTGGAAAACTTGTTAATAAAGTTTGAATTGTAAAAAAAAAAGGAAGCATGAGTCTATATGATTGGCACCAGTGATTTTTATGGTGTCTAGTTTGAGAAGCAAGTCTTCCACTTGCTTCAGTGATATTGGGCTAAAAGAGAAGGGAGGTGTGACAACGGGAGTGGCAAAGAAGGCCATATCCTGCCCATATAGCTGATTACATAGGTTATTGGCTGGGGAGGAATCAAAGGCCAGGACAGCAGTAGCAAAATGGTTGTTTAACACATTTAGGATGTCATGTTTGTCTGAGTAAGTGTCATTGCAAGTTGTAATTTTGGAAGGGAGTGAGTTGGAAGACCTCAACCCTCAGCCTCCTTAAAGGTTTTTCAGAATGTTGAAGAGCAGTGGGTGGACCCATCTAGTTTATTATTAAAGTAACTAGACTTTGCAGCCCTCGATAACATTGTGCACTGATTTCTGGCTGCTGTGAAGGCAGTCCAATCGGCAGGAAGTTTTGTCTTTCGTGCCTTTTTCCACAAGGCATCCCTATTGAGTAGAGCCAATTTTAGACTGAGTGAGAAACATGGACAAGAGGTTTTCTTTGTATGAATTTTCACTAGTGGAGCATGCTGGTTAATTGCATTAGTAAAACTCTTATGGAACATGTCGAAGGCTTCATTAACAGAAGGGGCGAGATAAAAGTCTTGCCAATTTGAGTAGTAGAAATCGGAAAGGGAGGCAGAAGTGTCAAGATCGCGGTGGCTCCTTTTGAAGATGTATCTGGAGGTAGAGATGGGTTTCGGTGAGGATCTTACGCATGCAGTAGTACAGTGGTCACTGAGATCACTGAAGAAAATGCCAACATGGGAGAATAGGTGTAGTTTATTTACAAGTATGATATCCAGCAGTGTACTGTTGGCAGGATTTTTTGTATTTGGTCATGTGGGTTCTGAGATAAGTTGGTGGAGCCTAAAGGCATTGCACAATTTCTTAAGGGGTTTCGAGCAAGAAGAGAGACTGCCCAAATTTAGGTCACCTATGACTATAATCTCAGAAGTTGACGAGTCAAGTAGGGTGCTCAGGTGATTACGTAACTTAAGGCCAGCTGATGGAGGCCTGTAGCACCCTATAACAACAAGCGACTGGGATAGAGAAAGCTGTATTTTGATAGTAAGGCTTTTGAACTCCTTCGGCTCAGAGGTATAGTTAATAACAGAGGCAGTGTATCTATCCTGTAGGTAGATCACTACTCCATCCCCTCTGGCCTACCTTTCTGTTCTGAAGACCTTGTAGGAAGGGAAATTTATTTCAGAATCCTGAGTTGAAGGTTTAAGTCAAGACTCAGTGATAACAAGTACATCTGGGGAGGAGTGGGTCAGCCAGGTTGGAATGGAATCCAATTTTTTTGTAAGGCTACAGGCATTAATATGGACAAGTCTCATCCCCTTTAGATTAGCCAGTACAAAGGGGGCAGTGATGGGGAAGGGGGACCTGGGTTTAGTTCAATGTCTCCTTAGTAAAGTAGCAGGATCAGTATGGTCTTTTAATAGCACTCAAGAGCAATTTCAGCAGTCTAATCCCCTCCTTTTTATGGTTATGGGATGAGGGGGTAGGGGACTCTGTGGGTTGAGGTCTAAAACAGCCCATGGATGCAAAGAAGAGCACCCTGGCAGTGAAGGAGAGAGAGAATTCTGAGTGAAGGGTGCAGGTGAGGGTGGTGGAAAACATTCCAAAAAGGGAAGCGTAAAATGTAAGTAACTACTAGACAGGTTTAGGTGGAGAGGAGGAGGGAGGAGGCACCAGTGTGTGCCAGGTCTAGGCGCTTGCTAATGGATGGTATTACAGTTAAGAATTAGGAGGGACAGGCCAGCTAGGTGGCAGTAAAGGAGGATGAATGGCTTCATAGTGGCTCAGCAGGAAACCTTATTCTCTAGGTCTGTGTAGATCCTAATGGATCAGATGGCTGTATTGTTCAGCCTAGGGTAGCTACCAGTCAGAAAGCCCCTACTAGGAGGAGGGTAGAGTGAAGGAGTATTTAATAAAGGAGTGAGGTGGGGCCGGGGGAGGGCCAATTTCTTGCATTACAACAGGAGCAGGCAACGATCAAGAAATCGGTGGCAAAAACCATAAAAGTCAGTCCTGGAGGGATTTAGAGCCAGTTGCGGTCTGCGGCCAGTCAGGGCTGGAACCTGAAGGAAAGTGACCAATAGCGGCTGCCTCAGGTTGCACTGTGGCCAATATCAATGCTGGTTTTATGGACTGGGGAAAGACGTGCCTTGTCCAGTGGGCTGCCGGCTCAGACTTCATAAGTGTCCCATGTTTACCCCCCATTATCATCCAAATGGCTGCTCCCTCACCTAACCATCATAACTGGAATCACTTCTCTCCACGCCCTTCACCCTCCATCTTAACTATACCTTACTCCTACACACTACTATGCCTCCAGAAATTTAAGCTGTCCTCTCCAAACCACTCTCCCTGTTCACCTAGACCCACAAACATGCCCTGGTTCAAGAATACAAAGTTTCACCTCTTCAGTATCCCCCCTTCACTCCTCTCTTCAGGTGATATAAATCCTAACCCTGGACCCCCATTCAGTATTATGACTACCTCTCCACCTCGCTCTTCCACTCCATCCATCCCTATCCCTGTCCCTCTCCACCGTGGCCTACAAATCCTCCACCTCAACATTCGTAGTCACCTTCCAAAGCTCAACCTGCACCTTCCAATGATAGCATCCCTTAATCCTGATATCCTCGTGCAATCAGAAACCTGGCTAACCAACAACATCCCTGATTCTTCCATTACAATCCCAGGGTATACAGTAACCAGTCAAGACTGCTCTGGCAGGGGCAGGTGGTAGCTATCTACTCCTCCTCCTCTCTCCAAACCACTACTGTTCTTTCAACCACTGTCCCCAAGGCCTACGAAGCCATCATCTTAAGACTTACTCTTCCCTTCTCCATATCAATTTATATTGCAGGTACCTACTGCCATCCTGGTCTACACTGCTCTGTAGTCACAGAACTTATCACTATCATTGGGTCCCTTACCTCTTCGGGTGAACTCTACATACTAGGGGATCTAAACCTAAACTAGTTGTCTCCTACCCTAGACAATACTTGCACTGACATAGCTGGCCTTATCCTGACCCAATTAATCAAGGAGCCCACACACCTGAACCATAAAACCCAAAACCACTCTCTTATTGACTGGGCCCTTACCTCCCATCCCCACAGGGAAATCCAATCCAGCCTGTTGCCAGATGCTCTTAGTTATCATCACATGATATGCCTAGTCAGAAAGGTTCACAGACCTAAGGCCCCCCCACAAGGTAATAACAATCTGCTCCTATAAATCACTAAAACTCATTCCTCTACATCACAACTTAATTCAAGTGGACTGGTCTCCCATGTCCTTAACCAATTCTATAGACCATGCTCTGGAATACTTTACCACTAATTTCACCACAATCTGGAACAAGCATACTCCCCTAAAGCAAGTCAGAGTGCATGGTAGCCACCTCCCTTGGGTTACACCTAAACTCATGGCCTGTCAACAAGCATGTGACATTGCATGGAAAACCCATAAATCCCCCTAACTCACTAGTAATCTCATTATCTACTGAACATTCCACAATGCTTGTACCAAAGCCATCCACCTGGCTAAGGCAGAATATTTTTGGGCCACCTTAACACTAATATAAACAGCACATCAATGTTTTGGACTGTAGTTCACTCTCTCTTCTCCCCCCAAACTAAACCCCCATCCCCACTGCTCAAAATAAACAACAAACTCACTGGCAACCATCCCACAATAGCTGTGGAATTTAATTCCTACTTTACTTCCTGCGTCTCCATTCTGGTAGCCTCCCTCCCTACCCTCTCTTCTACCTCCCTGCTCCCCAGCGCCTCCAACTCCATCATCCCATGGAAAGTTTCACCTTCTCACTCTTCTTGCCCAAATACACAATACATGCATTACTCTCTCTCAACCCATCAAAGGGCCACTCACTCCCATGATGGTCTTGACCCAAAGCTGCTGTACTTCACTGCACCTGCTATTTCCCTCCCTCCCTCTCTCAGACCTCCTCAATCTGTCTTTTCGCACTTCATCTATCCCTGTGACCTGAAAACACGCTACAATCCTCCCTTTACCTAAGGGTGATGACCTTTCATCTCCTGAGAGCTATTTGCCCCAACTCACTCCTTCCCACCCTGACTAAACTTCAGGAGCACTTTGCTCTCTCCCAGCTCTCTTCCTTTCTTGATGCTTCCTCCTTCTTCACTCCCTTCCAATCTGGCTTTTGGAACAATCATTCCACAACCACTTTCCTACTCCGACTCACTGACTCTATCCATACAGCCATGGATCGAGGCCACATCACTTCTGCAATCTTTGTCGACCTTACCAAGGCTTTTGACACTGTCTCCCACTCCCTCCTACTTGACACCCTCTAGTCAGCTGGATTGTCCCGGTCAGCTTGCAGCTGGTTTAGGGCCTACCTCGTTTGTCACACCCAATCAGTTAAAATAGCTGACTCTACATCCCCTCCACTGCCCATCTGCACTGGTGTGCCTCAAGGCTATGTACTTGGCCCAGTCTTATTTTCAATTATTCTAAATCACCTACCATCAGAATGCTTATCATCCTCTATCCATATGTATGTTGATGACAGGGTCCTGTTCACCTCTGGCCAATCTCCCTCTGATGTGACTTCCAAACTACAGATTGACTTCAGTAATGTTCAGCATTGGCTAAGCTCACATCAACATTTCCTCAATGCCAAGAAGACAGTCTCTATGGCCTTTGGCACTAGGCAGAGACTCTCTAGGCTGCCCTCCCTCCCCTCCTTCCATACCCTCGATGGGACTACTCTAGAGAATACCTCCACTTGTAAATGTCTAGGTGTCTGGCTCAACCAACACCTTAATTTTTCTGTACATATTGATGCCATCCTGCAAAAACTGTGCCCCAAGCTTGGTGTCCTTTACAGGAACCGTAGTTCTCTACCAATACCAGTTCGACGAGATATTGTTCAGAAAATGATGCACTCTATTTTTGACTATTATGATATAGTCTACAGTGCCCCTCCCAAGTCTTCCCTCACCAGATTGGATCCTCTTTTCAATTCTTTCTGTTGCTTTGCTCTTGACACCCCCTGCCATTCTCACCACTACTCCCTGTATCACTCTCTCGTTTCCCCTCCCTGGAGTTCAGGCATCTCTCCCACTGTGCCAAGTTCACATCTAAATATTGTTTTGGGACTCTCCCCTTCTACCTGTCCTGCTCTTTCTCTCTGCTACTCCCCCCTGCTCCTGCCCACTCAGATTCACTGATGCTCGCACGCTAGTACTCCCTTGTCATACTACCTCCATTGAACAGGAAGCTTTCTCCTATCACTTTCCCAAGCTTTGAAACTCCCTGCCACCTTTTGTCTGGCTCTCCTTTTCCTCTAACACTATCTTTTTAGCCCTACACAATTTCTACTCCTCAAACTGCACTTGTCTCTAATCCCCCCTTCCAAGGTGTATTCTCTTCCTATCCCACCTAACTTTCTCCTCCTCCTTACCTGTTACTTTGTACACCCCTTTCCACCCCCACCCATGTTCTTATCCCCTACTCATCTCCCTTACATAGAAACACAGAACACAGAAACATAGAATTTGATGGCAGATAAGGACTGCTTGGCCCACCTAGTCTACCCATTTCCCTACCTAACAGATAAGCTGCAGATTCTAGTTAACCAACAGCCTACTTCCTCCCACCCCCCACTAGAATTGCCTTATGTCTGTCCCATGCATTCTTGAATTCCCCCACTGTTTTTGACTGTATGACCTCCACAACCCTCTCTGTGAAGAAATACTTCCTCAGATTACCTCTGAGCCATCCCCCCTCTATCTTCAAATTGTGCCCCCTTGTTTTTGCACATCTCTTTTTCTTAAAGATGCTACCCTCTTGGACTTTGTTGATTCCCTTGAGGTATTTGAAAGTTTCTATCATGTCCCCCCTCTCCCTCCTTCACTCAAGGCTACTCATCTTTAGTTCCTTTAGCCTTTCTTCATATTTTGGTTGCCCTCCTCTGGACAGCTTCCATCCTGTCTATGTCTTTGTGGAGATGGGGTCTCCAGAACTGTACACCGTACTCCAGATGTGGTCTTACCAACTGTCTGTACAGAGGGCCAACAACTTCTTGTTTTCTACTGGTGATGCCTCTCCCTATGCATCCCAGTATCCCCCAGCCCTCCTTACTGCCTTCTCACATTGCTGGCCCACCTTTAGGTCATCTGATATGACTACCCAGGTCCCTTTCCATTTTTGTTGTTGTCAGTATCTCACCCCCCATTGTGTACTCTTCCCCTGGGTTTTTGTTTCCCAGGTGTATTACTTTGCACTTCTTTGCATTGAATCTAAACTGCCATACATTTGACCATTCCTCCAACCTTGTCAAATCCCTTTTCATCCTTTCCACCCCATCTTGTGTATCAACCCTGTTGCAGATCTTTGTGTCATCTGCAAAGAGACATACTTTCCCTTCCAGTCCCTCTGCAATGTCACTTATAAAGACATTAAAAAGGACCGGCCCCAGTACTGAACCCTGCTGTACCCCACTAGTAACCCTCCTTTCTTCACAGTGGACTCCATTTATTATTACCCGCTGTGTTCTGTTGTCCAACCAGTGTTTTACCCAGGCTACCACCCTAGGACCCACTCCCAGACTAATTAATTTGTTTATTAATCTTTTGTGCGGGACTGTGTCAAATGCCTTGCTAAAGTCTAGGTAGGCTATGTCCATGGCTTCTCCCTGGTCTACTGCTTTGGTGACCCAGTCAAAGAAATCAATTAGATTTGTCTGACATGACCTTCCCACTGTGATTCCATGCTGCCTTGGTTCCTGTGCCCCACTGGCCTCTAGGTACTCAACAGTTCTTTCCTTCAGAAGTGATTCCATAATTTTCCCTACCACTGAGGTTAAACTGACAGATCTGTAGTTTCCTGCCTCTGTCTTGCTCCCACTTTTGTGAAGGGGAATCACATCTGCCCTCCTCCAGTCCTCAGGTATCACCCTATCCTCCCATGATTTATTAAAAAGGGTAGTCATTGGTGTTACCAGTTCTTCCCTTAGTTCTTTTAAAATCCTGGGATGAATCCCACCAGGCCCCATTGCTTTATTCACCTTCAGTTTTAAGAGTTCTTTCAGAACCCTTTCTTCTGTGAAAGGACTAATATCAACCCCTTCTCCCCCCATCTAGAGTGCTTCTATTGACTGGACTAGGTATTTCCTGCTTTTCCATTGTGAATACTGAGCAGAAGTATTCATTCAGTATCCCTGCTTTTTCACTGTCGCCTCTGCCCAACCACCTTCCTCTTGTTCAGCCTCAGTATCCCTGCTTTGTCTTTCTTTTTGCTCCCTAATGTACCTATAAAAGGTTTTATCCTTTTAACCAAGTTGGCTATCTTTTCCTAGGTTTGGGCCTTTGCTATTCTGACTGCCTTACCTGCTTCCTTCTGCTTTAACTGATACAGTTCTCTGTCCTGCTCCTTCTGTGTTTCCTTATACTTCCTGAATGCTATCTTTTTCCTTACCTTCCCACCACTTCTTTTAGAACCATAGTGTTTTTTTCTTTTGTTTTGATTTGTTTATTTGCTTCACACAAAGACTTGTTGCCTCTGTGATGGCGGTTTTGATGTTTCCCCATTGTTGCTCCACCCCACCTTCTTGCCTGTTTGTTAGTGCTTTTCTGAGGCACTCTCCCATTTTGACAAAAGCAGCCCTCCTGAAGTCCAGTACCTTCACTTTTGTGTGGCTTGACTCTACAACTAAATTTATTGTGAACCACACTGTTTGGTGGTCACTTGTTCCCAGATGGCTACCCACTTCAAGATCAGAGATCCTCTCTCCATCCCCATTTGAGAGTACCAGATCTAAGATTGTTCTCTCCCGAGTGGGTTCCAAAAGTAGCTGTCTGAGGCATGCCCCCTGTAGGGCATCGAGAATGGCACTGCTCTTGGATGTGGCTGCAGAAAAGGTGCTTCAGTCAATATCTGGCATATTCAGGTCCCTCATCAGCAATATCTCTCCTTTCTCTGCCATCCCAAGGATGCCTTCTATCATCCTTCTATCATTTCCTTGTCCATTTCCTCCTCCTGAGATGGGGGTCTCTATACAACCCCTGTGTGGATTGTGGAGCCATTTCCAGTCTCCAGGGTGACCCACAGTGCCTCCTCTCCTCCCTGTTTACCCTTTAGTTCTGTTGCTTTGATCCCTTCCCTTACATAGAGAGCTACTCTTCCTCCTCTTCTTCCCTCCCTGTCCCTCCTGTAGATTGTGTACCCTGGTATGTTGACATCCCAGTCATGGTTCTCTGTGTACAATGTTTCTGTGACTGCCACAATATCCAGGCATCCCTTTTCCATCAAGGCCACCATTTCAGGGAGCTTTTTACCTAGACTATGGGCATTGTACTCATTACCCTCCATTTTTTTATGGCTTTATTTCTTTTTGCCCCATTCCTGTCCCTACTGCCTTTGTCTAGGTTATGTTTGAACTCTCCCTTTCTCCTCTGCCTGTCCTCCCCCCTGCTGTCCTTTCTGCTTAGGTCCTGACCTTCTTGTAAGGCTCTCTACATACATGGAGAGTAGATCCTGGCCCCTCTCCCCTTCCCCTTTTTGCCCTACTGCCTGATCCTCTACCCCTTGCAGGGCTCTTCATGTCCTGTAGGGAACTAGACTAAATTAGGTTAGTTAGTCACCTGTCCCTCTCCATCCCCTCACCACCTACTCCTTTGCCCTCCCTTCCCTCCTGTTTCCTCTTGGCCCCTATTTCTTCACCTCCTCTCTTTATCCCATATCCCATATTACCTGGTTGTTCTAGGCCATTCGGCTCAGCACCAGTTTGTTATTGTTAATGCACTGTACTCATTACCTCTGTATTGTATTATTCCTGTATTGTCATTTGCTCACTGGTCTCAGTTTGTTCAATCTAGGATCATTTCCTGACCAGCTGGTCTGGGTCACTCGGCTACAGCTACCTCTATGTTATGTTTGCAATTTGCACTACACTGTAATGTTCCTGTGTTGTTTTGCACTCCTCCTGAATTGTTATATGTTTGCTGCTCCCCCAACAATGTAACCCCCTCCCCCCAGGATCCTTCTGGAAAGTAGCTGCTTGCAGTTCATGTTGTCTTTCCAGGTGAAACATTTTCCAAATAAAATAAATAAATAAACTTATTTTGAACATGTTGTAATTAATACATAGTGGTTAGAAAGAGTGCTGAGCCAGGTATTGCAGCTAATGTGGCCACTCCTGTGAGAGACATTAGATAATTTTACAATGGTATTTACAGTCCATTCCACTTATATGACATTCTGATGTATGCCGTTTAAACCTGTGCCCCCGTGGTGTTGAGGGTGGTTCCTGGAATCATGGTGTCATAATGAAAAGAAAGTTCCATTTAAAATGGGAGTCTCCAACCCCTGAGTTTACAACTCTGTGGTTTATGGACCCTGTGTGGTGCATAAATGTACAAAGATGATTGCAGCATCTTGACATCACCTGCTGTTTCACATTGGGTACCATGGGCTGTGTGTCTCTGACAGAATGATACAAACAGAAGCACACTTAGGTGAAAAATGCACTTGTTTCCTCTTCATAACACAGTACCATCAGGCAAATTTAGCAATTAATATTGGTGCAACAGATATGTTTAGAAAAAACAGTAACAGAGAGGTGTCAGATATCAGCTGGAAAACAGTTGTAAATGTCTGTGATGTGAGCCAGCTGTAGATCTTTAAAAAAGCTCCTGGACAGGGACTTCCGGTGGGAACCAGTGAAGATGGCAGCATAGAACCAATCGCTCTGCCCCAACCTGATGGAAATCCTGCACCTGCCGGTGGTGTGATGGCTTAAACGCGCTTCTTGCCCTTGACTCTCCCCACCCACCCCCTGTCTCCACCGATGCAGTAATTTTTGGGGTTACACTATGTAAAAGTGTTATTGATCCATGTATTTGCCGGCCAAGTCTGGGTTAAGTAGGCCGCAGAGGCCCGATCGTGGTTCTACCAGCCAAAAAGTGCCTCAGGGCTTATTTTCTGTGGAGCAACTGTGCTTACAGACTGCGTTGGGCTGCCTGATTAGTAATTGTAGGTGCCGGCAGGAGCTGCTATGGGGATCTCCTGTCGCCATTCTAATTACAACTTCAGGGAGCTTTCTAATTACCTGGTTGTTGGTACTCAGGACAGTCTACTGGCAAGGTGGACCAAGTTGGGGGCAGCGATACTGGGGCAGTGACACAAGGTGCCATGGTGCAAACAAATGTGGGGGAAGCTTTAGGCAATATAACTAAAATGCTGGAGGCATTTCTCTTCAGGGTGGACAGCATAGGTGCTTCACTGGCGGGTAATGTCGCCAATGTCCGGAGGCTGGAGGATCAACACAATATACTGGAGCAGCATGTGGGGGAACTGGAAGCCCAGCATTTGAATGTCCTGCACAAATTAAGAGATCATGAAGCTAAGCTGACACACCTATGGCAGAGGGCCGAAATACAAGAGAATCGTATAAGAAGGAACAACATACACATTCTTGGTGTTCCAGAGGGGACAGAGGGCCCTAATCTTGAGAAATTCCTAAATGAATGGCTTCTTCAAATAATTGGAGAGCTCTGGAGGGAATCTGTTATTGTGGAGCATGCTTACAGGGTTCCTAGCAACTCAAACCACAACAAGAGCCCTCAGACTATCGTGGCCTGCTTGCTATGACTATCAGTTAAGGAATGCCTGTTGAAAGCTATAAGGGAGGCTGGTAAGCTGTCTTGGAGGGGGCATGCCATTTCTGTTTACAGGGATTTCTCATAGGAGGTTGCAGAAAGGAGGAGCACTTACAAGATGATCAAAAAAGTGCTGAACATGAACTCGGTACAATACAGGTTTAAGGGACTCACTTCACGTTATATGTGCAAAAATGGTCAATCATTTGTGGCAGTCGCTGAGGGATGTGGAGCCCTGGATTAGAGGGCACTGGCTGGGCATGCTGACTGGTACTGCATCTCCCAGATGCCTCTGGGAACCCAGGGGCAAAATATCACTGGGAACCACCAAAAAAGGCAAAGTTGCTCCGGAAGACTGTAATCTCAGGTGAACAAATCCAACCAGTACAGCCCCCCCCTACGCAGAGGCAGTTATGGGCCCCTATATCCGATGAAAGCAAGGCAAAATCTCCACAATCTTCCTGAAGTTGAGTTCTGGAAGTGCATAATGATACCCCACTGCAACAAATGCCTGAAGGGGCTGACCGTCCATTGTCAGCGAAACAACACACACACCCCAAAAGTCCCCGTCCACCAGCTCAGGAGACTGCAGCTGCATCTCCTCCTGCTAAGCTTTTGAAGGTGGATCCCATCTCGCTGGAGAGAAATAGAGGTGCAGACAGGGTGAAGGAGCCAAAGGGAGCCTTGGAGGATGACCAGTCATCAACTGACTGGGCGACCGCGATGGAAGAAGAGGAGGTCGACATGGAGAAGGCAATCTGTGCTGCTGTGAAGCCGGGACTGATGTCATATGCTGAAGCACTGTCCATATCAGGCACTTGAGAAACTGTGGACTGCCTCTGTTATTATTCTTAACAGTTGAAGGATGAGTTACATAAGCTGTGTGATAAAATACTGTGTGATAGCCGGAGGGTGGGAGGGGGGGCCCCCCTCCCCTGTTGCACACTTGTTCATAGTAGTGTTCTTCACGTTACATGAGGGTTCGGCTAGGTGTTAATGGTCAGGGACTTGCTCTCTCTCCCCCCCCCATATTTGCCTTGGTCTGGTTACCTCAGCGAGGCTTATATATGGCCCATCTGTCTCCCCACCAGTTATGACAGGGGTGCCGCCATTTATACCTCGTTCACTCTGTTAGTAAGCCTGCGAGCCTGGGCACAAGTCTAAGCGTTGGTATCCCTGACTCATTTGGCCCTGCAAGAGTAACCCAGTAGTCGAATTCTTTGATGTTACCAATGGTACACTTAGTCGCACATATTAATGGCCACTGTACCCCAGTGAAGAAGACCTAGTTTATAGATACCTAGGAATCAATCCTGCACCTTCGAAGCCTAATGAATGTTTTAAATATTGGGCGGTTTGACAGACCTTCCCCCCCCATTTTCATTTCCCCTACTTTATAACTTGGTGTCGGGTGTTCTCGATTGAAAGCCCGGCCCCCTCCTCGGATGGGGGGATAGTGATACTGGATTGTGGGCCGCTTCTGGAGGCTGGATGCAGATCATTTAGCTGGAGCCACAGACTCGGGCTGGGACTGAACACTGGATTCAGTAGGTCTTCCACCCGATCAACTTCTGGTGACTGAAGCAGTGTGGTTTAGGGGCACTATCCCCTATGCACGCATCCAACTCAGTGCCAGCAACTGGGTGTTGACTGTCAGAGTAATTGTGTGTTACTGGTTATTAGCAGTTTATTGGCCAAACTAGTTTTTTGACTGCTGTTAGTTGGGCACCTATTTGCCCTGTTTTCTTTACTCTGTTCTTTTTTCTTTTCCTGCCTGAATTGTGAGAGGGTATAATATTAGTTTTTAATTTTTTCCCTGTCCCTCTCTATTAGCGTACTCTGCGCAGACCTGTGCACTGCTATAGGTAGATTGAACAAACGGTTGTTTCTACACACCTGGAGTTTTAGAAGCTCACCGGTGGCTTTGGACCATCGATAGGATACTAGCCAGGTAATTTCATTCCCACTCTGCTATTGGCACACACCTACCCCCCCGGTTGGGTGAGTACTCACATTCTCTTGGCTATGTAATAGGGGGTCCAATATGGCCCAAGTCACAGTGAAACCGCAAAGATGGGGCTGCGTCTCCTGGAATGTGCAGGGTCTCAACCATCCAGCTAAGTGAACTAAGGTGTTACAGTACTTACATTCGCTAGGAACGGACATCGCATGACTACAGGAGATGCACCTTACCAACTGCACAGTGCAATGGCTAAAAAAGCTGTGGGTGGGTGCAGTGCTGGCCAGTTGTGCATCCACAAAGTCCAAGGGGGTGGCTATCCTCCTACAGAAGTCGGGCCTGTGGACGGTGGAAGGGCAATGCCAGGATTCATTGGGCAGGTGGTTAGTGGTTAAGTTGGCGTATCCTGGGGGTAAGGCTTTGATAGCCAATGTTCATGGTTTCAACACGGATACGGGAGATATATATTCTGAGGTGAGTCAGGCTCTTACTGACCCTGGGGATGATCATGACATTCCGGTTCTGGTAGGGGGAGATCACAAGTTGGTCTGTGATATTTTCTTAGATAAATTCATTCCTATGCCGCAGACCCACCCGAGAGTTTTGGAAACCCTAAATTCTCTGATGTCAGAATGGGGCCTAGGTGACCCATGGAGGATCAACTATCCGAGCGGGCGTGATTACACGTACTATTCTATAGTGCATGGGACACACAGTAGGCTGGACTTCTGGCTGGCCAATCATGTTGCAATGCCAGGGATCATAGCTTCTACTATTGGTAATATTATTATCTCGGACCACCCTCCTGTAAAGGTTACCTTCCCCCCAGGGCAGAATTCAAGCTCGACCCTGTGGAGGTGCAACCCTCTGCTTATTGAGGATACAGATTTCTGAGAGTACATAAAGAAGGAAGCTTTCTCCTACTTTTCAGTTAATAGCCCTGGGGAAACCAGTGCAGCCACAGTCTGGGAGGCCTTTAAGGCAGTTATGCAGGGGAGAATTATTGCCTACTCTGCGTCCAAAAATAAAGAAAGGGCAAAAAGGATATTGGAGATCCAAAATAACTTGGCGTCTCTAGAAAGACTATTTAAATTGTCACCCACCAATCCACTTAATTCCCCTCTACTAGCTGGCATTACCGGCCTGAAGTACAAACTTAATGTGCTGCTGAATAGAAAGGTCGAATGGCAACTCACTCATGCTAAACACAGGTCTTGGGAAGGGGGAGAAAAAGGGGGGAAATTGCTAGTATTCTGCTTACGGAAGCAACAGACTGCATCCAGAATCCTAGCTTTAAGGAATAGGAAGGGGACTGTGGCCACAACACGAAAGCTGTCAATGAAGTGATTAAGTTGTTTTACCAAGATTTGTATCAATCCAAGAGCTCTCTGTCAGCTACAGAGCTATCCCAGCAGCTGCAGAGCTTCCACGAAGGGGCACAATCTCCTAGGCTCTCTGAGGAGCAAGACCAAGTACTGGACCCTCCTATTACTCGGGAGGAGCTATGGTCCTCGATTTCTCATATGGCCAAAGGAAAGGCCCCTGGGCTGGATGGGATTCCCACCAAACTGTACCAAGTCCTGCAGGATGAGATCACCTCCCCTCTACTTCAGATGCTTCAAGAAGCCCAGTCGATTGGTACTCTCCCCCCCCCACAATGCAAGAGGCCCTCATATCACTAATCCCCAAGAAATCCAAGGATAGTTTGTCCTGTGCAAACTACAGACCTATTTCGCTCCTATCGGTTGATACTAAGATATTAGCTAAAATTTTAGCAACTAGACTGTCCCCAGTGCTTACTACCCTGATCCATCCCTCACAGACAGGGTTTTTGAAAGGGAAGTCGAGTGCAGACAATCTGCGCCTTATACTGAATCTAAAATGGCTCGCTCTTCATTCCGAAGTTCCTATGGCAGCCCTGTCAATTGACTTTGGTAAGGCTTTCGACTCGCTGGAGTGGGAGTATTTGCACCAGACTCTTCAGCGCTATGGTTTCAGACCCCAATTTTGTCTGTGGGTCCACACACTGTACAACCGTCCCTCGGCCAGGATCCTTACTAACAAGGATATTTTCCCCTCCTTTACTCTTCAGAGAGGCACCAAGCAGGAGTGCCCACTTTTGCCCCTCCTATTCTTGTTAGCTCTGGACCCTCTAAGCTGACTAATTCTCCAACCGTAACGGGTATTCCTGTGGGGAACACATCGTATTTAGTTAATGCATATGCAGATATGCTTCTCACCCTGGCTGACCCACAATCCTCTCTCTCACCTGTTCTGTCTATACTGCAAGAGTTCGCTAAGATCTCTGGCCTCACAGTAAATCAAAAGAAAACTCTCCTATCTCCCCTGAATAGGAAATGTAGTAGACAGTGTCTAGTGGGTACAGACATTTCTTGGGCACCACATGGCTTCCCATACTTGGGTATCAATATTACGGCAGCCTGGAATGATCTTGAATTGGCTAACTTTTCTCCCCTCTTAACAACACTTACAGCAGAGGTTCAGTGCTGGAGGAAATTGAAGTTAACTTTAAAGAGTAAAGTGGAGGCAGTAAGAATGTTTATCTTCTCGAGGGTTTCCTATGTATTGAGTAATCTCCCAATTCCACTCTCCCCGAAACCATTCCAGGCCCTAGATAGGCTGGTGGCACTGTTTCTATAGGAAGGAGGCCTTCCTAGGTGGGGTAGAGGGAAATTGCGGGCACATTGGTCGAAAGGAGGGCTTGGGCTCCCCTGGTTTGTGGGATATCACCTGACTTTCAACATGGCCCAGACCTTAACATGGTTCGTTTCTCATCATGCTTCCCCTCCTCAGTGGGTGGTGCTGGAAGATGAGCTGGCAAAAGGAACCCCCCCTTTACTCTCTGCTATCTAACAGAAAGCCAACTATTACCCAACCTACGCCAATTATGGCTAATTCATGTTCCTTGTGGCAGCGTGCAATGGGCCTAACCGGAGTTCCTAAATCCAATTATTTCCCCCCTCTAAGTTATGCTCCGATATGGGGTAACCCACTTGTAAAAGTGGACCACAAACCGCTTCACTGGGCTTCTTGGGCATCCAAAGGTATACAGATGATAGCTGACCTACTAATTCCTAATTCACACACTGTGATGTCCTTTGAGCAGCTTAAAGCCAAATATGAATTGCCAAATCAGGATTTCTGGAGGTTTCTCCAACTACGCAGCGCTGTGACTCCTCTATTTAAACACTGGTCCCCCTCAGTCCCCTTGGAGCTGTTTGAATAACATCTCACTGTCTAATAGGGGCAAGGGCCTTGTGAGTATTATCTACAGAACTCAGAGAATCCCAGCTGGATGCCACTCTTCCCAGCAAAGCTGCATGGGAGCAGGATATTCCTCACAACTTATCCATACAACAGTGGGCGGGTTGTCTCAGACTGGCCCACATGACCTATGTAGACTCCAAGAGTCAGCTGATTCAACTAAAAATTATTCTCTGATGGTACCAAACTCCTGCAGTCTTACACAGGTGTAGGATAATCCCTCAAGATAGTTGTTGGAGGTGTCACTCTTCCCCGGCCCACCTTTACCACATACTCTGGCAGTGTCCAGTTATTTGTACTTCCTGGACCGCAGTTTTAAAGGACTGCTCTGCAGTAATGGGCACCTTGTTGTCCCTGTTTCATTACTCCCTGCTATTAGGAGACACATTCTCAATTAATGCACTTACCCCTGCTTAAAAGGCCTGGCTCTTCGTCACTGTCATGGAAGCAAAAAGAGCTCTGCTTTTGAAATGGAGGCAGTCTTTGCCCCCCACACTTTCTCAATGGTGGGCAGCCTTAGTTAGGCTGGCCACCTTTGAAAGGCTGACAGCTGCAGTTAGAGGTGAAATGGCCGAGTATCACACAAAGTGGGATGCCTATCTCCACTCACAAATTTGCAAAGTGCCCCCTCCTCCTCCACAGAATCCTCCTGTCACTCCTACTACTTAAGGATAAAAGTGAACAGAGGTGGGCATACTTCATGCCATGTACATTCCTCTATGGTGTGTAGACTCTGTTATACTCCTTTCTTTCTCTTTTCCTGCTTGAATGGATATATTGGCTGAATTTTTGCTTTACTGTTCTCTGTGTTACCCTAACTATATCTATAGATCAAGTGTAATACTGTGGACCTGTTGGGCATAAGCCGAGTAAAAATATATAGTTAGCAATCACCTGTTGTTCAAACAGATAGGTCTGCGCCGCTATGCAAGATTCTATTGTTCTGTATGTCCCATAGTTACCTGGGCCAATCTTCAGAGAAGAGTTATTAGTATACTACATATATAGGACAGGTCTTCTGCTTAGGTTATTAGGGGCATGGACATTGTATAATTGACACTTTATATAAGTTAAACTGGTATCTAGGAAAAGTTCTGTAAAATGGCAATGTCTTAGATATCCTGTGCCTGGGATCAGTATCTGAATCATGGTGAATACGCTGCTATGTATTAAGTGAACCAAATGAAAACTGAAAACCTCAATAAAAACATTACAAATAAAAAAAAGCTCCTGGACAGACAAGGTCCAGAAATCAGTATTAAAAAAACACAGATCTGCAAGAAACTTAGTGTCCATGCTCTGCCCTAAGAGGATGATGTCAAATGACTGAAGCATAGATACCAAAATGCCATCATCCCACACCATGTTGTGAGTTCCATAGGTAGCTTTATACAAACGCACATCTGCTGTGCTTTCCTTCTAGGCCTGCAAAGTTCAATTATATGCAGGACAAATCCTGTTAAACAGTTATGTATGTACATACCAATCACTCATTAATATCTGTAGTAACAATACCTTGGGACCTCAATTAAAGAATCAGGGGGATCACATTTGATATCCTCCACACTTGTGGGCTAATTTGACTTGCAGAGCCTTCTAAGTGGATGCCTTGCTAACTCTGGATGATGTGTCATTGTAGCCAGCAGAAGACACAACAGTGTGTCCATTTGGTGGGTATGGCAAATGAAGCAGTCAAAAAGGAATACCGCATACACAAAAAGTAGCAATCAAAAAATGAATTTAATGCAGAACTGCAAACATGCATACAAAGCTGTGCAAATGGTCTCCAGTAGCTATGTCTGGCAACAAACACCTCTAATATTGCAAGAACCACTATTTTTTCCAGTGGGGGAGTCTTACCCAAGCACTCCTAATTTTATATTTGCCATATTAGAGATGAAAACATATAATATAGTTACCACAGAAAATCTTGTGCTCAAAAACATTTATTGCCAAACTCTTTCAAATGTAAAAATATACTACATTGAATGTTAAGTTGGGGGAGTGGCAGAGTTGTGCCACCAGGAGTAGCTTTTTGGAGACCTTTTGCACAGCTTTCTATGCAATTTTACACTAATGCACTCCTGCATTAAATTTTGTATTGCACTGCCAGCTTTTGTGTGCACTGTTCAGTTCATTAATCTGAACTGAGCATTGTCAGACAGCAGCACTTTTAATCCTTTCATTTTGAGTGCACACTGTTTTTTTAAATTTTTTTCTTGCTTGGTGTTTTCCATCATGAGGGTGGCGCTAATGCTACCTGTTTAATTATTTCAGACAGTAGTGAGTAGGGATGTCAATATAGCATACTACGATGACCTATCATGATAAATACCACTGATGATAATTTAATGTTGTAAAAAAACAATATTGTGAATATTCTGCTGCACAATGTACCATGATATATCATGATGAAGTGTTTTAACTCGATGTTATGGCAGCTTAACTCTCTTCAGGTGCAACAATTATTCTTGATTCTCTACCTTCCTCCAATCAGATTTGTATTATTTTCCTAAAATTAGAAATGCTGCTGATTCTAATCAATACACTGTGATGTTGTTACATAAATATCATGATATTAAAACTCTGATATCATGACATCCATAACAGTGGTTCTGTTTAGCATCAGGGCTATGCGTTTTATTATTTTTGAACACTTGGCACAGTACGCTTGCTTTCATGTGCGATGTCTAATGGGAATCACACTACTGGTGCTGATAATATACAGAATGGGGGTCCCTAATTTGTCTCCTTAGCCTAACTGCAAACATACATAGAAAAGCCAGGCAGTGGCAGAGAAACAACTTAAACTGTTTCCTCTCAGATGCCTACCCAACCCACAGTTTCCCTGATGAAATTTGAGATGGCAGTCCTCTCCAGTGGCCTAAACTTAATCCCACATCCATTGAAGATAAACATCATCATTTTTTTCAATATTTCTTTACATAGATTTAAGAACTCATGTCTAAAACACTCAGTTTGTAGATACTGAGCATTTTGTAGCAGTGGGGTACATGACTGATGCTATGAGCAATTAACTAAAGTATGTACTGCTTGTTGAGGAGGCTGTAGTTACTTTTAAATATCATGATAATATGTCTGAATATTTTGTTATGCCTGATCAAGCTATAACATTATTATTGCCATAGAATCAATGTGGGGATCCTGATATGGAGACAAGAACATTTATTGATCAGAACTGCAATCTGGAAGTGAATATGAATGCTATGATCACTCTTGTGTTCCAGAAGGATGGGGAGATTCATGTGGGACTCAACTGCATGATAGTGTGGGTACACTGCAAGGTAATAGTGTTGGGTATAACCAGTCAAGTTTTAAATCTAAATCAACATTAATTCCTGGAATGTCCTCAAATTCATTTATTCAGACCTTGACAAACATTATTTATCAGGATGTAGACTGGTTATTTAGTGAAGAAAAAAGGTCGGTGTTACAGCAATGTTTCTGCCAATAACTGACAGGCCATTTTAGAGCTTAGACATACTGTATGCAGGATATTATTATTAAACCTATGGATAAAAGTGGATATGTAGTGCTAATGGCTTTAAGATATTTATCATGGGCAAGTTATAGTATAAGGCAGCTTGGTGATCTTCTCTGTTATAATGTACTGTATAGTAATCAAACAAATGAGTTAAGAAATTAAAAAGCTACCGTGATTGATTGGACACTATGGGATGGACAACTTACTGTACAATGAAAATATTTGTTTAAGAACTAAGTACCCTGCAGTAAAAACATTGTGTAAGTTGGTCAAAATGCATAAATCCCTGATCACTATGCCATGCCATTTAGTAGTCTCGGGGATTGGTTCAGTGTCCAAAAATCTTTCTAGAAAACTGGATTTTTATATGAAAGGAGATTATGTTGGGGACATAGCCAAGATCCAATACATTTATGGATCAAACTCCAGGATTAGCAGTGGGAACAGGGGCTCATGTTCTTGACTATCAATGTGACATTAATGTACACTTCAATTCTACATGATTTGGGCATATGTGCTGTTCAGTACTTATTAACATCTCGGAATGAGACCCCACCAGTACATCCCACTTCCTCCTCCAAGTGCTAGAGTTCATTTTAAGGCATACTTATTTTTCCTTTAATGGAGTTTACTATCTCCAGATTAGGTGTACAGTTATGGGAGCCATTATGGCACCATTTTTTGTCAAGTTATTTGCTGAGCTGGTAGCTAAATAATTTTGTTTTCCAATTGAGCCTGAACCCACACCTGAGGGAGGGGATGATCAGGTGGTACCATTTTATCCATGATACCTTTTGTCTCTGGCATAGCACAGAGCAGGGTGCAGCTGATTTATTTGTAATCAATTTTTTTCTCAGCCACCATCTTGATAAACAGCACCCCACAGCCACATCATCAGCATTCTTATGGACTTGCCAGTTACCCATGACTTGCACAGGACTATGATAGTGGTGAGTAGTCTGCCAAGCTGATTGTGATTGGGCCTTTGTGGGGTGCTGGAACAAAAATGAAGAAGAGCTTTTCCTTCCAGCTTCTGGTTTTCTCCTTGAGGTTGCTAGCATGCAGTGATGCACTTACATATGTGCAGCAATATACAGATATACCAGGGATCTGACATCTGCACCTGTCCCTGCCTAGGTACTCCCACTGTACTGCCACCTGGTCTTCATGATGCAGTGGCCCCACCCCAAGGGAGAAGAGCTGTCCTTGGAACACTCAATTCACACTTCCTTGGCTGGGCTCCTAATGACCTGAATCCATTTTCATACTTTGTTTGTTGACTTAGTAAGCGGTCACCCTATGTTGCATTACCAGGCCAGCTTATTATGCTTCCAAGTTTGTAAATTAGTTATACATTAATGACTTTAATCTCAGCTTTACACATGGGGTCAGAAAGGATTCAGTTAAGTACCAAGGTATGACATTTAAAAAGTTAGTGTACTGCCTGAAATTAATATTAAATTTCAAAAGTAGTGAACTATTACTTCTTATATCTTAAGAATATTTTCATTTCCTTGTTGCTAATTAAAAGATGCACTGCCTGGCAGTACTAGGTGTGATGTGTGGAACAGTACTTAATGGCTGACATAGCTAGTTTTGTTCCTGCTCCTACATTATCAGCATTGTGACAACACTGGCATGAAATCTGAATAAGAAGATTCAATCATCTGCTGCCAGATCACTCACTTTGGATGTCACAATAAATTAAATTACAATGCTAATGATATATGAAGAGGAATAGAACTATATATGTGTCTTCAGGTAGAGTGCTGCTCTTCATACCATACCTAATCCAAATAGGTAAAAAGTCATCAAATAAGCAAATGGAAAAAGAAAAATGCTTCAGAAATAAAAATTAATAGACTATTTTTAACAATTATTAATATTTTCTATCTGTACTTCTTGGCACTAACTAGCTCTTTAAAGTGCATCAGAATTAGATGGTACAGTGTGGCTCTGTGGCTCTGAGCAAAGGGGTTCATGCTGCATTCACACCCTGAGCCTGAGTGTCAGAAGTGGAGACTGGCTGGGAGGGATTTCAGAATGTCCATTGGATGCTTTCCTCCCGGGGGGGGGGATGGGTATGGTCTTTGGCACCTGGAGATCAATTGGTGGACTTGCTAGGTGGCGTGCTGCCACAACACCCCACACACACACACACATATCCCCGTCTCAGGTCACTGTTTCATCTTGGCCCAATTAGGGTAGGGAGAGGGTGAGCAGAAAAAAAAAACAGGAAAATGGCCCATCCATGCCAGCTAGATGATGGCGGCCCCGCCTCCCCTTACCTCAAAGCTGGAAAGCCACTGAGCAGCACCTCCATCCAATGAAGATGCAAGGAAGTGCCTGTGGGCACTTCGATTTCCCCTCCTGGCTGCCCCACTAGTAGGGGCCCCCCCACGATGAAGAGATACATTGGGATAGCCTGGATGGTGGGAGTCAATGGATGGAGGAACTGGGAAGTGGCAGAGGTGAGGATGGCTGCCTAAAGGAGTGGGTGGTTGCATTGGTAGGGGTAAGAAAGAGCATGCAAAAAAATTAGATGATACAAATAGAAATTTTGAGGAAACTGACAGGAGGCACCACCATACTCCATACTGACAGTGTACATCCAGAAATTTGATTACTGACATCCCTCTTGGACAGTTTTTGCACAATAAGTGTAACTGTTGTATGAATGATGCCTTTGAAACAGATGCCAAATATTTAAGCTGGAGATTAAGAAGTATGGGGCACTCGACCAGAGGGCTTATAATCAAGAAGCAAAACTGCTGATGGATGATTTGTTGCTACTTAAAAAAAATAAAATGATACAGAATTTCCAGAATAACAAGGCCACAGTGACGCTGGTGTCACAGTAGAGAAATCTGGCTGGGTAGCTGAGTGAAATAGCCAGGAAACATTGGAATCTTTTTAAAAGTGACTGCAAACTGTTTACTATTCTGGAAAATCTGCCCTGAATCATTTATTCTAGAGGCTGCAACATTAAGGACCTGGTGATTAATAGCCACTACAGCCCAACAGTGTGTAGGTATTGGTGGAATTTCAAAATGTCTGGGAGCCACAGGTGTCTTTCCTGTAATGTATGTTGTTATGTTCAGCCAGGATTGGAGGTACAGTAATTTGCTGTATCCAATCAGATAAATGTGATTAGGGTGAAACAGTTCATTAGCTGCTACTCTGACTTTGTAGTTTATGCTGCCTGGTACTACTGCCCCAAGGTGTATGTGGGCAGGACCACCAGAAGGCTTTAAATCAGGGTACAGGAGCATGTCTGAGTGATCAATCTTGGCAAACAGGATAATGCCCTAAGGGCACATTTTAAAGAGTGTCTTTTTGTAACTGCAGCTCAATACTTTGCATTTTACATGGCTGGAACAGATTTGATCTAACGCAAAGGGTGGAGATCATCTGACAGACCTCCTACACCAGGAGGCAAGATGGATCTTTGAATTTCAAACCTTTCCACCAAAAGGATTAAACAACTTTTTTTAATGTTGGATTAATTGAGGTCTGGAGCTTAGGTTAGGTTATTGAATTCAACAGTCTGCTTTCCTCTGGGTTTGGAGCAGCTCCGTTTCATGTATAATTAATATTGCTTTCTGAATATTTATTCATTTACATTTTTCACTGTCTTTTAAAGATTGTAATATTAGATTAAGTGCAGTTGTAACTGCTCTTGTTCCAGCTACATGAATGCAGTCTAATACATTTGTAATATGGTTTACAGTATGTTTTAAGAAATACATGACAAAACTGAAAATGGGATTGGCTATCCAAGATCCTCCATATTTAAACTTTTTCTTGTGTTTGTTTTATTCATTATTTATCATACATAATGTGACATATAGCGTATGGTGGAATGCTGTTATGCATGGACATCTTTGCCTGGAACAGCATTGTTGTGCTGCAGTAGTGACATTGCAATGTTGTTGTGCCACACTGGCGATGTCAGTACTGCAGCACAACAACATAGAACGTGGCTGCATGGCTGCCTTCCTCTCAAGTCACATTGGTAATTAAGACAGAAGCTGTTTTTTGTAATTTGTGATTTTGTTGTGCTAGAAGGTTATGCCGTGGCTCCTCAGTTTGAGTTGGCTTACTTTGCAGCTCAATGCTACTGCAACTCAGATGTAGTGAACTGTGTACCCCCACACATTTCTGTTCTGATTTCTGCCTGCTGCAAGTGATGAAATACAGCCAAACACCACACAAAGTAAGACTTTTTAAGAAATAGTTTTTGTGTTCTTTCAAGCTTACGATTGCACATACATTTCTGAAGGATGCCTAAACCATCTTTTTAGCATGAGCATCATTTTGCAAACCCTCATAGTCACACGCTAATCTTCTGCTAGATATTGCTGGTACCTTAATAGTCAATGTTTTCCCTGGCTTTGAAAAATGTGAAAGTTGTTGGCAGCACACTGAAATCTTTCAAAACTCAGGCTCTGCTGGGACCATACGATAGCTGTGGATGTGCGACATGATGACATCGATGAAGAGAGCTAGCAGCATTATCTATGTAAAATGTAAACTACTGTGGGGTTGCAACATATTTTTCCGATGTAGCCACTACCTTTATGTTAGTTACAGGACACTACTGATGTTATAGAATAGAGTCTTCTGTATAACATCAGTAGTGCCCCGTCCTGTAACCAAAGTAAATGTAATGGCCGAATCAGAAGCATAATTTCCACACCTCTATGGTATTTTACATTGAGATAAAGCTGCTGACTCTCTTAATCGATGTCATCATGTCACATGTCCGTGTTCATCTTATGGTCCCAGTGGAGCACAAGTTTTGAAAGATTTCAGTGTGCTGCCAACAACCTACAAGTATTATGAACCCAGGGAAAATATAGACTATTAAGGTAACCAGCAATATGAACTGGAAGATTAGCATGTGCACTATGATCCTACAGTAGGGTTTTCAAAATGGTGCACATGCTGAAAAGATGGTTTAGGTATCCTTTAAAGACTGTGTATGAGCAACCATACACATACAATCCTGTGTTTAAATCTCAAAGTTTCCATGGTAGCAAGAGACCTCCTGAGCTGAGCTGACATTTTAAAAAGATTGGTGATAGATGTATTGATATTGATGTATTGATCTATTTCTAATGGTGTGGTTTTATGTTACTGTCTCTTTAATGTGCACACAATAAAATAAAGAGTGTTTTAGCAAGAAGCCACCCTTCTGAGAAAGAGATAGTGTTTCTTATAACATTGGGGGGGGGGGGGGAGTTACAGTATATTGCCAGGAGTAGCTTTTGAAGACCTTTACACAACCTTGTGGAACTTTTACACTAATGAACACCTGCTTCACATTACAGTAGGTGTTTGACTGCTATCTTTTGTGTGTGCTGGTCTCTTTTTTGTCTGAACTCATTATTGTCAGACAGCTGCATCTTAAATCCTGACTGAAAGCCTTTTTGTTGATCTCATTCTGTTTTTAAGCTTTTGTTTCAGCGTGTGAATTTTTAGTGCTTGTGAAAGGTGCTAGATTGACAGCACTGGACTCAGAAGTCCTTGCTTATCCACATGACAGGTACAGAAAGGATGATCATAGTGCAAGATTCCCCCACACTGCCTGCAAAGGTGACTCAACCCTGCCATTGGAAAACCACAATGCAGGTGAGAGGGATAGTTGAGACTCCATACCCATTCTGTCCTTGGCCTCACATGTGAGACTGCCAACAAGTTTGCTAATTAATGGCAGTTTTGTTGGTAGATTTGTGGTGTGGACACCTGCCCACTAGGAATCACACTGAGACAACCACAACTCATTTCACATAGGCCACCAGAGAGCCCTTAGGTGATAATGGCTTTAGGCTATCAACCTGTGCTGGATTTGAACCAGCGACCTAGAGGTGAAGGCACATTTACCCGCTACCATTCCACTGAGCCATTCCATTCCTATAGCTGATCTCGTTCATGGCAAATGAGGCAGACTGCCTCAGAGTGAACTGGTCCTTCCCCCACCAAAAATCTGTGCCTGCCACAGATAATATAGTCAAAATCCCAGAGGAACTGCAGATCAAAAGTTGTGGTCCACCCCTTCTACACAACAGTTGTAAGTACCTTATTCCTAGTTCATGACTGCTTTCCTCCAACTCTTCCAAAACCTGAAGCCCCAAGTGGTTTATATAGTGTGTTCCTAACACTTTCTGTACCAAACAATACCACAGAGTGCATATGTCCAGGAACCCAACCTTTAGGTGACTCCCCAGCTTAATGTGGGTTACACCATTTACAGTTTTATGCACACTTACAGCAATTCCTAATGACTGCTCTATTCTGTGCATGTTAACTTTATTTGGGTACATCTAGATTTTCTTTTGTATGCCACATTTGTTTGCCCTGTACAACTCCACTATTCCTAGCCATTCCAAACGTCCCTCTTGCTGCAGTACCTTGTTAGCGTAATGCTTCTGGAGCCAGATTTTCTGCCATTGTGGGACTTAGGCCCTGTCCATGCTACCCCTCTGTAACGTTACAGAGTGCCCAAACCATTACCACAATGGTTTGCATTTACACCTGTAACGTTACAGAAGGCGTATTCATAACCGTTGTTGAAACCGCATATGAGGTGGCTTCAACAATGATTATGAAACCGGTTACGCCTCAGTAATGTTACCGGGCATAGTGTGGATGCGTGGCACCAGTCCCCTAGTGCAGCGCGAACTGCACTGTGGGATTGGGTGCCACGGTAATGGTCGCCCAGCTCCCGCAGTGTGCACCGGCAGTGCCAGTCCCATAACGGACACCGCGGCAGTGTGGATGGGGCCTAGGTCCCACTCCACAGCTGCTGATGTGGAAAATAACTCTCTGCAAAAGTGACAAGTCTTAATTGCCACATGGGCAGCAGGCACAGCAGTGGAATCTATTACAACTAGTCCAAACAGGCATAACATTTTGGCACAACTGTGCCAAAAAATGGCCACATGCTGCCATAAATCATGAAGCCAGTAGCAAATGGCCCCATGATTGAAAATATAGAGCATGTGTAAAAATCTTGCAGACTTGCAAGGTTTTCCTCCATGGGTGCCAAAACAGCCTCTTTTGAAAATCCAGCCCCTTGTGTTTAGGGAAGCAACTGCAGGTTTCCTAATTGTCTGTAACAGGTGTGATAACGAGGTATGAATACTGCTTTGTCCACCACTTATACCGTCCTTGCTTTCAGTAGGCAACCACTAAAATAAGGCAAACAATACTTTCCAAATGCCATTTTCATTGCTATTATAGTACATTACCTCTGTATATTAGCAGCACCGGCTATAACATACACAAGTTGCACCATAGGAGGTGCAACTCAGTGTAATCAACAATCCTGAGAACTCTGACTACAGCCCAGACTAAGTGAATGTGGTGTTAACTGCTTACAAGTAGAGTTTCAATCTGATATCCACTTCCAGGCTGGCAATGAGAATCACGTACTGCACTGCTTTCACTTGCAAAAAAAGATGGAGCTGGCAGAGCTTACTGAGAACTGGGTGCTGCGGTGAGGCACAGGAGGGGTGTGTGGCTGGCTCCTTTTTTGTTTTTACATATACTACTTTAGTAAACTAACTACCAGGACTACAGTTCTTTTTTACTGTACTGTTGTGCTTAGCCCATTGTTTTCATTAATTGTGGTTTTACCATCCATCTCATACTGTATATCAGGCATTACAGTAAAATACCAATGCACCGGTTATAAGCGATGGAGACTCTAGCTAAATGTGACACAAAGTGTTCTGAGGTAAAAGGGAAGTTTAGAATGGCTATCACTGTAATCTGTGGGAGTAATCTGTTTAATCAAGTTGGAGTCCTGTTAGTAAATCCTCTCAGTAATCAATTTGGTTCTACTGTAGGGTTACAAAGTGGAGTCAATATGCTTCAAGTTGTTGATGAAGGTGGAAAAGGCACAGAATAGGAATTAGTTATAGGCAGCCTAATCATACAGCTGACCAAAATGAAGTGCTGGAAAATTAACTTAGGAAGGTAGTGAGCCAGGGAAGCATTTTAATATTAGGTTACTTCAACTTCCCAGAAAAAGACTGGAACAAACTGGAGGAAAAGATCCAGAAAGACCAGTAGTTTGTAGATGTTTTGCGATACTGCTTCTTTACCCACTGTGTGTGGGGTGCAACTTGGGAGGAAGTAGGGCTGTGCTGAATGTGGAGTTCCAACAGCAGAATTTGTGCAGAAAGCCAATTCTAAATGACAGAATAATTTTCTATGAATCACATAAACCACTGAATAATATTTTGTGGATTATGGAAAAAAATCCATAGTTTATGTAAACTGTGGATTACTGATCCATGAAACCCATTTCACATGTGAAATATTGATATCCCACTACAGAAGGAATTCCACAGAAGTTTTTGAAATTCCATGGAATTCCATTCTGTTGAAATTTGATCAATCTGTACAGCACTAGGAGGATGCTATCTTAGACCTCTTAATATTCAGCTTAAGGGGTGGCGTGGCTTGGCTCCTACGGAGATGGCCACTTGAAATCAGTGCTCTATCACCCGAGGTTTAACATCGCTTATTTACACATATATATATATATATATATATATATATATATATATAAAACAATATTTTCAGGTGTAGAGGATGTAAACATTCCTAAAGTGATCAGGTACAGTTTGTATTATTCTTTAAATGCTGATCTTGCATGAGGAGTCCGCAATTCGACCTACCTTCTCAGCTGAGCATGGCACACAACAGGGATGCATAATCCTCTAAAGGCCTCAATATGCAACAAGTAAATGAAATATTTGTGACCCTCATGTAGCGCATGGCCGAGGTAACTATGGCTTCTAACAACACTATGCTGGCATTACAGCAGATCGACACCAGAATCAGCAACTGAGGCAAAAGTCAGCACTAACATGGATGCCATTGACTCTCTCATGGTGATTATATGTGATCAGGAGCAGGCTATCCAGACACTTCAACTTAGAATGGACGATATTGAAAATAGAAGCCGGCACAACAATCTCAGGCTTGTCAGATTCCCTGAAACTGCAGAGAGGGGGAATCCCCTTGAATTTCTCTATGATGTCTTACCAGACAATTTGTAACATGAAATGCCTCCTGGCTTTACAATCGAATGTGCACACAGAATGTTGAACCCACCACCCAAGTCCGGGGACAGACCTAGGCTGATTATGGCCAGGATCCTTAATTTCGCAGACAAAGAATGGATCTCCACTAGATCTTGGGAATTGGAACCCTATCTTGGCAAGGACAGAAAATCCTTATTTTTCAAGAGTATTTCCACCATCTGGCAAACCACAGGAAGGTGTATACAGAGACTTGGTGATGGATGCACTTCCTGGGAATCAGATTCTCTCTCTGATACCCTGCCATGATGCGCCTCAATGTTAATGGCACACTGATCTTCTTCTCATCTCTGAAGGTCCTCATGGACTACCTAAACTGGAACTGGCCTACTAGCTCAAGGAAGCAGTCCCCTGAACATCACTCTACTGTTCCAGACAGCATCCAGAAATCTAGTTTGCTAAACAACACACAAAATGGTTAGGAGGATTATTGCCCCAGTTTTAACGTTACAGGAGCAGTCCAAGGTCTCTATGCCAGATCCTGAAAGAGGCAACAATTGGGTCACCATACTAAGAGAAGCCATCTTCAGGAACGCCTGTTTGACTCATCTCAGTAGAGACAGAACATTCCAGGCCCCTGTTACACTATAAAGTGTACTTTTGCTTCTCCTAATTGCTATGAGCCCTTAGCTGATGATTAACAGGCTGAGACAGGGGGCTTTCCTGATTATCCAGAGCAGGAGATGGTGCTTGAGGCTTCTGCACTGGAAAGTGAACTGCAGACTATAACTGCTGAAAATATCTCTGGCACAGACTCCACTCCATTTTCTCCAGCAACAGAAACAGCTGCTTCGGGACCACAGCAGATGATATCACAAGCTGCCAGAACTGTTAAGGCTCCATCAGCGATCTCACCACAGGACCCTACTTAGATAAGTGTCTTTAAAATTTTTCTTACAATCAGGGCCAGGGTATAGGCTTAATGAGGTTAGATCCCCTTCTTAGTGCTTATATTTTGAAACTAAACAACCACTTTTCTGAGCTTAGGCAATCCATTATGTAGCCTAATACCTTGATCCTGTTTATTTGAGAGGAGTTTGCTGAGACAATGCCAATGTTATTGCTACTATTTTCTGGGCTTGCCTAAGGACTGGTGTGGAAATATAGCGGTTGTATATTTGAACACATTGCTATATGTAACCCCCTTATTACCCGGGGTTACTAGAATCCCAGTAAGACCTTGAGGTAGGCAGGGAAGGCAGCTTGTGAAACTCCAGTTAAATGGATTTCACACTATCTCACTCTGTTCTCAGTCTCAGCTGAGACTGAGGGATGACATCACCATAGAACTCTCGCAGCTGCATGAGCCACACTGAAATACTGCAGTTGAAAGTTAGGATGGAATGTTGGGGATTTTTGAACAGAGTCTGTGTGCAGTCTTGAAGAGAAGAGCAGCACAGCAGTCTGGTTGTAGGTTCTCAGATCCTTAAGCTCTGTTTTACAGCTACTGTAAGGGAGGTGTGTGTTTCCACCGAAAGAGGAACACAGTAAGCTGATTGTGAAGTGGTGGAGACCTCTGTTACTGGTCCATGTGCCCCATCCCTGAGGGGATGGGGGTGGAAAGATTTGCCTGTCTTCCAGGGGCAACCCTCTTGGTTCCAGCTAAGGAAGAAGCTGCCTTATTTCAAGTTGTGCTGCGGCACCAGAAGCTGTGGGAGAGAAATTCCTATGAGGAATCACCTGTGGGGCACCTGCAACCAAAGGGTGAGTTCGCTCTGACATAGGGCCAAAGTTTTTTCACCTGAACTGTTGGAACATGGGGATTAGACTACTTAATTTGTAGGAGGTCTAGTATAATAGACATTGCCGGTTAATTCAAGTAGGTTCAAGTCCAGCACAAAGAGTAAAGTAAAGTGGGGATTGGACTGCTTAATCAGTGGGAGGCCTACAGCAATGGGCTAAGCCGAGTAAAAGTATGTTCAAGTCCAGCACAATGGGAAAGCAAGACAAGTAGAGGAAATGTGTCATACATTTAGCTTTAATCTACATTGCCAAGCTTTACAGAATGAGATGTTTAATGTCCAGAGAAATGGCTGGGTATGAATTGTGGAAGCGAGAGGTGGGAGACCCCCCATCAGTAGTAACCAAATTCACCTCTATGGATTTGCTCTGTGGCACCTTTACTTTCTCTCGGGTACTTGGCCAGTGCCTGAGGAAAGTACCCAGATGTGGGATTAAAAGGAGAACTCCCTGATAGAGCTGAGGTGCTCTTAGGTGGTTTAGGGAGCCATCAGAACATGTTTCCTTGACATAAGGAAGGTGTCCGAGTGGCCAACAAGGAAGCTGAACCTGGGAATCCCAGATAGTGTACAAGTTCGGGCTATGTACCCCAAGCAGCATGCAAGTCCAGGCTGTGTGCCTGGTGGGTTCAGAGCCTGAGGGCTGAAGTGTTGAAGAAGTGTTCTTGATTCTCTTAATCTGCATTACCAGAAGTGTAGCCCTGTGGGGGTCCGCCTATGCTTTGTTTGTTCTGTTTGGATGTGAATAAAGCCACACTTTAGAATCCCATTCCTGGTATTGGACATTACAGTTATTGCTTCCTGTGTTTGGAGTTACTTGGGTACCCCTGTGCAGAGTAGCCAAACCTAGCCCTTGTGCCAAGTAACCTATTCCTCCCTGAACCCAGTCCCCACCTGGTACTGCTGTCAGATTCAAACAGCATACCACCTGTTGTTTGCAAAGAGACAGGGGTGGGGGGCTTACAAAATTGAGGCACCGCTGGGATTTTAAATTTAGGGAGGAAAGGTGCTCGGGCGAGGGGCTAACATTTTGGTTATCTGGCAGCGGGTAGCCCAAAAAAGCTGAAGCAAGGTTAACTAATGTGTCGCTGTGTGCTGTTGTCCATGTGCTGCTGCTAAATGTCAACTGTTTACTAAGGAGCAGTAAAGCCTGAGAGAGTATGCTCTTGTCCTGCATCAAAAATGACAGTGTTTTGCCAGCTTTTAAAAAACTGTTGTGACAAAGAAAAGTGTGGAAGACTAGGGGTAGAAAAAGAAAAATTCTGCCCTGGACGTTGGAAATGCTTTCTAGTGAACTGAGAGACTTGCTGTGTTAATGGCCATGACAAATGGTTGAAATGGGCTCCCGCAGTGTAGTCAGTTTGGAAAAAAAAAAGTGGTTTTGCAGTTTAAATTTGCCTGCTCAATGGTCGCCGTGAGGAGAAGAGCACTCATGAGGGAAAGAGGCTCATTTGCATGGCGTTGTGTGATTGGTGAGACTGCAATCAGTCGCGCCCCCAAGCCAGCTCTACAGAGACTGCCCAGCATTCGAGAGGGATTGTGAGTGTAGTGCGCATACTGGCTTACTGGAGGAGCATCACGGTGACTGAAAGTGCTGTAAAAGTTCAAAAAATGGACTTTTCTGTCTAAATTTGGGCTCAACCCACATCTCGATCGACTGGATTGTGAGTGTGGTGTTCGGAGGGACGATCAGCAGGACTGCCAACCCGCTTCTGTCCCGAGGCCTCCAAGACTGGCTGCAGGCCATTTTCTATCGCAGCAAACAGCTACTGATAACAGTGAGTACCAACAGAAATAATTGCTCAAACAAGTGATTTTTGCCAGAAGCCAGCTGAATCTGTGTGCAGCAGTGTAATCGCTTTGCAATCAAAGACTGTGTTAAGTTTTTATGAGCAAAAGCAAGCCTGTTAAGCCATTGACTGTGAGCATAGTTATGGGATCAGCGTCAGAGTAAAGTTTCAAAGCCATGAGAGAGACTGTGAGTTGTATCAATATATGCAGCAAGAGTTACAGGTAATCCTGTGCTTGAAATACTGAGGCTTTAAGGGACTGTGAGCTAGAGTAATGTCTTCAGCAAGTGAAAAGTCTGTGGTAAATCATATAAATGTGCCAGAAAAAAAACAGTGCAAGTTTGTGCAGTTTTGAGCAAAGTTATCAGTAGAGTGTGTAAATCGGATGCGCAGTGGCTTGACCCAATGTCAGAATGTTGATGCATAGGAGTGCTGTTGCCGCCATTACAGGGTAGGGTAGTAATGTAAACACATCAGCACAGGAGCCATTTTAAAAGTAAAAGAAAGTGTTCAGTGATGTGGGACTTTCAATAACAGTAAGCGTTTGTTTGTTTTTCTTTGCAGTCATGGCCTCACGATCAGCCCGCTACCCGGCTACTGGTAGCAGCAGAAGTAAACAAGTTAAGGGACATTGAGAGGTGTTACTATGGAGGACAACTGCCTCCTCATGTGGTGATTCCTGGATACCCAGTGCAAGTGTGCTTAATATACTTAAATGCTGGAAGGGACGTCTTCATGGTACCTCACTATTCAGGGTGCTTAGAGAAATACAGCTTGTTTAAAGCACCCAAGATTTGTTCCCACATGGACAAAAGTTCAAGAATCTGCAGTTGGCAGCACACAGCACCAGGTGGAGCCTGTTAGAGAAGGCCCCTCGGGGTAGTGTGGCACAAAGCTAGAGGGTGCAGATTTGCAGACAGAACAATATGCTGATGTTTCGGATGCTGGATCGCAGAGAGACAATTCAGGTAGAGCATCAGTAGACCCTTGGAGAGGGGAGCCTAGCCCAAGTCTCACAGGAGAAGATGAGATGAGGGAGGCTTTTGAATGGGAAGTATCGACCTCCACACCCAGTGAAGAATGGATAGTCTCAGGAGTGAGGACGACTGCTCACTCCTGGGCACAGATTCTCAGTGAGGAAGAAGAAGAAGAGAGGGAACCTATGTGGCCTTGTGAAAAAGGAACGAGTACACAACCTCAAGCTCCTGCCTCAGAGGAATGCATGGAAGAGAGTGGTGATGCCACTGCTCTGGCTGTGCAAGAAGAAGAAGCCAGGGGTCCATTTTTTGTCTCGTTGAGAATGCATAGCTGGCAGAACCAGGACTGGCCACCCCAAGCCAGGCCAGAGGTCTCAAGTTGACCAAAGCTAGTAAAGAGGAAAGACTGGTTCATAGGAAGGCGAATGAAATCTATGGGATGTCCTTTCCTACCTTTCCTTGGAGAGGCTGGGATGAGATTGAGAACAGCAGGAAATCCTGGATTTGGGCTGAAGCAATGAAATGTGTGCATTCTGGTGCAAACAAGCATGTCAGGAACAGAATGTTTCACCAAAAATACAGCCAGTGGAAAAGAGGCAGGACACTGTTAATGGACACTGTTCAAATAGTGGATGGAGAGGGATGTGAAACCTTTCATAGTGTGAATTATGTGCACTCAGATGGGGTGATAATTCAAGCTCCTAACCCGTTGTGCTATTGGTCACAATGCAAAGACCTCCCTGCAAATGTGCCCATGCCTACCAACTGGAAAGCAGAGCAGTGGTAGCCAGTGCTGCCACTCCAGCCATTGCAGTGCCTTTGTTGTTCCACCAGTATGGATGTCCAGGACTCAGGTGCCCCACATTCATCAGTTCTACAGTGTACTGACTTTCCAGAATCCATTGACTGGCCCACCAGATGACTTCAGATCCAGAGAGGACACCAGCCCAGCTGTATCCTGATTCATCGCCTGGTAACCGGATGATGTCAGACCAGCTGTTTTCCTTTTGTTCCTGTTCCAAGATTCTATCTCCAGAGATGATATCAACCCAGCAGTTTCCAGATGTGCCCTTCTGTCGTTGCCGGAAGATGTCTGCCCAGCTGTATTGGAAGAGTGCTGCCAGGGAGAGTCTTCGGCCGAGGACCAGGTCGGCGTTTTGTTCATTCTACAAGGGACTGGTAAGTCCAAACTTTTCTATTCTTATGACATTGCAGTACACACCCTACACTAGCAGACTCCAGATGTGTGAACTGTCCTCAAAGACTGTCCCCTTCGGGACTTTGGCCTGCTAGAACTGTGCTTCACCGGGCTCCGGCCCAGGAGAGACTCTTTAATGGACTAGCCTTCAGGCACTGTGGTCACTAGATGGGACTTTTAGGGCACTCCATCCCCCAAATGTGTATTGTAAATAAATCATTGTTTTTCTACTGTTTTCTAATGTTTATACTGTTTTTCTACCTTTTCTAAAAAAAATATATATTTTGGGGATTCTCCAGTGTTTTGATGGTAGGGGTTTAGATAGACTGTGTATGCAGATTAGGAGTGTGTGTGTTGTCTTTCTTTTTTCTTGCAGGTGTTCCTGAAGAAGGTAGAAGAGAAGACAAGAAGAGGAGGAGGGACTCATCAGAATTCCTCACTAGTACTTTAGTGTGTAGTATTTAAAGTACTGTTGTTGTTGTTGTTACTGTATAGTAACCCTTTTCTTCCACAGGTATGGTTGTGGGGGAGTGAGGGAGTAATGCAATGGTATGGTATTAGCTCTTGGTGTGTGGTTGCATGGTGCCCAAGGTCGGGGAGGTCCACTGTTTGTTTGGTTTTGGGGTTTCAGTTAAAGGCAGATAGGTTTTCCCTAGAGGGCTAGGGGGGATAGACAGGCTGTGGCCCTCACCTGCAGTAGGGGTTGCAGTACTGATCTATTAGGGCTATGCTCTGGGCAGTTCTACTGGAGCCACTAGGTACCCATAGTCAGCGGGTAGAGTAGAGACTGATGCATCAGCCAATGGCATCTAGGCCCTTACTGTTGTCTGCCTGTGCTGGCACATGGTAGGGGAGAAGGTAGCGCTACCTCCCTGTAGTCAACACATGGGGCGAGATGGCCTAAGCCGGGTAAATAATGACTGCGGACAGTCATTTTCCTGGCCCAGGGTGAGTGTAACCCCCTTGTTACCCGGGGTTACTAGAAACCCAGTAAGACCTAGTGGTAGGCAGGGAAGACAGCTTGTGAAACTCCAATTAAATGGGTTTCACACTGTTTCACTCTGTTCTCAGTCTCAGCTGAGACTGAGGGATGACATCACCATAGAACTCTCGTAGCTGCATGAGCCACACTGGAATGCTGCAGTTGAAAGTTAGGATGGAATGTTGGGGATTTTTGAACAGAGTTTGTGTGCAGTCTTGAAAAGAGGAGCAGCATAGCAGTCTGGTTGCAGGCTCTCAGAGCCTTAAGCTCTGTTTTAGAGCTACTGTAAGGGAGGTGTGTGTTTCCACGGAAAGAGGAACACAGTAAGCTGATTGTGATGTGGTGGAGACCACTGTTACTGGTTCATGTGCCCCATCCCTGAGGGGATGGGGGTGGAAAGGTTTGCCTGTCTTCCAGGGGCAACCCTCCTGGTTCTGGCTAAGGAAGAAGCTGCCTTATTTCAAGTTGTGCTGCGGCACCAGAAGCTGTGGGAGAGAAATTCCTGTGAGGAACCTGCAACCAAAGGGTAAGTTCGGTCTGACATAGGCCCTAAGTTTTTTCACCTTAATTGTTGGAACGTGAGAATTGGACTTCTTAATTTGTAGGAGGTCTAGTATAATAGACATTGCCAGTTAATTCAAGTAGGTTCAAGTCCAGTACAAAGAGTAAAGTAAAGTGGGGATTGGACTGCTTAATCAGTAGGAGGCCTAGAGCAATGGGCTGAGCCAAGTAAAAGTATGTTCAAGTCCAGCACAATAGGAAAGCAAGACAAGTAGAGGAAATGTGACATACATTTAGCCTTAATCTACATTGCCAAGCTTTACAGAATGAGATGTTTAATGTCCAGAGAAATGGCCGGGTATGAATTGTGGAAGTGAGAGGTGGGAGACCACCCATCAGTAGTAACCAAATTCACCTATACGGATTTGCTCTGTGGCACCTTTACTTTCTCTCAGGTACTTGGCCAGTGCCTGTGGAAAGTACCCAGATGTGAGATTAAAAGGAGAACTCCCTACTAGAGCTGAAGTGCTCTTAGGTGGTTTAGGGAGCCACCAGAAAATGTTTCCATGACATATGGAAGGTGTCCGAGTGGCTGGCAAGGGAGCCGAGCCTGGGAATCCCAGTTAGTGTACAAGTTCGGGCTGTGTACCCAAAGCAGCATGCAAGTCCGGGCTGTGTGCCCGGTGGGTTCAGAGGCTGAGGGCTGAAGTGTTGAAGAAGTGTTCTTGATTCTCTTAATCTGTGTAACCCCCTTACAAATAGGGGTTTCTGAAAGCCTTCCCAGAGCGTGCCTAAAATGATCCCTGCCTAACTGGTGCTCTGCGCAATGCCACCTAAATGTGGGTGTTGTGAGTGCTTCCAAAGCCTCTAGTACTGTCTCTTTAAGCGCTGCCTGCTCGCAGGCTCCAGCGGGTTGGTATGGGGGGGAATGGTGTTTCCCTGTTCGAATCCCACCTGAGCTGCAGTAAAATCGCTCCCATTTGGCAGTCGCTATATGCACAGGGAGAGCCTTTTTGAAAGATGTAACTGTTTGGGCATAATTAGTTAGACTGTTGGTGGGGGTTACAGTTTGTCTAACCTACTTCTTCTACAGCTGGGACTGTGTGTGCTGTGCCCCTCCATTTTGGACCACTACTTTCTGAAGGGTCCAATAGGGGTAGGGGGTGTCCCAAATGGAGTAACTGGTGACCAACCAGAATTAAGGGTCTCTAGGGAGCCGGCGGACCAATGAAGATACAGCTAGTAATTGTGGGAAGTGAAGGCTAGACCATTGCGCCTTTTTCACACCACTGAGGGCAAGATTAAGTGACTGGCATCTGTAGCCAGCCAATGGGATCAGGTGGCACCCGAGCTGAGAGGATTTCCCCACACTGCCAAGGGGCAGAGAGGCTGTGGCTGTGAATGAGGAAGGAGTTTTCATGCAGGAAGTGCGTGAGAGGTCGGAGGTGGCCATTTGAATAGCCGGCGAGCTTTGGACTAAATCCGCAGGGCAGCAGTCAGAGGAGGCTGTGTAAAAGCACAGCTACCTATCAGGCTCACCCTGTAGAGGACTGGAGAATCTGCTGAATCATGCTCGGTCTGTCAGGAAGGTGAAGCTGCAGTGAGACTCCCGAGTAGCTGTGTGTTCGGTTGGGCCACAGGAGCAGCTGTCTGGTATGGTACCCCTCTGTTGTTTTCCATATAAATGTGTGGAGAAGTATCTGAAGTTCAGGCTCAGCCCTGTGAGTGGTGTGAGAGCGGTTTTCTTCTGGAGTTGTGAGTACTAAAGCAGGGTAGCTCCCTGTTACATGTTTCTAGCAAGGGCAAGATCTTCAGGTTGCTTTGCTGACTGCACTAACTGCGCCTACTGGGCTCCATCTAATCTTTATAGGAACTAAACGCTCGTTTGTGTCAGGGCCCCAACCAGCTGCATCGAGGAACTAGCCTTTAGGGCTTGGGTACCCATAGACAGCAACTTATAGGTTAGGCCTGTGCACAGAGCCCTAGGTAGATACTCATATATTGTAGCGGTAAGCCAATCACCCTGATTCCCCCTGGTCCTTGTTATTTCTGCTTAAATAAATCAGATTGCTTGTTTTGTAAAAGTACACTGGCTAGTTTGTGTATTAATAGTGACCTACTGCACAGTGAATATTGTATAACTGTACCTTACTTTCCAGGGGGTCCCCAGAGTGAGCTGAGTGGTTTGAGCCGGGGGGTAAGTGTCTATGATAAGGACACTGCAACTAAACTGTGTGAGCCACTAGTGGGAAGAAAGGGGGTTTGCAGCAATCCAGAGGGCTGTGACCAAATCAGTCTCGACTGTTCTAACCCCAACCTCTGGGTGGAGGCACCCGCCAACAGATCTGGGCCCCTCACCCTGTTACAGTTAAGGCAGGCAGGGGTAGTAGCCCTTAGGATAGCACTCCTTGGGGGTTACATCTGCATTACCAGAAGTGTAGCCCCGTGGAGGTCCATCTATGCTTTGTTTGTTCTGTTTGGATGTGAATAAAGCCACACTTTAGAATCCCATTCCTGGTATTGGACATTACAGTTATTGCTTCCTGTCTTCAGAGTTACTTGGGTGCCCCTGTGCAGAGTAGCCAAACCTAGCTCTTGTGCTGAGTAACCTATTCCTCCCCGAACCCAGTTCCCACCTGGTACTGCTGTCAGATTCAAACAGCATACCACCTGTTGTTTGCAAAGAGGCAGGGGTGGGGGGCTTACATATATATTGCACATCCTGTTTTGAAGAAGGGGGGATGAAAACTCCTTTGCACACCCTTATATTTCACTAGTGTTGGTAGGGATGGTAGTTACTCCCTTATCATACTGCATATCTCTCTCATAACATAAGGCCTTTCAGCCCTGAGCCTCATAGGACAAGGTGGCATATGCACTGATCCCTGACAGTAGGACAGTGGCCTTATAACTTAGTCAAGGCGCTCCTATTCATCCCCCCTTCCTCTGCTTTCCCCTTGCGGGATACTTGTCAAACTCTAGCAAAAGGAAAGCACTGAAGTAAAGGCTGTATTTATTACTTATGCCTTTTATTGAACCATACTACTCCCCCTTCTCCCAGGAGTCATACTCCCTTGTACTGTTGCTCTCAAGACTTAGACTGATACAGGTGTAAAAGTCTCCATATGTAATACCCCGGGTTGGCAAGGCTCATATTGACCTAGCCAAACCCTCCATGATATAAAACTTCAATCATTAGCCAAGACGGTGCTAGTATTACTTCAAAGGCATTTGGTCACCCCCTTTCCAACTGGCGAGTAGGTAAGGTCTCGGAAGATTATATATCCTTGACCTGCCATACCTACTATGTCCACTGCACAACATTGCCCTCTCACTGTAAATAGTTATGTACTTATCAGTGTTTGTTTTTTACTGTTCACGCCATATGTACTGTGGTCTATATCTGGGTCAAAGAGAAGACATCTTTTCAGCACCACATGCCACCTCTTAGCCTGGCCCTCTGAGAAATTGCAACCACATCTAATAAATATATGTTCCCTCCTATCCCTGCTAGACAAGTTAACACCTTTTCCAATGTCATGCACCTTTCTTAACAATATTTTCTGCCCCTCTTTTGACTATGGCTGATATATCATTTGTTACATGGAACGTCAGGGGGCTTAACTCTCCCTCTAAATGGAAAAAGGTGTTAATGCATTTGAAACGATTAAAAACTCAGGTTACTTTTTTACAAGAAATAAAGCTTAGGCAAGATCAGTTACTTGGTGAAAGACTGGGTGGGGAAAGAGGTTCATGCTAGTGCACCTACAAAGAAAAGAGGTTTGGTCATTCTCCTACATAAGTCCCTCCCATGGTCTATCTTAAGAAGTAAATCTGACCCACAGGGAAGGTGGGTGATTGCTCTTCTCAACACCCTTAAGGGCCACATTCTATTAGCAAATATATACACTCCCAATGAAGATAATCCCTCCTTATTTCTTGATTTAACCACCAGAATTAAGGACATGACAGAGGATGACACTCCCATACTAATGGGGGGTGATTTTAATCTTATGATGGTCCCGGTGATGGACAGAAGTAATCAAGGAAAAGAGACTCATACTAGGGGAGCACAACCTCTCTCACAATTAAGTATTGAGTTCAAGCTGGTTGATATCTGGCGCACCATACATCCCAAAGACTAAGACTATGCCTTCCAGTCTGATGTACATGGCACATTTAGCCTATTAGAATTCTGGCTCATTTCCCAGTCTATTACTCAATCTGCTCTGAACTCTCACATTCTCCCTACCATCATCTCAGACCATACCCCAGTCCAACTGACACTTTCCTTGAGTATCCCGACACCCCACTCCCCCACTTGAAGGCTTGACCTTCTCCTTATACAAGACCCTAAATTCATAGAATGGCCTAAATCCGAAACTAAGTTGTTTCTGCAGGAGAACCCTATTTCATTCACTTCTGCACAAACCACGTGGGAAGCATATAGAGCTAATATGAGGGGTAAAATAATAGGGCATGCTACATACAGAAGAAAGAAAAGGGCAAAAGAGATGACAAGACTGGAAGGTGCATTAGCTAATGCTGAGCAGGCGTTCAAACAGAGTCCCTCCCCATCTTATATTCTGCACATAGTCACCAGGTTATCGTGCTGCAAATGCAGCTCAGTGAGCTTATATCTAGGAAAACTGATCTGGTTCTTCTTAGAATAAGAAACACATATTGGGAGGGAGGGGATAAAAGTGGGAAAATATTGGCATATCAAATTCGTAAACAACAAGCAAACAGACACATAGCAGGACTTAAAGATTCCTGGTCAGGGCCAGTCAGAACACACCCTCAAGAAGTGAATACTATTATAGCAGAGTTACTCCCGATTATACACCTCTTCTAGGGCAGAGTCCAGACTAGAAACACTTAAATTTCTTGAGACCGTGCACACCCCTAAACTTTCCAGCACTCAACAGGAATCCCTTGAAGGGCCACTAACTCCAAAGGAGATCTCTGAGGCCTTGCACTCTCTTAAAAAAGGGAAAGCCCCAGGCAGAAATGGTTTTCCAGTGGAATTCCTCCAAGCCATAGCATCCCTTATTACCACCCTACTTTCCCAGGTCTTTGTCGAATCTGAAAATCATGGTAAGCTCCCATGTACCCTACGAGAGGCAATAATCACTGTACTTCCCTAGAAGGGAAAAGACCCCAATGAGCCAGCCAGCTATCATCCTGTATCGTTAATTAATTCTGATAGTAAGGTATATGCCAAAGACTTGGCCAATAGGCTGAACCCCCTATTACTGTCCCTGATTCACCCTTCACAGTTTCTGATTTGTGAAAAGTAGGTACAGTACTGACCACCTATGAACGCTTCCCAATCTCATTTATAAAGTTAAGGACTTAAACTCCCTTGCTGTGGCTTTAGCAATAGATTTTGAGCAAGCATTTGCTTCTGTTGAGTGGGATTATCTTCTTGCTACCTTGGAACATTTTGGTTTTGGCCCCCATTTCAGAGCAGCAATAACAGCTATATATACCTCTCCCCTAGCTAAGGTACTAACCAACTCAACAATGTCTGAACATTTTAGCCTTCTTAGGGGCACCAGGTAGGGTTGCCCCCTTTGCCCTCTCCTGTTCATTTGCCCTCTCCTGTTCATTTTAGCAGTTGAGCCTCTTGCAGCAGCAATCCTACAAAACCCTCATATTGTGGGGATAAGTGTAGACAGTCCCATTACTCAACTCTCATATACTCAGATGTCCTGCAGGTCCTTCTTGGAGATGCTCAAAACTCCATCCCCCCATTGCTTAATCTCCTAAATAAATTTACATGCATTTCTGTACTTAAAATAAATGAAACTAAAACAGAAATTCTGACCTCTTAATGCATTCTGCTGCCCACAGAGTACACCCTGCTCAGGCCTTAAGTGGGCACAAGACACTATCACCTACCTGGGCATCAAAGTAGGGCAAATGTAGACAAATGGTGAGAAAATAACTAAGGGCCATTAATATCTGACTGTAAAGAAGAACTAGACTGGTGGACTCAATTACATCTAACTATGGCAGGCAAGATAGCTGCTTTTAAAATGTCCATGGCCCCCTAATTTTTTCATATGTTCTCACATATACCCTTAAAGTGATTAACCAAGTTTTGATATATGAACGCATATACTGCAAGGTGACTGCATATAGAACTGATTCACAATGTATTTTGATAGATGCATAGCCTATTTTAGCAAATTAAATCAGGTTTTCATCCTCACAAACCAGGAAGTGTCATTTTGTATATAGGAGCCTGTATTTGGTGACCTCTGACGCTCACTACCTTTGCAATGTCACCACAGGGAGATCTGTGCTCTGCAATTAAAATTAATTCTTGGTCACAGCAGTTCTGTCTTGATAACAGAGCTCTTGGTCGCAGCATGCAGCACAACAACAGCAATATCAAACAGTTCATTTTCAGGGTCCAATGATGAAAGCATTATGTTGTCCTGCACTAACAGTGATCTTTTGGACACTGACATAGTGCCACAATTTGACTGCTACTGCATAGTAGATCCCCATAGGGATGACCCTATGACAGCAGCGAGAATGATGTAGGCAGTATCTCAGGCAGTCACAGCAGTAGTCCCGATCCATTCCAGTACAGCAGTGAGAGCAGACTTAGCAACACGAACTGTTAATATTGTATTTTGCTACTTAGTGCTACAGTTTGGTTCCTGTCATTGCTGTCATTGTACTGTGCAAAATCGAGGTATGGTGTATGTTCTGTTACTCCCAGCATTGATGTGCCCACACAAATGCTAGTGAAAGTACCCTGGGTTTTTACATTTCTTTTTTTTGGTGGGGGGGATTGCTTTCCCTATGCCAAAGAGTTGTTGGCCACTCCAGCTTGACACTGAGAGCACGGCTCAATCTGGTGGCATTGCTTGAGCAGGATAAATGGCTCACAATTTGTCCAAATCCAATTTTTCCAAATTCTTCAACTGGTACTAGTTAGTAGTGACCTCCCACCAACTGATTTATCAGTCACTCACTCTGATGGAGCACAGGGTGGAAATTACAAGCAGGTACCTTGTACCCCAGCTACTCCAAACCCCCCAGCTGCACACATACACTTAGAAAAATGCTGCAGCATAGAACTTTTATTATCTGTAAATTATTTATACTGTTTGGGTCTGTCTTTGCCCTAGTGCCAACTGGTCTATGCTATAGCTTTCTTCTCTGTGTATGTGTGTGTTTGGGGGTGGGGTTCTGCTTGTACTTTCCCCTTTAGAGGTATCAGTGATTGAGTAACGTGTTGAAGTCACCGGTTCCCCTGTTTACGGCATGTTGTAAATTTAAAACTACAAATTATTGCACCAGCTTTGTGTTACCTCTAAGCGCTCAGGAACTATACAGACTGCAGCTGTCATTAGTATCTGCATAAGCATCTGTAATACCATCCTGGCATTGGTTTATTGCCGCTACGTGTGTGCCTCCAGGTGCATTATGAATTGAGCAAAAAATACACAGTACAGTCAGTGATCATCCCCAACCCCCCAAGGTTAAAAATGACACTGCCAATACCCTTCTCATGGAGAAAGAGACCGCATTTATGTTTAGATAGCCTAAGTACTGTTTGCTTGCTCCACTACAAAAAGGGACATATCCTTGTGGTAGGTACTCAAGTGTTAGACTGTATTTGAACCACCCTTCCTCACTTATGTCACCATACTTCATTACCACTCCGGTCTGTGTCAAGCCGTTTGTGTTTTCCCATTTTTTCCATTACAGTGGATCTCTGATGCACATGCGTAAAGTGTACAGCAAATACAACAGATGCTGCACTATACTGTCTCCCATGTCTTACTGATGTCATGGTGCATTGTGTAGACTCCCTGCATTCATTGCGGTGTAGCCCATACTTTGGTTCAGACATTATTCCCTAAGTATGCCGAACTGACTAGCACACTTTGCAATATAACACCATAGAAGCCATACATTGGTACCACAGTGTTGGGAGAGGATGGCAACTGCAGTCTCTTCTTTTGCTGATGCTCCGTAGCACATACAATGATGCTATAATCCTAATTATAAATAAAGACTGTATGTTAAAATGTTAAAAAACTAAGTGTTTTTAATTTTGAGATACACTGTAAACTATGTACAGTATAACTATGTGCAGTATATAACTGATTTTATTGCATTCGTTTATAAACTTAGTGAGGAGCTGGCAAGCTGGAGAAACAATTCAGTGCACCATGTCCCTTTATTCATGCACATCTAAGTATACTTTGGTGATCAGTGTTATGGTGCTTGCATGAGAACACCAAATGAGCCCAAGAAAACAAAGGAGCACAAGAAAAAATATAAACTGTCTATAGTGATGGTGACAATCAGAAATGCAATAGCAAAGGCAGTTTACTGAAGCAATCACAGTGGAAGCAGCACTTGCCAAAAATACACAGTTTATTGCACTGTTCTCCTGGGATTGGACTGTGAAGCTCAGTGCTTATACTCTTGCTGCACATTACAATTCTGAACTGTTGAAAAAGTCATCCATTTAACACAGACCTCTATGTACCAATACTGAAAAGCTTACTTCAATTTATAGATCTGCCCAGTTCAAAAGTCGTCCTTTTGTGTCCCAATACGGTACAGATTACAGTTCCACTCAGTTAAAAAAATGTATTTTTTATACAGACTTGTTGTTATAATTATGTATTTGCAGCACTTATTAAAACTGTAACACTGTACTCAAGCAATGTAGATTGTGATGTTCCTAGAACCGATGGACCTAGGACACAGAGCTTAGTCAGATGAGTAAAATTGAAAATCAGGAGAAATCACCACTTCTGCAATCCCAAAAGCAAGTATAACAGCTGCCAATATAACAATCAGTTTCAGTCATCAGTGCTGTAATTTTTGCCAGTTCAGTTTTAGATCTGCACTCACTGAGGCTGGATCCAGAGAAGATGAATGAATGAGCAGTGAGAAAGGTGCAGTAGGAACACCTTCCCTGTGCTGATGTCACTCATGCATGTGGATGCACTGCTCATGTGCGAACTTCAAACAAAGAAAAAAACATGCAGAGACAAATGTGGCACAAAACTGTTAAAAAACTAAGCATCTGAATATATTTAATACTTAACTTCAGGGCAGCAGAGCTTTGCATCACTCAATGAAGGGAAGGTGATCTGCAAACATAACATCGGGGGAAGTTGATAAATCACTTTAATCTTACCCACGCTCTGGTAGAAAATAGACAAGATGATCGGCTCCTTTCTTTGGGGCATGGGTAGACCCCAATACAGCTGTAACACCCTTAGAGGTCACTGGAAACAAGGAGGATGGGGGCTGCCGTGGATGGAGGGATATAAGACAGCCTTTAAATGCTTTCAGTCTTTACACTGGTTTCACTCTAAGTCATAAGAGACTCCCCAATGGCTGGAGATAGAACAGTACGTAGCCAATACACCCCTTCTAACTTCTCTGCTCAGCCTGGGTTTACTCACATCACTTAAATCACACCCGACACTGAGCTCAACCCATACATAGTGGAAAACTTTACATAAGAAAATAGGTACCCCTACCATTACCCTCTCACATACCCCTTAATGCATAACCCATCTATTAAAATAGGTGCCCAATCAGTGTTATGGCCCAAGTGGAAAGAAGCAGGCATCCTCTTTATGGGAGACATTATGGATCCTGCATCTCAAGCCATCGATACCTTCTATAATCTGCTTAGCAGATGGCCAATTCCACAAAATGACCTTTGGAAATGCTTCCTATTAAGGGACACACTAAAACCTCTTCTACAGCTGGGCAAAGGCAGGTCTGGGTCCTCCTCCCATCTCCATAGATGGCTCAATGCTCCTAGAGAGACAGCAGGAATGATATATACTTTACTCAGAGATACTCTCCCCAATCCTGCTCTCCCTTCCAAAACCAAATGGAAAAAGCAATGCAAATCCAGATATCAGACCTCCAGTGGGGACAGTGCTGGTGAACTGGACAAGTAGTTCATAGGGATGCCCACAGTCAGCTCATGCACAACAAAATACAGTACTCCATTCTTGGTACAGAACCCCAGCAGTACTTAAAAAAGCAAAACTAATACCTCATTACAATTGCTGGTGATGTCAGCAACCTGGAGGGACCCTATATCATATCCTTTGGCAATGTCCCTTGATACTTCCCATCTGGGGAAAAAAACTGTACTTGGAGCTAGTAAGATTCTTGTCCTCCATATTCCAATTCATGCCCCCCTGTTGTTGCTTGGCATGAGATCAGAAGCTCCGTCACTTAGTTTCTAGCAGTTTAGGTGATTAATGTTGCTATGCATTCAAGTTAAATATACACTTCTGAAAAACTGGAGAAGCTCGACCTCTCCCTCCATGAGAGAAGTTTTTTCAGCCCTCACCCAGGTATATGACTTAGGTGCTCCTATCTGATGCTGGGACAAACCAGGAAGTTTCAGCTATGCTAGGTGCCTTACATGGTGTACTTGGATTCCAGAGCTGGCATAGGTTAATTAGGCATGTGATGACTTAATGATTTATTTATTTATTTATTTAAAAGTTTTACCAGGAAAGACATACTGAGCAGACTACCACTCAATTCCAGATGCGTCCTGGGGGGTAGATGGAACGGGATAAGTACATTTCAAGTAAACAATACAGAAATTAGAGAACAGCAAAAGTTTACATAGGTTACATACAGTATGTACAAGGTTTTATAATTTACAGTGATAAAAAATCTAGAGGTGGTATGTACAGGAGGCAAGAAACAGAGAGTGTGCAGCATAATATTAGGTAGAATATGTAGAAAAGGAAATGGTAAGCAAAATTTTGGTGGTTAAGCATTAGCGTGGGCAGCATAGATTGCATTTGGGGGTTGGCCCTTTACATTGTGTACACCAATTGACAAGGCCCATGCTAGTGCACATCAAGTTGACATGAGCAGCTAGTGGGGACTTGCCCTTTTATAAGGTAGATTTGTTGCCAAGCAGAGGGGGAGAGCCAGATGACAGCCGGCAGAGAGTTCCAAAGTTTTGGTAGACAGACTCTGAAAGCCGACTGTCCAGCAGAGGTAGCCATGTGTGGGATTTGTAGTAGACAGGAGTCAAAACTTCTGAGTGAGTATGCTGATGGTGTTTGAGCTGTTAGGGTAGAGGCTAGGTAGGAGGACAGTAACTGGGTCCAGAATTTGGCTGTAAGTCTGTTACAGTGGTAAAAGCGCCTAGTGGCGAGGGAGGGTAGATTAAGGTAGCTGTAGAGGTCACAGTGATGAGTGGAGGGAGGACAATCCAGAGCAAAGCGGCAGAAGGAGTTAAAAAGAGAATCCAGTCTAGCCAGGGTGGATTTAAGGGCAGAACTATAGACTACGCCCCCGTAGTCAAAAATAGGGTGGATCATTTTCTGTAGTATCTCTTTGCGGGCAGGCAAAGGGATACAGCTATGGTTCCGGTATAGCGCCCCCAGCCTAGGGCGTAGTTTTTTGTGGGTTGCTTCGATGCGCATAGAAAAGTCAAGGTGTTGATCCAGCCAGACCCCAAGGTATCTGAAAGAGGTGCAGACTTCTAGAGGGGTCCCATCAAGTGTTTTGAGAGTGGGGAAAGCAGGGAGGCGGGAGAGTCTTTGTCTCGTGCCAAAGGTCACGGAGATCTTTTTTTGGCATTTAGGATAAGTTGATTTCTGCGAAACCAGTGCTGGACTTCTGTGAAGTCTTGCTGGATCTTGGATGCAACTTCCAGTGGGGAGTGCCCTGAGGCATACAAGACTGTATCATCTGCGTACATGTGGATGTCAGCATGCAGTCAGGTTGATGGAAGGTCATTGAGAAAAATGGAGAATAAGATAGGGCCAAGGACAGAGCCTTGGGAGATACCAATGGAGACTGGGAGGGGGTTTGAGCTGGAGGCGCCAATTTTTACTGACTGGGACCTGCCACCCAGGTATGAGTTAAACCATTGTGTAGCCGCACTGGAGAGGCCTGCCTTAGAGAGTTTCGACTGGAGGAGGGTATGTGAGACTGTGTCAAATGCCTTGGCTAGGTCGATGAAAATGGCAGATGTGATATGGCTTTTATCCATACCTGTGAGGATGGAATCTGTGAGTCTGAGGAGGGACGTGACAGTGGAATGGGATTTTCTAAAGCCAGACTGGTAAGGGGTGAAGAAGGAGGAGGAGTCAAGGAAGGTGGTGAGATGCAAGAGGACGAGGTGTTCTTGAATCTTGGCTAGGGTGGGTAGGAGGGAGATTGGATGGTGGTTGCTGGGGGAGGATGGGTCTCCACTTTTCAGCAGGGGGATGACAGTGGTATGCTTCCATTTTGAAGGAATACAGGCAGAGGTGAAGGAGAGGTTGAATAGAGACACTAAAGGCATGGTGATAGCAGGTGCAGAGAGGTAGAGCATTTTGGCGTCCATGCCAGTGGTGCATCTACCCTTGGAGGGATTTAGGGCAAGCAGGGCTTTGAGTACTTCTTGTGGGGTAACCAGGGAGAAGGTCGGGTGAGGGGTTGGCGTGGGTGTGGAAGAGGAAGACATGTTGTGTGTAGCAGGTGGGGGGTTTGAGACAGGAGGAGACCCGCTGCTAGTAAACACAGTGTTGAAGGCTGAGGCAACTGCTAATGGTTCAGTTATGATGGAACCACCCACATCTAGGGCAGGAGTGGGTGTCTGGGCGGGAGGGGAGAAAAGTGATTTAATAGACCTCCAGAACTTGGCTGGATGGTTTAGGTTTTTTTGGAGGGATGAAGTGAAGTAGTGGGCTTTAGCCTGGCGGATAAGCCTGGTGCAGGCATTCCTAAGTGTTCGATAGTGTAGGTGATCGACGTGCATCCCCGATGTCCTATAGGTTTTCCACGAACTGATCTCTGACACGGAGGTGCTCCATGAGGTCGGCAGTGATCCACGGCAGATGTGCTCCCCTGACTCTAACCTTTCTGGGTGGAGCATGGTAGTCCCAGACGGCAAGAAATTTTGACTCGAAGAAGTCAAGGGCGTGATCCATGGAAGGGGCCCTGGGTATGTAAGACCAATCCAAGTTTGCTAGGTCAAGTAGGAGACCATCTAGGTTAAGGGATTTATATGATCTAACAAGAAGAGTTTTCGGAGGTGGTGACTTAGCTTTGAAAATTTTACGTATTATATATGTATAGGTATCTCTCAGAAAGTCTGGTAGGAGGCCTGAGGTTATAATTCTCTGTGGGTGAGAAGTGAGGGCTAAGTCGAGCAGGGAGTGGTTTTGAGTTTTGTGGTTTAGCCGCGTGGGCTCAGAGATGAGTTGAGTCAGATTTAAACTGGCTACATGGTGTCAGAGTTTGGTGCTAGCACTGGTGAGCCAGTTTAAATTGAAATCACTGAGGATCTGGAGCTCTCCACCCAAGGTGATGGATTTTAGGGTACCTAGGTGAGTTGTTACGGAGTTTAAAAGGGAGTCAGGGGAACAGTAGGTTCCTGCTATAAAGTTAGGGATGGAGTAGGGTAAGACAATTTTTATTAGTGCGGAGTCAATGTTTACCGGGAAAGCAGGTAGCGAGACAGGCGAGGATTGTACCTGGGAGGATACGTAAATGGCTGTGCCACCGCCTCTCTTTGTACCCGGGCGGTCTTGATGAATGATGGAGTATCCAGGTAGAGCTACTTCAGCATCCAGGTTGTGTGGTTTCAGCTAGGTCTCGGTGATAATTAGGACGTCAGGGCATAGTGTTAGTACTAGTATTTCTAGTAGGGGCATTTTTTGTAGGAGGCTGCGTATGTTTAGGTGGGCTAGTTTTAGGCCTCTGGGTAGCTGGCCAGTGGAGGAGGGGTTTGGCTAGTGTTGGAAGCTGGTCCGGGATTTAGCTCAATGTCACCAGCAAGTAGGAGTACTAAGGTTAGTACCAATTTTAGGTTCGGCAGTATTTTTGTAGGCTTGCGGTGGGGTAAGGGAGACTGGGGATGCTGTGCAAAAAAGCCTGAGGTGTGTAGTTTCAATATGGCCAGCGCAGGGTGGAGTGATGGGGGGATAATGGATGGGCCAGGAAACCAGGGACAGTGTGATCCCAGGGGGGATTTACCGTTTATAGTGGTGGACCTGTGACTAGGGTGGCAGTAGAAAGGGGAGAGGTTTGGGGGGCCAGGCTGGGGATTAGTGTGGAGCATGATTACCCATTGTTTCTGATGTAAAGCAAATTCCATGACCACCTTTTAGTATTTCAGGTACAGTTTTGTTTTTTCCTATTTTTACATGATCTTGGAAGACAGTATGTAAATAGGTATGTTATTCTCTTTTGTGTAGCTTAGTTTGTGGTCTTTTTGCTTTACTTACTATATATCTGAACTGTTGACAATGCTGTATTACCCAGCAAAGACCACTGGAAGTTATATCTTTCTGGTTACATGAAGCCATGATGACTTAGCAGTGGTACCTCCTATATGGTCCTGGGAACATACCTTGGGCAGAGGTAGGTGTGATTTCCCTACAAAATGGGATTTTAATTATCAATAGGATTCTTGACTTTTTGTTTTGGTCCGTACAATGCCTGTAACACTTGAATAACTGTGCTAGTTAGTACTTTATTTTCTACTGAATACATGTATGTCTGTAACAGTGTTAAGATATTTAGTATCAGACTCCTAAATAGCATTGACCATGTAACAGCGCAACCTGTTATGAGCTATGTTCTTTTTATTGTGTTTCAGAAACTCAATAAAAACATATAACTATAATATCCAACTTGGAGAGTACATGAGATATTTTGGTAAAGGACCCAATGGGACAGATAGACCACAATGCTGTTAATTTGAACATCGTACTGGAATCCTGGTGATTAAGTGTTGTGGTCCCTGATTTTGAAAACAGTGCTTTGAATAAAATGGCAGAAGTAATCAAAATCAGCTGGAGAACATTCACAAGCTATAGGTGGCAGAAAACAAGTCAGTAGCAATTAAAAGCCAATAGGGCATGTGAAAAAAAAATTTCACAAGCGGAATTTCCGTGAAAGTGCGGATTTCGCTTCTGTGAAAGTTCGGGAAACATTTTCACAACTTTCTCAGAAATTCCACCTTAAAACTGCAGAATAAATATACAAACTGTGGGCTAGTTAATTAAACTGCTGGAAAAAAGATCCGCAGAATGGATCACTGCCAAATATGTTAAAGCACATAGAAACATAGAAACATAGAATTTGTCGGCAGATAAGGACCACTTGGCCCACCCAGTCTCCCATTTCCCTACCTAATGGATAAGCTGCAGATCCTAGTTAACCAGCAACCTACTTCTTTCTACCCCCACCCCCTAGAATTGCCTTATGACTGTCCCATGCATGCTTGAATTCAACCACTGTTTTTGACTCCACAACCTCCTCCGGAAGGCCATTCCATGCATCCACAACCCTCTCTGTGAAAAAATACTTCCTTACATTATCTCTGAGCCGCCTCCCTCTATCTTCAAATTGTACCCCCTTGTTCTTGTACACCTCTTTTTTTGAAAGACGCTACCCTCTTGGACTTTGTTGATTCCCTTGAGGTACTTGAAAGTTTCTATCATGTCCCCTCTCTCCCTCCTTTCCTCGAGGCTATACATATTAAGCTCCTTTAGTCTCTCTTCATATGTCTTCCAGTGCAGACCCTGCACCATTTTAGTTGCCCTCCTCTGAACAGCTTCCATCCTGTCTATGTCCTTGCGGAGATTAGGTCTCCAGAACTGCACGCAGTACTCCAGATGGGATCTCACCAGCTGTCTGTACAGAGGGATAACAGCTTCTTGTTTTCTACTGGTGATGCCTCTCCCTATGCATCCCAGTATCCCCCCAGCCCTCCGTACTGCCTTCTCACATTGCTTGCCCACCTTTAAGTCATCTGATATGACTACCCCCAGGTCCCTTTCTATTCTTGTTGTTGTTAGTATCTCACCCCCATTGTGTACTCTTCCCCTGGGTTTTTGTTTCCCAGGTGCATTACCTTGCACTTCTTAGGATTGACTCTAAGCTGCCATACATTTGACCATTCCTCTAACCTTGCCAAGTCCCTTCTTATCCTTTCCACCCCACCTTGTGCATCAACTCTGTTGCAGATCTTTGTGTCATCTGCAAAGAGACATACTTTTCCTTCCTGTCCCTCTGCAATGTCGCTTATAAAGACATTGAAGAGGACCGGTCCTAATACTGAACCCTGCGGTACCCCACTAGTAACCCCTCTTTCTTCAGAGTGGACTACATTTACTATTACCCTCTGTGTCCTATTCTCCAGTCAATTCTTTACCCAGGCTATCATCTTGGGACCCACTTCCAGGCTGGCTAACTTGTATATTAATCTTTTGTGTGGGACTGTGTCAAATGCCTTGCTGAAGTCTAGGTAGGCCAGAGACTGAACATATATCTAAAGACAGTATCCTAGAAGGTCTGCAGGACCTAGAAGCAAACAAGTCTTTGGGGCTAGATGGAATGCACCCAGTAAGTGACAGAAGGACAAGGCAAGTCCTGGAAACACTGCTGGATGACCTATTTAATGACTAGCAAAGGGCATAGTGCCAAGGGACTGGAGGGTGGCAAACGTGGTCACCCTTCTACACAACAGTGAGAATTGGGAGATTCTAGGAAATAACTGTAAAGCACTGAAAAGAATTATCAAAGACATAATTACTCCTGAACTCATAAACCTCAACCCTAACAAACATGATTTTGTTAAAGGTTGTTCCTTTACCACCAACTTAATTAGTTTCTATGATAACATAAGTTATTTCTTGGACAGCAGAACCCCTGTGATGTAACTTTTCTTGATTTTAAAAAAAGCCTTTGATTCAGTGCCACACTGGACTTTACTACAAAAATTACAATTTCTTGGGATCAACTCACTCATTACACGCTGGATTGCAAACTGGCTGTATAACAGATTACAAAGTGGTGTTACTGGTGGCCACGTGTCATCTTGGCTACTAGTTAATAGTGATGTTCCCCAGAGCTCTGTCTTGGCACAGGTGATATTTCAAGTTTTCATCGCTGATTTATCTCATCAGTTAGAATGTGAAATTAATTAAGTATGCAGATGATTGCAAAATTAGTAACCCTTACAGTAATAGTGAAGACACTAAAAAGTTGCAGAAAGATCTGGACTCATTAGAAGCCTGGTTCTTAAAATGGGGTCTATCGTTTAATATTTCAAAATGTTGTGTTCTTCAGTTTCGTAAACACAATCAAAGAAATCAATATTTTCTTTATAATCAAGTTCTGGACAGTATGAGGTATGAAAAATATCTTGGTATTATCGTAGATTCAGATCTTAACTTTAACTTACACATCTCAAATACTCTCAGGTTAATAAAATCTGATGGACTATAAAGCACAATATAAAATCAAAAGATCAAAATATTCTTTTACCACTCTAACAAGCTTATGTGAGGCCTCATTTTGACTATGCTTCTCAAGTATGGAATCCCTACCTATGGAAAGAAATAAATAAGATAGAAAGGTTTCAGAGAAAAGCTACAAAATCTATCTGTCCAGATAAGACTTTCTCTTATGAAGCAAGGCTTTCCAAATGCAGGTTAATGTCATTAGAACTCTGAAGACTGAGGGGCAATCTTTTATTTACCGGGGATATCATGAACAATGAATCACTTACAATGGATTGTGGCCTAGATTTCTAACAAGTGGAGATCTCAACCGGAGGTCACCCTCTTCAACTATTAACAACAAGATCCAACTCTAGAGAGAGCATTATTTTTCTATCAGAGAATTGTTAATCCCTGGGATATGCTACCAACTTCAGTTATTATCAGTAATATTAAAAGTACATTCAAGAACAAATTAGATGACTTTCTATTAATAAATAAAAATCTTGTCTACTATATGTAACTTGAGCTAATATGGGCATAATGCCTTTTGTTTCTTTTATTTCCTTAGCATGATCCTTAGTATGAACAGGCCAGTGAGCCTGACATACACAGTAGACAAACCACCACAGGTAATTAAAAAGGAACAGATACAGTAGCAGCCACAGACACTGCCAGCTATTTCCTGAAATTTTTGTGATATTTCCAGAGAAATTCCCTGCTTTCTCCATTTCCACGGTAGGGGCAGCAGAGAGAAACTCTCTAGAAATTTCACAAAATATCTGGAAATAGCTGCCAATGCCTGTGGCTACTACTGTAGCTGAGTCTTTGGAAGACAAAAAGGCTAAGAGATAGAAATGTGCAAAGTCAGGAAACTTAGCTTCATGAAATTCTTCATGAAGTGTCTATTTCATATAGTTCTATATCCAGTGACATGCCTACTTTACCCATTAAAGTTGGACTATGTGTGTTTTTCACAGGGCAAAGTAGTATTCACCCATGAAGAACTACATAAAGTCTTCTGTTTGCACTGTGAAATAGTTTAAGAAATAAAAGAAATCCACCCCCATCCTCTGGGTTACATACTGGACACCCACCCCCCTCTCACAATGTCACACAGTTTAAAATGGTATCCCAACTTATTCCCTTCACTACTCTCCCGCCTCCCTCCTCCCACTAACACTGTAAAGTTGTGAAGTTGCTTGTACTACAGCAAATGATCCCTTCCCCCACCCACAAAATCAAGTGTCACCCTACCCCATCCCCTCAAACCAATGATTAAACCACCCTTCACCACCCTTTAGTGAATATATCCCCTCCTCTTCCCCATAAAGCCTTCAAATCCATGGTCATGCATGTTCTTATAAACCTGTCAAAAAGAAAACCATCCCCTACTGCAGCAAGAGTCCTTACTCCTCTGTGCTGTGAGCCACATGAATGATGTACTGTATTTCCTAGTAGTAATGCCAGATTGGCTGGTTATCAGCCAATCAATTATTACTACTAGGAAGTATGTCACACACTATTCATTCAGCTCACAGCACAGAAGAGTAGGGACGCCCACTCTGATGGGGGATGGTTTTCTTTTTTGCTGGTTTTATTGTAAGATTAGAAACTGCAGGAATTGTGTTGAAGGCTGTGCAATGATTCATTGAGGGTAGATATGGAGGCCAGGAGACAAGCACAAAACACAGCAGTAGCTGGTGGCACCAAGCACAAAAAAAAAGAAAAAGAAAAACATTGTGTCAATAGTATACAGTTTGCTTGGTATCATGCCCTTAGATTTACATAAAAGTCAGTGGCTAGAGGCCATGGGTTACAAACTGTGTATGTCAGCTGCATTTATGATACTTACTCTTTGCCTGGCCATGCTGTTATATACTGCACCTGTGTGTGCCATGGCCCAGACTGTAAACAATGAAAAAAGCAGCATGGACTGAGTTGGAAGCTGGATACCTTAGTAGTCTAGTAACATTGCCATAGTGGGTGCTAGATAGTAACTGGAGGCAGATTCAACTGCTCCCCAACAGCAGTTTGTCATGTAAATGGGAACAGTGGTTCCTCAGCAGAGGTGGGTTAGTGTGAGTGTATGATGACCCTTAGGAGAAGAAAAAAATTCTCCTCCTTACTGATCAACAAGCCAAGGTGCAGGCAATATATTTTACAATGAAACAGCAGCCCTATTAGGCATTGTCAGTTGCATGTAATTTCAGTTGTATTCAATTTTTTGTTTTCTTGGACCGTGTGCATTCAAGCAGAAGTCACTGTTTATTGCTTTCATAGTATTCTAAAGTCATTCTTGAAGCCAAATATAGTTTGAATCTGTTCAAGTGTCAAGGGGAGGTTGTCCTGGATCATAAAGCCCAGGTGAGAGAAAGTTCTTTCGCTTGCTGAGGTTTTGGCTAAAGTAGTAATAGTAGTAAAAAATCTTAATTTTTTTGACAGGATAAAACTATTACGGCCACCATGGTCCTATTTTCAAAGTTGTCCTATGTTGAGGTATAGTACATCAGTTACATAAGTGACAGCAATAATATAAACATACAAGATGTGTTACATTGGTTACAGCAGATACATAAACAGTATAAGCATAACATATACATTAATTAAAGCAGCTTAAAATGACAATATAAAAGTACTTACATTTAGTTTTTCAGGCAGGTATAAATGCTGTTAACTTGTTTTGCTCCTGAGGGGGAGGCCAGGCTGACTGTTTCATAAAAGTCACAGGACTCTATGAGTTTTGACTGCAGAGTAGTTTTAAATTCGTCCAGGGATTTACTCCCTCTGGATTTTGGGGACAGAGAATTTCAGGTCTTGGTAATGATGTAATCTAGGCTCCTTTTCCCGTAATTGGTTTGTACCCTAGTTACATGAAGGCCTTTCTTTTTGGTGTCCTGTATGTCATATGAATTATTCGGGAACATGTTTGCTAGTCCCTGAGGTCCAGTAATTAGGCCCTAGACTATTTTGAAGACTGCAAGTCTCCTGGACTTCTCTATTCTTAGTTTGAGGGAATCCCAGTTCACCGTTTTAAGTATTGCGCAATGATGGGTGCAGTATGGGCATCTAAGGATGAATCTTGCCATCTCTTTGTATGTTGTATCCAATCTCTCCAGCAGTTGGTTACTTGTGTGATGGTAGACTACGCTTGCATAATTCAGAATGGGCAGCAGCAGCTGGGTGGCTAGGGTCAATTTTACCTTTTTTGATATGGCGTAGGCAGAGGGCTTTTAGTCTGTCATACTTTTTTTGATAGTAGATTTAATATGCTTCTCTAAACTGAAGGTATTTTCTATGCCTACTCCCAGGTATTTGTAGTCTTTTCTTTCTTTGATAGTGGACCCTTCTAGGAGTCTTATTGTTCATAAGTGACATTGCAAAAAAAAAAAAAAAAAAACTGGAAGAGAAGGTATGCCTTTTTGCAGATTATACCAAAATCTATAATAGGTTGGACACTGAGGAAGCAATAGAGAGAATAGGCAGTGATCTTGGGAAACTCAAGGAGTGGTCAGGTGCTTGGCAGTTAGGGATCAATGCTAAAGAATGAAAAATCATGCATCTACTGTAAGGCATAGGAAGCCAGGAGCAGAATATTGAATGGGAGGTTGTGACAGTCACTAAGCAGGAAAGGGCCTTGTGGCTATCATAACTGACAACCTCAAAGTGGCAGGGCAGTGTGACAAAGCAGTGGGTAGGGATACTGGGATGCTGGGATGTGTAGGTAGTGGTATCTCCAGCAGGAGGAGGGAGGTGGTGTTGCCACTGTATTACTCACTTGTAAGACCACACCTGAAATAATGTGTCCAGTTTTGGAGGCTGTAACTGAGAAAGAACATATACAGGGTAGAGGCCATTCAGAGGAGGGCAACTAAAATGGTGCAGGAGTTGCACACAAAGCCCTATGAGGAGAGACTGAAGGATGTGAACATGTTCACAATGGAACAGAGGGAAGAAAGGTACATGATAGAGACCTACAAGTTCCTTACAGGGGTGAACAGGGTGTAGGAGGGGAGTCTCTTTCAAAAGAGAAAGAGCAACAGGACGGGGGCCATGCAATGAAGCTGACAGGGTGAAGTTTAAGAGGAATGTGAGGAAGTACTACTTTACTGAAACAGTGGTAGACATCTGGAACAGACAGCAGAAGTGATGGAGGTGAAAACAGTGGGAGGGGGTTCAAGCATCAATGGGACAGACATAGGGAGGGCAGGGAGAGGGGAGAGTTGCTGGATACCAACTAGTGTCAGCAGAGACAGATTAGGCAGGGAACATCTAAACAGACTGAATGGACTAAGCAGGCCATTTCTGCCAACAAATTCTGTTTATGTGCTTTTGTATTTCTATGTTTCTATGTTTTATTTCACAAGTGTCTTTAATTTTTATACCATTTTTATAGAAGTGCATAGACTGTTTTTTCCCACTTAGAACCATCTCTGCAGACACAAACCATTTTTAAAGGAAATCAAAATCCAATTGGAATTTCCTCTCCATTTGGGAGAAGCTTTTGGCTCTTGCTATGAGGACTATGTCATCCACATACAGTTTTATTGTGGTATATTGTATGTATCCAAGAAGGTAATTAATATAGACCAGGAATAGTAGGGGGCCCAGCATCAATCCATGTGGGCTCCATCTGAGTAGGAACACCATATCTGATAGAAAGTTATTCTAAGCCACTGATTGCCTGTAATTTATTTGGTATGAGGTGAACCAGATAGTAACTTCTGGTGCTACTCCCATTTTCTTTGGTTTCCCTAGAAGGATGTTGTGGTCCACCATATAAAACACCTTTAAGATGTCTATGTGTTGGGGGGGGCGCTGTTGAGCACACCCACCAACAAGACACACTCAGACAGAACTTCATCAAAATCTCACAAAAAAAAAGAAATAACTGCAGAAAACTTGAAAATTCAGCTGAACGATCTTCAAAACAAGTTTAATAGACTGCGCTGAATCCAACAATACCTTTTTTGTGCTATTGGACATACTAATAAAGCTTTGGCAAGTACTTCAAAGAACCCACTTGTTCAAAATGCGCCTGGGGAGGTCTCGGGGCCTACCTGTCCAGATTCTGAACCACCATGGTGTGCATTACAAAAAAATCTATGCAAGTGATAGACTCAAAGGTGGAATCAATCCTGACAAAATTTGCTGAACAGGACGCCAAGATAGCTATTGCCTCTAATACGGTGACTACGGCTGAATCCATCGCAACCAAAGCATTAACTGCTACGAACAAACTGCATCAAGAAAACACCCTACTTAAGTATCGTCTAGAGGCTCTAGAGAACTCCCAAAGGGCATCTAACACACGTATAGTGAGGCTTCCTGAAAACATTGAGGGAGACAATTTATTATACTTTCTTAAGGAATGGTTGCCTGGAGGCCTACAGCTCAACCTTCACATTACTGCTCAATTTGTCCGGGCTTACTGGATATCACTTAGAGTGGCACTGGGCTTGCCTGAGCTCCCAGAATGGCTCTCTTGATCACCACGAGCCCAGCAATTCAGGATACAATTCTTCAAGCAGCCAGGAACACCAAATTGCTCAACTATCAGGGATCCACCGTCCACATGTTTCCAGACCTATCATTTGCCACCAGGATGAGGAGGAAAAGATTTGATGGTGTGCAAGCTAAGTTACACAGTTTAGGTGTAATGTACTCTCTCCTGATGCCTGCTCGTCTGAGGATTCAGTATGGAGGCCATGTGTATCAGTATTCAGATCCAGAAGAGGCCAATAAGAAGTCAGAAGCCCTTTCACCTGAGTTCGATTGAGCCAGACGGACAGCGGAGACCAATTCAGAATCGGAGACTGACACTTGAACAGTTGCAGGTTTCTCATAAACTCTGTCCATATTGCACTTAAATATAAAAGGGGACTGAAGCTCTGACTAGCATAAAAATGTTGTTGTTACCCCTGTTGGGTTGACAGCTGCCATTTTGAAAGCTTGTTTTATTAATATAGTAGTATGCTGTAGTTTAAAATTAGCTGTTTATAAAGGCTACAACAATGTTTTTATTTTCTTAAGTTAAAGTCATGGGAATATTAGGGTGGCTGGTTTAGTTAAACAAGAGATTGTTTTCTGAATTTACATATTGATACAGTGGGTATTGAGGGGCTCTAATGCTGATTGCTACCATTTGTTGGCTCTCGTTTGGTAGAGGGTCATAACAACACTGGATGTTGTGTAACTTCTGCAAAGTAAACATTTATATTTTTAGAAATGACTGCTCAAAGTCTTGTGGGCTGTAGCTTTTTTTGTGACTCTGTTTTCTGGACTGATACTTGAAGAAATTCCCTCACATTTGTAAATCAGATTGTCTAGACTAACAAAGACTGTTACATTGAATGTATCCTATGATCTTTTGTGTCTTGATATGTTATCTCTGACATAAGATAGCTGGTATGTAATTGTTTTACCATAAAAACAATAAAATATAAGTATAAAAAAAAAGATGTCTATGTGCATTGCCCCAACAGCTTCATCTTCATCCAGGGCTCCAGCAAACCTACCGACAAAGTGTGCGATTGCGATGGACACAGATCTGTCTTCCAAAAAGGCCAACTGGTGGATATTTAGCAGGTTGTGTACTTCTACAGTAGCTGTGTGGATAACTGCTTACACACTAGCCTTTCAAACAGTAAGTAGATAACTAATAGTAAAGCTAGGGGTCTGTAGAGTGAGGGGTCACTTGCCCAACCTCCCTTACAGATAGGGACCACTTCAATGTGTTTCCAGGTATCTAGAAGGACCCTTCCATTAGGCTTTAGTTAAATAGGTTTGCCAGGATTGGATATATGTGATGTGCTGCTGTTTTTAGTAAACTGATTTCTACATTTTACAGTCCTGGTGTTTTATTTGCTGTTATTTATTTTTTTGAAGATTTTTCCACACTCCTTTGCCTTTTATTATTTTGAAGTGAAAATGTGGGCTGTTTTTGATGGCTTCTGCATCCTGAGTCTGGTTAGTCTCTTTGCTGTCATTGAACTCTGGAGATCAGGGAATTTTTACATCAGGGAGTGTGTAGAGGTACTGGTTTAGTTGGCTTGCTGTGATCATTGGATTTTGGGTGGTGCCATCCTCTTTCATAAATTGTACCCCATCCCTGCATCCATTTTGGCACTCAAAGCTTTTTATCATTTTCCATTACATGGATGGGCTGGTTGTGTTTTCAGTTTTGTTCTTGAAGTATCTAGCTTTTGTCCTTTTGCTTTAAATTTTACAATCTTTTTAAACATTTTTTAAAATGGCCCCAGTCCTAACTCATGGCTGTTTTTATTCGACTTTCTCCATGCTCTGTCCTTTATCCTAATTAGTTTTTTTTAGATTGTCTGTTTCCCATGGTATGTGTGTTTTCCTTATTCTGCTGATTTTTAATGGAGCATGTTTGTTACATATTTTGATGCATGATTTGTTAAATTCCTCAATGGCCATATTGACTTCTGGAATAAGTCCAGCCTGTTCCACCTTTCATTTTGCACTTTAAGGTTGAAGGTTTCTGCATAGAAGTTTTTAACATTTATGCTTGTTCTATCCAATGATACCTTTTTTGTGCGATTGGACATACTAATAAAGCTTTGGCAAGTACTTCAAAGAACCCATTTGTTCAAAATGTGCCTGGGGAGGCCTCGGGGGCTAACTGTCCAGATTCTGAACCACCATGGTGTGCATTACAAAAAACTCTATGCAAGTCTGTTTAGATGTTCCCTGCCTGTTTTGCTTAAGTACTTTTGCAACTATTCGCTCAAGACTGCAGGTTACTAGGCTGTGGTTTCCCAGGTTAGGGCTTAGTATCCTGTTGCTTAACACTTTTATAGGTGAGGTAATAAATATTAGGTCTAGCACATTCCCAGCACTATTGTGTGAGCTTTTCTGGTCAGTGAGTCCACCAGCTGGATCATCCCCAGGGGTGCCAAGCTCTGTGCAAGTTTATCTCCCCCTTGGGGTGTTCCAGGCTATATTGAATTTACCAAATAGGACCTGCTCCTTTGATTGCATCCTGTAGGGTTTGGATCAGCAAGTCCAAGTGGAGTGGCTTTACTTTGCATGGGGAATAAACAAAAAACAGTATTTAATTATAAGGAGGTTGTAGCCGTGACAAGCCCCCCTCCCCCTTTGGCCTATCCAGTCTAAATTGGTGGCAGTTTTCCAGTTTTATTTCTTTGTCCAGAACATTTTTTATTTAGTCATGTTCCCATTAGGTTTGTTATGTTCTAGTCTTCACTTTGGGCCCAGATTTTGAATAGGTCCATTTTTCTTACCAGGCTTCTTGTATTTTCATGAACTCTTCTGATGCCGTAATTTGCTGGTCCAGGACACAGGTTCACATCCACATCCTCACACATGGTCGAGAGAACTGCATACTTTATCATGCATGACTTGATTTCTGTTGACTTTGCTAGGTGCAAGTTCACAATGCTAATCCTGTTCATCATTTGCATGTAGCCATATGGTGAAAAAAGGATTCTTCCTAGGGTTCCAGTGTACTGTGCTCTGGGAGTGGGAGCAAGACTGAGACCCATAGGTACAGCAGGCTCCCTTGTGTCTTCTCCACAGTTATTTTCTGGTTTATGTGTTTTAGGACATAGTCTCAGGCCAAGGGCAATACCAAACTATGCTCATAAATTTTATAGCTCATCAGAACAGGGAGCAGGAACAGAATTACCTTTCACAGACAGTTTCTTAAGCAATTGTTATTGAACTGTTCTCAGTATAGGGATAATACAAAACTTCCAGTGTGTTTAAAGCAGTGGCTTGCCAGCAGGCAGAGGATTGTGGTTTGTTGAATATTACTGTAGAAGTTAGCCAGTTGAGGCTGTGAGAAGGAGTGCTGGCTACACATTAACTGCTGAGGGGAGGCAGGGCGAGTGCCCAGTTGGGTAAGCTGTAATATGTTGGGCAGCAAGAAGTTCAGCATTGGCAGGACCCTCCTGGGTCAGCAGCTGTGTGCTATGAGAGTGCCTGTGGAGGGATCACTCTGATAGGATGCAGCTCTAAGGCAGCTTATTCACAGAGTTATAACCTAGTGATGGGTAAGCAGGGCTGCACTGGGAATGTACCTGTGAGGGTATCGCCTAAATAGTGTACAGCCTGAAATGGGAAGGCAGCAGTGAAATGAGAAGAGGCCTATGATAGGGTTACCCACATAGTGTGCAGCCTGAAATGGGAAGACAGCAGTGAACTGGAAAGATGCCTATGAGGGGGTTACCCACATAGGATGCAGATCGAAGACAGCTTGCGCAGAAAATAGTAACCAACCATGGGTAAACAGCAGTACACTTAACCTATGGGGATCATCCAGATAGTGTACAATTCAGAGACAGGTTGACTGCAAACATCAATATGCAATGGATAAGATGCAGTATATTTTACCAACATACTAACACTATCTCAGTATAACAGAATGGCCCAGGTAAGCAGCAGTAGATTTTGCCAAGACACTAACAGTATGCCAGATTGCAGAATGACAAGGATAAGCAGCAGTGCATCCTACCAAGGTACTAACACTATGGCAGCAAAGCATAATGGCAGGGACAAGCAGCAGTACATTTTATCAAGGCAGTAACCCTGTAGTACTATAGCAAAATGGCAGGGATAAGCAATAGTACATTTTGCCAAAGCACTAACTCTGTAGCAGTACAGCAGAGTGACAAGTATAAACAAAAGTACATGTTACCAGAACACTAACATTGCCCTATGCAGGCCTATGTACTGTAATACAGGCACAGTGGCACTCACCAAGAGGGCAATGCCCCAGCCACCAGATGCCTCAATGGCTGATGCCCTCAGTATGTCGTCCTTTGCTCTGTGGCCCTTAGTGCACCAGGCCATAGCTTGGAGGACTGCTAGAAATTAAGTATTTTGAAGTAGGGGGAGGCATCACTCAGAATGCTGGTCCCTGATTGGCTGCAGAAGGCTGGCTGGAGGGACCATAATGTGACGGATGTCTTCTGGTCTGGCTTGGTAAAGACGGGCATCTGTAGGGGAGGAAAGGGTTTCAATTGTTGGCTAAAACCTCTCATGACCATGGCTTGCAGGTAGGAAGAGTCTGTTTGCACCAACTGTGCATCTGGGAGTGAGTGGCTGAAGTTCTGGATATTCGAATTTGGCACTTCTTGTGGCCGTGCCCCAAACACTGAGACTGATTCCTGATTGGCTTCAGGAGATTGGCTGGAGGGACCAATCCATGGCAAGTGTTCTCTGGTATAGCTTGACTCAGGTGGGCATCTGTCAAGGAGGAGGGAGTCTATGTAATTAGCTGAAGCCCCTCATGACCCCAGCTGACAGGTGGAAAGAGTTCACTGGCACTGACCACTCATCTGAGAGTGAGCGGCTGGAGGGTCAGAAATTCGAATTTGGTATTTCTTGTGGCCACATTCCAAAATGCTAAGACTGGTGCCTGATTTTCTGTGGGAGACTGGCTGGAAGGACAAATAGGTGGCAGGAGTCCTCTAGTGTGGCTTGGCTGAGGCAGGCATCTGTTGGGGGAGAGGGGGGTCTCTTTTGCTGGCTGAAGACCCTAGCAACCCTGACTTGCAGTTTGGAAGACTCTGTTGATGCTGACTGGGCATTTGAAAGTCAGTGTCTGGAGGTCTGGAGATTTGAAAGGGACAAGGAACTCCTCCATGGTGTTGACTAGAGGGGAAAGGTTAATTCAGTTACATACCATGTTACTTATTAAGTGCATGGGGTGCCATTTATCAATAAGCTGAACAGCTGGACTTCCCAGTGATACTTTTTCTTGGCAATAGGGGACAGCACATTCAAATGTTTATGATAGAGACAGTAGTGGGGTTAGGGTATTCTGGGCAGTGTGAGTATAAATCTACAGATACTGTTGAAAGTGGTGTTGAATTTACATATGACTGTAACACAGGCATTCAGAAAGAGACCTGTACTTATTTCTACCTGCATATGAACCAGGGGTGTGAGGGAGAGCAGATCAAGGTTTCCTTCTGACCTCTCACACTGGGAGGACATCAACTCAAAGAAACACAAATAGATCGAGATCTTTGCATAGTGATCACTGACGACTTAAAGGTAGGAACACAGTGTGATAAGGCATCACAGAAAACAAATAGCATCCTTGGCTGTATTAGTAGGGGCTTTACTAGTAGAAAGTGAGAGGTGATCATGCCTCTCTACATGTCATTGGTAAGGCCACATTTGGAATACTGCAGTCAGTTCTGGAGACCTCACCTCAGAAAGGACATTGATCATTTGGAGATGGTGCAAAGAAGAGATACAAAATGGTGAAGGGTCTACACCATGGAATGTACAAGGTGTGACTCAGGGAGTAAAATTTATACTCCCTTGAGCAACGAAGAAACAGAGGTGACATGATCAAAACACTTAAGTATGTGAAGGGGCTAAACACAACTCAGGCAGGTAACCTATTTCAGTACAACACAAGAGCACATACAAGGGGCCATAATTGGGAGCTAGGTTCAAAAACAACCTCAGGAAGTACTTCTTCACAGACAGAGTGGCAGAACCATGGAACAGCCTGCCCCAGTATCTGATAGCATCAAAGATGATTAGAGATTTCAAACTTGCATGGGATAGGTATTGCGGACAGTTTAGGCTGCAGGCAACGTGGGGGGTAATCTTTTTGGGGCAGACTAGATGGATCACGCAGTCCCCATCTGCTGACATTTTTCTTATTTATGTTCTTATGTTACTATGTAAGAATATTCTTATTTTTATATAGCTGTTCTCTCTCCCCATGGCCACATACTGCTGTCATCAGACCCCCTCCACCCCTCATCCCTATCAACCTCCCCCACCATCTTACTGCTGGGGATTCACAAGGAGCAGGACCCGAGAGAGCAGTGGGGGTCATCACATATGGCCACAGAGACACATGTTTTTTTCTGGATTTCTCCCTTCGCCCGGAGCAACAGTGAACATGGCAAGTGCGTGCACATAGAGGCATGCACGCGCTTCTGGAAACCGAATGCTCCTTTCACCCTCCCCGATGTTGCATCAGTCTCCACTTTGCTCTGCCATTTGACCTCCACTGGGTGCCAGCTGAGAGTGAGCAACTACACCTCCCCATTGCAGGAGATGAAAGCAGACCAGCTACCTGTATGATCAACTCCCAGCTCCTTCCCTCCAACCCCCAGCAGCCCAAGCTGCCTCCCAAACTCAGGTCACTGGCATGGCGCAAGGTGTGGTATCCAGCACCTCAGCACTCTGCGCCACTGGGCCTGCTATGTACGCATATTCTTAACCCATGTAATGATTTATGGAATTGTGATATTCAGCTTCTGCCAGAATTCTGCCTGGAAACAAACAAGTTTCTTCTGTTACAAAAATATTTTGCCTATTGATGTAGAATTCCATGGGGGTGGTAAAATTCTGCAGTTTTGTCAGTTTGCCCCAGAATATATTTCTATGATTTAAAAAAAATGTATATAATTAAACAATAAGGCATGACCAAGGGTTATGTTAATGGTCTGTTAATCACCTTCTAGGGGTGTACTGTGGCACGAGGTGTAGCCGAGTGCCATGCCCCTAGAGGGTGATTAACTGACTATTAACATAATCCCTGGGAGTGCCTTATTGCTATTATAATAAAAAATGTTTTTAAACAGTGTTAAACCTTGTTCAGCATATGGTTAAGCTCTACATATATGTTAATAAAAGATTAACATAAGGCTGTTAGAATGTTTGCAGCCAATCAGAAAGCTCCATTTCTCAGACCCTTTTTATAATTTACATTAAAACTCACTGTACTTTAATAATTGCAGTTCACATGGAGAAAATCCATAGAATTCTTTGCAGAATTCTATCAAGCATTTCAGATGTAGAGTTGTGATCTGACTGAAATTCTGCCATCAGATTACAGTACTGCATTACACAATGCACTAAACCCAAGAACATTAAATCATATTTCTCTTGCCCCAATAGATTTCTTCTTATCTTTTTACTTAACTGGGAAAACTGAAAGAATGTATTTATATTTCCCATTCACACTCCAGTGCTGGTCAAGCTGCCTTCTCTCAATGTTTTCCTTCACTTTGGAATCTACTGCCTTCCGTCCTCCCTCTGTTTCCTCACTGTCTGCCTTTAGACATCTGCAGAGACTTAATCCTATTCCCCCTTCACCAGTTACTCCCCTTCATGATCTCTCTCTTCTTCTACTACCTGCTGCCCCCCAGGCCTCCCTAAATCTGGGGTCAAGCACTCTGCCTCTAGGCATTTTTTTCCATACCCCAAAGCACTGACAATCATTTCTTACACTGTGCACATGAAATATTTCTCACATATTGTGTACATAATGCAGTCTTGAACTCTTGCTGGTGCTGATTTTTTGTATGAAGTTTCTTTTTATGTGTACCATGCACGTACACACAGCAAACATTTTGTTAGGAGTGTAGCTTTTGGGGGTGTGACACTGTTAGTTAAATTCAGAGTGGTCTGCAAGGGGTTTGTCAGTGTCACATCAATCATCAGCCAGGCTGATCATGATGCTGTTCTGGTTTGCTGGGTGGAAACTCTATGTAGTTCAGAGGAGATCACCAACCCAATCATAATTCAACTCTTTCCTTTGATCTATGCCACCCTGCAAGCACAGCTGATCTGACATGATCAGCCTGCTGAGGTAAAATTTTGCCCTGTAACAAAGAAAACCATCCATTGATGTCTGCTGCTGCTGTCTCCATTACTGTTCCCCTAAAATACCCTCCCACTCAGCATCTACCACTCCACACACCCCACAAACATAACACCAACACTGGGGGTGCCCAATTCCCAGTGTGGCCACCTGAAATAAAGAAAACCATCCTTCATAGTTTCTTTTTATATATACCCTATAACAAAGAAAAATGTTCATTGATGCCTGTTGCTGCCCCCACCACAACTGTCCCCCTATCTGACTCTCCCTCTCAGCACCCACCATTCCACCACCCTACACACAGAACACTGACACAGTGGGTGTTGTCCCCCACTGTTGCCACCTGAAATAAAGAAAACTGTCCCTAGTATTTTTTAAAATTTAAATATACCCTGTGAAAAAGAAAACTGTTCATAAATGTCTATTGCTGCTGGTACCTTTAGTCCCCCCACCCGACCATCCCACTAAGCACCCACCACCCCATACCCCCCACCCCACAAATGTAAAACTGAAAATGGGGGTGCCCAATCCCCCAGTGTCACCACCTGAAACAAAGAAAACTGCCTCTTGTAGTTTTTTTAACATAGCCCTGTAAAAAGGAAAACTGTCTATTGATGTCTGTTGCTGCCAGCCGTTGTTACTGTCCCCCCACCCAACTCTCCCACTGAGCACCCACCACCCCACACACAAACCCAAGCCTTTACTTACCTACCAGGGGTCCAAGGCCATAATCCTCTCTGGACTTCAGACACATTTTCACTCTTCAATGCCCGAAATGCCTTTTTTGGGACCCCACCTCATGAACAATGGCAGTGAAATCAGGCAAATCTGTCCTGAAAGATGATTTGTGGTCACTGCATGAAATCACCTTATGAGCAGGAGTTGCAAATGTCCTCCACTCCTGTTCATGAGGTGGGGTCATAAGAAGGCTATGTTGAAAATTTGGAGGTAAAAACCACAAAACCTTGATTATTGGCTTAGGTTATTGGGCCCCTAATTTAGGACAAGAGGATAATTTAATATTTCTTGAACAGTTAGAGAATAGGGTAGCTTCAGACAATCTGATACTAGTGGGAGATTTCAACCTCCCGAATATAAATTGGGCCACCCTTGAGACTAAGGGGCTATTTGAAAGGAGACTTTTAGAAACCACCTTTCAACTTGGCATAGAACAACTAGTCTCATACCCAACAAGGAAAACAATATCTTGGATTTAATTTTCACAAATAATACAGACATAGTTGCCTCTCCTGTTATATTACCACCATTGGGTGATAGTGACCATAATATGCTAATTTGTTATGTCCAATGGTATACTCAGAGTAACAATGGGATAACACAAATCAAAAACTATCACAAAGCAGATTACAAAAGCATCAAAGGTTATCTTGCTACATGGAACTGGGAGGAGGATCTGGAAAATCTTGATCTTGAGCAAATATGGGATAAAATTAAAACCAAACTGTATCTTTGTATAAATAAATGGGTTCCTGAACGAGTCAAATACAACAATAATAAACAAAGGATACCACTATTGTGGACCAATGAAATTAAGCGTACTATTAAAAACAACATAGACCATACTGTAAATACAGTAAGAGTCAAAAAGATACTGACTGGAACAGGTTTAAAGCACTTGCCAAAAAAAAAACAAAAAAACTTATTCTAATGGCAAAACAGAGGTTAGAAATAAACCTTTACAAAAAATGTTAAAGATAGTAAGAAAAAGTTTTATAATTATATTGGTTCACTTAAAGCAAGTCAGAGAGGAATTGGTCCATTAAATTCAAATGATAAAATAATTACTGATGAAAAAGAAATGGCTGAAGAACTCAATCAGTATTTTGGGAATATATTTAAACCCAAAGAAAATATAAATACAGACATGCAACCCACTAGTGACTCATCTATTTTGTTCACTGAACAGAGCATACTGGATGCCATCAGTTTAATTAAAGTTAGCACATCTCCAGGTCCGGACTGCATCAACCCGAAATTTTTAAAGTAACTTTCCAAAGAATTTTCAGGCCCTTTAACTTTTTTGTTTAACACCTCAATAAAGGTGGGAAGTGTACTACAGTCCTGGGGAGAGGCCAATATCACACCAATTTTCAAAGGTGGTAACAAATAACTACCATGTAACTACAGGCCTATCAGCCTCACCTCCCTTATTAGAAAAATCATGGAAAGACCTATACAATATAAACTTGTTGATCATATTACAAACACAGGATGTATAGATATTTCCCAGCATGGATTTGCACCTGACAGATCATGCCTAACAAACCTCATTAATTTTTTCGAACCAGTCAGTGACGTCCTAGAAAATAGAATGCCAGTGGACGTTGTATTTTTGGATTATGAAAAGGCACTCAACACCATCTCCCATAAAACCCTCATTGAGCAACTAGTTAATATAAATCTGGACATTAAACTAATAAAATGGATAGCTTCTTGGTTGTACAATAGACAACAGAGAGTGGTTATCAGAGGACATGAGTCCAGTTGGAGTCCTGTCTCTAGTGGTGTGCACCAGGGATCTGTGCTGGGACCTCTACTATTTAATATACTGATCTCCAGTATGCAAGCATCAGATGGGGTTTGGATAAATAAATACACTGATGATTGCAAACTGGTGTGTGTAGTAAACAATGCCCAATCTATAGCCACTCTGCAAGATAATTTAAATAAACTGTGCGACTGGGCAATGGACAACAAAATGAAGTTCAGTGTTGCAAAATGTAAGATCATGCACATGGGGAAGAATAATATTCAGTCTACCTACCTAATAAATAACATAAAGCTAACATTTACAACAGAAGAGAGGGATCTGGGTGTTACCATATCGGATAATTTAAAATTTGACATACACACATGTAAAACAGTCAGAAAGTGCCATGGCATCTTAGGAAACATTTTGAAGCATATTAAAAGCAGAAATCCTGAGGTAATTTTGCCATTATACAATGCCCTAATGCATCCACATTTGAACTACTGTGCACCATTTTGTGCTCCTAATTCAACAGGCTGCCAAATCATGATGGAGAAGGTTCAGCGCAAGGTTACTGAAAGGATTAATAACATCGCTAACAAAGGCTACAAGTGCAGACTTGAATCACTTAAGTTATTCTCATTAGAATATAGAGCCCTAAGGGGTGATTTGATTTACACTTTCAAAGTCCTTCAAAAAGAGTCTATGTTAGACACAATCTGTCTGGAAAGATGCCTAACTAATAATAATACAAGATCCCATAATTTTAAGTTAAAAACTGCTATGTGCAAAACAATGACGTGTAAAAGATTTTTTACCCAGTGGGTGCCTCCCATATGGAACACACTCCCCGTAGACATTGTTACAAGTGAAAATGTGGAACAATTTAAAAAAAAGATTAGCTTTTTATATGGGTGATAAGAAGTATACCTTCCACCGTTAACAAGCCGGTGGCGAGTTCTCTATGGGCTAACGCCTTTGAACTTGTATCCATCTATGAAACTATGAAAGTTATGAGCCTTGTTGAGATTTGTGAATGCAGGCTTGCAACTTTGGTAATTTTCAATAATTTGACTCCAAATTTTCCACATAGTCATGTCTTTACAGCACCTTATAAATGTTGCAGCTGAAACTTTTCAAATACTACCCAAAATCTATTTTTATATCACAAAAGGTGATTTTGTGGTCATTGCATGAAATCACCTTTCAGGCAGGAGTTGAACATTTTATTTGCCCTCGTTCATAAAGTGGGGGTCATAAGAAGGCTATGTTGAAAATCTGGGGTAAAATTATTAAAAAAAACAACAAAGTTATAAACCTATGTTGAAATTTATGGACACAGGTTGTAACTTTGGTCATTTTCAGAATTGTGACACCATATTTTCAACATAGACATTTCTTCATAGCACCTCATGAATATGACAGCTGTCATTTTTCAAATCCTGGACAAAATGTGTTTTTGCTCTTGTGGTACAAAATCACCTTTTGAGCAGGATTTGAAAATGTTCTACACCCTTGTTCATGAGGTGAGCTCATAAGAAGACTATGTGTTGTCATAAGAAGGCTATGTTGAAAATTTGGGGTAAAAATATAAGAAAAGTACAAAGTTATGGGTCTACATTGCAATATTTCAACACACACTTGTAACTATGGTAATTTTCTATATTTTGACCCCCAACCTTTCATCATAGCCATTTTTCCACACCACCTCATGAATATGGCAGCTGTCATTTCTAAAATCCTACCCAAAATGACTTTTTAGCTATTGTTTAATAAATCATACCTGCCATGCTCAAAAAGAGTGGTCATAAAAAGAGTACAATAAGTTGAACATTTGGGGTAAAAATGTGACAAACCAATTAAGTTGTAAGGAAACGAATTGTTCCAACATTTACTCATAACTTTATTTTTTGCAGATTTTGGCCCCTAATGTTCAGTATATCCCTCGTGTTACTCCACCTCCTGAACGTGGTAGGTGTCATTTTTCAAATCTCTTCCGAAACTTGTTTCTAGAGTAAACACAGCAAAATCACCTTTTTGATGGGATTTTAACAATTTCACCTGTCTGATCATAGTGTCAGGTCATAAAAAGGCTGTTGGACATTTGGGGTCAAAATGTGGGAGCCCACTTAAAAGTAAATATTGCCTCTCAGCTGCCCTATCCTGGGTAATTACACTTTAACAATGTGTCAAAGCAGGACACAATTGAACATGAGATGTTGCATCTCATCTGCTCTATCCTGGGTAAATATATAGTAAAAATGTGCACAAGCAAGACCCAGTACAACAGCAATACCAGTGGTGACCATTTGACAGTGACAAATGCTTGTTGTATGTATGTTTTTTTGCATTTTTGGATGTAGTTATTATTCTGCCTTATCTTCTCCATGTTTCCCCTTCCCCGGGTCACACCATAAAATGAGCCTTGACTCAATGTGACTTTCCCAGTTACCAATTTTAAAATAAAGAAATAAATAAATACATAAATAAAATAAGGATTGGGTATGTCATATTGAGTCACTGTCAGTCTATTACCTAAGCGAAATTCATTCTGGCTCCATAAGATAGACAGGGATATGATATGAAATGATCTAAGTTAAGTTATCAGAAATATTTTCTCAAGCTGACTGTGACCTCTGATCTCACAAGTGGCGAAGCCATGATTGAGGTCAACAGAGGTCAAGGTCAATGAGACAAGATATTTCTGTTATCTTCCCTTAGATCATGTTACATTATATTTGCTGTATACAACAGGTGTGACTGTCACAGTTTCAACAATTCCCCATTCATCTCAACAGAGGTTCTGTAGCATGTCATTTTCTTGTCTGATTACAGGACTGTTGGTAACTAGGGATGCTGTTAGTGGGGGCTTGGTTGCTTACAAGGATCAGTGGAGTTGTCATGGAATCGCTGTATCATTGTGATAGCAAAACAATTTCCATTGGTCCACGTAATGTGGGAAAACAATTTTGATTGGGTCAGTTTCCTGATGGGCATTACTGAGTAATCTGTGCATGCATAAGCTCAGCTTTTGTTGAGTCTTTGAGGGGGAAGCATTGAGGAGCTGTGTGTCAGAATTTTAGAATAGTATCCTGTGATAAGGGCATCTGCTATTGCATGTTTACAAAAAGGGTGACTCAATAGAGGTGTCTGCTCACAGGGCTACTGGACGAGGGGCGCGAATACAACCATAGAGACATCCTGTAGCTATATGTACATGCATGCAGGGTGAAGTGAGCATGCCGTGCAATGGGCGGAAGGGGAGGGAGGGTTTGCCGAGCCTAGATTCCGTTCAGAGGAGGGTGAGATGTAGCGTGGTGATGGACTGCCTAGCTGGCCGTGTGGCATGGTGGGTTTGTGGCAGGTTAGGGTTGGGAGGGTGCCAGTTTTGATGCTGGGTGCGTCAATATTTTGCACTGATCTAGGATTTTTGTTTTGCCTCCCCGACACCCCCGGAGTTGAGAATCCTTTAATTGGGAGTGCAGGAAAGCCCCCGTTGGGGAATGTGGAGAAGTCCCCCAATTAAACAAAAACCCCTTTGTTTTCGGTGCCCTTTTGGTCTGCGCTGTGAGTGTACATTGCCGAAATAGATGTTCACCGATGTACACTCGCCCTAATGGTGATCGCTTTTCCTCAATCGCTGTTATCACATAGAACCTTCAGCATCGAGTGTACAGTGATAACAGGGTGCAGTGCTCCTGGGGAGGTCACAACAGCTGGCTGCTTCAGGGAAATTATAGAATGTCTCAGTGGAAGGTGGTAGTTGGATCATCAAATTATTTTTAATCGGACATCTTCTTCACCGGCGTTTGATTAGTGTTTTCAGCATGTTTTTTGGGGAGTGCCAGGTTAGTTCTCTGAGCTGGTCCAATTAGTTAAAATTAATTTTAGGCTAAGAAAATTTTATATAATTACACTCCATTTTCAAAGTTTTATTTATTTTTTTTTTCACTCAGACTGCCACTGTAAATGATCACACGATTGAAAGCTGGGTTTCCCATTGTTAATCATGCCCACACGCGTTGTGACATTCATGACCTATCTCACACGGAACAGCTGCAGGAAACAGTGTGAGGTGGCAGGCAATGATGAATCTAAGTTTCAAGGTATCAACTGTGATGAATCTAAGTTATGCTATCTTGAAACTTATTTTTTTTATTTTTAGTCTTTGGTAACCGGGTAAGGCCCACTAGGCACAAGTGCCTGTTTTCAGGGGCGACCTGGGAGCACTGGGCGGTTAAGTGACTTGCTCAGAGCCACACAGTATGCAAGTGGAGGTTGTGAGAATCAAGCTCAGGTCTGGTCTGCTGGATGTATCAAGTTCATTCACACCTCGTTCCTCTAACCCCTAGGCTATACTGCCAGCCCTTAGGTCTAAGTTGCTGAAAATATCAGGTTTTAGGGCAATATACAGTCACACCTGTTGTATATATAAGTAATAAGCCATGACAGAATGTACATTATAGGATTTTAATGGATGCCCCAGGGGTATAGTAAAGCACGAGGCTGAAGGTTGAGTGTCCTTACACCGTAGAAGTGCATGAAAATCCTATGATGCACATCCTGTAGGGGCTTATTACACTTATGAAATGGCTCTAAGCAGGTTTTTTTGAGAGGAAAATTAGATTTAGCACTTTCCTGTGCATTTATAGAGAGTTAATTCTTGGTCAGGTGACTCCCCTCAACCAATTAAATATCTAGATTGTTGTCTTACCATTTTATAAAGGTTTTTTTATATTGGTACACTATCCTTCTATAATCTTTGGACAAAGCCTTGTCCTGGGTAAAAATACTATGTGATTTAAAAGTCATGATAAGGCTACACACCAGGAGAGAAATTAACCATATGTTTGGTTATCTGATTCAAAATGAAGTTCGCCTTTATTGAAGTATAGTTTCTTGGTGCAGCACACCCCACTGAACGCAAAACATTTTCAAGCCTTGACAAACAGCACGAGGTTACTCGAAAATGTTTGGCATTCAGTGGGGTGTGCTGCACCAAGAAACTATGCTTCAATAAAGGTGAACTTATTTTTGACTCAGATAACCAAACATGGTTTGTTTCTTTTCTGGTGTGTCGCCTTAGCATGACTTCTAAACCAAATTGTTGCTTTTCACGTACAGAGCTTGGCTAATTCATCTGGTTGCTGCCTCACTTCATTGCTAGAAGTACTATGTGCAGTTTTGGAGCCAAGCCTAGATTCCGTTCAGGGGAGGGTGACCAAAATGATCCAGGGCCAGCACATAAGCTCTTATGAGAAAAGGCTGTAGGACCTTAACATATACTCACTGGAGGCCAGCAGTTGTGAAATTTACTGTACCTTTTACGCAGAGATGGCAAACAAATGTGAAGTGCCCTGCAATATAACTTAACACTATTCAGAACCCTTTGCAAGATATCCTTAACATTAAAATGTACAACCAAGAATACTTTACAGCCATTGGCAATATTATTATTTTTGTCTCACAGATGCAGTTTTCCCTGATTATCTTTCAAGGGCTATAAGCATGTCTCGATCTTTTATGCATATCAGTCTTAATTCAAAGCATGTGTTTACAACCAATTTAAATCATTATCAGAATAATTTAAGCAGTAAGGTATTGCTTATCTGACCATTTTGACTATTCTGGCAAATCCACAATAAAGAGGATGTTCTGGGCTCTGGTTCTTGCGGCATGTAGGTCTCGCGGGGCGGGGGCTCTCATAGATGATGTTGACTGCAGTGAAGAATGCCTGCATAATCATGGTGATCCTTTGCTGTGAGTTCCAATGCAAAGATCAGAGTTAAGTCATTTATTTATTTATTAAATGTTGCTGACTGGGTGGACCCACTGAGACTAAAAGTCCCTTTTCAGGGGTGACCCAGGTTTAATTACATAATAGTATAGCAGAAAGACATTGTACATTTAAAGATGCCAATGTGTTACAGAAGGTTACAGACATTAAAGTTTCAGTACATTCAAAGGAAACATCCACTTGCTTAATGTGTGACTGAGCAAGTCACTTAACCTCCCCAGTGCTGCCAGGTCACCCATGAAAAAGGCATTTGTGGCTAGTGGGCCTTACCTGGGCACCAAAGAATAACAAAAAAAGGCAACAGTATTGAAACACATAATAGGCCTGGCAAACAATACAGTACATTGTGCAAGCTGACAAGGACAGTTTCAAGTAATAGATTTTGTAAACATACATGGACATTTCTGAAGACCAGTTCTCACTGAGAGGAGAAAACATCAGCAATGGAAGATGCATTGATTGCACTCAAGTAGGTGGGCTTTAAGCCCTTTCTCAAAACCCCTGAGTGAGGAGCAATCTTGTAAGGTTGCTGGGAGGTTGCTCCACAGGGATGGGGTAGAGTTGGCAAAGGACATTTTCCCCATGTTGGACCTCACTTGGGGTGTTTCTAAGACTGTGCAGCTAGAGGACCAGAGATTCCTTCTCTGGGATTTTGCAACCAAAGCTTCCTGCAGGCTCAGAGGAGTATTGACTTTTATCAATTTAAAGGCCAGTCAGAGAAGGGAGTACTCCTGTTTACCTTCTAGCAAAGCCAGTTTTGTGAATGTAGTACACTGCAATGGTGTTCGCCAAGTGAGGCCCCAGATGTGAAGTGACAAATTTTGTGGTATAGTATTTTAAACTTGTGTATTTCATAACACCTAACCACTTGGTGTACTGGGCCCCATACAGGAGGATATGGAGCAAAATGCTATTGGCAATTACTAGCCATGACTCTTTGGTGAGAAAGTTGTTTGGGTGATAAAGGAGGCCAAGTGTTTGGAATAGGGACTTACTTAAGTGTTCTACATGGGTTCTGAAAGTTACTTCTAGATCCATATAAACCCCTAGTTTTTTTAATAGACTCAGCCACCTCAGTACAAGATACAAATAGATAGGTAAAGGATAACATGTGCCGTTTTGCTGTTCCCAAGTGCCTATAGCCAAACAGTATAGCCTTGGTCTTTTCAACATTTAGGACCAGTTTGTTGGCCACAAACCATTTTCAAGTTCTCAAAAATTGTTGGAAGGCTCACAGTTGATTTGATTGATGTCTTTGGAACATCTGTAAAGTACGGCATTGTTAGCGTATAGCAACAAGTTGATCTCACTGCAGTAGTCTGGCATGTCATTTACATAGAGGGAGAGTAGAGGGGGACCCAGGATGGACTCTCGCAGAATGCCATCTGTAATCAGTCATTGCCTGACTGGGCAACCTTCCATTTTACCAGTTGCATCCTGCTTGATAGATAATCTGAGAACCATCCATGAGACAGACTGTCAACGCCAAGGTAAGGGAAAGGGAAAGCGAACATTGTTTAACCAGGAGTAGCACACTAAGTCAAAGCTTGTTTCCAGATGCAACCTGCGAGCTCAAGAAAGTTAAGTGACTTGCACAGAATCACACAGTATGCATCTAGGCAGCTGTGGAATTCAAACCCAGGTCTCCAGATCTGCAGCTCAGAGGCTTAACTCACTGCACTAGCCACTATTCTGCCTCCAGTTCAGCAACCAAAAGACTATGACTGACAAGGTCAAAGGCTTTAATGAGGTCTATGAAGACTGCACCAGTCAGCTACCTGTTGTCCATAACACCTAAAATCTCTGTGGTCAATCTGAACAAGGCCATGTACAGTATGTCCCATGGTTCTTTCTGAACCCATGCTGTCTGTCAGTCAGTAGGCTTCACTGTTCAGCATAGTCCTGAAGTTGATTATAAATGAATCCTTCCTGTATTGTTGCCTGGAAGCAGAAAAGTGAGATGGGGTGGTAGTTTTCCACTGGATCTTTGGGACCACCATTGTCTACATGCACAAAAAGGGCCACCTTCCATCTAGCATGAATGCTGTCTTCCATAAGGGATCTGTTAGGAAGCATGGCAACAGGATAGGCAATAACAGGGGTAGCCAGTTTTAGTGGTTTTGGTTCACATTTGTCAAACCCAGCTGAGCCTTCTACTTTAACTTGACTTAGGAGCTTGAGCACCTCTTTCAGAATTAGCCTGAAATGAAATTCAGGGCTTGGCTCACTGTGACTGGAAGGGTGGGGTGGGGTGCTGGGGGCCCAGGAGATTGACTCTTGAATCTTTCCAGGTCAATGAAAAAGACATTAAGCACATTAACAGAAGCAAGTGCGTTGCAGTAACACTGACCATCCACCATAATGTCACCCTCAGTGGAGCTGGTGTGGCCCTTTAAGGGGCATTAATTTGCACCCAGAATTTTTTAGGGTCGGAGAGATTCTTGTTTTGGAGGATTGTGATGTACTTCTTTATTGCAGCTTTGAGGTCCTTTTCACAGGTATTTCTCAATTTTCTGTAACTGCTCCAGTCAGCTGTGAGGCCAGAGGTATTGAAGAGACCCCATGCGCTATCCCGCTGTTTCATGAGCTTCTTTAGCCCATTGCCAATTCACTTGGAGTGTTGCCCTTTGACTCTGAGCAGCTGAAAGGGGGTGTGCTTGTTGGTAGCAGAGAGTAAGTTATTAATAAAGAAGTTAAGGGGTGAGTCAATGCTGGTGAAGTCCTTTATAGGAGCCCAGTGATCCTCTGATAGTTAAGACAGGAAGAAGTCAGTGTCAAATTTAGAGGAATCTCGAGCCCAAAATATCCTAGAGATGGTTTAGAAAAGTTATTTTTCCATATACAGAAAACTGAGGCATGTTTACTGAAGGAGTATGTAACGATACCAGCAGCTCTGATTCTTGTCCAGCTTTGAGACAAGAACCTAGTCAAGGAGGGCATGATTTCAAGATTATGGACATGGACTCCATCACGGCCAGATTACACTTAAGGGAAGAACAGTTCAAAGTGGTTTGGGGCCCCTGGATTGCCTGGGAGGCAGCTTGTCCCCATACCTCAATGGCCCTTTAGTACAAAGGGTCCACAAGATAATTGTTCCTTCCACCTTTAGTAAATAATGGACAAACACTGGTGTACATAAAATAGATTTGTTTTATGCATTTACATTAATGAATATGTCCACTTGATCTGCTTGTCTTTCCCTCTCCTCTCCTCTTTTTGTTGCTTTTTCCCTCCTTCATATCCTCACCTCTTCATCTATTCAAGTTTATTTTCTTCTTTTTCTCTCCCCTCAATCCAGTCTTTAAAAGAAAATGTTAATTATGATGGAATTCACATGGCATGGTGCTCACAAGCTCTCTCACCTGCTGCTGTTGTACCTTTTTGTTTTTGTTAATAGTTGGGAAGATTGAATTGCTTCATGATGTCCAATTTTTTAAAAAAGAGACCTTATTGGTTTTATAGGAGCCACCCTGTATGAAATATTCATAGTTAAAAATGTCCTTTTTTAGACATCAAACAGATGACTGTATACTGATGTATTTTGCTGAGGGTTGAATAAAACTTGAGTTAATAAAAAAAAGGAGGGTATGACTTCCAGTTTTGTTGCTCCTTCGGGTGGGCTCACTAATAACTTGGGTGAGTTCAGCTTTGAGTAAGGCAGGCTTAGTGTTCCCTCCCATCTCAGGGGTCCAATTTATATTGAAGTCCACAAGAAATATTATTTCCCCAAGGGGTTGATCAGAGAGTGCCTTTGTAAGGATAGCAAAGGCAGCTGATGCTACTGGGGGGGATGCAATTTCATTCACAAGGATGCAGTGTGCACATATGTGGAACCCAAACAAACAGAATAGAAAAATAAATAGGTGCCTTAGCTAGGATTTGAACTCATGCCACTGAGAATACCATTATGTTGCACTACTAGCTGCACCACCAAGGGAACTGGAAACCCTCTCTGTGAAAAAATACTTCCTTAAATTACCTCTGAGCCGCCCTCCTTCTATCTTCAAATTGTGCCCCCTTGTTCTTGCACACCTCTTTTTTTGAAAGATGCTACCCTCTTGGACTTTGTTGATTCCCTTGAGGTACTTGAAAGTTTCTATCATGTCCCCCCTCTCCCTCCTTTCCTCGAGGCTATACATATTAAGCTCCTAAGTCTCTCTTCATATGTCTTCCAGTGCAGACCCTGCACCATTTTAGTTGCCCTCCTCTGGACAGCTTCCATCCTGTCTATGTCTTTGCGGAGATTGGGTCTCCAGAACTGCATGCAGTACTCCAGATGTGGTCTCACCGGCTGTCTGTACAGAGGGATAATAACTTCCTGTTTTCTACTGGTGATGCCTCTCCCTATGCATCCCAGTATCCCCCAACCCTCCTTGCTGCCCTCTCACATTGCTTGCCCACCTTTAGGTCATCTGATATGACTACCCCCAGGTCCCTTTCCATTTTTGTTGTTGTTAGTATCTCACCCCCCATTGTGTACTCTTCCCCTGGGTTTTTGTTTCCCAGGTGCATTACCTTGCACTTCTTAGCATTGAATCTAAGCTGCCATACATTTGACCATTCCTCTAACCTTGCCAAGTCCCTTCTCATCCTTTCCACCCCACCTTGTGCATCAACTCTGTTGCAGATCTTTGTGTCATCTGCAAAGAGACATACTTTTCCTTCCAGTCCTTCTGCAATGTAACATATAAAGACATTGAAGAGGACCGTCCTAATACTGGAACTCGCGTACCCCACTGCTAACCCCCTTTTTCAGAGTGGACTCCATTTACTATTACTCTCTGTGTCCTATTCGCCAGCCAATTCTTTACCCAGGCTGTCATCTTGGGACCCACTCCCAGGCTGGCTAACTTGTATATTAATCTTTTGTGTGGGACTGTGTCAAATGCCTTGCTAAAGTCTAGGTAGGCCATGTCCACAGCCCCTCCCTGATCAACTACTTTAGTCACCCAGTCAAAGAAATCTAACAGATTTGTCTGGCATGACCTTCCCGCTGTGAATCCATGCTGCCTTGGGTCCTGTGCCCCTCTGGCCTCTAGATACACAACAATTCTTTCCTTCAGAAGTGATTCCATCATTTTCCCTACCACTGAGGTTAAACTAACAGGTCTGTAGTTTCCTGCTTCTGCCTTGCTCCCACTTTTGTGAAGGAATCACATCTGCCCTCCTCCAGTCCTCAGGTACCACCCATCCTCCCATGATTTGTTAAAGAGGGTAGTCAGTGGTGTCACTAGTTCTACCTTAGTTCTTTTTAGAATTCTGGGATGAATCCCATCAGGCTCCATTGCTTTGTCCACCTTCAGTTTTAAGAGCTCTTTCAGAACCCTTTCTTCTGTAAATGGGCTGGTATCAACTTCTGTATCCAGAGTGTTTCTACTGTTTGTTTTAGGTGCCTCCCTCTTCCTTTGTAAATACTGAGCAAAATATTTGTTTAGTATCTCTGCCTTTCACAGTCACCTCTGCCCACCCTCCTTCCCTTTATTAAGCCTCACTATCCCTCCCTTGGTCTTTCTTCGCTCCCTGATGTACCTATAAAAGGTTTTATCCCCCTTCTTAACTGAGTTGGCTATCTTTTCCTTGGTTTGGGCCTTTGCTGTTCTGACTGCCTTTCCAGCTTCCTTTTGCTGGATCTGGAATATGTTGTCCCTTTCCACCTTGTTAATGCCCTTTAGGTACTTGAATGTTTCTATCATGCCACCTATTTCTCTTCTTTTTTCCAGTGTGTACGAATTGAGGTCCCTCACTCTCTTCTCGTAATGCTTGTGGTGTAATCTCTTCACCATTTTGATCACTCTCTACTGCACCGTCTCCTTTTTGTCAATATCCTTTCAAAGGTGTAGTCTCCAGAACTGTACACAGTATTCAAGGTGAGGTCTCACCAGGGTCTTGTACAGTGGAACTATTGTCTACCTTCTTCAGCTTGTGATTCCCCTTCCAATACACCCCCAACATCCTACTCGGGGGGGGGATCTTAAGCACACTTGTAAATGCAATTTATATATGGAAGGCAGTATAAAGTTACTTTCTAACACCACTCAGTTAGGGTGTGAGCCAGATGCAGCTGTTCAGTGACTGTGCTAGTTGATCCACATACTCTACCCAAATAGGGTATGGGACATAGACAAGTAATAAGCAGTACCTAACAGTCACAACTCATTGGCTTTTATATAATCAGATGTCATAGCCCCAAAGAGAATGATGATTGATGGTTCATGCAGGAAACAATTTTATACATAGTTTTGTTTTCAAATAAACTGAATCTGCAAACATCCAGGGCCTCATAGTCACAGATTCTATATTTCCAGTTGACACAAAGTAAGAATAAGTTATTTATTCACCCTACTTTGTGGTCATTTCACTTCCCTGATTTTGTTCTATTACTACACTTCATACTGCACTGAAGACAAAAATTGCTGAGAATGTTCAGTTCACATTTTACTGTCAATGACGCTGCCACATGCAATGCTGTTAACAAGCCCTATTTTTCATCTTCAGAGTTGAAACCTAGAGTACAAGGGTAGGAACAAAATTAGCACTGTTAAAATTTCATAAGGCTAATGTAAGGTATTTTTTCCTTTTTTTCTGGGCTGAGACTTGTGATAACCATTCAGGAAGAGTCAACTCTACTCAGTCCAACACAATCTGCCAAGTGGTGCTTTTCAACCTCTCTGGAAGGAAATCTGCTGGGTCAGTCAAATGCATGTACAGTACTTACTAAAAGGATTCAGAGAATAGAAAAGCTGGGATAAGCTGATGTGCTGTATTGCATGCTTGTAGCAATAACACAATTTTCAGCAAAGCTTTCTCTCAAGTTTTTAGTGCAGGCACAGTACAAAAGGAGTTGCCTCATTAAGGAGATGGCCAAATTGTCAGGGGTTTGCCTAGGTGAAAGCCAAGAGTGGGGAAGGGGAAAACATGATTAGGAGTAAGAAGGGAGGGGCCAGGGGGTCATGAAGGGTATGGGCTAAGAGAGTGAGTGATAGGAGAAAGGGGAGTCACCGGTCTGGCTCCTTTGAGAGGAAAGGGGAGGGGTCTCAAGGGGTACTTAAGGAGCTGCAAGTGAGGAACTAGCCCTACTTTTTGCTGAGTTTTTAGATTCCCATCCACCTTTCCTTGGAGAAGACAGAGAGGGAGGATCCAGGCATAAGGGGGGAGGGGATATGGAGGGCAAAAAAATTTGGGTTGCTGGAAGAGGGCAACAGGTGCAAAATTGAACAGAGGCACTATGGGGTAGGGTTGCTGAAAGAGGGCAATGGGAAAAAGGATCATGATAACTATTGGGTTACCAGCAGAGGGCAATGTAGGGGATGGAAGGATGGAAGGATGAGAAAAATGGGGGGCAAACAGAAGGATTAAGGGGTGCAGAGGGATGAGGGGGAGACACGGCATGGGCTAAGTTAACATCTGGATAGGTTGGGCACCTCTTGGGGTTATCATCCCAGGAGTACGGAACTGGGGGTCAGGAGGGACGTCCAAACTCAGGAAAGAAGGAGAAAGAATGACATACTCGAGAGTGATATCAGGTACACACCCAAGCCACTGAAGGAAAAGAGGGGCAGAGGAATGTGATATGGAAGGAAGGGGTAATAATGGAATGTTTACAAGATCGCAACTGGGTTTTTAATAATGTGTATGTATGTAAATAGTTATTTTTAAATTAAAGGATTTTAGTGATGTAAAACAGGCTTGTTTGAATATGTAATAAACCTTTGCCAACTGAGCACCCAAAAATGGAGTGTAGTCTCATCATTTCATAGGTTAAATCTCCACAACATACAAGCATTTGTCAATGCTGAATGTTTGCTTGCAGTGTAACAGGGCTTTAAACTAAGTGCCCCTGATATTGTTGGTACAACTCTGAAAAATATAATATGTAGACACAATTTAGTTATATTTCACCCTTTTTTGTAATTGTCACCCTTATTTGTTTATTACTAAGGACATTTGCAGTGAAAACAGGATCTCCGCCCTATTTGCTCTGTCTGACTGCTATTACAGTCACAGTTCTGCTTATGACATCTCAATCAGTTGCTATAGATAGCAACAAAAGCTAGTAAAGTCCAAGGAACAGTAATCTTGTTTTTATGTGACTTGCCTCAGATGTAAAAAAGGGTGAAAAATTACAAAAATATAATTCTGGCTGAATGGTACAGAGCGTACTCTAATTGCAAATAGTTGTAAAATCAGTGTGTAGCAGGTTCAGCCCCCCTCCCCAGAGTTACAGTCAATATTGTCTAAGGAAATTTGAGCTACAATAAACCTGTAGCCAGGTCAGTGGCATGGAGGACTGAGGCACAGGATGCCTCACCTCCAGCAACACCAGTGACCTGGGTTCAGGAATGGATCAAGCTCACGTGGGGGCTGGTGGGGGTAGGAGGATTTAGTGTTCCTTGATGGACCTCCTCCTTCAGGGTGGGGGTACAGTAAGTACTGCTGCTTGGCTGCCACCTGGTAGTGGGTAGGTAGCTCAACAGTGGTCACAAGAATTGAAAGTTTAAGGTGGGAAATGAAAGGAGCAACATCTTCACAGTCTGTGTGTGCCATTGCATGCTGCCAGCTCTGACTCGAAGGGAGTAATTGGGCAAAACAACCCCTGCCTGCAGGATGTTGCTGTGTCCCTTAAACCACCACACTACCACCATCCATAACACCCACTAACACAAAGAGGTAAGAAGTAGATTGGGTAAATCCTGGAGGTGATGTGATGGGGCTGAGGTTCGAGATCAGAAGGGGGCCATTGGGGAGGGGTAAGAGGATAAAATCTGCATTAAAAAAAAAGGACTGCAAAAATATTTTAATGATAAACTGAACTGTGTCAAACTCACAGTTTTCCAAGTTATTCATTTGGTTGCTACAAGAAATTTCAGCACCATCCAACCAATCCAGAAGAGAAGTAAATCAAAACACAAATATTAATTTGAAGTACTATTGCAGCTGATTTATTGCAAATGAAGCCCAAATAGTCAGACAGACATCCTACCTCTCCAAAGGGGGACGCTGGATGGCAATCCAAACAGACAGCCTCCAATCGGTTTCACCCTAAGGCATTATCAGTGAGTGCCTAAGGTTATTAGTTACACCATTTTATGTGTGAATCTTGAAGTGACAATACACTATTATATAAAATATGCTTTACAGCATCACATCACCAGTATACATCCTTATTCTGTTATATTACATAAAAAATATGTTAGTGGTGCTAAAAATCATAACGATGAAAAAGGTGAACACTGAAAACCCAGCATTTAAAGTGATCTACTGTATGTGCATACCAATTTCATGAGACCTGGCAACTCATAACATGCACATATAGTGACAGTCATTTTTTTCTCTTTCTCAAATTTCTATACTTCACATATATGCTAACGCATGTAAATCTGCAACATATCTCATTAATATATGCATGTATAACATTTAATATTGCTGTAAGATCCTTATTTATAATAATATATACTAATACATGCATTTGTCAATGCTTGCTTGCTTGCTTGCTGATATTAGCATTGGACATGCAGGAGTCAGACAGATGCAGAATAGGAATGGCAGTGAAGTATTGAACTCACACCAACCCCACCTCCACCCTGCAGAGATGGACAGGCATTGGGGTTAACCTTTGGGTCATTGCCCATAACGCTCATGGCATTTCACTTCACCCTATCCCGCAGACACCAACAAGTGTTGAGGGTGTTCAGCTTTACAGTCACCCCATTTCATAAGAACATACGCTGAAATGGGTGCAGCATAGAAGAATGGTGTGAACTATGGGGCTGAAGAGTCCAAGGCACACCTCGATGCCTGTCACTGGCTTCAGGGTGGGGATGGGGTTGGAATGGCATGAACATTACAGCTGGCAATCCAAAGGCACACGCCTTATTCTTGTCACTTTGTATAGCTGGGACATTATGGTTACAAAGAAACATAGAAACATAGAAGTTGATGGCAGATAAGGACCACAAGGCCCATCCACTCTGCCCATTTTTTCTGCCTTATGAATGTGCCATAGGCCTTTACTCTGTCAATGGCTTATCTAGTCATACTCATCTGTAGTGCTCGTTTATGCCAGTCCCACGCCTGTTTGAAGCCCTGCACTGTATTCATATCCACCACTTCCTGAGGTAGGCCATTCCATGCATCCACCACCCTTTCTGTGAAAAAGAACTTCCTCACCTTACCCTTTAACTCATTGCCTCCACAGGAGCGCTCTGAAGTTGCAGCACTTGTCTCCTGTATACTGTTAACAGTGAATCCTGGGCCTTTCTAAGCAAAATCAAGCCATAATTGGCATGCCACAAACAAATACTAATAGCACAAAAACTGTAAGTGCTAGACACAAAGTATGAGTGGCAAAATTGTTAAGTATAACATTACCTTTCCAATGGTGGTATGCAAGAAATAATGGGTAATTTAGTTTTATTTCTGTACTGGTTGAAACAGCAAAACAAAATATTTTTTCCACTAAAAAAATGCACCATAAACCTTTTTTTGTTGGAAAACATGTAACATATCAACACCAAATTAAGCATCCAGACATTAGATGTAATTTTAATAATTTGTTTGTAAAAAAAATAAAGCTATTTCTGTAGTATTAAACACAATTTTCCCCATTTGAGTCAAGGTGTGTTGGTGAGGTTTGAGGGACAAATCTGAATCATACACACCATACCATAAAAAATGCATATAACTCCTAATGTATACATGATACACACAACATATCAGTGGCAAAGTTGTTCCACACATAATTGCCTTTCCAACAGTGCTGTGCAATCAACTGTACTCAATTCAGTTTTTGTTTTATACTGGCTGAGATACCCAGAATGTATGTTTTCTTCAAAGTGCTTAGGTGGTTCTAGATTGACAAAATGTCATAAACAAATGTGAATAACTCCTAATGTGAACATGATACAAACAAAGTGTCAGTGGCAAAGTTGTTCAGCACAACATTACTTTTCTAATGGTACTATGCAGTCAATTCTAATCAGTTCTGGCTGGCAAGTAATATTAAAACATGTGAGTGACTTCTCCAGACGTTTCTAGGGCACACAGGAAGTCTGTAAGTGACTTCTGTTGGTGTTCTGGGACACACTGCAGTAGATTTGCTGATGCCTACAGGCATTTCTAGGAGGCAATGAGTTAATCAGCCTCCCTCTAATCTCATGCTGGTTAGAAACCCTAATGCCGTGGGCATTTGTTGGTATTTGCACTACAAATTTTCAACATGGCCTTTTTGTGAACCCTAGCTCATGAAAGCATTCGGGACCTCTGCTCATGAACAGCAACACTGTGATTTAGTTAATCTGAACGTTGATTTCTCACAGTGACTGTGCCATTCTGACCCAGATGTGCGAAAACAGTTCGGGCAGGATGTGAAAAATGACAGCTGTACCATTCACAAGGAGGTGTGAAGAGATGGCAGTGTTGAAAATCTGAAGTGAAAATAAACAAAAATGCTCGAACTTACAAGCATACGTGGAAACTGCGCAAGGCACACTCATAACACAGTCATTTAGTGGAATTATTTCACCAAATTTTCAACATAGGCATTTTTTGACCTCTGCTCATGAACAATGTCACTATGATTTTCTTAATCTGTCCCAGACATTGATTTCCCACAGCGACTGAGCCATTGTGCACCAGATGTGCAAAAACACATTTCGGCCAGGATGGGAAAAATGACAGCAGTACTGTTCATAAGGAGGTGTGCAAAATTGACAATGTTGACAATCTTAAGTGTAAATATTATAAATTCTCAAAGTTACGAGTGTGCGTGGAAACTGCGTAATGCATGCTCGTAACATAGTAATTTTATGGACTTTTGTCACCAAAATTTCAACATAGGCATTATGGGACCTCCACTCATGAACAATGTCACTGTGATTTTCTTAATTTGTCCTACACTTATTTCCCACAGTGACTGCACTATTCTCTGCCAGAAGTGTGAAAACACATTTTGTCAAGGATGTGAAAAATGACAGCTATACTGTTCATAAGGAGGTGTAAAAAAATGTCAATGTTGAAAATCTGGAGTGAAAATATTACAGATTCATGAAGTTATGAGTGTGCATGGAAATGGCTCAATGCTTGCTCGTAACACAGTCACTTTTTGGAATATTTTCACTAAATTTGCCACATAGACTTTTTGGGAGCCCTCCTCATGAACAGTGACTCTGTCATTTCATTAATCTGTCACAAAAGGTGATTCCACGTAGTGACAGTGAAATCACCTTTTGGGACTGAATAATCAGATGACTCACTGAATTCATGAGATGGCATCCCAAGAACCCCATGTTGAAAATTTAGTATCAAAATTTGGAAAAATGGCTAAAATATCCACATAAAGTGAAAAAAAAACATTTATGCCATTATACAGCTTACAGGCATTTATTCAGTTCATGGTCAGCTTTGAAGAGTGCAGAAGTGTTTCTAGTCCACCAAAGATTGTTGCGCCTGGCTCTGGAGGTAAGTATGGAGTGAGGGGAGGTTTGGGGAGGTGAGGTGCACAGAAGGTGGGTGCGGGTTGGGAGAGGGGGGCACTGCTGACAGCGAGGGACCATTTTCTTATTTACAAGTTTAAAAAAATACCAAACAATGAGGGAAGGTTTTTATTTACAGCTGGTTTAGCACACTTGGGAAGGGCTCCCATCATGCCACCTGAGTGTTTCTTGGGGGGGGTCTGTAGCTGATGGGATTGGGCACCCTGTCAGCACATACAGAGTGTTTGGGGGGTGAATGAGCCAAGGGGCACTGGGCACCCCCCTCGGCACACAACACACGGGGGGGACATTATGCCGAATGGGATTGGGCTCCCCATTGGCAAATGAACTTGGGAAGGGCATGCCGACTGGGGAATTGACCACCCCTGTCAGCTTTCATGGGGCCTGTGAGAGGTGGACGGTGATAGCTGCCATGTTTCTTTAAAACAAATGGCACATTATACCAATGGGGATTGGGCTCCCCATCAGCAAATGAACTTGGGAGGGGGAATGCTGACTGGGGGATCGTGCACCCCCATCAGCTTCATGAGGAATGTGAGATGCGGGCAGTGATAGCCACCGCCATGTTTCTTTAAAACAAATGGGACATTGTAAAGACGGGGATTGAGCTCCTCCATCGGCAAATGAACTTGGGAGGGGGGCATGCTGACAGGGGGATTGCGCACCCCCGTCAGCTTTATGGGGACTGTGAGAGGCAGATGTCAACAGCCACCACCATGTTTATTGAAATGGGACACCAGACAAGGCAAACTGTGATCCACCACTGGGATCAGTTACTGCCCTAGCAGCAAAAACAGCTGATTGTTAATGACGGTGTGCTCCCTGATTGCAGCGGTGAGTTTCTTTCAAGTTGGTGGAAGGCTGCAATACTGCTGTCATGGACAGCATGCTCCTCTACTGGTGCCACAGAGACCAACTCCCAAATGGACAGCTGGCATTCACCACAACACTGACATACCTCCAGAACTCGCTACTACAGCAAGCTGCCGCAATATGTTTCTTGCGCATGTGCACAAGCAAACGTAACAATGAAAGGACCCATAAAACAATTATATCATACTGACTATATAATCATAAATATCTATGTAGTTCATGGAGCAACGACATATAGTAGGTCACCCAAACACATAATATTAGGAATCAATATATTTATATCCACGATAATGAAATTACCTACATGCATAACAATAAAATATGCGAGTGCTTGGGGGGGGGGGATAAACCGTCATTCATGCATATATTCATTAAATATGTTGCAGATTTACATGTGTTAGCATATATGTGATAGTATAGAAATAAATCAGCTGCAATAGCACTTTAAATGAACATTTGTGTTTTGATTTACTTCTCTACTGGGTTGGTTGGATGGTGCTAAAATTTCTTGCAGCTGTCTAGTATTATTTATTTACAGCACATCTTTGCCGGTGGGGCAGTTTTTCTTGCTGGATTATCTAATTGGTAGCCGACGCTGTTTAAAAGGAACATAAGCAATATGTAATTTAAGTTGACTGTTGCTGGTATTTTCTGTTCATTACTGATATGCTGTTAACATATTTGAAGCTATTATATTTGCATCCTGCATGTTGCTTGTCCTCAACTCTGTTTAGTGCTTTCAAATAGGCACTTCCTGTCTGTAATTAGGGGGGAAACACACACACACTGAGGCTTGATGTTTATCTTCAAAGCCTGATGATGTCTGCTAGCTGTCTAATTAGCAGAAAACCAGTTTGACTGGTGGGGCTTTATCCTTGAACTACAATAAGTTTGTGCCCATCAGTCAGTTGAACACTGTTATTATCAACCTTCTCAGCTCTGGCTTTTGAGAGGCAAGTCTACCACATTTCTGCATCCATTGGCTTACACAGTACACACCCACATAGCCCCCTACACTACAGTAACAGTATGTTTCTTGTGTACGTGCACAAGCAAACATAAAAAGCATTAAAATACAACATCTACAGACAGCAAGTAAGCACTTTCATAATTAAGCCACCAACAAAGAGAATACAGTGCACCCCACTTAAATGCAAACCTGATAAATGCATAGCCTGCATAAACACATACCATTTCCAAGTCCTGATTTTTTTCTTTGTACTTCCTATGTAAAATAGAGCTGTTAAATGCATATAAGGATCCCTTTTAAATTCATATTTTTTTCCCTCAGTTTTGTTGTTGAAGTATGGAGTGACTGGCCCAATTTTACTGACACTGCCTGTAGTACCTTTGCAGCTTTAGTGTTTGCAGATCATGTTACATTAACTTGTTTTAATTTTTTTAATCCAAGTACAGTGTTGAATATAAAATAAATTTCATGCCCCATATTACACTGCCAGTTGTGATGATTATGGGTCTCAGCAGATACACATACCTCTAAGTGTCTCTGGGTCAGAGGAATGTAGAAATGAATTGAGACCACATATCAACTCTGGTCTAGCTCCATTTGTATTCATAAAGATGCACTGTACAGATGCAGCAATTTTTGGATTCATTTTCCAGGCAGATACATACATTTCTCTTTAACCACACTTGTTGGCTTAGTAAAACTAGTAGTCGTTATCTATATTTGGCACCCTTCCCCAGAGGCTCAGGGTGTAATTAGAATAATAGAGCAGCAATCAAAATTTAATATCAATTTATACATCCTGACTAAAATCAGACAATAACAGAACATTTCAATAGATTAATAAATAAAAACAATACTGTAAAGGGTGAAAATGCTATCAGATATTCACCCCAAATGCCTGCTCATACAAAGGTTTTTAAGACCTGCTTAAGGGCCTCCACCGAGGGGACCTTCCTCAAAGCTCTGGATAAGGAATTCCAGAGGGTTGGGCCTGCAACTTCAAAAGCCTGGTCCTCCAAGGTCTTCAGCCGTGCCCTAGGAATTATCAGAAGGCCCTTCTCAATGGAAAGGGTGCACAGGTATGTTAGGATGCAAAAGCTACGCCAGGTAGCTGGGGCCCAGCCCATGTATGGCCTTATAAGTAGTCCCACTTTAAAGGAGATACACCACTTTACCAGCAGTCAGTGCAGATCATGCAGCACCAAGGAGACATGATATGACTTCAAAAGGCCCATCAGCAACTGAGCAGTTGTGTTCTGCAACAACTGCAGGCACTGTAGTGTACCTCCATTGACCCCAAGGTAGAGAACATTGTAGTAATCAAGCCTCAGAGTCACAAATGCATGAACCAGTGTGGCCAGATTGCCAGGAAAGATAAGGGATGTTCTGCAGAAAAAGCCATTCTGGACTACTGCCAACACCCAAGTCCCCAGTGTCAGTCCCTCTTCCAGAATGACTCCCAGATTTTCCACCTTTGTGGCCACCAAAAGCCTGAAGGGTCCTCGTCAAAGCCCAGTCTCCCTCTTTTTTTTTAACTATGTTTCTTGCCCCTCAGCCTAGAACTCTCTCAGGCCTCCTGCTCATGCCAGCTTGCTCTCCCTCCCACTGTGTTCCCCGATCATCTTCAAGGTCGTTGCGGTTCCCCCGTGTCGGGCAGGTCAACCCAGAGAGATTGCAGGGGCAGTGGTGGTGAACCAGCGTTGGGATTGTGGCAGTGGCCATTGCCTATCCAGGGCTGGAGGGGGTATTTTGGTAGTTAGCCCTGAGATCCCCATCCCCCCTGTGTGGGCACATCTGATGCTGGCGCATGTCAACCCTGCCTACGTCAGCCATGCTCTGACGTGCAGCCCGGCGGCTCAATGGTGCCTCCAGTCTCCACTGGGGGTCTCCAGAGCACTGGGCATCCCTTACCCTCCCACCTGGAAAGGAGAGCTGCTCAGAGGGTGCTCAATCCATCTCCCTCCCCTGCCAACCCCTGACTCCCGAGCTCACTCCCAAACATGGGTCGTCGGTGCAGCGCAAGGTGTGGTGTCCAGTGCCTCAACCCTCAGCGCCACTGGGCCAGCTTCTCTTGCAATTTTCACATGTGGTTTTCACCACATTCTCTGGCTTGTGCAGCAACAGTATTTAACAGAAAGAAAGCAGTTTCCCTCTTGGCAGCTGCCAGTTGCACCCTACAGCCCAACTCAGTCACTAGAACTTCAGTTTTCTCTGGGTTCAGTCTTAACCAACTCGATGACATCCAGTCTTGGATCTCAGCCAGGCACTTGTTAAGCACATTAACCACACCCGATGTCCCAGGTACAAAGAACATGTAGAGCTGAGTATAATCAGCATAGCAATGAAAACCAAGCCCATACTGCTTAATGATCTGACTGAGGGGCAGCATATACACCACGAACAACATAGGTGACAGATCCAAATCCTAGGGTACATCACAGTACAGAGCCACTGGGCATTAAGAAACTCTACCCAACACTACCCTCTGAGTCTTGTCCCTTAGATAGGACTCAGAGCAGCAGATGACTTTGCCTGCAAACCCTGCATACTCCCTGAGCTGGTACAAAATCACAAACGTGTATAGTAGGTGTGTACTTAGGTACATAACTGTACAAAAACTTGCATAGCAACTTCTCTTACTGAATTTGAAAATGAAATTTTGAATGAATAACTAAATGTATATAATTGTTTACAATCTCATATGTCTGGTAGACCCTAGGTGCTTACCTTTGTAACTCTAAGCTCCTATGGTCCTATATGTATGTAAATTTTTGTGTTTTGCTTTTTGATAACATTTACAACTTGCATTAACAACTTTTTTTTACTTACACTGGAACACTCTTCAATATAAAATTGTGGTTTTAATGTGTATTTACAGTACTTTTATGAAAATAAACTTTTATCGTCATGATGAAGCTTTTACAAAAGGCTTTGTTGGAGAGAAAAACACTACTTGGAGGCAGTGCTGATTCTTCACAAGTCCTCCTCCAAGAGGTGGCTATTACAATGTTGAAAACATCTAAAGGAACATGGCACAGTTACATAGCGCACACACTATATACTATCATTACATAGTGCGCATATTTTATAGTATACTATCATTTTGCTTTCTGCTCCATAGCTTTCACCAGTCATAACAGTTATTTTGGTTTTGGTGGTGTGCTTATGATATTACATGGGGCAAAGGTGAAAAGGCTGTCTTGGTGACTTATATGCCAAAGACTCTGGGCAATGAATAGTAGAGGAGTCTTAATGTCACAGGAAAGCCAAGTGGTATCTTGAGCTTGAGCTGCCTAGTAGGGGAACTTTCTCTAGTTGTTACATGGTGGTGGAAAGTGCATGAGAAAAAGCAGGGAGTTATGTCTTGTTAGTGATGAAGGACTAATTCCTTGATCAGCATGTCAATTATGTGATTCTGGATCTGTTGCTAAGTAGTGGGAGTGGAATCACATAGACAGAGCAGTAAGGATTGGGGAGTCAGTGTGTAAAAGTAATCCTAATAGGTTTGGATTTGAGGTGGTGGTGGTAGTATTAATAGTAGTAGTATTTGTAGTAGTTTTAGTAGTAATGGTAAACTTATTCTAATGGCACCTTTCCCGGAGGCTCAGTGTGCCTTACAATAAAGTACTGAAGTGAGTCATAAACATTTCATGAATACTATAAAACAATTAATAAATTAAATCAAATAGATTGAAACAGATAGAAATATCAAGTGGGATGGTACACAGTATGTAAACACTCAACAGTCACCAAAAGCTTTTTTAAACAGATGTGTCTTCAGACCCCTCTTAAAGGCCACCACCGAGAGGATCTCTCTAAATGCCCATTGGAGCAAATTCCAAAGAACTGGGTCAGCTACCTCAAAAGTGCCATCACTTGAGGTTTTTAACCTGGCCCTAGGCTGACAAGAGGCCCACCTCGGTGGAATGAAGAGGGCGAGATGACAAGTGAGGATACAGGAGCTCCAGTGAGAAGCCAGAACTCAACCCGTGTTTTGGCCATGCAAGCTAGCAAGTTAGCAAATCAACTTTAAAAGAAATACACCATTTTTCCTGCAGCCAGTGAAGTTCCAGCAGCATCAGGATAACACGACAGGTCCTCAGAAGGCCAGTCAGTAACTTGTCTGTTATATTCTGCACTTGCTGTAGGCACCAATTAATCAATCAGTCTTTATTTTACCAGGCAAAGCTCCATTGAGCGAGCTCATTTACAAGGTGGACCTGGACAAATACACATAAAACATAAAGTACAAAAGTATAAGGTAGGTGTACAATCAAGGAAAACAGTGTAGAAGAGGACACAAAACATAGTACAATATTAGGCTTGGACTATACAAGGCAAAACATGCAAAATGGCTAAGGAAAAAGCATATAATCAAATACATTATTATACAGTATATACATGAACAGTTCAGTAAAAGGGTAGGAGGGGTGATAGGGAGATGAAGGGAGAAGAAGGTGAAAACATAGGGAATCACAATGCCTGGAGATGGATGTCCAGCTCTTATTTCACACAGAGTACCTACTTTGACCACAAGGTAAAGAGCATTGCAGCAGCTGAGTTGAGATGTTACAAACACATGTTCCAGAGTTGCCAGGTCTCCAGGGGAGAATAAGTGATCTAATCCAGTTGATGTTCCTAAAATGGTAAAAGCCACTCCAGCCTACTGCTGACACCTGAGACTCAAGTGTTAGCCACTTATCCAGAATGATTCTCAGAATAATTTTCAGCTTTATGGAAACTATAAGGCTAGATATCCCAAGGCAAAACCTTGCTTTCCTCTCAGCAACAACCACTCTCCCCCATGACCGAGTTAAACTACTAATACCTCAGCCTTATCAGGGCTGAGTCCCAACCAGCCTGATGATATCCAATTCCTTATTTTGTCCAAATATTTATTAAGCACGTCCTCTGCACAAGGTATCCCTGGTGCAAATAATAGGTACAACTGAGTATCATCGTCATAGAAGGGAAACCCCAGTCTGTTCTGTCTTATGATCCCTCCCAGGAGCAGCATATACATTGCAAACAACATGGGTGAGCAGACTGACCCTTAGGGACCACCACAGGGCAGTGGCATGGGGAGTGATGAGAAATCCCCAAACACAACCCTACACATCCTGTCCCTGAAATGGGACTCATACCAGTAGATTACCTTGCCAGTGAGTCCTTCCTACTCCCTTATTTGGTCCAGCAACAGCCCATGGTCTACAGTGTCAAAAGTTGAAAAGAGATTGAGGAGGATGGGAATTGACCACTCTCTTGTATCACTCACCCTGATAAGGTCATTATACACCCTGTCCAGTGCAGTCTTAATGATATGCTTAGACCTAAAACCAGATTGGAGAAGTTTATAGATGTCAAAGGCTATAAGGTGTGCCACCAGCTGCAACACAAACACCTTCTCAATAAACTTGCCCAAAAAAGGCAGCTTAGAGACTGGTCAGTAATTCACTAGGTTTTCTGGTCCAGAGATGGCTTTTTGAGAAGAGGCCTCATCAGTGAATCTTTTAATACATCTGGGAAGATTCCCTCCAAAAAGAACCACTTAACAATCACAACAAACACTTGGCCCAGATGCCGGACACAACTCACCAGTAACTGTATTGGGCATGGGTCTAGTTACCAAAATGTTGATCGAAGATTTGATATCTCTGCATTCATTTCTTCCATCATAACTTATCTAGGTGATAGGTCTGGTCAGGTCTAGGTGATATTGCAGAGGTACTTCATCAAAAGTGAAACTAGGACACTAAACATCAGGAAAGCTGATTTTGCTGAGTTAATAGAGATGGTTGCAGTGTTATTTGTGAATATATCACTAAATGGGAGTTCTAATGCTAAGTGGGAGGCTCTGCAATGGAATATAACAGAGTCTGTAACTAGATGCATTCCCTGGGCAATAATGGCAAAAAGGGATAGGGAAAGGCCTCTGGGGTTGTCCAAGGAATGTCAGGGCAGTTTGAGGGGAAAACATGTTTAGTAAGGGGAAGGATTTGACAGAGAGAGAGAGCAAAGGAAATCGAGGGAACATTATAGAAGGAGTATATAGCCATGATTGCACAGGCCTAGATAGGTATGGAACATAGCACTGAGGATCAATGGTAATATTAAACCCCTTTTTTTCAGTGCAGAGGGAACAAAGGGAGAGCCAGAAACATTGCCAGAACTTGAACATTGAGGAAGGGGGAGAACCATTGACTGAGGCAAGGGAATAGTAAGAACACTGAATAACTACCTTGTATCCAAATTTTATGTAAGAATCTAGAAAGTATAAATACAGGAAAATCCCAGGTTCCAGGTGGCATCTACCCAAGGGTAATCATGGAATCATGTTGGGTTCTGCCTGGACCCCTCACAGATATCTTTCAGGACTCCTGACAGACAGATATAGTGGTTGATGACTGGAAAATAGACAAAGTTGCCCCTCTGCTGAAAGGGGATGAATTTACACCATATACATACAGATATGTGATCCTTAACTGCCTTACCTACTGTAAGTGCTTTGCAAAGTGAGTCAGACAAAAGATGTGGTTTAGCACATGGATAAACATGGGCTGTTCTGTAGCACACAAAATGACTTTACAAAAGAAAGATCCTGTCAAGCCAATGTAATCGCCTTCTTCTAGGAGGCACTGTAACTAGAGAAGCTGATAAGGGCTATGTGGAGGATGTAACGTATCTAGACTTCATCAAATTCTTTCTGATTGTACTACATGGAAATCTCCTGCAGGCAGTAGTGTAACATGGAGTTCACAAACTGTGCAGGAAGTAGATATTGAATTGGCAAACATTGAATTAGATTAAATTAGATTTTATTGATAACCAGATAAACCCATGGGCTAAATATTCTGTTTTCATGGGGACCTAGATCAACAATGTCAAGAAACAACAGAGCAAAGTATGAACAGCACATAAAAGCAATTAAGATACAGATCAAAGAATGCAGGTACGTTTAGTCAAGTTAAGTAGATACTATCGTATAGCATTCATATTATTTTTGTCAAATCTTTTTTATTGGCAAGCAATTCAGCATGTTACAGTACAATCAATGAAAATGCAGTATTTCTACAACAGTAGTGGACAAAAGAGTAATAAGGACCAAAGCCACCCTCCCATCACACACAACCAAGACTGAGATTTATCATACTTCAAACCATGATACAGTTTGACCAGCTGTGACTGTGAGAATCAATAACACTGTGTGGTCATAAACTTAGTCCAGAACTCAGTCCCTTCCCTGGCCCTTCTGGCCCAATTGGTCTCTCTCTTTTTTCTCTAGTGGACCTTTCTCCCTGTATGTCAACCCCCCCAGTATACCATCACTACAGTGACTCCAGCACTGTGAAGACCATCATAGCGACAGGAATCAGGCAAAACCCACACTTCACTGTGATGGTCTATGCAGTGACCGGGACAGCCTTGCTGGGTGTTTCACCCCCTCCCTGGTCCAGCTCCAACTCAGAGTAGGAATCCTACAGACCCAGGGGGTGTGGGGGGGGGCAGAGCCCCCTGATTGTATATACCAACATCCCTGAGGCTACAATGCCAACAATCGGCATGGTAGCTGCTGCTGTAGGGGATGTCGGTGCTAGTGCTGTCGATGCGCTATGGTCTCTCCCTGACATATAATTTCCCAGTTCAGTAGTTTGGCAACCAGTGTGTTGATAATGCTCATTCAAGGGATTCCCTCATGGTTTTATATACTGGGAGCCTGTGTGTAACTGAGTACTGTGTTCTTTCAATTTTCATACAGTCTAGAAGTTGTGTGACCCATTGAGCCACAGTAGACAGTCTTGTGTTTCCAGGTTTGTGCAATAATTTTTTTCCCTATAGTGACCCCTAGCATTCAAAGAGGGTGGCTATACACTCAGCCCTGTGGTTCCCCCAGAGATGGCCTTAAGGTTAGGTGAACTAGGCAGCTACCTAGGGTGCCATCAATGAGCGTGCCAAAAACAAATGCCTCTATTATGAATTTAATTTGTTTGCATTCTTCTTTTTTTTTTTCAATCTGTGTGAGTCTCACTCATGGAACTATTATAACAGTAGTGTAATTTGTCTGTGGGGGGGTGTCTGTGGAAGTGAAAACCCCTTTCCAGTGTGTGACTGCCCCTACCTGTAGTATTACAACATACCGTGTGCATGTTGATAGCATTCCTTTCCTCCCCCCACCTAAGAGGTTTCTATTTTAGTGCCAACAACTAAGCAGGCAGAGCACAGATGCTGGTAGTGTAAGAGTGGTTGGCAGACTCACTGAAAAGAAAGAAATGAGAGACTAAAGACTCGCCTTGGCAGCCAGTAGTGGTGCTGACAGGCAGATGTGGTCTGAATCATTTTTTTTATTAAGTACTCTGTGATCATCTCAGGCTGGCAGACAGACAGGAATGGGCAATGGGGCAAAGTACTGCCACATACCTGGAGGATAGACAGGTGGTTGATGGGATGTGCCTGTCATTGGCTTTCAGTGGAGGCACTATGCTGGCTCTGGAATGGGACTAGAGTTAGGACATCAGTACAGGAAAGTTGGGCCCAGGCCCAGGAGGACAAACTGGTCTGGTGTCAAGAAAAAAACAGCAGCAGTTACTCTTGCAAGAGATGAGGGAGCAGGGATTAGTCTTCGCTGATAAAGTTCCCCTATCAAACCACAGAGAAAATAAATGTACCTCCTGGCTCCTCCAGTGCACTGCCACCATGTTGAGGAGGAGGGAGAGGGGCTTGACCAGTTTGTAGCCCCTTACTAACTTACTGATGGTACACCTGCGTTGGGTGTGGTTGTGGGTTGCACTAGTTTAAGGGAATCCTGTCATCATTCCAAAGGTGTTGTGTGACTGTGATCTGCTGTGAAGGAGTGCTAAGGAGTGGGGATGGCACAATCTGGTCTGATTTGACCAATGCTGCCCTGCCAAAGACAAGTAAATGGGGCAGTGCGGGAACTGGTTGGTATGTGCTTACAGACTGCCTGCAACAATAAACACTATATAAGAAAGTTCAGTATTTTCTTTCTGTAATCCAAGCAAGGAAGGACAGCATGGAGAAGTCAGAGGGTCCTCCTAAATACCCTCCAGTTTCTTCTTCATAATTGCAAGGTTGCATGTGTTATGTAGTCTGCATATGCTCTCTTCTCCACTGACAATGTAATTTTTCCCACAGGCACCATTAGCAAGTTCATCTAGGGAAGCCACATACCTTACGGCAGTCCCTGGTTCTCCCAGGTGTAGACCCAACAGCATTCCATCAGCTGTTGGAGAAGAGGTGGTTCCCAGAGTTTTTGCTAGGTGATTAGTAATTACCTGCCAGAATGGTTGTATGTGTGGGCACAGCCAAATTGTGTTTAAAGGAGCCCTGCTTCACTTTGCATGTAGGGCAGGTGCTTGGTTTTGCTGGCTCTATCTGGCTGGACAAAACTCAGGTAAAGTAGGCTCTAGAAGTAAGTTTAAGTAAATTTGTCTCAGATTGTTGTTGATTGAGCAGGTTGACATGGCTTTCAGGATTTCATCCCACTTTCCTTCAGTCCAACTATGCTCCCCCCCAAATCCTTTTCCCACTTGGTGCGGGTCTTCGACTTCTGGTCTCCCAGACTGCCAACTAACAATTTATAACATTGTTATATGGGTTTAGAACCTGGTCTGGTATCCATAAAAAATTCCTCACCAGAGGATCTCATCAGATTTGCATTGAAGTCTCTTTCTCCCTTTCCCAGGGAGGTTCTGACCTGCAAGTAGGCAAAGAAGTTGCTTGGCATCATGGTGTGGTTCTCAGATAGGTCTCACACATACATCAGGCCTCCACCTTCATAATGGTCACCCACTTTGGTAATTCCCTTGCACTCTCACTGTCTCAAGATTTACTTGATGGGAGTCAGAGGTCTCCCAGTTTCCCGAATGCAGGTTGGAGTTTGGACTCATGGGACTTACTCTAGGGATATCCCACATGGGATTGAAATGTCAGGCACACCTTTAAAGTGTTCCTAGTAAATGGGTTGTGAACCAAAGGTGAGATCCTGTCCCCAACAGTGAAGACCAGTAGGGAATGCAACATACTATCTCCCAGTCCCTCCATTTCAAAAGGGACCCATGCAGGTATCTGTGATGGTGGCCCCAGGGTGTCTTTGATGAAGGTAAATTGTGCCGCTATATAATAAAAGTGGAAATTGGATAGGTTCAATCTGCCTTTATGGGTCAGAGGCCAGAGAGAAGATTGTTTTATACATACTCTCCTTCCCTGCTAAAGGAAGTTCTTGAGACAAACTTGGACAATCTTGAAGAATTTCAGTGGCAAGTGAATTGGGAGGACCCAGAATAAGTGGAGTCATTGTGGTAAAATAGTAATTTTGACTGTATTAACTCTCTCTATCAGTGAGAGAGGAATGGATTCCCCCTTTTACAATCACCCTTAAGATTCTGAAGAAGGGGTTGATAGTTAAGTGGGCCTATGGTAGTTATGGAAGGATGAATGGAGGTGCAACGTAAGGTGTGGAAGGGGAATGCAGCTGACCTCCATCTTGGGTCAATCTACATTTATACTAAAGCTATAAGGAGATAGGTTTTGGGAATAAAAAGGACTTGAGGGAAAACTGTAACTGATTAAGTCACATACAGAGATACATAACTGGGGACTGGGACAGGCTGAAAAGGGACAATATGGGGGAATAGGAGCTAGTGCAAGCATCAGGGTAGCTGGGAAGGGAGGAGGTGGGGGAATATGAGCTTGTACAAGCATCAGGATAGTAAAAGAAGAGTGGTAAGCTGTAATAGTTGTGGAGTTGCAGTCTTTCTGGGGACATTGTGGAGAGCAGGCAGACCTAAACATGCTTGAGGAGTGGTCAAGAGTGTGGCAACTAAGATTCAATGCAAAGAAGTGCAAAATCATGCATTTGGGGCACAGAAATCTAAGGGAAGATTACAGTATGGGAGGAGAGGTACTGATGGCCACCAATCAAGAAGGGGACCTGGAGGTAATTATAGCTGCTGACCTAGAGGTAACCAAACAATGTGAGAAGGCTTTGGGGAAAGCCAGTGGGATGCTAGGGTGCATAGGGAGAGTTATCACCTGCAGAAAAAGGAGGTGGTTATGCCACTGTACAGATCACTAGTGAGACCTCATCTGGTGTACTGTGTCCAGTTTTGGAGGCTGCATCTCTGGAAGAACATAAACAAAATAAAAGCAGTCCAGAGAATGGCAACAAAAATGGTGCAAGGACTGCACCAAAAGTCAAATGAGGAAAGACTAGAGGACCTCAATATGTATTCCTTGGAGGAGAAGACAGAGAGGAGGGATATGATAGAGATATTCAAGTACCTTAGGAGTACAAGCAAGGTACAGGAGGGTAGCATCTTTCAAAAAAGATGTACAAGAACAAAGGGGCATGATATGAGGCTAGAGGATGGTAGACTCAGGGACAACATGGGGAAGTGCTTTTTCACAGAATGAGTAGTGGATGATTGGAACAGCTTCCTTGTGGAGGTGGTGGGGCAAAAATGGTAGGGGTATTCAAGAATGCATGGGATAGACATAAGAGTACTCTTGCAGTAGGGAAGACAGGGTAAGCCACAGATCAACTAGAGTCTGCAGCATTGCATTAGGTAAGGAATAGTGGCAGACTAGGTAGGCCACACAGTCCTTATCTGCTGTCACCTTCTATGTTTCATCCAAGAGGCTCTTACAAGTAGAACAAGCAGATGGTGGGCATGAAGTGACCAAAACAGTGGGATGGCTTTTAAAGGTACTGGGAGCTGGGATGGTTTAATAAAAAGAAGGCTATGGGAATGAAGGCCCGACAACCGAAACAAGTCCCTCTCAATGACAGTATATCTGGTCTCTATCTCTTCATCCAGCCCCTGCCCACACCAAAGATACCTACTGGAATGTAAGGTGCGATAGTACAAAAAAATATTTGGTAATTGTAAACTCCCAACCTTTTCAAAAAAAGTTAATTTAGAATTGGACCACCTGACCACACCCCCTTGCCAGAGGAAATTATTGAGAAGACATTGTAGTTATAAAAAACAAGCTTTGGGGAGAGAACGCATAACATTCCAAGGGTATACAAGATGTGGGGGAGGACGTTCATTTTTATGACATTAATAACATCCCCAGAGGGTGAGGGGAAGAGCAGACCAACGATGAATGTCCAACTTAATAGCATGTTGGAGGGGGAGAAAAATTATTTTTTAACAAGTCCGAATGGAATCTAGAAATTTTGATCCCCAGGTAGGTTAGTGCATGAGCCTCCCAAACCAGCCCAAACTCTGCTACTTCCTGCTTGCTCATTAAATGATTTAAGAAAAAAAAACTTAGTCTTATCCAGATTATGCTTATAATCAGAAAGAGCAGCAAAGGTCTGGATCTCAGATAGAGCAGCAGGAATTGAGACTAGGGGATCCTCGATGTGAAAGAGAAGGTCATCCACATAAGCAGGTAGTTTATAATCTACCCTCCCTACTGCTATCCCCCGTATTGAAGGATTTTAGTGAAGTCTGAATAAGGGTCTTAATATAGTGTGTGAAAAGGAAGAGGACAGAGGACACCGCTGTCTCATCCACTGCTGCAAATTAATGGGGTCAGATAGAACCTTGATGCACCAAATACACGCAGTGGTAACTTGGTACAATATTTGAATCCATTTAAAAAGTTTCTTTGGAAATCCAAATTTCTTAAGTGTGGTGAACAGGAAGGGTCACAAGACCCGATTGAATGCTTTTAGCATCTAGGAAGACCTAGACCGCTGGGCACAGAAATTAAATGCTGTTATTTCTGAAGATGGTCAGAGGACTACTGACCCCTCATAAACCCCACCTGCTCCACTCCAGTCAGACCATCCCAAACCTTAAGAACCCTGTTGACCAACACTTTGGTGAGAATCTTGATATCAGAATTACTCAACAAAATGGGGCAGTAGCTGCTAGGTAGTGAATCATCCTTATCAGGCTTGAGCAGTAAGGTGATCCATGCCTCTTCCAGAGATTGCTCAGAAAGGCTGGAGATATGGATATAATTAAGCATTTTAGTCAGAAAGATTGCCAGTTCACCAACAAAAGCTTTATAAAAATCAGTTGAAAAAACATCTGGCCCTGGAGCTTTATTGTGAGGAAGCTGCTGTATGACTTGTATAACCTCAGCTACAGAAATAGACTGCTGAAGCCACTCCTGTTGCTGAGGGGTCAAAGAGGGGAGGACAGTGTGATCGAGATATGCTGAAATTTCCTTTGGCGAGGGAGGGGCGCCTGGATTGGATGAATAAAGAGAAGCCTAAAAGTCCTTGAAAATCGGTGCAATTTCCTGGGAATTGGTAACAGGAGCCAAACGAGACCTGACCCATATACTTCTGATGGTTTTAGAGGCCTCTAACTGCCAGAGTCTGATTGCCAAAACCTTCCCAGCTGCCCCCCAGATTCCAAGTAATGGATCTTTGTACGAACTAAAGCGACATCTGCCTTTTCAGCAAGGAGGCCTGCATATTGGGACCTTAACAAGTTCAATCCTAATCCATTCATCTTCCTTCGAGCCTGGAGAGATCCTGGTTTCTATGGTGCAAATCTCCTGCAAAAGGTTATCCAGGTTCACATTATGGGACTTGTTTGGAATAGTGGTCAAATGAATACACTCTCCCCTGATTGTACATTTTGCCACCTTGCCAGAGGACATCAAGAGCAACCACCAACCCCTCATTATGTTCAAAAAAGAACCAAATGTAGTCCTTAAGCTTAAGATAACCTTTGGGGTCTCAAGTGAGTTGGGGGTTGAATCTCCATACCCTGTCCCTCTCCTCCTCCCCCCTCGGATGACAAGACCCATGCGGACTGAAGCATGATCCAAGATTAAAAGCGGTTGGATTTCTACAGAAGACAAGCCTGATACACTCTCTCAGTTAATCAAAAAATAATCTATTCTAGAATATGAATTATGTGGGAGAGAGTGAAAAGTATACTGCCTATCTGACAGGTGGAGGAGGCACCAGGGGTCTACTAACCCCAACTCATCAATAAATTCACGAACCCCCGCTGTCCAGGAAAAAGGCCCCACCTGGCAGAGCCTGGTCTGTCTATTTCTGTTTAGAGCAGGAGGTTCCATTCCCCTCCCATAACCATGGGAATTTGAGTATAGGGGGCAAGGATGGGGGGAAGGACTGTGAAAAATCTGGGAGAATCTACATTAGATCCGTAGATACGTCCCAACTATACCTCCTGCGAACCCAACCGCCCATTTAAAAAAATGTAACCGCCCTCCTGATCCCAAATCTCTCTCAGCAATATGAAGTTAATATTATGGGCAATCAAGATCACAATCCCACCTTGCTGACTGCTAGAACCAGCCCCAAAGACATGGCCCACCCAATCCCTCCTGAGGTAATGTGTAACCTTCTACTTCAGGTGGATCTCCTGCAAAAAACAGACCTCTGCATGCAGTCGTTTTAAATGACACAAAATCATATGGCATTTACACCGTTCCTGGGCCACCTTAACATTCCTAGATAAAAACTTGACAGGACTACCCATCTTAATGTGTCAATATTATCCCAAATCAGGAAGCCTTCTCTCTTGACAGCATGTGGAGTAATTGCACTCTGAGTTCCTCCCTCCCTGAAAGAACCCCACATGTTAAAAAATAAAATAACAAACATAACGCAGAAAATACATGCAAAATACCCACCAAACATACCTTGGTCCCCAAGACTGAACACCTATCATCCTATGGCCCGTAATGGACAGACCCAGTTATCCCCACCCTCCCCTGCCCCCGGAACCCAATACCCCACAACAATGAACAGCTAAGAACATCTGAAAAACCAGTTCTAAACTAATACTCATCTAAATAGGGGTACCCTTCCGCCCAGCAACACAAATAGGACAGTGTGGAATAATAGAACAATGGACTAAAATGACCCCTCTAAAAACAAGGGAGGTAGAGAAACCTATCAACTAAACAAACAGGGTTAAAACCTTGCAACAATAAAACCCAAAGGGGCTTCTCACTACCAGAGAATAGCTCTCCCTGTCTACAGAGAGGAGAGCACTGGCTCCCCAGAACCCCGATAACTAGTCAAGATGGAGTATCAACACAGTTAGGGAGGTAACGAAAAAAAATAAAATAAAAACACCAGCTCATGTATCACACCTCAAAGACAAAAAGGGAAGGAGTGAATGGACAGGAAATTCTGCCTCTCGATGCAAGGAAAAACTAAATACACATGCTGCTGGGAAGATATTGGGCCTGCACAATATCAAGTATAACTCAGAAATGCACAGCAGTCTTAACAGTCCTGTCCTCCATGAGTACTCAACCCAAGTACATTAAAGTAAAGGTGTGATTTAATTTTTGTAAGATACTGGGCTTCATAGCCCGCTACTCTGGGGCTGTGATAGCCACTCTGTGCTAAAAGTATAAATTTTAATTCACTCTGTAAAGTTTGGGAAGGGATCGTAATTCTGGAAGAACCTCCAGCCAGCCGATCCCTTGCCACTTCCTAGTCTGCCCACTCCACCCCTGTGTTCCCACATTTTGTGATGTGTCACCAGGGAGGGCATGAGGATGCACCTCATACAAGTCTATGGGGCTAATTTTCAGAACGATTTTACAAACTTTAGACTACCTGTTGAGAAAAATGAAAGCCAGCGCTCAACTAATAAGGTATGATAGATACCTTCCAGTACTTGAAAGGGATAAATAGGGTGGATAAAGAGTGTCTTATCAAGCTAAGTGGCAACTAAACCATTAGGGGTCACAGTTTAAAGCTTGAACAGGGGAGTTTTAGAAGGAAAGTTAGAAAGCACTTCTTCAGGGAGAGGGTGGTGACCAGATAGAATGCACTGTTGGAGGAGGTAGTCTCAATGAAGTCAGTATGCAGCTTCAAGAAAGGCTGGGATAGGCATGGTGGGAAATATGGGACTTGGGGGCGCAGATGGAGAAAAGGAGATTACTGGGTAGGGGGGGAGGGCAATAGCATAAACTGAGGATCATGCAATACAAGTAGACTAAATAGACCAAATGGCCTTCCTCTGCTAGAGTCATTGTATGTTCCTATGCTCATAGGTAGTGTTTTTCAGCAGGTGCACTCCAAGATATTTTAAGATGCAGCAGGTTGAGTGAGGTTCTGGCCACCTGGAGGGGGGCACCCATCCCATCAGCATCCATTCACATTTGCTCCAGTTAGTCTTATGGCCTAACATAGGGCTGCATATTCAAAAGATTTAGATTAGAGTCTGTACCACCCAATCAGGGTTTGCCAAAATGAGGAGCATGTCATCAGCAACCAAGGATATTTTGTGGTTAGTTCCCTGGAAAGTCAGCCCCTATATGTCAAAAGAAGGTCAGCCCCTGTATGTCAGAATTTTCTCTGATGGCCACAGCCAAGGGTTGATTGCAAGGACATGGAGAAGGAGGAGAGGGGGCATCACAGCCTAGTTCCCCTGGACAGGTGGAAGGGCTTGGATAGGTGCTCATTTGTGAGAACCTGTGCCTGGGGAGACTGGTACAATGTAACAATCTGGGACCTATATCTTGGTCCAAATCCAAACTGCTACAGGACCAAGGGTATGAAGGCCACTCAATCCAGTCAAAGGCCTTATGCAGCTCCAGTGCCAATAGACCAGGCTGAGCAGCCCCACTTTAGACCATCGCTACATTATTTTTTAAGTATACTAACTGTTGTGTGCTTGTCAGCCCCTAATGAATCCTCCTGGTCATGGTGAGCCACCCAAGGCAGGACACCTTCCAGGCAGCCTGACAGAACTTTGGCAATAATTTTATAATCTGCATTAATCAGGAATATTGGCTGATATGAGCCGCACTGGGTGGGATCCTTGGCATGCATTGGGATAACAATTATGTTAGCCATGCACTGTGATGGGGAGTTCACCCAGGATCAGGTACCGTTGGGTTAAGCTTTTCAGCCCTTAATGAATACTCCCGGACCATGGTGAACCAACCCCAGCAGGACACCTTTGAGGCAGCCTGCCTGAAGTTTGGCAATGATTCTGTAATCTACATTAAGCAGAAATAATGGCCAATATGACCTGCACTGGGTGGGATCCTTGCCAGGCTTTGGGATGACAGTTATGTTGGCCATATGTTGTGGTGAGGAGATTTCTCCTTTCTGAAAGACTTCCAGGATCATGTCCAGAATCAGTTCTTTCAGAATCTCCCAGTAGTTCTTATAGAAATCATCAGGGAGTCCATCAGGCCCAGGGGCCCTACCCAAGGTGATGAATCAGACAACTTTTTGGAACTCTTGCATGGAGAGGAGATCCTCCATCCTGGTCCCTTGACTGGAGTGGAGAGTGAGGATTGTGAGAAGGAATCCAAGAATGCTTGCAGTTGGGGAGTGTCTGCACCTTTCTCAGAGGTATATCATTTCAAACAGAAGGTCAGGAATACCTCCTCAGTGTCTAGTTGGTTAGGGGAGGTGGTCTCTTAAGGGGTACTAATGCTGGGGATGGTTTGGACTGCCTTCTGTTTCCTCAACTGTCAGACAATCAACTTTCCTGCCCCGTCTCTCTTGAAGTAGGAGCAGGACCTGGATAGGAGTACATTTTGCTCTAGTCTGACTGAGGAAATTTGATTCAGTTTCCCTTTTAGGACATGAAGATCACTCAAATACTGCACATTTCCATGGAACATTGTATCTATCTCTAGAAATATGATTCTAGTCTCTAGCTCTTTTTCCTGCTGGATTTTGGGTTTGTTAATGCAGGCCTCTCCAGCTATAGCCACTCCTCTAGCATAAGCCTTCATGGCCTCCCAACTGGTGGTGGCTGACGATCCCCTCTTATTTTATGACAAAAGTAGTCTTTGCCCAACTGTCTGCCACATTTTCTACTTAAGAGTGAACATGTCAAAACATTCAACAACAAGAAACGCATAGTAACAACCAAACCTGTCCCCTCCCAACCCCTGTTCCAGACTTTTACTTACTGTGTGGATGACAGCATCAACCAATCCAGTCCCCCCCCCACCCCCTTCTCTCTTCCCAGTCAAAACCTGTCTTGGAGCAAATGGCTCTAAATCCCCTGTAGGAGGAACTGGCTCAAATAAACAGGGGATATGTTCCCTCCCTTCCTCCCTTACCTGTCTCCAGGACCAAAAGGTCTTGCTCGCCTCACTTTCCCTTCATTGACAAGATGGTGTGGAGATCTGTAGCCAAAAGGCATGATTCTATCTGATGTCACACATTTCACATTCTCATCCTATAAGATACCATAGGAATTACAATCTCTTACTTTTATGGGGATTTAATTCCAAGTTTTCATTATGCAAAAGATTTTTGACAGAGGTTCGCATAAGGGGTATGAGCATTGTATCCAAAGCAATTGACCTTCAGTTACGGACATGTTCATGTTTACAAAAATAATTTAACACAGGAGGGACTGATGATGAATTTCAAAAAAAAAAAAAAAACAACCCTATAGAATATTGCAGTCTAGAATTCAGGGAGAGATATCCAAGATTTGCATAAAGAGAACAGTGTTAGACAAAAGCATCAGTATTAAGTATAAAGGCCCACATATTCAGAAGAGATGTGCAGCACATCCCTAGATACGTCCACACATCTTCAGACTTGTGAGGACCGTCGGAGGTGTGGCAATATTCAGAAGCCTCCGATGCACACCGCAAACCCAACTGTGCCACCTTGCAGAATATTCTGATGCAAGAATGCAAATAAGTGGTCCTTCATGCATATAACCCACAAAGCAATATTCAGCCCCTCCCAAGCGTAACTATGGCCAGCTGCGAAGGGCATAGTTATGCCATCCAGACCCTATTTTAATTATGCGTGGGCCGGTAAGTGCCCCACTCAAAGTCCAGGGCAGGATACACAGTCCCCCTCCCTAAGCCCCAATCTCATGTAAAATAATGTCATCTCCCCTCCCTGAGCCCCAGTCTCATATAAAATAATGTAATCTCTCCTCCATGAGCCCCGATCTCATGTAAAATAATGTCACCCCCCTCCCTGAGCCCCAATCTCATGTAACATAATGTCATCCTTTTCCCTGAGCCCCAGTCTCATCTAAAATAATGTCATCCCCCTTCCCCGAGCCCCAATCTAAGATAAAGTAATGTCACCCCCCCACGTGCCCTGATCACTTGTAAAATAATGTCACCCCCTCCCCAAGCCTCGAGCACTTGCGCCAGATGTCATCCTTCAGCCCCAATCTCAATTTAATTGTCACCCCCAGCCCTGAGCACCACTACATGTGAACAATGCAGATGACACCATTTTCCATAGTGCAGTGGCCTCCCTCCAGCCCTGGTCCCTTCTGGGGTGGGGGGATGAAATCTGGCTGCAAGTGCTCAGTGCTCGGGAAGGGGGATGACATTATTTTACAAGTGATCAGGGCTCAGGGAGGGGAGATGACGTTATTTTACATGAGATTGGGGCTCAGGGAGGGGGATGTCAATATTGTACAAGATATCTGGGCTCAGGGAGGGGGATGACACTGTACTACAAGTGATTGAAGCTTGGTGGGGCTGTACTGGCACATTCAGCCCCGCGCAGCCATGCAAATGAGCCTATAATGGGCATGCATGAGGCCCATTTGTGCCATGCATGCCCAATGATCTCATTTGCATATTTGGGCTGAATATCACCCATGGGGAACACAGCACATCCAGGTATGCTCCATGCATTTCCCTATGGGTGGTCTTTAGCCCCACACCCTGGATACGCCACGCCATACGTGGTGGCCACCTGCTATGCGCCGTGCATCTAGGGTCTGATATTTAAACAGAAATACAGGTTTTGTTCTGATCACACATTCTGTTTGAATATCACAACAGAGCCAGCTGGCACATCCATTTTGCATGACACACTGTTATGTGCATGCATCCCGCCCACTCTGAATATAGGGCCCAAAACGTGCATCCCTCCTTGACTCCAGCAAGAGCCCTGTTCGAGGCAGACAGGTATACCATAATCAATCAGTGGAAAGTTATAAGATTTTTTAGAGCAAACTGTTTTAAATCCAGAGTTAAGCTGGCTTTTATTCTGATGCAGTATACCCAAACAACAGTATGCTGACTGAATAACTGAGACAATATGTTCCACATACTGTGGTGTCAGCCATGATGCAATGCAATACCTTGCAGTAAATGACATATCACAAAATCCTATATCACAAAGATGCTTAATTGCCATTGAATTACATTGCTCTCTGAAGTATACTACAACACTCTGGAATTATGTTGCAGTAATACTGCAAGGTACTGCAGTTCCTCCTGTCTGGCAGTGCTGTTGGTTAGTACTCTAGCTAATGTCACTCTCAGCAGCAACAAAAAAGATAAAACATTCTCACTAGAATGCTCCTTCCTTGACACAAGATTGATTGAGGGGCCCCAAGCCATTCAGCCTCTGTCTAGTTCCATACAGCATTGTCTTAGGTTTTTTTTCCTTTTTTTTCACAGTTAAGCCTATCTTACTTTGAATAAGTAAATTCTGCAACTGGTTAAAGTCATTTTGAAGACTAATGGTAATTTATTTAATAGTGTGCCACTACCAATGAGAGTATCAACATCTGCATATAATAATGCTTCAGAGTTATGGCATTTTTTTAGGTAACTCAATAGAGGAGAATTGTCAGCTCCTCAGAAGAAAATCAGTGGGACCTCTATACCCGGATTAAAAGAGCAGGACCTACAGGTCTGGATTAGCAAGAAAACAAAGAAAGTTGCATATTTTATAAACTTACTTGTCTGAAATATTGTATTTAGATTTATCAGGTTGTTCCTGTGAAACCCCCAACCCCCACCAGAAATTATCAGCAACTAATCCTCCCAGTGTCCCCCGTGCCAGCCCTCTGATGTTGAGCACAATGGGCTAAGCTGTGAGGGACGCCAGTATGGTTGTAAGCATACAGTAAATGTTAACCACTTATACAGTGCATTATCAAGCTTTTCATTGCTTGTACTGATCAGTAGAGGAAGCGTTTCCATGTAGACTGCATCCTTTTAGCTGTTCTCCTCTTCACCACTTCCATCCTGTCTTTGTCCTTTCTGAGGTGTGGTCTCCCAACTGGACACAGTACTGTAGGTGGGGTTGCATTAGCTAGTGATACATCAGCAACACCACCTCTCTCCTCTTGCTGTGGATCCTGTGCCTCTACCTAGGCACCCAACATCCCACTGGTCTTGGATTGTAGAAAAGGACTCAGCACTCATGCTTCACTGATGCAGAAAACACAAAGCCTCTGTTCTGTGTTCAAAACGTATGTTCTTTTTATTCATTACTGCATTGTAATAAACAATGGAACAAAGCACCTGAGATGGCAGAGCTTAAGGAGGTATCCCACTAGACCAACTTTTCACATCCACTTCATGGGTGCTTTGTCAAGGTAAATAACACCCCCTATCTACCATACCTTTATACATAAAAAAATGGTCAAATGTGAAAATCTGTGCAAAACAATTAATCACTTCATCACACCTTATTACTCGCTATTATAAATGTCTATTCACAATCACATTTACAAACTATAAATGACTTAGTTGCATGTTTCTCCCTTAGAACTACTTTACAACGAGGGCACTCTGTTAATTTATTGTTAGCCAAAGGACTGTCATATCTTAATTCACAATAAAAGCTGCCATTAGTGATGGTATTCTTATTTAAACAAAGTCCAGTTCTTTGTATTGAACCCAAAGATATTATCATTTTTATTGTTTGAAAATTAATAACAGGTAGCTTGTTGCTACAACACCCCCATCACTTGAAAGTTCAGCTATTTTACATTGTGAATAGACAGTGCCGAGCAATGTGTCTAGCCACATGTAATAGTAGAAATATATCTAACATAAAACATTGTTACTGCCTCTAGCAGGTAGCTGAGGTGGGGGGTGAAAAGGGGAAAATGTAAGGAAGAAGGGATGTATAATACAAAGGAAGTGGAACAGCGAAGGTAAGGAAAAAGTGGGGTAGATGTTTTGTTATCCCATAATTTATTTAAAAACCCAATAATTTTATCCAGTTAAGATTTTACAATAATTTAGCCAGTTCTATCTGTTCATTCAATCCTGGAAAACTCAATGCCCCTAAGTTATAGATCCAATAAGCTTCTCTTTTGGCTAACAATTTCTCTATGTCCCCACTCCTTGGACCAAACAAACTTTCTTAATCCCTATGAAGAAAGGTCAATGTGCTTCCCCCACCATAGGACTCATTTATATGGGTGGCAATATCATATTTATCACTCCCCTGATTTATTGCTCTCATATGTTCTCCCACATGATCTTTTAGCTTCCTTGTTGTCCTACCCATATAGAAAACACCACATTTACAGAGACTTAAATAGATTACATTTGTAATATCGCAGATAATAAGGCTCAATATATTGTAACTCTTACCATTAACGGGTCCCAAAAATACATTTGTATTGACCACTACACAGCAATAATTACAATGACCACAGCATTTGTAACCTGGTTTGGGGGGACCATCCATTTTCTGCATTTGCTGCACACTATGGACAACCATATCCTTTATGTTGTGTGCCCTGCGGTAAGTGATGCTCAGTAATTCAACCATTGTCTCTTTTAATCTGGGCTCCACTCTCAGTATTCTCCAATTCCTAAAAATGATCTCTTGGACAGCCTTAGCATCTACTGAAAAAGTTGTAACAAAGTTTATTTTATTCAATCCCTTATTTGGTTTTGGTCTAATGAGACTCCCTGCCGATATTTCCTCTATCTCCTTTTGTTTTCTCAATCATAGTTGTCCCATACTCATGATGTTTCAGATGATATTCCAGCTCCCCTGCTGCTTTAATGTAATCTTCCTGTCCTGAACAGTTTCTTTTTACTTGCATGAACTGTCCTTTGGGAATGTTTACTACGGTATGGTGGGGGTGGCATCTGGTACCCTGCAAAATGGTGTTTCTATCCATTTCTTTATGGTAGAGGGACATTACCAAACTCCCATCCTTTGTTCTATAAATAATTAAATCCAGGAACATTTTTTGGGGAAAAATATTGTTAATGACAAATCTAAACTCCAGATTTTGTGACTCAATATAGTTTTTAAACTCCTACAGTTTCTCTGTCGATCCTTGCCACACCATAATACAATTGTTGATGTACCTTTGCCTAAAATCCATTTTATCCTTGTATGGATTCAAGTCTGGATAAATAACCTGATCCTCCCAATAGTCCATCATTAGCTTAGCATAGCTGGGGGCAAAGCTTGCCCCCATGGCTGTTCCCCTAAGTTGTAGAAAGTTCAACAACATAAAACTAAAGGTGTTACTCTCCAGAACTACCCTGGCCATTTCTGCCAGCAGCTCCATCAGAGGACTGCCTCTGTTTGATCTTTTTTTCCAAAAAATACTGTAAAACCTCCATGCCAAATGTATTCAGGATGTTTGTATGTAAAGATACTATGTCAAGGGTAACCCACTGGCTACCCTCTTACATGTAGATATATTCCATCTAGTTAATAACATCTCTTGTATTTTGTAGATAAGATTTTAAACACATTACCAATGGTATGATGCAGCAATCAAGATTGGTTCAGTAAGTGAGCCCTGACCCAAAATTATGGGTCTCCCTGGTGGATCCACAAGTGATTTGTGAATTTTAGGGCGCACATAAAACATCTGGCTAGGGGATGTTGTACTTCCAAAAATTCCCACTCTTTTTCAGTAATCCACCCTTTATCAAAAGCTTTTCCAATCAGGCTACCCACAATCATCTTGTAGTGTAATGTTGGATCCTAGTTAGTTTTTTATAGACCCTTTCATCTGACAATTGTCTCAACACATCCATAATATAATCACCTGTGTTTAGAACTACCCCAACCCCCTTGTTGGCTGGTTTGATTGTTAATTTCTGTCTTTTTGTTAAACTCAATATGGCTTCCCTCTCTGCACTAGAAAAATTATTAAAACAGCCATGATTCACTTTCTTTGTATATTAATCTTCAAAATTGTGCTCACATGCTTTATAGAAGATATACACAGTAGGGTTCATTAGTGGAATGAAATCAAATTGTTTTTGCAATAGTGGTCTTACTAACATATTATCAGAAGGATCATCTGCATTTCCTGGTTGTTGAATGCCCTGTGATAACTGTCCCACATTAGTCATTAAATTCTCAATATCTGGATAGAAAAATACCTTCAGTTTAATAATCTAACAAATCTATTCAGATCTAGTTAGGTTTAAAACTTATTAATAAGTGTTGATGGTACAAAGCATAACCCCTTATTTAGGGCTTATCTATCTATATCTGTAAGACTAATACTAAACAGATTAATCACATTGTCTATTGCAAAATCCCCCAAACAAGTCCCAGATGCAAGCCAAAGCATGTGAGGTTCCTGCAGCATCAACACTGAATGCAGTTAAAAATGAAGTTTTGACTGGGATTTTTTTGGTAGATTCTGAAATGGACAATGTGATTAATCTGTCCAGTGTTAGTCTTACAGACAAAGAGAGACAGGCCCTGAATAAGGGTTTAAGTTTTGTACCATCAACACATATAAATAAGTTTGAAACCTATCTAGATCTGAACAGACAGAGCTCACGTACTGAACTGATCTCCCAATATATTGATTACTGCATCAAGCCACTGGTAATGCATTTAAAATCTGCTCTACAAAGTACAAGAGATGTTATTCACCTGGGGAAGATATCTACGTGCAAGGGGGTAGCCTGTTGGTTACGCTTGATGTAGATTCTTTATACATAAGTATCCTGCATGTATTTGGCATGGAGGCTTTATAGCATTTTTGGGGGAATAAAAGCAAACAGAGGTAATCCTTCAATAGAGTTGCTGGTAGAAATGTCCCGGGTAGTTCTAGAGAGGAACATCTTTAGCTTTATGGGATCGCACTTTCTGCAACTTAGTGGGACAGCCATGGGGCAAGCTTTGCCCCCATCTACACTAATCTAACAGTGGGGTATTGGGAGGATCAGGTTATTTATGTAGACTCAAATCCATACAAGGATAAAATGGATTTTTGGCAAAGGTACATTGATGATCATATTATGGTGTGGTGGGGATCAATAGAGAAACTGCAGGAGTTTAAAAACTATTTGGAGTCACAAAATATTAATTATAATTCATAAAAAATGTTTTTACTGGATTTAAGTATTTCTAGAATGGAGGATGGGAGTTTGGTAATGTCCCTCTACCGTAAAGAAATGGACAGAATCACTCTTTGCAGACTAGCAGTTGCCACCACTGCCACACCTTAGTAAAACTTCCCAAAGGACAGATCATGTAAATAAAAAGAAACTGTTCAGGACAGGAAGATTACACTAAAGCAGCAGGGGATCTGGAATATTGTCTGAAACAATGTGGGTATAGAACAATTAAAATTGAGAAAGTGAAAGGGGAGACAGGAAAACTCCCCAGGGAGTCCCTCAACAGGTTCAGACCAAAGCTAAAATAAGGGGTCTATTAAAATAATCTTTGTTACAGCTTTTTTGGTAGATGCTAAGGCTATGCAAGAGATCATGTTTAGGAACTGGAGAATATTGAGAGTGGAGCCCAGATTAAAAGACACAATGATTGAATTATTTTGGTTACTTTGGTTTTATAAGACAAAAGTAGGCCATTTGCCCATCTTGATTGTCTCCCACTTCACAGTGGCTGGATTTACCCATGTTAAGTTGATTTCAAGTCCTCATCTAGACCTTGCTTAAAACTATTTAAAGTAGTAAGATTAATCAATTCCTGGGATAGTTTATTCCAAGCTCTTGCCACCCATACTGTATAAAAGCAATCCCTTTTATTTGTGTTTGCTTTGGGTATGATGAGCTGTTTATCATGTGACCTCAAATTTGCCATTCTCTTTGCATACTTGAGTCCACATTATAGCATTAGTTGGTAATTTTGCAAGATATTGAACAGCATTAGAAGGTCTCCAGTAGTCCCCCTTTCCTCTAAACTAAACATCCCTGTTTCTTTCAATATATCTGCATATGTCCTATTCCTCAAAAGTGTGATCATCTTTGTCACTGTTCTCAGGACCCTCTGCACCATATTGACATCACCCTTCAGATGGGGGTTCCAAAAGGGGACCCATAATCCAGATGAGGTCTCACATATGCCCGATATATAGGTAATATGCATTGTTCAATCTTGGAAACAAAGGAGCGTTTGATGGTTTTACCTATCAAATTAGTAGGTTGTACAGTTTTCCTACAATGATCAGAACCTGTTAATTTATTATTTATTATGATTACTAGAACTACCTCTTTTTCCATCACCTTGTTAGGTCTGTTCCCTAGTGTACAGTATATCGGTAACAGGGATATTTTTTTTTTTTTACCAAAGTGTAACACTGTACATTTCTCATAATTAAAATCCATTTTATTGTTTAATGCCCATTGCTCAGTCCTATCCAGGTCCTTTACCATTTCATGGTATTTTTATATAGTATCCACTTCACTACACATACACTACAATTACCAAGAATCACTTACCACTGGGCACACAACATAAAGAATTTGGTTGCCCATAGTGTGCAGCCAAAGGAAAAGGGATGGTTCACCCCCAAACTGGGTTGCAAAGGCTGTGGTCATTGTAAGCATTGTCAGGTAGTGGTCAATATGGATGTATTTCTGTGACCCGTTAATGGTAAGAGGTACAATATACCAAGTTAATGGTAAGAGTTACAATATAAAAAACCTTATTGCCTGCAATACTACAAATGTAATCTATTTGATTCTCTATAAATGTGGCGTTTTCTATGTGGGTAGGGCCAAATGGAAGCTGAAAGGTCATGTGGGTGAACATATAGGGGCAATAAATCGGGGCAGCGATAAATATGCTATGGTCATCAACATAAATGAGACCAGTGGAGGGGAAACACGTTATCCTTTGTTCATAGGGATTGAGAAAATTAGTTTAGGTCAAAGGTGTGGGAACATAGAGAAATTGTTAGCCAAAAGAGAGGCTTATTGGATCTATGACTTGGGGGAATTAAGTTGGCCAGGACTGAATGAACATATAAAACTGTCTAAATTATTGTAACATCTTAACAGTCTAGATAAAAGTAAGTTTTTTTTATCAAACTTTATAAAAATGACCACATTTTTTCTCTTACCTTCCCCTTTCCCTTTCCTTTGTATTATACATCCCATCTCCCTTACATTTTCCCTCTTTACCCCTCCTCCCACCTCAACTTACTGCTAGAGGCAGTAACATTGTTTTATGCTGGATGTAATTGAACTATTAAATGTGGCTAGACACATTGCTGAGCACCGTCTGTTCACAATGTAAAATAGCTGAACTTTCAAGTGACGGGGGTATTATAGCAACAAACTATTTATTTAATTTTTAAACAATAAAAATGATAATGTCTTTGGGTTCAATAAAGATAATTCATCTTTGTTTAAATAAGAACACCATCACTAATTGCAGCTTTTACTGTACATTAAGGTATGACAGTTCTTTTGCTAACAATAAATTGACAGTGTGCCCTGGTTGTAAAGTAGTTCTAAGGGAGAAACATGCAATTAAGTCATTTATAGTTAGCAAATGTGATTGTGAACAGACATTGTAAGTAGGGATGTGAAAAAAAAAATTCTACTGGCAGAATTTTGACAAAAGTTGGATTTTTCGCTTCCACGAATGTTCGGAAACCCTTTTGCCAACTTTTGCGGAAATTCTGTTGAAAACTGTGGAATAAATGTAAGAAATGCTGGTTAATGTATTAAACTGCAGGGAAAAAGCTCCACAGAACTGATCAGTTCTGTGGCTTATGTATTAAACTGCAGGAAAAAAAACCTGCAGAAGTAATGCAAACCACAGATAATTTATTTACATGATATACAGTGAAATACTAAGAAAGATAAATTATTTCCACAAGTCATGTAAAATGTCTGCAGTTCATAATTAAATGCTGCAGTACTAGACAGAAATCCCCACTTATTTGACGAAAGTTTGGAATTCTGCCAGAGGCGAAAGAGTGGAAGATTCAGTGAAATTTTCAACTTTCTTGGAACTTCCGTGACAGCAGAAATCCGCACTTTCGCCCACCCCTAATTGTAAATAATAGAGTGTGATAAGGTGTGATAAAGTGATTGTTTTGCACAGATTTTCACATGATTTAGCACTTTTTTATGTATAAAAATATGGTAGATGGGGGTGTTGTTTACCTTGACAAAGTGCGATTGAAGTGGGCGTGAAATGTTGGTCTAGTGGGATACCTCCTTGGGCTCTGCCAGCTCAGGTGCTTTGTTCCACAGTTTATCACAATGCAGTAATGAATAAAAAGAACATACATTTTGAACATATAACAGAGGCTTTGTGTTTTCTGCATCAGTGAAGTGTGAGTGCTAAGTCTTTTTCTACAATCCATCTGTTAATGGACCTATGAGCACATGCCATAGCCAGTGACTCTACAGGCAGTTTGAATATCCCACTGGCCCTGCCCACTGCCTTGTCCCACTGCCCTACCATATTGAAGTCCTCTGCTAGGCGAACCCCTAGATCTCTTTCCTGTCCAGTGATTGTCAGCCTCCCTCAAGTCCTCTACACTTGATCAGGATTCTTATGCCCTATGTGAATCATTTTCTACTCTTTCACATTGAACCTAAACTGCCATGGTTTAGAACACTTTTTGAGTTTTCCAAGATCCCTGCACATTTCATTTTCTCCACTCCCACCTGAGTATCTCTCCTATTACCGATTATTGTGTCATCTTCAAAATGGCATACCTTCCCCTCCAGTTCTTCTGCAATGTCCACTATGAAGATATTGAAGAGGACTGGCCCCAGCACTGAGCCCCAGGTACCCCACTGGTTAATCTCCCTTCTTTCAAGTGAGTGCTGTTAATTGTTACCTTCTGTCTGCTATCTGTTAGCCAGTTTTTAAACAAATTAATTTCTTTGGATCCCACTTCTAGGCTGGTCAACTTCTTAATCAGCATCCTGTGCAGCTCAGTGTTGAAGACCTTGCTAATCTCCAGATAGACCATGTGCACTGTCCTCCCCTGATCTATGTCTCTGGTCATCCAGTTAAATAAATCTATCAGATTCATTTTGCATACCACCCCCCCCAATGAATCCATGGTGATTATGGCCCTGCAGCCTGTTGGATTAAAAATGTTCTACTAATTTTTCTTTCAGTAGGGTTAATTTCTCCACCATTGAAGTAAAACTGATGAGACTATAGTTGCTAGCTGTCAAACCTGCTGCTGCTCTTATGTAGAAGGACCACATCAGCCCATCTCCAGTTCTTCAGAACTGTGCCTGTTTCCTGTGAGCTGTTGAGCAAGGTTGCCAGCAGAGCAGCTAGCTCCTTCTGGAGCTCTTTTAGTACTCTGGGGTGTATCCTGTCTGATCCCATAGCCTTATCCATCTTCAGACCTGCAAATCCCTTAATGGACTCTTTCCTCTGAAAATGGACTTATGTCCACTCCCCTCCTCAATTCTTGCATCTCCTTTGTGGTCTGTCTAATCCTCCTTCTGCTGTGAAGACTAAGCAGTACGTGTTTAAGATGTTAGCTTTTTCCTGGTCCCCTTCTGCACAATCTTCCCCTTTCTACCATTTTTTTCCTTACTATCTGTCCCATTGCTTTCCTCTTCCACTTATATACCTGAAAAAAGTGTTATCCCCTTTAGTAAACCTTTGGCAATCCTTTAGAAACATAGAAACATAGAATTTGATGGCAGATAAGGACCGCTTGGCCCTCCCATTCTGCCCATTTTCTTACCTAATGGATAAGCTGCAGATCCTAGTTAACCAACAGCCTACTTCCTCCTACCCCAACCCCTAGAATTGCGTTATGTCTGTCCCATGCATTCTTGAATTGCCCTACTGTTTTTGACTCCACAACTTCCACAGGAAAGTTGTTCCATGCATCCACAACCCTCTCCATGAAAAAATACTTCCTCACATTACCTCTGAGCTGTCCCCCTTCTATCTTCAAATTGTGCCCCCTTGTTCTTACACATCACTTTTTCTGAAAGATGCTACCCTCTTGGACATTGTTGATTCCATTGAGGTACTTGAAAGTGTCTAGCATGTCCCCCTGTCCCTCCTTTCCTTGAGGGTATACATATTCAGCTCCTTAAGTCTCTCTTCATATTTCTTCTGGTGCAGACCTTGCACCATTTTAGTTGCCCTCTTCTGGACAGCCTCCAGCCTGTCTATGTCCTTGAGGAGATTGGGTCTCCAGAACTGCACACAGTACTCCAGATGGGGTCTCACCAGTTGTCTGTACAGAGTGATAACAACTTCTTATTTTCTACTGGTGATGCCTCTTCCTATACATCTCAGTATCCCCCCAGCCCTCCTTACTGCCCTCTCACATTGCTTGCCCGCCTTTAGGTCATCTGATATGACTACCCCCAGGTCCCTTTCCATTTTTGTTATTGTTAGTATATCACTCCATAGTGTACTCTTCCCCTGGGTTTTTGTTTCCCAGGTGCATTACTTTGCCCTTTTTAGCATTGAATCTAAGCTGCCATATATTTGACTATTCCTTCAACCTTGCCAAGTCCCTTCTCATCCTTTCCACCCCACCTTGTGTACTGTATCAACCCTGTTGCAGATCTTTGTGTCATCTGCAAAGAGACATACTTTTCCTTCCAGTCCCTCTGCAATGTCACTTATAAAGACATTGAAGAGGACCTGTCCTAGAACTGAACCCTGTGGTACACCACTAGTAAACCCCCTTTCTTCAGAGTGGTCTTTATTTACTATTACCCTCTGTGTCCTGTTCTCCAGCCAATTTGTTACCCAGGCTACATTCTTGAGACCCACTCCTAGGCTGGCTAACTTGTATATTTCTTCTGTCTGTGCCTTTGCTCCACTAACTGCTTTGCCTGCTTTCTCTTGCTTTTCTTGGTATACCTTCATGTACTCCTCTTGTTGTGCTTCCTTATATGTACCTCTTGAATGGCTCCCATTTTTCTTTCACCACTCTTGCCACTTTCTTGGAGAATCATAATGGTCTCCTTTTCCTCCTGCTTTGCTCACATCCTTCATACAGAGGTTGATTCTTTAATTATGCCCTCCTGTACTTTTCCCCACTGTGTCTTTAAACTTATCTAGCAATCCCCCCTTGAGGCAATTTCAGAGGCAGTCTCCCATTTCTTTCAAATCCACCCTCTTGAAGTCCAGGACCTTCCTCTTCTTGTGGCTCACCTCTGTTTCTGTAATTATATCAAACCAAACTATATGGTGTCCACTGGCACACAGGGGACTGCCCACTTTGATATCTGCATTGCTGTCCCTGTTTGTACACACCAGGTCCAATACTGCCCCATCCCAAGTAGGTTCAAAGTCAAAGTCAAAGTTTATTACAATATGTATTATATAAATAGTGTGACACATAAAAAATTTGATAAAAAACAGCCTCATAAAGAGAGCTTTATCATTCATATCGTATGTTATAAAGTATGGATCACAATACATTTAATATTTTCACAGTCTAATAGCAGTTATTGTAAACTGTGCTGCACTATGTAAAATAGCTATATTTTGTGTATTTAGCAAAAATTTTAATTATCTTCCCTACTTCTATTCCTAAATTCATTCAGATTAGTAGAGAGCCACTTTTTCCTTAGACCATGTAACTTTGAACAATCCAGAGGAATATGTCCTGAATCACACTTTCCTGAGCAATTGCTCTTACAATGTAGTCCTGCTTTAAAAATTGCCCACTGAATTTAACCCACCAGCATTCCAACATTTATGTCAACTTTCAGATTAAATATTATCTTATAGTGCAAGTTACGTTCATGTGGAAGTATATACTTCTCTGTCTCGTGTATTTTTTAAGAACTTATAATTTAAGAAATTTTGTGAAAGTGCAATTCATTGACTCCTTGTTTAGCAATATCAGTTATTCTCTCCAAAACTATATTTTGCAGTACATTTATGTTGAAATTCACTGTAGTGTTTACTTGTACAATGCTCTGTATACCTATTTTCCTTAGGTTCATATCCAATTCTCCTAACCAGGACCATTTTGTGGCAAGTACATTTCCATTTGACAAATCAATCTTGCTGTCATTATAACATCCAAGCAATACCAGGTTTGTACTATAGTTTTCACACAGTTTACTATAAAACTTTACTTGCCTAGTAAGTACCTTTGATTTTAAAGAGAGAATCCATGTTTCTGCTCTGATAAACTCTGCTGGTATAAACTGTGGGAGATGTAATGTTAATCTTATATAAACATTTTGAATTGGTTCCAATAGACCCACCTCTTCTTGCCTCCCCAAACCTCACTAGCATATAATATAACAGATTCCACCTTACTCTGATATACGTTCAATAAAGCTGAACCTGAATTATTCACATATTGTTTAGAAAACTTAATTGTCAAAACCAGCTGTATACCTCTTTTTTTATTCTCCGCTAAATGTGCTTTCCATATTTGCTTATTGCACAGTAGGACTCCCAAATATACATAACTCTCAGCTTCCTCTAAGTTTATGTTATTAACTGACCATTTGAAATTTAACTTCTTTGATCTATTTATAGTAAGTATTTTTAATTTATCTATATTCAGGGCTAACTGTAAACTAGTTAATGTTGATGCAACACATGCTAGGACTCTCTGTAATCCACTCACCATTTTGGAGATCAACACTATCATCTGCATATAATATAGTATTTATATACATGTCTGAATTTTTATTTATTTTATTTTATTTATTTCTTTTAATAATGCTCAGGGATTGGGTCTTGAGCCAGCTAAAACTTTGCTCTGCTCAGGACTGCTACGCCCATTAATTTCTATGGCAAATGGCCAAAATTTTATGCCTGTCCCCCCGACTTAACTTTATAGACCTTCCTCCACGCCACCAGGTAGCTCCACCCTCCCACTCGTGCTCCATTGGGTACCTGTTTTGGGACTCTCCCCCCCATCTTTTAGTCACCACCTCCCACTCCCTGACTGCCTGGCCTTCCTGGCTGTATCCTCACTTCCCACTGATCCAGCTACTGCTCTTCCACCCCCTTCTCCTAGCCCTGCCAGCCTGTCTTAACCCCTCCCTCCACCTACCCTGAATCCTACCTTAATCATACGCCTCCACCATTCTCTACCCCATTCTATTTCTTCTTGCCTGTCTTCCTCCCCTCCTGCATGCCCCAAAAGTTTGCTTTCCCTCCCTACCCCACAGCTTCCACATTCCTACAGCCTTCCTCCACATAGGCATGTTGCACACTGGTTACTGCCCCTTGCCCAGGGTCCATCCTACTGCCATGAAACTGTCCTACACCCACACTGGTCCTAGTCCTCCACCCTGGACCCCCTGTCTATGGTTACCCTCACCCACTATCGTCGATGCTTGGCAATTTCTCAAGATGCTAGCAGGTGAAAGCATTCCCTTAAAGAAGTACATCACAGCTCCTTGAGGCTAGTCCTCCTCCTCCTAATGCTGTCAGGCAATGTGCACCCAAGCCCTGGACCATTCTGCTCTAAATCCACTAATCTGAGCAAGCCTTCGGGTGCCCTCTCATTCATATCAATCAACATCTGCAGCCTCCTTCCTAAAATGGATGCCCTACAGGCCTTCACCAGCCAACACTGCCCTGACATCCTTTTTTTTTATTAAATATACTTTATTAATTTTTCATAGGTACAGACATCTTACATACAGGAGACCATACAATATTGTATATATGTTTGTTGAACAGATCTTCCAATCCCCATACAATATTACATAATCACATTTAGTGTCTTTAACCCCCCTTGCCTCCATCCACCCCTACCATCCCCTTCCCCCTCCTTCCCTATCCCCCACTGCTACAAATATTATCTTAACAGTTATAAATACATATCAATGGAAAATCCTATTAAAAGTGTAGGTTAGATCATATAGGGGCATTAGAATGAACCATTACTCTATTGGGTTGGATTAGTAACAGGTTATAAAAGGGATCCCAAAGCTTTTTGTATTTTCCCATTCTTTGGGTTAATCCCACAATAACCCATTCCGCCTGTATAGCAAACATAATTTCTTTATACCATTCGATATAAGTTAGTATTAGGGTATCTACCCAATGTCTAAGTAATACTTTATTGGCACAAACAGATATCAACGACATATGTGCTCTTTGTGTTTTGCCTTGGAAAGTCATGTAATCCCCCAAAATACAATTTTCTGGGGTAAATTTGTCTGAAAGGGCTAATAGCGGATCCAGTCGGGACCTAATACTGTTCCATAATGGAGAGACTTTATCACATGACCATAACATATGCAACAAATCTCTTTGAGCTCGAGAGCACTTGGTACAAAGATTAGACTGCAGGAAACCCATCTTAGATAATTTAACTGGAGTATAATACATGTTATGTACAATTTGGAATTGCATGTATCAATACCTGTCCCACTTAATATATCTATATAGGTGTTCCCAAATTCTTAACCAACATCTAGGGGAGTCAGAAGATGGAAGAGATTGATCCCACCAATAAAATATCTGTCCTTCTAGCCCAGCAATCGTAGTCTGTAGGAACTTGTAAGTGTATGAAATTAAGTGAGTAGACGGAACCGACTTGAGATACAGGGTTAATACAGTTAGAAGGGGGGTAGTCCACCTCCCAGTACCAAAATACTGTGTCAACATGTGACTAATCTGCAGATACTTAAAAACATGAGTAGTGGACCAATGATATTTACTATTAGCTTCCTGGAATCGCATCAGTTTCTGATTAATAATTAACTCCTCTACTCTTTCAATCCCCATATTGGGCCAAAAAGTATTAAGTTTTATTGGTTTACCAGAGATTAACAAATTAGGATTATTGAAAAGAGGTTGTGTTACATCCTTATACCCATTAGTCCTTAGTAGGGTGTTAAGTTGGTAATGTGTAGCCAAAAGAGCATAAAGCGGGGATCCCTTCAATTTATTTGGAAGATTGTTCTTATTCAGAAAGGGAAGGACTTCCAGGCCCATATCATATAGTGCACACAAGGATTTCTCGATTCCAAGCCAGAGAGGGAAGTACATAGAATCAGATGTGTGCTTTGATGGGAGCATCCAATACCTAAGTCTAGTTAGGTGTATTGCAAGGTAATATAAATATAGATTGGGGGCCTGAAGACCACCATCATTTTTAGCCCATGTAAGTTTACTATAGCCTCTTCTTGATTTTTTTCCAGCCCACAAAAAAGCATTAATAGTTTTATGTACCTGCATGAACCAAGATTTGGATAAGTCCCAATTGTACATTTGCAACGGGTATAATAAACAGGGTAACACATTCATTTTTATTATACTCATACGACCCCAAAGCGATAAGGGTAATAAGGACCAGCGCTTAATATCCTCTTGTATGTGATTTAGGGTAGCATCAAGGTTAAGCTTTTTCATTATTTTAGGAGAGGGGTGAAGGAAAATTACCAAATATGTAAGTTTATCTGGTTTCCACTGTAGGCCCAGTCTAGTTATTTCTGCTTTCTGAAAATACTGATTAAGAGGAAATACTTCCGATTTATCCAGATTCAGTTTGTAACTGGAAATCAAAGTAAACTGCGATATTAATTCAAGTGCGGCTGGCAGGGATTGCGAAGGAGATGAAATATGTAATAAGATATCATCCGCGTATACGGAAAGTTTATATTCTGATGTCCCTATTGTGATCCCTGATATTAAGGGTGAAGAATTACGTTTTCTAATAAGGGGTTCAAGAAATAGATTGAATAAATATGGCGAGATGGGACATCCTTGATGAGTGCCTTGACTCAAATTAAAGGGTGTGTAGAGTATTCCATTACAGTGAACTCTTGCAGAGGGAGAGGAGTACAATATTTTGACCCAAGTGAGAAACTCTGGTGGGATACCATATCTGGGAAGTAGGGAAAACAGGTACTCCCAGGATACTCTGTCAAAAGCTTTTTCTGCATCCAAGGAAACTAAAGCTGCTGGTGTGGTAGAATCCTTGGACACAGAAAATAAATAAGCCAACTTCCTGAGATGGTCTGATGAAAGTCGTCCCTTAACAAATCCTTCTTGTTCTGCACTAAATAGAGAGTCCCAGATCCGGCCCAGCCTTAGCGCCAAAATCTTGGCCAAAACTTTTAGGTCCACATTAATAAGTGAAATAGGCCTATAATTATGCACAACTGAGGGATCTTTCCCAAGTTTGGGCAATACTACGATAATGGCTTGAGTTAAGGATTTATCTGAAATACCATTTTTATAAAAATATTGAAACTTATTTAAAAGAATAGGTGCTAGTGTATCTTTTAGGGCCTTATAAAATTAGTTGTAAACCCGTCTGGACCAGAAGATTTGTCCAGTGTAAGCAAATCAATAGCTTCTAGTACCTCTTTTATTTCTATTGGGGCCTTTAGTATAGTAAGTGTTGGCAATTTAACATCAGTGACGTATAAATCCAACACTTGTTGGGAAAAAGAGAAGTTAGTGGGAGTGTATAAACTCTCATAATAAAGTTTAAAATTTTCACAAATGTGTTGGGGTGAAGTCAAACCTGTACCAGTAGGTGATTGAAGGGAGGTCACTATTCTATCAGCGACTTGGGCTCTTATTCTAAGTGCTAATAGTTTTCCTGCTCTCTCCCCCTGATCAAAATAAATTATTTTAGATTTGAGCATGAGAAATTCAGCTTTTTCAGCCAGCGAGTGATTGTACTGGGCTCGAAGGGATTCAGCTTTTTCCCAATCCACATCAGGGGACAGAGCTGAAAGATTCATTTCTGCCAATGTAATCTGGTCAATTAAAGAAGAAAGGGCTTGATCTCTTCGCTTTTTGCATTTGACTGCCAAACGAATTAGCTCTTCCCTTAGAGCACATTTGAGTGCGCACCATAAGATATCTCTTTTGGGCATTGATGGAGAGTTATCTGCCATAAAATTAGAAATGAAGGATTGTATACATTGTATTTGATCTTATGATTTTATAATCTGGTTATTAATCCTCCAAAGTTTATCTCGCTGAATATTAGGGGCAAGCTCTATAAATAGTTGAACCAGCTGGTGGTCCGATATAGTTTTTGAGGAGTAGAAAACTGCTGTGATGCCAGGAAGACAGTTACTGCTGACCAGAAAATAGTCGATACGAGAAAATGTATTGTGAGTAGGTGAATTAAATGAATATTCTTTCCTGGTTGGGTACATAATTCGCCAGGGGTCTGCTAACCCTGCTAAGTGCATTAGTTCCATCTGGGCTTTTTGACCTGAAGAAAATGATATTTTAGGGGGTCCTGTTCTATCCAGGTTATTTGACAACACTTGGTTCCAATCCCCTCCCACAATTATTGGAATCGTGGACAATGGAGCTAACATAGACATAAGATCTATAAAAAAATTTGGGTCATTGGAATTTGGGCCATAAATAGAACCAAGAATGACCTCAGTATGACCTAATACCACCCGTAAAATCACATAACGGCCTTCCAAGTCTAAGATCTCTTGTAATAACCGAAGTGGGATTCTACAGGCAATTAGAATTGCTGTACCCCTTTTATGTGAATTAAAACCAGACCCCAAAGACTTGTCCCACACAAAGCCTACAAAAGTAGTGCGCTTGAGTGGACAGAAGATGTGTTTCTTGCAAAAAAACTACATCTGCTTGTATATTACGGAGATGTATCAGTATTTGCTTACATTTTGCCGGGGTTTGTGCCCCTTTAACGTTCCATGCACAAAAATGATATCCTGACATTTTTAGCTGTCTGTTACATTATTATGTCTCACTTTTGCAACAGCCAGTGAAGCCATTGAGTGATATTATTACTTCACTTATAATATTTGTGGCAATACTCTCCTTCCCCAAGAGTTTTTTCCCACTCCCATCCCCCTCCCCCCACCATCTTGAAATAAGACCCCCACAACATACCCTGTTGAGCATCGATAACCAAACCAACAAAATAGTTATTTTGATCCCAAAATACCCCATTGATTGTGTATGCTCAATCCCCCTTTGCCAAGACGCGATGTTCCACCCGGTTTAGCGTATCCCGACTCATCACCCCCGCCCCCCGAAAATCGTAACATCAAATATTTTAATTAAAGAATGTTCTTCCTCCCCTGCTCCACCTTTCATAATAGATATGCCTCTGTAAAGCCCCATATTCTTATTAGCTTTTAAGTTCAGAATTGTGTCTACCCTTCTAACAGTGAGTCCCAATCTGTATATTTATTTATTTGTTTAGCAGATTTTTGAGCCTTTTATAATCGAAGTAACCTTTCCCTTATCACCCAACTTCCCAATCCCCCCCCTTAGTGAACTCAAACAACTATTCCCTTCATAGTTAGAGCTTAACCCTCAGCTCATTGAAGTCAAACTGTTATGCGGCCCATAGAAAATCTTTTGGGTCTACAGTGAAACATAATACAGGCCATTGCATCCCCGATTTATATGCTGGTGGTTAGCATAAGGATCAACATAAAGTCCACAATGAAATAGTGGATAAACTGCTAAGCTTTCCCTCTCTCAATGTTCAGGTATTGTCCCTCCATTGAAATATCAAAGGTGACCTGAAAAAGAATGCCGTGCAGGTCTTGGGCGGAAAGGAAAAGAAAACGAGTCTTGCGGTACTTGGCGCGGTCTGCCATAATGCTCGCCCTCGATTTGGGCTAGTCCTTGTTGTTCGTTAATAGAATCTCCGACCATATGAATCTACACAAAATAAAAAAAAAGGGGGGAAGGGAAAAGGAAGGGTCTTTCAGCTACTGGACCATACTAAATAGGAGATTCAAGTAGAGGTGTGTGTAATATGATCCCATTACAAACTAAAGAAAGAAAAAAAAAACATCCTCTCCTCTCCTCAGGCAAATGTCACTATGGAAAGTAGCCAGACTGTTGATCTTTCCTTCGGATACTCAACGATGAGTAAACAAATCAGGATACATAGTGGGTAGTTCTTCAGCTGCCAGGTCTGCATCTCCAAAGCTTCTCCAATTATCCTGATGCTGCACTATCAATTTAGCCAGGTAAATCATCCGGAATCGAATTCCAGCTGCTATCAGCTTTTTAATGCAACTATGATAGGCTGCCCTTGTGTCTGACACTGACTGGCAGATCTTGAGAGAATCTAAGCTTGGCATCTTCCCATTTAATCTCTTGCAGCTCTTTAACTTTCCCTAGGATATGCTGTCGGTCAATGTAACTTAAGAGCCAAATAATGAATGGCCTAGGCTTAGCCCCTGGAGGAGGTTGAGGTTTCAGCGAGCAGTGGGCCCGTTCTACCTGGTACACTGTGGACTGTGGTGGAGGACCTGCTATTTTAGCTAAAAGCTTCTGTGTGAACTAAATTATGTCTTATCCTTCAGCTTCTTCAGGCAGCCCAAACACAACAATATTATTCCTCCTGTTTCTCCCCTCCAGGTCTTCTAGCTTACTCTCAACTTCAGCCTCTGCCTTAATGTTACCACTTCTGGCTCTGATCTTGTCTGCCAATTTTCTAGTGAGGATGTATGGGCAGAAACATCCGAGATTTTCTTGTTCTTTTCTCTCAATTCCGCTTGAATATTCTTCAGGTCCAGGGCAAATTTTTTAAACGAGTCTTTAATGCCAGCCATTTCTGCCAAAAAAGTGTCTTCCGACAGGGGAACAGAGATGCTAGCTGACGCCGCTGCCTTATTAGGGGTTGCGGTCTGTGTTTTGGTTCTCTTCGCCGATTTGTCTGGCATCTGTGGTGGTGTCTGGGCCGGGAGAGCCTGCCGCATTTCCACATCCATTTTCACCCCCTTGGATGTTAAAAGCTGTTTCAATTGCTTCTCTCAAACCCTCTTAGTTTTGGACAACTATTAGTGATGTTTAAGTGATCAATCTTAAATAAAACCTTACTAATTTTTATAGTTTTGGAGAGTTCAGGGGGAACTGAGTCAGTGAACGTCTGCTCAGGCTGAAGACATCACGTGATCTCATGCCCTGACATCCTGGCAGTTGTCGAAACCTGGCTCACGCCATCAGTACTGGACCATGCAATCAGGCTTCCTGGCTACAATGTCTTTAGGCTGGCTCGCCTCCCCAAAAGAGGCGGGAGCTTCACTTTCTACCTAAAAGACTCCATACAGGGGCACCACATCATTACCTCACTCCAACCCACAACTGCTCAGATACTACCAGTGAGAATCCTCCTCGGAGCCCAAAACAAAACCCTCACTGTTGCCACCATCTAAATCCCTCCCAAAGAACAGGAAACTGGTCTAACAGCTGTTCTTGACTTTGTAAATTCACTCCTACCGGACACTGAATCCATCCTCCTAGGCGACTTCAACATCAACTGGCCTGCGGCCGATGCTGGTGCACACAGGGATACCATTGCTGCGTCGAACCTCACACAAATGGTTGACTCACCAACCAGGAAAAATTACAGGACCGGCTCCAGCACACTCTTGGACTGGATCCTTACCAGTCACCCATCATTGATATCTAACACTAATGTCCTCCCTGACCCTCTCAGCGACCACTCCCCTGTTAGCTGCACCTGGTCAAATAAATTCATCAAACAACTGCCAAAAACTATCACCAGCAGGGTTCTATCCAGTGGTCACCTTCCTTGACTCAAATCCCACCTCCTCCATCAAGACTGGTCCCCTATCTTCAATGCAACCAATGTAAACACTGCCCTTGACCACTTCATAAACATCTTCACTGTGGCCTTTGACACGTATGCTCCTATTAAGAAATGCAAAGTTAAATCACTCAGTAACCCTTGGCTCACAGATGACCTCCTCAGGATGCTAAAAACAAGAGACCACCTATGGGAGCTGGCCAGAAACTCTGGAAGGCAAAACGACATCCAAAACTACAAACGTGCCTGCAATGACTGCACCAAAACCATCTGGCAAATGAAGTCCGCCTACTATAAGCATGCCCTCACAAACTCCTGGGGCAATGGTTGGGAATTCTGGAAGAACATACAGGAACTCACCGGGAACCCACCCAAAATTCCCCCATCAATACTCAACATCAACGGAAACACAACCCTCAACCCAAAATCCATTGCGGATACCTTTAACAAGGCCTTTACCGACCTCAGCGCTGTCCTACCACAGGACTACTTCAATGATGGTGAAGCTCCTCTGTCCGCAATGAACACTACTCCCACCAGCTCTCCCTGCTTCTACTTCAAAGCAGTCAAGGCTCACCAAGTACGCAAATATGTTGCCAAAGCTCTTGGTAAATCAAGATTCAGTAATGACTCCCTCGATCTCAAAAATCCTGTCTCTCACACTTGATGAAGTGCTTAGTCCTCTGACCAGAATTTTCAACCTCTCCCTCAGCCAGTTCCCGGACAGATGGAAATCTGCCACCGTCACCCAAATCCATAAAAGTTGTGACAAAACTGCCCACAATAACTACATACCTATCTTCCTACTACCCCCACTCTCCAAGGCACTAGAACGCATCATCTTGGACCAGCTCACAGAATACCTGGATATGTACAACATCCTGTGCAAACAACAACACGAGTTCCACAAAGGTCACAGCACCTCCATAGCCCTACTTGAATTCCCCAGCGCAATCCACAATGCACTTGACTCCGGTGAACTACTAGGCTCAATCTACATTGACTTAACTAAAGCCTTTGACACCATCAGTCACCACCTCCTGCTTGTCCAGCTTCAGAACACTGGGCTGTCAACCAACTCCATTGGCTGGTTTAAGAGCTACCTTGAAGAACAGTCCCAAACAGTAAGAATCGCTGATACACTCTCGGACCCTAGACCAGTCCACTTGGGAGTCCCCCAGGGCTCCATTCTGGAACCCCTCCTCTTCAGCCTATTCTTAAACTCACTATCAGACAGCTGCCCAGAACAAATAATTCTCTATGCCGACGATGCTGTGATCCTCACCTTGGGCCCTGATCCAATCCAATTACAAAATAAACTTCAGCGGACCTTCTCCTCCATCAAATCCTGGTTCCTAAATCATAAATTGCTTCTCAATCAGAAAAAAAAACAAGTCTATGGTCTTCTGCAGACCCCACAACAAAAACACACAACTCCACCTCTCCATTGCAACCGAACAAGGAGCCATCCTACAGCAAACACAATCGTTCAATTACCTTGGCATCACCCTTGATCCCCACCTCTCATACGCTGTCCATATCAGCAATGTTGAAAGTCTGCCAATGTGAAGTTAGGCATATTATTCCGGCACAGGAAACACCTAACCTCAGAAGCACTGTCAGTGGCCATCCAAAGCTCCACCGTCAGCATCATAGACTATGGTCTTATCATATATGGGTCTGCAACTACCACTGCTCTCAAATGTATTGCGACCTCCCTGAATAAGGCCTGTCGTCTCATCACTGGCTCACATCACCATACCCACACATGTGATCTTTATTCCCAATATGGATTACTTCAACTGGACAAACGCATAAAATACCAAACCTGCATCACAGCCAAGAAAATTATAATGGGGCTTGCCCCACCTGGTGTCTGTGCCCTACTTAAGCCTAGACATAGGAACATCACTACAAAGAGATTCAATTCCCATCTACTACATATCCCATGATGTCACATGACCCAAGGACACAGATCATTCACCTATCGGGCATCCAACTGGCTCAATTCTCTTGGCAGTGACATAGCGACCGCTCCAACACTCAACCTCTTCAAGTCCCAGCTGTGCCTCTCACTGTTTGTATCCTGCGATTGCCATCTTAACATTTCCACCATTCCAGCTGCACATGCCCCAGCACCCAGCACTTACAATCAGTCCTTTGCACCCATAGCACCTTACCTGTCATATTCCCTTGACAAGGCCCCCTGGCTGCACTGTCTCCCACCCTCACCCACCTCTGCCCATATCTCCACTTCTGCCCCTGCCCCAACCACCTCCCATACTCCCACTTACCCACTGCACCTCCTTCCCCTCAATCTCCTACCCTCACTTCCCCACCCACCCACCCTCCTTCCCTTGTCTTGCTCATAGCTCGTCTTTTACTGGTTATTACATGTCTGTAAGTCAATGACTATATGTTTGTAACCAAAAATGATGACTGTTGCACATGCTGACATGGAACCTTTGTAAAAGAGCCTCGACTCAAAGGTATTTTAATCCTAGATTGAAATAAATAAATATGGTAGTATCAGTATACAGGTTCTTTATTAGTGCTAATAATTTACTATTTATGCCCCATCCTGTCAATATTTCCCACAGCAATGTTCTGTTTACATTGTCAAATGCAGATGACAAATCCAAAAAAGCAAAGAAAAGTGGTTGGCTATTTTTCTTTAGATTTCTTATTAAATGGTCCAATATATATATATATATATATATATATAGATATAGATATAGATATAGATATATGTAGTGTGTGTATATATATATATATATATATATATACACACACACACACACACACACACACACACACACAATCTATTGTGGAATATCTCTCCCTAAAGCCGAATTGTCAGTTACTTAAAATATTGTTTTCAGTTATCCATAAATTAAGCTTCTTTAACTATATATGTGTAAAACTTTTTGCTGAAATATTCTGTAGAGCTATTGGTCAGTAATTACTTGGTATATACTTACTACCCTTTTTATGCAGTGGAACCACTTTAGCTACTTTCCATGACTGTGGGATCTCTTCTGACTTTTTAATATAATTGAATAACTTACTGAATATCCCTACCCAGCATTCTATATTGTTTTGGTATAGTTCTGCGGGTATACCATCTGTGCCTGGTGCCTTATCCTTTCTCTGTGCACAGATGGCTACAATTATTTCTGTCTCTGCAATATTGTATTGCTCATAACCTTTACTTTCTTCCCGTACCCTTATTTCTAGGGACTTTTTTCCAACAGTAGGGTAATTATTGTTATATAAGTTTTTGTAATGTTCAATCCATACTTTTTCTGGAATATTTGCATCCATGTTCCTGCTGTGACCTCATTCCACATATAGAATCAGTTTCCAGAAATTCTGTGTATTTTGTTCTTGAATAGTCGCCTGCATTGCTTCCCATTGCTGTTTATTGTAATCATTTTTTTTTCCATTTAATAAGCATACGGTACCCTCCCTTTAATAGTGATGACCCTTTATTAAAATTTATATCCATGTTGTCTGTATATAATCTAGCCACTTTATTCAATAATTTCTTATAGGCTTTAAATTGGTTATCATACCAAGGAAATATCCCTACTGTTCCAGGTTTTTTCCTATCCAGTCTTGTAACCATTTTTATATTTTCTTTTATATACAGATTTAAATTTTCAAATGTATTAATATTTTCTGTACCTGAGCCTGCCAAGACAGGGTCCTTTATTCCTAAAACATTTTTATTACTTTGTAGTTCATCAATTCTTTCCTTTATTAATGAGTCCCACTTAATTCTGTTTTTTGTAACTAACATACGATGGTTCAGATCTCTTTCTTTGGTTATGTCATGATGTGTATTCTGCCCATATCCAAGTCTAAGTGTTAGTGAGATAGGGAAGTGATCAGATAAGTTATCTAGTAATACCTCAACATTTTCTATTTTTCTGAAAATTGAGATATCGACCAGTGCCAGGTCCAGAACTGACCCTCTGCTTTTGCCTTTTGGTGGGGAAAGTAATTTCCCCTAACCTATCTTCCCTTGTTCTTCAATCAATCAATCAATCAATCAATCAATCCAAATCTTTATTTATCCAGGCAAGCATCATTGAGCAAGGCTCATTTGCAAGATGGACCTGGTTAGGATAAGGTCAAGATACACATAAAAAGAAAAAGAAAATGATACATATGTTTATATACAAACAATACAGGGTAATGCATATCAGTGACAATATTCTATACATCAGACAACAGCATACATGAGTGTAAGGCATACTACTTTACATTGCAGCAACATATGTGCATACCCTTGTTGTAGATATATGAAACAAACACTGAATAAGTGACAGGCTGTCAATATTAGGTTTGGAGAGTGGTGGTAGAAGTGACTGAGGTTAACCTTATAGGATGAGGATGAGAGGCTGGGGGGATAGAGCACTAACTAATAGAACCAGAGAACATCCTTAATATAGTGGTAGGTAAGCAAGGAAAAGGTCAGATAGTTAAATCAGATGAAGAATGATAGACAGTACTAGAAGGGTGATATAGGGCATGGAACCTAGTCCTCGGGTTAAAAGTGGATATTAATTAGAGCTACTGATGCAGAAAACACTTACACTGTTCCTTGAGGAGATGAGAGTATAGTTCTTCCATACACAATACACAAATTATGCCTAATAACAAATTTCAGAAGAACAGCACCCTTTTTATCTTCTCTCATATCCTTTGATTGTCTCATTGGAATATCATAGTAAATGCCCATGTCACTATAATTCCTGAACATGTCATGCTCATTCCTACCACCCACATGTGCATTTCAGTCTCCCATTTATATTATGTGTCTATGTTCTATCTGGTAACAATAGTCTTCCAGAAGTTGTGATAGATCATGTAGTTGTTCTTCATATTCAACACAATACAATGATGGTGCTAGATACACAATTACCAGTACATAAAACATTTTCACTTCCATCATTATTTCTAAGGCAATCCAGTTTGCTAATCAAGAATTCTGCTGGTCACAATATGCATCTTATTTCTTGTGTCCATTAGAGCCATTAGGCCACCACCATGCCTCCCTTTTTGTTTCTTTTTTTGCCAGTATAGATGCTTTATTAAATCCCTTAAAATTCACATGATCATTAGCATCCAGCCATGTTTCTTGTAACAGTATAATATCATGTTTCCTAATGGTATCTTGCCAGGAGCCATCATTTGTTTTCCCAGTAATACCCGCAATATTCCACATAGAATTTTAAAACTATTACTTTGTAGGAACGATCTTAATGGGGGCCTGATGGCTTCCATAGTTCAATCTGATAGTACAATAATTGCATCATCTGATACTGTATGCGATGCATCTGTTATCAAGTAGAGCAGTAGCTCAAAATGATTCTGCACTTTTACATTTGCACTCACTTTATGTTCAAGTTTTTCTCTATCTTCTGCCTCATTTGAGACTTGCTCCCATGATTCTTCTAAGATTATGCTATTATTAATCCTCTGCTCTCTAGGGTCTCCTTCCCATAAATCATTTTATCATATTCTGGTGAACCTTTTAGTTCCTACTCTATCACATTAGGTTTCTGAAGATATCTCATAATTGTTTGCTCTTGCAGCTGATTTTCTATATTTTTATCTTCAGAATGAAACATCCACTCCTTCTTTTCACCATTGCCTGTGAAATATCTGGTAGTTATATCCATATCTATGCCTAATTTGTTGATCTCTTTCTGTGTATTCAGGACATGTTCCTGAATCTTGTGTTTTTTTCAGCACTAAACATACTATTCCTTTGTCTGGCAATGTTCTGTATCTGTAAGCTGAACAGAGATCTTCCCATAAAATTCTTGTTTTCAGCTGTGTTTTAATAATATTAAACACAGCAATTTTAAGGGAAAATTGGTCTTATCTCCTGAATTTTGGAACACCTTTGAGGTACACAGTAGGTAATTTTTATTTTATGGGGTTATCAGTTTCCCTTACTTTAACCTCTTTTACATTATTTCCCCTTAATTCATTATACTTCACAGTTTGGATTCCTTTATCCTATTTTGTTTTCCCCTTTTCTGGTCTACTTTACAAGTTTTTCTCTCTTGTTCTTTTCTTTGTTTCATTTCCAGCATTTCCCTGAATTCCCTATCTGCAACCTCTGCTATAATTTCTTTTATAGTTTTTCTTTCCCTGCCTCTTTTCCTTTACACTTTTCTTGGTTTGCCAGTGTAAGAACTCTAATTGCTTCTTTAAATTCTTTTATATGTAGTTTCTGTTGATCAAATTCTTTCATTATTGAGCCCATAGCTAAATTTGTGCAGACCAAAACTGTCTTTATTTCTACTAGTTGTTTACTTATCAGAATACTGGCCTGTACATTGTAATCCATTAATAGGTCTATATTTTGGTTCTGCACTGAGCTCCATATAGAATTTTCATCCTGTATTTGTATACTTGCTGGTATTATATTGTTCTCCCCTGTTGTCACATATTTCCCTCTATTAATAAAGGGAGTTAGAAAGTTTTCAAAGTCAGTAAGATAGTCTTTCTTCTTATCAATGAATCCCTGCCTCGTATTATCCTCTTCCTGCACTATTTGTATTTCATTGAGGTTCATTCCATTTGCTGTTCCCTTCTCAGTTTTCTTTGATTATCTGTTGGGTTCTGGGTTTCAAGTGCCTTAATTGTTTTCAATATATAATCCTCTGCATGGCTATCATCTGTTCATTCATAATCCATTACTAAGGATTGTTTAGGGGAGGATGTTTTAGGAGTCATGTCATTCATATTAACTTTATCCATAAAGTCTGTTATTTTTTTTTATTTTTAGACTGTTTCAGTTTAGTATTTGGTACAATAAATTTATCATTCCGTAGCTTCATTGCATCTGCTGGATTGACTGTTGCCGTGTCTACCAATAATAAAGATTACAGTACAAAGAGCAACAGAAATAAATTATAGCAGCACTGGCAGGGAAAAGTAGATAGAAGTATTTCAAAGTAGAATAACAGAATAAATTGTATTGTTAATATGGTCCCAAATCTCAGATATGTCCAGCAATTAGGAATATCCAGAAAAGTTCCATAAACATAAAAAAAGAAATAACGTATATGCTACAAAGCCTTCTTGTTTCTTGTGTTTAAAATCTACAGAGACCAATATTTATCTCATCTCAGTTGGAAAAATAACAGCTGGGAGTTAACAAAATTCTACCTCACTGCTTCCTTTCTTTGTAGACATAGAATACTTGTCACAGAAAGACCCTGGATCTTCCTTGGTTGTTATAAGGTAGGGAGTCTCCCTTCAATCCAATCACAGACAACTATGGATAAAAAACAGTAAAATACTTAAAGTAGCTATATAAAAAATAGAAAATACGTAAAAGGTGGCAGGATTATCACATGAGAGATATAATACAACTCACATCCAAATCTTTAGCAAGACAAAAAAGATCCCACTGATGGCTACCCCACGGGAGCAAAGAAAAGCCCCAGAAATTGACAGCTGCTATATCTATGGCACAGATATGTCATAACTATATGCAATGGTCAGACAACAACAGAACTTCCAAAAAGTCAGGCAAAATAAATTAAATTATTAAACCAATCAGTAGCAGGAAGAAAAAGCAGCTATGTAAAAGTACAAAAGAACAGAACAAAACTGATGAGAGCCAATGCTGTGTTTGACTGTTTGAAAATGGTGGTTGTACCACTAGGATGCTAGCGAATGCCCTGTTTATCCTGAACAGGCTGAGCACATGACCACAGAGTGCACAAAAATTAAACAAAAGAAAATAAAAATATTTAAAATATATAAAATACAGGAGTCAGGTGATGCCTGGCTAGAAGTAAGCAGTGTCTCTACCTTTCTCCCATTCTCCCGCTCTGATCTTACACTTAAAATTACCATCTGTATCAGCAATAACAACAGAAGACTACACCTAAACATCCTACATGGGTGCCGATTGTTGGTTAATGCACTGACCCACAGAATGGAGGTTACTATGGAGCAGGAGCTCCCGCGCCATACTCCTCTACCTTCACTGGACAAGACCACAAAGAAAGCAAGGCAGCAGACTTCCAAAACAGTTCCAGTTCCACCAAGCAAAATGGCAATCACACCTCTTTCAGAGGAATTCTTTCTACTAGAAATGAAGCCACTCCAAGATGCACTTGCCCTACTAACATCCGAGGTATCCTCACTGAAAAGAGATCTGGTTGATGTGTCCCGCAAGTGAGGGACACGGAAGCAAGAGCAATCTCATTTGTAAAGTGGAAAGCAGCCACGGACCCTGAAATTATAGCTATTAAATGGCAAATGACCAAGATGGAAGTGAAACTGGAGGATTTAGAGGGGCGCAGTTGCCATAATAACTTGGTGATCATTGGCCTCCTTGAAGAGGACGAGGGTCCCTCTCCCATTGCATTTGCTCAAAAGCTACTGGAAAAAGCAGCAGGCCCCTCTCCTAATGGGCCTATATATATATAGTGGAGTGCGCTCATCACACTCTGTGCCCCAAGACAGATTCAATCTCACCCCCTCACCCATTAATCTTACATTTGCTGAATTTCCTGGATAAACATCACATCCTGATGAAGCTATGAGAGGTTCAAGTGGTGATGTGGGAAGTCAACAAAATTTGCATATCACAAGACCTACCAGCATCAGTACGCCAGAAACGGGGGTCTTTCCACTCCACCATCTTCCATCTCTTCCCAGCCGGGGTACGCTCTGAATGTTGTACCCGGCCCAGCTACAAGTTAGGGTACAAGACAAGTGGCACATGTATGAATCAAATGAGCAGGCAGTTCAAGATCTATAACGTTTACTGCCAGGCCTGTTCAAGAAGTGAAATCTCTTCATAAAGGGTGACTCTGTTGTGTGGAAGCTTCTGCTAAGGGGTTCACAAAGAAATGTAAAAAAAGGGAAAAAAGGGGTTTAACAATGCTCTCCCCTTAAAGACTGCAACATATTTTACTGTCTGACAAGGGTTGGAGGACAGGCTGACAGAACTGTAACTCATAGCCCATGGAGGCCTGGCTCTGACTGACTACAATCCAGTGGGGTTGAACTGAGCAAGCAATTCACTGGCGGTATGGATTGGGTAGGATCTTGGCTATTTTCTACTCCCACCCTGAAATGTACCGAGTCTGCATTGGTCAGGAAGATAGAACTAGCAGAATAATGTGGACTGGGCATTTACAGTTTGTGCACCATGCACAGTGACATTGTAGGCTTCCTTGCATCTCGATGATGTGCACAACTGTCCTGGTGCAGCCATGGCATTACTGCAGGTATGCGATCTGCTCCAGTCGCACTCTTGCAGGGCTGTAGAAAGGCTGTAACATGATCAGTCCTCCAGTCTGAATAAATGTAACTTTGATTACAGGACAATGATGTTTTGAGTGCACCAGTTGTGCATTCAGTTACAGGAGTTAAATAGAGTACATACAGTTTTCTGCTTAAATTATTTTGTTTTGCCTATTTGGAATGGGAAGAGTTTCATAACTTTTTCAAGAAGTTATTGTTTGTAAGGTTACTGATTTAAGGTTCTCTTCCCCTCCTAGCAGTTCCTGGGCTTGATCACGGCTACTAGACACTAATATCAGGGATAAGGGCGGAAAGATTATTATGGGTACCACCAGTTGGGAGAAGGGACATCCCAGTAGTTTTCCCCCTTGAGCAGTCGCAGTGACCCATCTGGTCAGTACAAAAACAACATAAACCAAGGGTGGTATTTACAACTAAGTTTAATGATCGATTTACAGAAATCAAAAGAATTATGAACAAACACTGGTACATAATGTCAGTAGAGGAACAGTTCCATATGGAATTTAAAGAAAGACCCATTATTGCAGCAAAAAAAGTTAAAACTATTAAAGACAAACTAGTAAGATCCCAATTTAAAATCCCGGTACAGCAAGGGATGCAATTTTTACTAGGACCCCTCAAATCTGGAATGGTACCATGTTGAAGATGCTCGGTATATAACCATGCCAGCAAAAAAGAAGTGTTTAAACACCCACACATGGGTAAAGAGTACCCTATAAGACAACATATAGACTGTACAACAGAGGGAGTAATATATATATATATATTACAGTGTCCATGTGATCATTTATATGTGGGGCAAATGACCAGAGCTTTAAAAACACGTATACAAGAACATAAAGGGTATATTAGAAGACAGGAAGAAAATTCACAGGTATAAAATCACTTCATTGAACAAGGACATATGGGAGCCTCACTCAGATTCTGGGGACTTGAACAAATCCAAAAACCAGCAAGGGAAGGGAACTATCAAAAGTAGTTGGACAGAACAGAAATGAAATGGATTTTCCAGTTACAAACCCTGGAAAGAAACATAGGGATGAATAAGGACACAGACTGGAATGCCTGTTGGTAATGTTAAAATAAGTAAGAGAGATGGAGTATGGCTCCATATACAAAAAACTAAAACTAAGAAACAAATAAATACAAAACAGTAAGGTTAGACACATTAAAAAATGAACACTTTACAAAATGGGTTCTTTTCATAATATAATAAATCCTAAAAACAGAACAGCAACATGATAAAATATGGCTAGTAAGCAGTAATGAAAATTGTCATCCACTTTAATATACACATGGTATAAGGAAATCTAATAGAAGAAGGTAGCAACATTCCACCAACATTATATGTCAGAAACATGAAAGTAACATCACAAATAGTTGAAAGTTCATGAAAAAGAAGGGGTATATAAGCAAATTTTAACAAAAACATGGTAAAGTAAGAAACTATAAAGTTAAGAACATTTCACATACTGAGGTTCTCCCCCATCTCTTTCCTCCCCATATAAAGAACATATTAACTAAACAGAAACTTAAACAGATTGAAGAATCATAGCTTATTAAGAAAACCCAACACCTCAAGGCATTATCAGTTTCTCAATAAACTAAACATTGAAATGAGTAATTAAATAAATAAAAAAGACACATTGTGACCAGACAATGGCCTGATCACAACAAAGGTTGCTAAGCGACCATGAGTTGAGCTTAATTGGAGCTAATCCATTGCAGGTGAAACTGCATGTGGTGATCTGGCTGAGAGGTATTAAGCAAGAGAGTTTGCACCACACACACACACACACACACACACACACACACACACACACACACAGTAGCTGCACCAAACAACACAAGGAACAACAACATAGCCAGCACACGGTAAGACAAATATTTAGATATCTAGGAGCTGTAACTATGTCAAATAAATTTAAAATGTGATTAACAGAGCTTATTTTCTTTACATACAGATACAAGGTTTATAAAATAAAGCTAAAGAAAGAATTGAAAGTGACTTCTAACACTATGCCCAAAGTATCTACACATACTAGCCAGGTAAAAAAGTGAGATAGTAGCATACAATTGAAGGCTAATAGGACTGAAAAAATAAAATATTGAAGGGTACTGAAAGGATTGACTTTCTTTTTAGGGATTGACAGTAAAATAAAGAAATAAGGAGTTGGAAACAACGTTCAGCACAAAAGTGAGTAAACAGTGTTAAAACCAGTTATACAGGCAAAATACATTGCAGAAGTGTTCAAACAGTTACTAAGAAATTTGATTGTATTAAAAACTTTAAATGTATTAAAAACAGAATCTAAAATTGAAGGAAGACAGAGAACAAAGAAAACTGAGCATGCTGAGCTGAAAGATAAAGCTGCAAAAGGTAAAATTTAGCCAATTAAGATCTTTTAAAATGGTACAACGTTATAACAGAAAAGGTAGTAATAAGGGAAAGTTGTTTGATTACTGTATTGAAAACAACCTGTTAAATAAGGTTGCTGAAGGCATTTTCACCTATTCTTTATATTATCATAGTTAAGACACAAGTTTAGTGCAATTCCTTGCCATGAAGAATCAGTAGAACAGGCAAAGGCAGAAGTAAAAAGCATCTGGCCAGTGTGGAAACAAAGCACGAATACAGGGTACATATTCTCTATTACTGTATATTATTTTTGTAAAGTTTTAATTATAAGAAGAGTGAATAGAGTACAGAGCATGTACTATATGCATGAGAAAGAAGCACAGTGGTAAGGAAGTATAATAGAAAATGTTAACAGTAGAATAATGAAAAGAAATAGAATCCAAAAATGCAAGATTTAGAAACAATAATTATCTATTATTCTTACAGAATATATGAAAAGCCCTTTGAAAAAGCACAAGAGTGTGAAACATCAGGGCAATTAACAAAAATAAATAAAGAATTTTGAGAAATTTTACAACAGCCCAAGTGGAGTATTTGTGGTCCCCCCTCCCCATTTTTGAACATAAACACTGACTTAGTCCTATAAGGGGAACCATTCAACAAACTGTCTTAACAGTACCCCATTATCCATGGAGTGAAGCATTATAGCTACACACATCTTGTCAATTTGTAAAGGAGGTGACCTGAGGGACTGGGACACCTATCCATGGATGTTGGGATTACAGATTAAAAAATGACTTGTTAAAGTAACTAGCAACACCAGCACAGAACTAGTGTAACACTTACCACCATGAAGAACTGAATAAATCCACAGACACTACTTAAGAAGATGGAAGCATTTTGAGATACAGGTCAAAGCGCACAAGGACTGATGTATCATAAAACATACGCAGAAGAAACTATTTGATTCTATGAGAGGTGAACGGGATTTAACAGAACAACGTGGTGACACTAATAAGACTTTGGTACAAAAAATGGAAAATTATCGATATAAAAATACCAGACTAGAGTGGCATGGTCTGACATTAACAAAGTACTTAGAATACAATATGATATTAGATGGCTAAGGATTTTCATTGAACCTAATCTGGGCATAGAGTCAGAGAAATTAGCCAAAAACTGGAATGGAATTAGAAATAGAGCATCTTGTGACTTTATGTACTGCCTTATAGAGGCTATTCTGGATGAAAGAGAATTGATAGAAAAAGAAACAACATTAATGGAGGAAGTATTAAAAACTAAACTAGCAGAAGAAGCCTTTATAGCTAATCTAGAAAGTTTAAAAACAAAAAATCAAAGACTATGAAGAAAGGCTTAGGCAGCAAAAAATAACAAAATTTCAAAGAGATACAAATGACTATCGAGATAAGAAAATATATACATATAAAAAATATGCTCAGAAACAAACATGGGGACAACAGAACAGATATCATGAGAGCAGTACAGATAGTGACAGTAGCTATACAAGGGACCCAAATATACATAAGAAGACAAGAGAAACAGAAGAGCCATCATCACAAGATAGACAGGAGCCAGGCACATCATATCAACAAGACACAACAGCAAGATACCAACTAAGAGATAGACAACCAGTCAGGGGAACCGGGGGGGGCACATAGGTGATTGGGGGGGCAGTCGAGGAATGGGAGACATAACAACTGGAAAAACATGAATAGGGTACAGAGGCAATCGGAACCAGAGACACACTTGATACCTATATTTAATCTAAGTAACAAAATACTAACCAATACAGAGAGATAGAAGTGTATAGCCTAGGATTGTCATTTGCTCCAAAACAGTCCACAGACCTATTCCAGTTTGAAGCAGACTTACTGAGATTTTTCAGGGCTTTAAGACTTAAGACACAATTTCAACAAAGTGAACGAATGGATTCATATGATAAACAGGTAAAAACAGCATTACAAATTAAATCTAAATATAATCCACCAGTAGGGAAAAATCATCAGTAGAAACATACTGTACATTAGTACAGAAAGAAATACATGATTTATATAGATCATAACAAACCAAAACAAACACAGATAATCTTAGTATAGCACAGAGAACAGCACTCAACAACTTACAAAAAAAGATCACATTATTATCAAACCCGCAGATAAAGGGGGGGAGGAATTGTTATAATGGACAGAAAACATTATACAAATATGTGTTTACGTTTATTAGAAAACCAACAGAATTATGAGAAATTACAACAATATCCCACTGGCAGACTTCAACTATTAGTAATGCAAACATTAATGAAATTTGAAAATAATGGATGGTTACATAGTTGGGAAACCAATGTAATACTAAACAAATATCCAAGAATACCAATGTTCTATGCCATCCCTAAAATACATAAAGATGAAAAAAATCCACCAGGGAGACAGATAGTTTCAGCTAATGAATCATTTGAAACAATATCACAATATATAAATTTTCACTTACAACCTTTAGTTGAACAAACAACAACTTATATTAAAGATACCACAGACATGTTACATAAACTGGAACAAATGAAACTTAGTGGCATACAAGAAATGGATATATTGGTAACAGTGGATGTGGTGGACCTATACACGTCCATACCACATGAAGATGGCATACGAACAATGGGCAAATTATTGAACAGAAGAAGCCCACAAGTGCATCCAAAGACAGAAATACTACAAGTGTTAGCACATATCATATTGACAAATAATTATTTTGAATTCGACTCAGAGTATTATAGACAGGTGAGGGGTACTGCTATGGGAAGCACAATGGCACCTGCCTATGCAAATGCTTTTATGTATGATTTAGAAAAAGAACATATACTAAATGAGAAAGAAAATCAATTTTTTACTGATATAAACACATGGAATAGATATATAGATGATGGATTTTTTATTTGGAAAAGTATCTTACCAAGGTTAGAACAATTTTGAAATTTTTTAAACAACATTAATCCTAATATACAATTTGTTATGACACACCATAAAACAGAAATATATCTTGACCTCAAAATATATAAGGAAAGCAACAAACTATTAACAAGCCTATACAAAAAACCAACAGACAGGAACACACTCCTACATGGCAAAAGTATCCATGAAACAAGACTAAAACAAAGCATTCCCTATTCACAGTTAGAGTGAAAAGAAACTGTACAAAAGAACAACATTTTCAGAAAGAGAAACAAGTAATGATAAATCGATTTCAACAAAGGGGATACAAGAAGTCCATACTTAAAAAAGCTAATCAAAGAATAGAGACAGTAACTAGACAAGACACTCTACAAACCAAACAAAAACAACATAAACCAATGGTGGTATTTACAATTATGTTTAATGATCGATTTACAGAAATCAAAAGAATTATAAACAAACATTGGTACATAATGTCAGTAGGGGAACAAGTCCCTATGGAATTTAAAGAAAGACCCATTATTGCAGCAAAAAAAAGTCAACACTATTAAAGACAAACTAGTAAGATCCCAATTTAAATTCCCAGTACAGCAAGGGACACAACTTTTACTAGGACCCCTCAAATCTGGAATGGTACCATGTGGAAGATGCTTGATATGTAACCATACCAGCAAAAAATAAGTGTTTAAACACCCACACATGCGTAACGAGTACCCTATAAGACAACATATAGACTGTACAACAGAGTGGGTAATATATGTGTGTTACAGTGCCCATTTGACCATTTATATGTGGGTCAAATGACCAGAGCTTTAAAAACACGCATACAAGAACATAAAGGGGATATTAGAAGACAGGAAGAAAAATCACAGGTAGCAAATCACTTTGTTGAACAAGGACATACAGGAGCCTCACTCAGATTCTGGGGACTCGAACAAATCCAAAGACAAGCAAGGGAAGGGGACTATCAAAAACAGTTGGACAGAGCAGAAATGAAATGGATTTTCCAGTTACAAACCCTGGAAAGAAACATAGGGATGAATAAGACCACAAACTGAAATACCTGTAGGTAATGTTAAAATAAATAAGAGAGATGGAGTATGGCTTCATATACAAAAAACTAAAAATAAAAAACAAATAAATACAAAATAGTAAGATTAGACACATTAAAAAATGAACACTTTACAAAATGGTTTCTTTTCATAATATAATAAATCCTAAAAACAGAACAGCAACACAATACAATATGGCTAGTAAGCAGTAATGAAAATTGTCCTCCACTTTAATATACAAATGGTATATGAAAATATGATAGAAGAAGATAGCAACATTCCATCAAAAAATTATGTCAGAAACATGAAAGTAACATCACAAATAGTTGAAAGTTCATGAAAGAGAAGGGGTATATAAGCAAATTTTAACAAAAATATGGTAAAGTAAGAAACTATAAAGTTAAGAACACTTCACATTCTGAGGTCTTCCCCCCATCTCTATCCTCCCCATATGAAGAACATATTAACTAAACAGAAACTTAAACAGATTGAAGAATCATAGCTTATTAAGAAAACCCAACACCTCAAGGCATTATCAGTTTCTCAATAAACTAAACATTAAAATGAGTAATTAAATAAATAAAAAAGACAGACTGTGGCCAGACAATGGCCTGATCACAACAAAGGTTGCTAAGCGACCATGAGTTGAGCTTAATTGGAGCTCATCCATTGCAGGTGAAACTGCATGTGGTGATCAGGCTGAGAGGTATTTAGCAAGAGAGTTTGCACCACACACACACGCACATATACACACAGTAGCTGCAACAAACAACGGAAGGAACAACAACATAGCCAGCACATGGTAAGAAAAGACAAATATGTAGATATCTAGGAGCTCTTGCTATGTCAAATAAATTTAAAATGTGATTAAAAGAGCTTATTTTCTTTACATACAGATACAAGGTTTATATAATAAAGCTGAAGAAAGAATTGAATGTGACTTCTAACACTATGCCCAAAGTATCTACACATACTAGCCAGGTAAAAAAGTGAGATAGTAACACAATTGAAGGCTAATAGGACTGAAAAAATAAAATATTGAATGGTCCTGAAAGGATTGACTTTCTTTTTAGGGACTGACAATAAAATAAAGAAATAAGGAGTTGGAAACAACGTTCAGCACAAAAGTGAGTAAAGTGTTAAAACCAGTTATACAGGCAAAAATACATTGCAGAAGTGTTCAAACAGTTACAAAGAAACTTGATTGTATTAAAAACAGAACCTAAAATTGAAGGAAGACAGAGAACAAAGAAAACTGAGCATGCTGAGCTGAAAGATAAAGCTGCAAAAGGTAAAATTTAGCCAATTAAGATCTTTTAAAATGGTACAACGTTATAACAGAAAAGGTAGTAACAAGGGAAAGTTGTTTGATTACTGTATTGAAAATAACCTGTTAAATAAGGTTGCTGAAGGCATTTTCACCTATTGTTTATATTATCATAGTTAAGACACAAGTTTGGTGCAATTCCTTGCCATGAAGAATCAGTAGAAAAGGCAAAGGCAGAAGTCAAAAGCATCTGGCCAGTGTGGAAACAAAGCACGAATACAGGGTACATTTGCTATATTACTGTATATTATTTCTGTAAAGTTTTAATTATAAGAAGAGTGACTAGAGTACAGAGTGTGTACTATAAGTAGCATGAGAAAGAAGCACAGTGGTAATGAAGTATAATAGAAAATGGTAACAGAAGAATAATGAAAAGAAATGGAATCCAAAAATGCAAGATTTGTAAACAATATTTATCTATTATTCTTACAGAATATATGAAAAGCCCTTTGAAAAAGTACAAGAGTGCGAAACGTCAGGGCAATTAACAAAAATAAATAAAGAACTTTGAGAAATTTTGCAACAGCCTGAGTGGAGTATTTTTGCCCCATTTTTGAACATTAACACTGACTTAGTCCTATAAGGGGAACCATTCAACAAACTGTCTTAACAGTACCCCATTACCCATGGAGTGAAGCATTATAGCTACACACATCTTGCAAGTACTTTAATCTGGACTGAACAAATGGCCAGGGCAACAGAAAACCCCAAGCTGCAGCATTTCAGGAGTGGGGGGGGTGATACTCTCCCATGTTGTTCCCTATGGGGATTGTTATCTGCTGTATGCGGATTGGTTCAGTATAAGAGCTGATTCTCCCTAGGGCTCTAGGGATCAGCTATTCAAAGGCGGATGAGTTAGCATTCTCCTTCATTCTACCATAGGAGTGGGGGGAGGTTGGGGCAGCAGGTGAAAGCTGAGGCTAGCAGCATCACGCACCATATCGAGGGAGGGGACCCTACCACCACCTGCTCAATTTAGCTGGTTAATGTAAGCAGGGGGATTGGGAGTGATTAGATATGGGTACCTTATGTACAGGATATACTCACAACAAGTTTGGAAGGGAGGGTGAGGGTGAGGAGGAAGGTCTGGAGGGTATGTATTGTTTTGTATTGTGGAAAGGGGAGAGGTGGGTGGGGCACCATGGCATCAGCAAGGGGAGTTCTTGTTACCCTACTTACATTTAGTCAATCAAGAACAGCTGAATCAGTACAACATGGCTAACCATTATAGGTCAATTTCTTGCAATGTGAAAGGGTTGAGCAGCAAAAACAAGCGGTATAGAGTTCTTAACATTTGCAAATGGTCAAAGGTCAGATCTTCCTCTAGGAGACACACTTACTTGACACAGAAGCAAACTTGCTGTGGAAACTACATATAGGTCAGGTTTATGCAGCTGGGTTGTCCACCCAGAGCAGAGGTGTTGCTATTTTATTGACAAGAAATTTAGGGGTTTAATGCAGTCAATGTATTTGAGACCCTCTGGGAAGATATGTATTTATTACTGGTACACTGGAGAGGTCTAGCATAGTACTTGGCTCCATCTACGGACCTAATACAGATACTCCCTCTTTTTTTATGGAGTTGCTTAATATTTTGCTGCCTTTCCTGTCTACACCTGTGCTATTAGGCGATGACTGGAACTTACCTTTCTCCCCAGATGCAGACAGAACAGGCAAGGCAAAGGCTGGACTGTCCCCAGTGCAGTGGGCCATTAGGGACATGACAGATAAACTGGGGTTAAGTGATCCCTGGAGGATATGACACCCGGGGCTGAGGGAATATACATTTCGATCCCTAGTTCATGGGACCTCCTCTAGCATAGACTATTTCCTAATTAGTAAACAGCTCCTCACAGGCATCATGGATTGCCAGATCTCTCCAGAAGTCATTTCAAACCACTCACTAGTGACCTGTACCCTGACTCTAATTCTTAACCAGCAGGCTGAGACAATCTGGAAAATTAACAATCGTCTACTAAAAGACAAATGGGTAGTGGACAGGTTAAAGTCCTGCATTAAACATTACGCAGATGACATCTGGAATACCACAGGCCAGGCAGATATGGAGTGGGGGGAGGTCTGAAGTGCTTCCTAAGGGGTAAACTCATAAAGATTGTCACTCGGTGAAAGAAAAATAGGGAACAACAACTGCAAGAGCTATTGAGGAATATTAGGGAACTATATAATAATCTCTCTCCTTCAACTAGTGAGACACAATGGCAGGAGCTTACTCATTTATGAGCTAATTATAATGACTTGCTGGGGGAAAAGGCTGAGTGTGCAATACTTAAAATGAAATCTACATACATAGATCAGGGGGAGAAGGCAGGAAGGCTGTTAGCACTAAGGGTCAAGCAACAGGAAACCTCGAGACTGGTAAATGCAATTAAATCGCAGGTGGATAGTACCCTCAAAACAAGCCATGGGGATATTGTGGCGGAATTCTGGGAGTTCTATACAGATATATATATAGTGCCAGGCCTGACCACCCTCACTCGGTAGACCGAGTTGATGCATACCTGGAGGGTCTGCCTCTACCTAGGCTTTCCAAAGAACAACAGACACTGCTGATCTCTCCTCTCACAGAGGCAGAGACTGGCTCAGCAATCCACACCTTACCACTGGATAAATCCCCTAGACAGAATGGATTCTCTCCCAGTTTCTATAAGGAACTGGGAGAGGAACTGTCCCCATGGCTGCTCCATTTGTTTCAATCCATATTAACAGGTGAGGGCAGCAATCCTCATCTCTTCGAAGCCTTGATAGTTGTATTGCACAAAGAGGGGAGGGAAGGGGAGGGACCCAGAGCTAGTATCAGAGTACAGACCAATTTCACTTCTGAATTATGGCCTTAAGATAGAAACATAGACTTTGACAGCAGATAAGGACTTCTTGGCTCATCTAGTCTGCCCATTTCCCTACCTACAGAATAAGCTGCAGATCCTATTTAACCAACAGCCTATTTCTTCTTACCCCCCACAAAAATTGCCTTATGTCTGTCCCATGCATTCTTGAATTCTTCCACAGTTTTAGACCCCAAAACCTCCTCAGGAAGGCTGTTCCATGCGTCCACCACCCTCTCTGTGAAAAAATACTTCCTCACATTGCCCCTGAACTGTCCCCCCCTCTATCTTCAAATTGTGTCCCTTGTTCTTGTACATCTCTTTTCTGAAAGATGCTACCCTCTTGGACTTTGTCGATTCCACTGAGGGTACTTAAAAGTTTCTGTCATGCCCCCCACAACCTTTTCTCATGGGTATACATATTAAGCTCCTTTAGTCTCTCCTCGTATGGCTCCTCTTGCAAACCCTGGACAATTTTAGTTGCCCTCATCTGGACTGCCTCCATCCTGTCTATGTCCTTGCAGAGATGGGGTCTCCAGAACTGGATGCAGTACTCCAGATGGGGTCTCACCAACTGTCTGCACAGAGGGATAACAACCTTCTGTTTTCTGCTGGTGATGCCTCTCCCTATACATCCCAGTATCCCCCCAGCCCTCCTTACTGCCTTCTCACATTGCTTGCTAACCTTAAGGTCATCTGATATGTTTACCCCCAGCTCCCTTAACATTTTTGTTGTTGTTACTACCTCTCCCCCCCCCCATTGTGTAATCTTCCCCTGGGTTTTTGTTTCCTGGGTGCATTATTTTGCACTTCTTTGCATTGAATCCAAGCTGCAATACTTCTGACCATTCCTCCAACCTTGCCAAGTCCCTTCTCATCCTTTCCACACCTCCTTGTGTATCAACCCTGTTGCAGATCTTTGTGTCATCTGCAAAAAGGCATACTTTTCCTTCCAGTCCCTCTGCAATGTCCCCGCTAGTGACCCCTCTTTCTTCAGAGTGAACTCCATTTACAATTACCTTCCGTGTCCTGTTGTCCAGCAATGTTTTACCCAGGCTACCACCCTGGGACCCACTCCCATACTGGTTAATTTGACTATTAATATTTTGCGTGAGACTGTGTCAAATGCCTTGCTAAAGTCTAGGTAGGCCATGTCCACTGGCCCTCCCTGGTCTACTACTTTGGTCACCCAGTCAAAGAAATCAATTAGATTCATCTGACATGACCTTCCCACTGTGAACCCATGCTGTCTTGGGTCCTGTACCCCACTGACCTTTAGGTACTCAACAATTCTTTCCTTAAGAAGTGATTCCATCACTTTCCCTACCACAGAGGTCAAACTGACAGGTCTGTAGCTTCTTACCTCTGTTTTGCTCCCACTTTTGTGAAGGGGAATCACATCCACCTTCCTCCAGTCCTCGGGTACCACACCATCCTCCCATGATTTCTTAAAAAGGGTAGTCAGTGGTGTCACTAGTTCTCCCCTTAATTTATTTAGGATTCTGGGGTGAATTCCATCAGGTCCCATTGCTTTGTCCCCCTTCAGTTTTAGGAGTTCTTTCAGAACCCTTTCTTCTGTGAAAGGAGTAGGACTGACCCCCTTATCCAGAGTGCTTCTGTTAATTGGATTAGGCACCTCCCTCTCCTCTTCTTTTGTGAATACTGAGCAGAAGTATTCATTCAGTATCCCTGATTTTTCACTCTCCCGGTCTGCCCACCCACCATCCATTCTATTCAGCCTCACTATCCCTCCCTTTGTCTTTCTACGCTCCCTGAGATACCTATAAAAGGTTTTATCCCCCTTCTTAACCGAGTTGGCTATCTTTTCCTCAGTTTTGGCCTTTGCTATTCTGACTACCCTCCCTGCTTCCTTCTGCCTTAATTGGTACAGTTCTCTGTCTGCTCCTTCTGTGTTTCCTTATACTTCCTAAATGCTATCTTTTTCTCCCTAACCTTCACCACTACCTCTTTTGAGAACCATTGTGGCTTTTTCTTTCATTTTGATTTGTTTATTTGCTTCACACAAAGGCTTGTTGCCTCTCTGATGGCAGTTTTGATAGTTCCCCATTGTTGCTCCACCCCTCTTTCTAGCCTGTTAGCTGGTGCTTTTCTAAGGCATTCTCACATCTTGCCAAAGTTAGCCCTCCTGAAGTCCAGAACCTTCATTTTTGTATGACTTCACTCTGTAGCTGAATTTATCGTGAACCACACTGTTTGGTGGTCACTTGTTCTCAAATGGCTACCAACTTCTAGAAATGAGATCCTCTCACTGTCCCTATATTAGAGTACGAGGTCTAAGATTGCTCTCTCATGAGTGAGTTCCAAAACTAGCTGTCTGAGGCATGCCACCTGAAGGGCATTGAGAATGGCCCTGCTTTTGCATGTGCTGCAGCAAAGGTGCTCCAGTTAACATCTGGCATATTAAGGTCCCCTATCAACAGTAACTCCCCTTTCTCTGCCATCCTAAGGATGCCTTCTATCATATCCTTGTCCATTCCTTCCCCCTGACATGGGTGTCTGTATACAACCTCTGTGCAGATTGGTGTGCCATTTCCAGTCTCTAAGGTGACCCACAGTGCCTCCTCTCCTTCCTGTTTACTCTTTCGTTCAGTTGCTTTTATCCCTTGCCTTACATAGAGAGCTACTCTGCCCCCTCTTCTCCCCTCCCTGTCTCTCCTGTAGGTTGTGTACCCTGGCATGTTAACATCCCAGTCATGGTTCTCTGTGTACCATTTTCTGTGACTGCTATGATATCCAGACATCCCTCTTCCATCAAGGCCACCAGTTCAGGGGGCTTGTTGCCCAGACTATGGGCATTGGTACTCATTACTCTCCATTTCCTGATGGCCTTACCCCTGTTTGCACAATTCCTGTCCTTATTGCATTTGTCATTTTCTCCATTTACCCCAGTCCTTCTCTCTATCGACATCTCTATCTTGGTGTTTACCTCACTTAGTACCTTGATTTTTTTTGGGGGGGGGGCTAGGATTTCCCTGCTCCTCTCCAGTGCCTCCCCACTTGGCTAGTTTAAATGCTTGCCAATGAAGCATTTAAACCTATCACCTAGGATCCTAGTTCCTCTCCAGGACAGATGCAGACCATCACGCTAGTATAGGTCTGCATCCCTCCAGGTGGACCCCCAGTCCACAATGATGCCAAATCCCTGAGCTCTGCACCAGTTTTTCAACCACTAATTGAATCCCATGGTGTGGAGCACCCTAGCCTCACCTGTGCGATAGACAGGCAGCACCTCCGAGAAGGTTACCGAGCATGCTACTTGTCTAAGGCCCCTCCCCAACTCCACAAACTCTTCCTGCACTGCTCTGATCCCTTTCTTAGTCAGGTCATTTGTCCCTAGGTCGACAATGACATCCAGCTCCCTCCCCTGTGCAGCTGCTCTGGCGATCCTGAGGATTCGCTCCCTGTCCCTCCAAGTCATGGCACCAGGCAGGCACCTTGCCTCCCTCTCCCCTTCCTCCCCCAGTTCTACCTTCCTAATAATGGAGTCCCCCCATTGGGAGTTGCTTCCTTCACCTGTGGGGTCCCATGCCACCCTTCTGTGAGTCTCCTTTGTGGAGGTTCCCAGCACCCTCATTGGTCGCCACTGCGGGTGCCTCCATAGAAGAACCACACTTTGCTAGAATGGCATATGAATTGTGGAGAGGTACAACTGGAAGGATGCACCTCTGTTCCACCACCCTCACCTTTCCTGAGCCCACTGTGGTACAACCACTCCTCTCTCTTAGCAACCTCTGAGGCAACGGCAGTGGCCCTGGTGGTCCCTGGGAGGGAAAGGAGGTCCCACAAATCCTGGCTAACTCTGACAAACACACTCACTTTTTTTTTACCCTAAATTGAAGGTCCCAGTAGTAGAGTTCCAGATCTTAGTCCAAGTAGTGAAGTTTAGTTATACCAGCAGCTCCTTCCTCCTTGTGATCTCTGCTGTTCTCTAGCAAAAGCTATCTAAGGCAGTGTTTAAATCTGGCTTTAACCTGGCTTCCTTCTAGCTAAGCCACTCCCCCTACTTTGCAAATATTTCTATACTTAGTTAATGGCACACATAACAATTCCCTTCAGCCACCTGAGACAAGCACCTAGATAACAGCACAGATAACAATTCACTTCAACTAACTCTGACAAACACACTAACTTTTTTTTAACCTAAATTGAAGGTCCCAGTAGCAGAGTTATAGTTCTTGGTCCAAGTAGAGAAGTTTAGTTATATCAGCAGCTCCTTTCTCCTGGTGCTCTCTGCCTGTTCTGCTTGCCTGGCAAAAATCTTAGCTACTAGATTGGGTCAGGTTATGCCTCTTTTGGTTTGCGCAGAACAAGTGGGCTTCGTGGCAGGCAGGTCTTCCTCAGACCACCTGAGGAAATTGGATCATATATTCTCTGCATCCCAGGACAACACATCTGTTGTGGTATTGATGTCTCTGGATGAAGAAAAAGCTTTCAATAGAGTGGACTGGAATTTCCTTTTCAGAAAACTATATAGGTTTTGTTTCCCTCCTCTCTTTGTGCAATGGATCCAATCTTTATACATCACACCTAGTGCCCGTATATATTGTAATAGAACCTTCTCACTAAGATTCTCTCTCTTCTCAGGCACCAGACAGGGATGCCCACTATCTCCTCTTTTATTTAACCTGTACCTGGAACCCCTCCTAGCCCAGCTCAAAACAGATCCTGAGATCCAGGGAATAACCACTGGCTCTTGAGAGTTCAAACTGTCAGTATATGCTGATGATATACTCCTCCATCTGTCGAGACCAAGAACTTCAGTGAGCAGATCCCTACAAGTGATCCAGGTGTTTTGGGTAGTATCAAATTACAAACTGAATCTGGAGAAATCCAGAGTCTTCCCCTTAAATATGGTACCCCAGAAAAGCAAAGTGGAAGGTCTAGGTGTGCAGTGGGAGTACAAAAAAAATTGAAATATCTAGATATTATTCTAACAAGAGATGCAAAATCCTCCAGGGACTGTAATTTAGAGGTGCTGACTCAGGTCATCAAACAGGACTTAGATGGATGAAGTTGCCGTTGTCGCTTTGGGGCAGAATAAATGTAGTCAAAATGATTATACTCCCTCGTATATTCTATCTCCTTAATATGTTGAATTTGTGGATGCCACAGTCATGGTTTTCTAAATTGCACTCCCTGATCACCACATTTATATGGAAAAACAGGCAAGCCCGTATGGCTTACAGCAGACTAACCGCCCCTAAACTTAAAGGGGGGTTGAGACTCCCCCACTTTAAACTTTACTATTGGGTGAGCCATGCTGCAAAATACTTGAGATGGTTAGGCCAAAGTGAAGATTTAGGTCTGGGCCAATACAGTCCCCTATGGTTACTACTGGAGAAGGCCCTCATAATGGCTCAAGATGTATCCCCCACTGCTCTTTTGCATATATCCCCTACACTACTTCCTTTATCTCTGAAAGACAACCCAATAGGAGTTTTGGTGAAAGTTCACACTCAGATGTATACCTCTCTAGCTTATAGACATACCCAGGACCCGAACCAACCTTTAATGGGCAAACCGAACTTCAAGATAGGAGGGTAAATGGTTAAATTCTCCTGGCTTCCGCATTTGTCTGGGAAGCTAATAACAGACCTGTGAGAGAATGGACAGGTCCATGCAACAAGGGTTATTATTAAAGATAATAACCTAGTCCCCTACTCGAACTTTAAAGTGTTCCAGATTAGGCATATGATAGCTAACTCACAGCTAAAACAGGAAGCAGGGGAAGAGGGAGGGTTTCTGCAGTATATAAGTTCACTTGTCACAGAACCACATGCAGTTTCCAGAATCTACTCCAGTCTTTTGGAGAAGGCCTTCCCACAACTGGACAGGTCATCTAGATATTGGGCCGTTCAGTTTCTGGAGAACACACTTAACTGGGCCAAAATATGGCATGATACTCACAGGTTTATAACTCAGGACAGACTGTGACTAATGCAGTTCCAAATTATTCATAACATGTACTATACTCCGTCAAAGCTGGCTAAAATGGGTAGGGCTCCCAATACATCCTGCAACCATTGCATGCAAGGTGTGGGCTCTTTGTAACACATTTTTTGGGACTGCCCAAAGATAGCACCACTTTGGTCCCTCATTATACGGAGGGTAGACCCCTGACTGGGCCTAACAGACCATATAGAGCCACTAGCCTGTCTAGTGGTGGACTACTCTCTTATACCTGTCACAGAGAGGAAGTATCACCTAGCCATGATAGCCATGTCATTGAAGAAATTGGTACTTAGGCACTGGTTGGACAGAGATGACATATACTGTATTATTCCGAGTGGCTGCAAGAGCTACTGTTTAACCTATCTGTGGAAAAGATCATTGCTAGTGTGAATAATCATTTGTCTAAATTTGACAGGTTTTTGGAGCAAACTGCAAACTCTGTACTCTGTGTGAACATCCCGATATAGGGTATTGGAACACACTTATAACAGCTAGACAAGTCGATGCCATGGGGGGAGTTAGATGATTGTGTATTGTATTGTCTTATATGTTGTCCTGTTTTGTGTATATGCCTAAACACAAATAAAGCATTTAATTAAAAAAATATATTTATAAAATACAAATTCAGAAATATAATACCAGAGTCACACACATAACAAAGAAACCATACAGAGAGATGCACAAAAAAAGGAGCATGAGGAGACTGCAGAATACTAAACAGTGGGTGCGATGTATCAGTGGAATAGCTGACTAGAAAGTGAAGATAGAGTCAGTGTTACCAAACATTAAAAATCACACACCAGGTTAGAGCTACTGAAACATTCTTATCATCCTACGATAAGCAGGAGTTATTGATGTCCAAGTGAAAGAAAACCCAAAGCTTACAGTCCCAAACATTCTCATAGGCAACTCAGTTGCTCAGTTGTTCATCTGCTCATGTCTTTCACTTTGCCAACTCATTCCACCAGTTTCACTAACCTTTTAATTAAAGTAAATTAAATCAAAATTAAAATTTCCAGTTATAATATTGCTTGATAGAGTTCCACTGATATTTCTCTTTCAGCTTTCTCTTTCTTTAACTCCTTCTCCATTTTTCTGCTTTCTCTCCATTTTCTCTAACTTCTCCATCTCTCTCCATCTATCGCCTTCACCAGTTCCTTCACGCAGCTCCCCGCGGAGTCTTGCCTGAAATTCCTCTTCCAGCACAGCTCCACCACTGCAGGACTCCATGACCTGAAAGCAAAAAATGAGAAACAGGAACGGGAGTGACAAACTGACTTGCAGCCCAAGAAAGACTAGAAAGGACCCAGAACTTCAAGCACAAAGCTCAGGCAACAGTGACATACCTTATAGAAGTCTTGAGTTTTCACATTTCTGGGCTGACTCCTCTGCTCACCAGCAAGCAGCTGCAATACCTCCTTCTCTTTCTCCTCCAAAGTAGGTTCTTTGACTAGCTGTCTGAGAAAGGCCCCTTGTATGGAGTCATGGATTACCCTGCTCATAGCCAAACCCGCAGTTAGAAGTAGTATTAGTAGTAGTTTTATTTTTATGTGGTGCCCTTCTCTGCATGCTCAGGGCACCATTACAATATCAAGCTGTAGCAGCAAACAAAAAAGCATCTCAAAAGTCATTAAACAGATCCCCCAGAAATAAAACTATTTAAAATAATACATTTGCAATAAATAAATTCATACTTAATCAATACTTAAATACTGTGAGGACACAGCTATGGGGAAAGTTAAACCCCAAATGCCTGAGCAAATAAAAAAAGTTTTCAGAGCCTGTTTTAAGGCCTCCACTGAGGAGGCCTCCCTCAAAGTTCTTGGCAAAGAATTCCAGAAAACCAGACCTGCTACTTCAAAGGCCCAGTCCCCTGAGGTCTTCAAGCTAGCCCTTGGAACTACCAGGAGACCCTCATCAGTGAAGCACCGAGGTGCAAGAGTTCAACAAGATAGCTTCCATTCCACATCTGGCCGATTAAAGTCCACAACTACAGTACAAGTCATATTAAACTGTTCCTCCAATGAGTTGCTTTAGCATTTCTGATTGAGTTGCATAAGTGTTGATGCATCCAGCACAAAGTCCTGTACAAACAGTTCCTTAAGAGTTAAAACTCAGTTTTACATTGCATTGTGGCTGGACTGCAGATGCAGTCCAACTGAGTTGCAAAAACATTTTACAAACATTGCTCTTGAGCTGGTTAAGCACTGCAAAACAACACAATTTGAGTTGCCAGTGCATTGTCAACTGTAAAAAACAATGCTAAACCACTAAACTCATTGGTGAAACAGTTTAATGTGACTTTTACTGTAGCAGTATCTCCCCCTTAGTTGCTATCTTGATGATTGCTTCTCAGAGTGCCATATCCATCTTCTTGCCTTTTGCTGGAGATCTGCACATTGCCTTAATACAGATAATGGTCCCAGAGCCTGTCTCCAGGATGACCCATAGTACTTCCAGCACCTCTTTTTCCTCTTGCTGCCCTGTACCTCTGTGGCCTTAATTCCCTCCTTCAAAAATAATACAATGCCTCCTCCTCACTCTGTCTCTCCTGAACAGAGAGTAGTGCTCAGCGCACCACAACTCCATTATGGCCACTAAATCCAGGCTAGTCTCTCTCATGATGGCTTCCAGGTCTGGAATTTTGTTTCCAATGCTCCTTGCATTAGTGCACATGGCTCTCCACACCTTCTTTCCTTCCTGCCTGCTTCCTTGCTTCCCATCAATTTCCTGCCTGTATTTTTACCTGTATCCCCCTGACTCACCTCTTCCCTTTTTACTATCACCTTTCCTGATCTCCTTCAGTGCACTATCTTCACCTACCTGAGATATATTTCCCTTTTCTTTAGTGTTTTCACAGTTCTAGCCATTCTGTGCCTCTGCCTAAGGGAGTTTTATCCTCTGAGGGGGCAGTTGTTGCCTCCCTTGGTTTCAGCAGCTCCAAGCTTCCCACCAAGGACTATGGTCTCCTTCCTAATATGATACAGGCCGTCTCCCTTATAAAGGCCCACATCTTCCCAGGATGGCCCCCAGTCCCCAATGTAGCTATACCACTCCTTGATTCACCATACCTTAGACCAGTCATTAAAGACCTTTGTGTGGAGTTTCCTTGCCTGTCTCTGGCCCTTCATAAGTAGCAACTCAGAAAACACCACTGTCTGTGCAATCTACTTGAAGCCCTTTCCAGCTTCGTTAAGTTTCCCTGCACTACTCCTATCTTCTCTCTATATGGACAATGATGTCTACCTCTCTACCAGCTCCTGCATCCCTAGTGATTCTCTAGATTTGCTTTCTGTTCTTCCAAGCCAAAACATAACACAGGCATGCCACCTTTCCATGTTTCCCCTCTCCAGCTTCCATGTCTATCCCCCTCAAAACAGAGTCCCCAAACACAAGCAGCTGCTTCCTCTTCGAATGGGGCTCCTCCCTCCCTCCTTGGGGCTGCCACTTGTGAGAACCCCCACCTCCTCCCTTCTCACTGCGATGCATGTCTCCTTTCAATTTCTTCATCCTCTCAGTACAGCAAAGGTGTGCAGTAGTAGTATTGTTGAAGGAGCATGCACTGTTTCCCCCCACCCCCCCTCCCTCCTAGAGCCTCCAAGGTCCATCCACTCTGCCTCTGTCTAGGCATCCTCTGGGTGACTATTAGCAAACACTGTGGCCTCTAGGTAGGGAGACAGTCTGTGATACCCTTGCCAGTTCTGCCTAGAGTCCAGCAACCTGTGACTTTAACATGGAGAATGAGTACAGATGAGGCAGCATCTCAGTCTCCAGAGAGTCTTCCAAAATACTGCAGCACTATAACCATTGCACTGCACCACTGCCATGATCTTTACCTTACTCTGCCCTCAATTTATACCTACACAAGTTCAGTTTGCCCCTCAAACTTTTTCCTGTTTCTTTGATGCTCCTACAACTCTCTTTTGCTTCCCCTGAATTAGTTTATCGAGCTACCTTAGATAGGGTTTACCCTGTTTCTACCATCCTGCACATACTTCACCTTCATAGTTTATAAACTTATTTATGCTTTTCCTGACCTTAGTTATATACTTACCAAGGAGAGGGTGTATCCTGCTTTCCCTGTCCTAATCATTCTACCTGTTTCTGCTGTCCCCTCGAAGTGTACTACTACCCACTACACACTGTAGCTGTTTTTACTGTACCTAGTTACCAGACCATTTGCTGGGTCTCACAGTGTACAATGAGTGGATGATGTATCACCTTCTACTTTTATCTGGTGTCCCACACCCAGAGTCTCCTGAGAACCTACTGTCTCCATGTAGATGTCCTAGAGACAGATGCTCCACCCTTGCACTCTGCCACTAATTTACTGGGACACAAGTGTAATGGGAAAGAGACAGTTTATAGCAGGGTAGTAGCTTGCTGCTTGGTTCCTGTTGGTTGGCCCACATCATGTGATTCCGATTCCTCAGCCATCCCAAGAGGGAAGATGGTGCAGTTTCATAGCTTCATACTGGTCTATCGACCAACAGCCATGATGACTTGCCACATACTGTATCAGTGGAAGTACATAGTCTTTCTTTCCCCCATGTAATTATCCAGTTGTTTTTTTAAAATGTGTTAGTGTTCTGGAAGTCACCACCATCTCAGGAAGTGCATTCCAATGTCCCACAACACTCTGGCTAAACCGCTCAGTCCTCTTCTTTGTCTTAGTTGTTTCCCCTTTTAATCTGAGAAAATGTGACCTTGTATGCCTTGTTTTTTTCTGAACTACAAAGACCTGAAGTTAGCCAAAGTTGTTCCTAGTGGAATGCATTATATGTGTAGCATAAATTGCCTCTTAATTTCCTGTACTGAAGTGAGTACATTCCCAAGTTATCCAGGCTCTCCTTATAAACCTTCCCCCTCATACCATAAATCCTTTTGATCACCCTTCTCTGAACCCCTTTTCCCAGTTTCCTTTTCTTGGGTCCTGTAACATACACTGAAATAAAAAAAATGGGATTGTTCAACTCTAAAACATTTGTAACAGTGCAATTTAATTGTGCTCCTATAGTGGAGCTCGATGCTTTCTTCTGTGCCCTCAAAAGCCCCAACATCAAAAACTATTGCAAACTTCATAGCATGGTAGGAGCTTCCCGCTTGACTCCTACTGATTGGTCTGCACCAAATGGTCCTTGTCCCTCAGCCCTCGCAAGATTACATTGTTTCCTTTTCCTAGCTTCTGCAACATGCACTGAAATAAAAAATAAAAAAGTTAAGTTCAGCTGTATAAATATGTAGCACAGTGTAATTTAATTGAACTCCTGTAGTAGAACTCAGTGCTGACTTCTGTGTGCCAAAGTGCTCTGGTGTAAAAAAAAACAAACTGGAAACTTCTTGTCCTATGGCTGCTACAGAAGGCAAGTAGTGCATGGTCATCAACCAAGTTAAACAAGCATTAAAACTCAAACTACAGTAACAAAAAAAAGGTTTATAACACTGGAAATGTTGATGCCATAATGCAGGCCCATGAAAATCTATAAGGTTGACTAACTCGGAAACTGTAAGATAGGTACCATTTAATGGATTGCTGCATATGATACAGTATTCAAGACATCACAGGCCCTGAGGAGAAGGCTTCAGGGACATGAAACATTGTCTAGGCTAACAGCTTAGGTGGCTTAAATTGTGGTGTATAAAATGTAAAAATAAGGCATTTGTTACAAAAATTAAAAGAAGTTTCAGAGTCTTTCTTTCTCCCTCCACTATAGCTCTGAATTCACAGCACCTGCAGAGAAAGACTCTTCCCCCTACCTTTTTTTTCCCTTTTTTCTGACACTGCAGGGCTGGGATGGCATCTAGGTTCCCAACCCCACAAAAATATATTCATGTCAGACATAGCCTGTCTGACTCCAAATCACATGTGCCACCAACTCTGTGTACCAGGTGACTTATGTTACAGTATTTTAATGCTATGGCAGACACAAATTATAAATATGTAATTTTACAATGTGTTGTGTTTTGTGTACAGTAACTACATGCTTCTTGTGGATCAGTTGCTGCATGATGGTTGTGAGCGCACTGTGCAGGAAGCCTGTGAGATGCTGAAAACACAGCAATAAGTCTTAGCTATGTGTTTCAACTGGGCATGATGTATAGGAGAGCACAGTACAGTATTTGAATTTAATAATAATGTATGTTTTACAGGAAGCAACAGGAAGCAATTGTTGACCTTTTGGCTACTTCATTTATCATATTTGTTTTCTGATTTTCATGTTTTAACCATTGCCCACTGATCGATGTTGTGAACAAGGAGAATGTGTTGCAACAGGTTTGAGATGGATCCCATGAGGGGAATCATCTGATGACATCCTTTTTATCAGTGAAACGAGAGAAGCACTCAAACACTTTGCATTGATGGCTTTTTAGAAAAGGAGGTGGTGTTTTATGAAACTATGCCCAAATCACCCTCTTAAGGTGTTATGTATGGGGCAACAATTTCACAGTGGGGCCATGGTTCAGCTTATATTTTCAAAGGTTAGTATTCTTGGCCGGGGGCAGCAGTTGGACAGTGGGTGTATAGTATAAAATTAAGCACATGTGTAACACTGCTTTACCAATGTACATTACTTTATGAACCAAGGACAGTGAATACTTCAGAGTACAAATTATACCAGAGGCAGCTGTAAAGTTCATAAGAATGAAGTTTTTTAACAACCATCATTTTTCTATGGCAATGATCCAGAGCGTACTGCTTTATCAAACTTAATTGATGAGCACTGGATAAACTGGGTCACAATGCCTCCTGTTTCGAGATATGAATGCAACAACATAGCTTGGCACACACTAAACATGCATATTCATTAACGAGGAAGCATAGAATAAAGCAAGAGTTGATTGATTGAATAAAACGTTTTGGAAGACACTATTATGTGCACAATGCCAAAAATACTTCAGACATTTTCAAACTATTGGCAGTTGCTATCAAACATACAGGGCATGCAACTGGAATGTAATGAATACTAATAGTGTATATTAACTGTTGTCACATGACTGTATTGAATACTGTGCTTATGTGAATGATCAGTACATGGGCTCACATCCTTTGTTACTGTAAGTATTATACCTCCTACCAGGATCAAGCACTCTGTGTGACATGTCACAGTTTACTGTGTGACAAACTGAAGTAATTGCAGTTGGGTTACATTGAGTTCCTGTAGCTTCCAGCAATACATCACAACAAAAACTATGATAAGACTGATCCTGGCTAATGGCACTGTATGTAATGATTTATTATAAAGTATTTAAGTTTTGCAATATGAAACTATCCCCCCACCACCCCTAAGAAAGGACCTACACAGGTTACACAAGCACACACATTTTTAGTCAAATCATGAACAGGGTGCCTAGGAAGAACAAATAAATCCAGAGACATGGTTTCCAGAATTTTCCAGTCACTTTTTCCTGTCCTCCAGGTCTGGATCTGAAAACAAACAAACAAAAAAAAAGTATATATAATTTATGTTCACTTACACATACAATACAGTTGTTTGTTTTTTTTTTTGTTATACTCTTAAACACAGTTTTGTTAAATTATACCGCTGCACTGGTCATACTTCCCTATGCTGTAAGAATAGATGACTTAAGTGTAGAGAAGTGGCAGTCAGGAGTACCCCTCTCTAGCATCAATTAAAACAATGGTTTTGTTTTTGCTTTCAGTGCAGCACTTGTTGTGATGCGCCATGTGTATACCTTATTCGTTGGATTCAGTATAACAAAGCACATACAGTTAAATATTTTTTTTTTGTTGGCATGTAAGAGGTTAAACCAATTATTATAATTAGATAGGGACAGGAAAAAAGGTTTTAGATCTTTATTCCTATTTTCTTTTACTCCCATGTGCATTGCCAATTTTTGATGAATTATAAATATAGTTGTATTGCCATTGTAAAATTGTTTTGGGGAGTACTACAAACCTAGATCAGCACCTGAACAAACCTTTTTTTTTGTAAAACCTGTGATTAACAAGTGTGTTGCCATTGTCAACCACTTACCAAATTTCTGCTGAAGGCAGCCTGGAAGGTTTTTTCTTGATGGTCATTGTGAATCCTCACATGCATAAAGCTGCCTGCTTCTAGAGGCTGGAGGACCCTGATGACTTGTGGCTACTGCTGTTGCTGTCACGTAAGCCAGTGGAGGAGAAGGAGAAGGAAGAGGATGACCACAGTCATGTAATCTGTGGTCTCACAACTTGTCCACTAAGGGTGAGAAATGTGGGCCATTGGCAAATTTGGTTGGCTTCAAATTACACCCCATGAATTTAATTCAGCTTCAAGAATTCAGTCTAACCACTTTGGCTCCTAACACAGTATTATAACATGGAGTAATAGCAGAATACAAAAAAAGGGTAAAAAAACCACTAGGTCAGCAGTGAATATTTATTTCTATAGCTTTCATGCTACAGATAGTATTAGCTTGCCACTGCTGACAACTGATGTTGCAGTGCATATAACCCAGTAAGACTGCCATGGCCACATGCTGAGCTACTGTAATAGTTAATATTCACTGCAGAGGGCAGTTCTTATAACCTTCCCCCACAGTCTCTGCTTTACTGCATGACCAAGTAATTTATTCTTCACAGCCCATAGATTTTAAAATTATATAACGATACACCCCCAAAAGTAAATTTATTTTTATTTATTTATATGATGAGGAAATGCGACTGAATTGTATAAAGTTGTGTATGGAGCTGGTAACACTTAATTAAATCTGACTTTTGCTGTAGAAATGATGGCCATGGGCAGACTGTGAGGAAACCAAGCTATGCAGCATCCATTCCAGCAGATACCAGTGAGTCTGAGGCGTGACCAATGTCTAGTTCCCCCAGTTCTGGCTCCAGCTGATTATGTTCATGATCATGTGTCTGACTTCATACCTAATAGTCCAGGGCAGGACTCTGATGCCTTCTGTGTTTTTTTTCTTTTAATGTTATTTATTGTTAATATTTTCATATTGTTAGAAAAATATGACCTGACTCATGATGCATGACTCATGTCTTGTGATTTGTTACAGTATTCATGATTCATAATTAAACTTAAACTTTGTCATATAATTTTAGATGAAGTTGATGTATATCCTCCAATCCTCACTGTCCCTCTCCATTATAACCTGCTGTGGTGGCACTGCTATGTGCTTGCATTGTTTTTATTTTTTTATACAGCTGTTTGGTCCCCGTCACTTCCTCCCGCCAACTGGCGATGGGAACACATAGGTATTTTACTGTTTTTCTCCTGAAACCACCCCAGGACCCCAGCACATGGCTGTGTGAGCATGTGGAAGCATGATATACACCCCATGGTGTCAGCTCAGCCCCTTCCACCTCCCAGAACTGTTTGCCAGCCCCTCTCCACTTATGCTATCCACCAGACCCCCTACCCAGTGGGAGCAGAACTATGGGGGGGCACCAACCCACCCTCACCACCCTCAGGAGAGGAAAGCTGCCCTTTGACATACTCAGTCCTGCTTCACCCTCCCCCCACACCAGCACACTTACAACCCAAGGTAGTTCCCTAACCCAGGTCGCTGGCATAGTGTGAGGTGTGGCGTCCAGCACCTCAACCCTCACCACCACCGGGCTGGCTGTGCTTGCATTATTTTGTAGAATTGCAGGCTTGGTGGTATACCTTGCAATACCTGCCCTTACTCCCATGAACACATTTAATTTTTCCTCTGGTGATAAGTAGTGTATGATTCCATATCAGAACCAGACTCAGTATCTCCTTCATCCTAAAATGACAGGTCAGCAACACGGGGTTGTGTGATGCTGCTACTTTTGTCTTATTTGAAGGTTATGGGGGGTATCATACAATGATTCAAGGAGGACTTGTAATTGTCAGTGTCCACAGACAGGTGACTGTGGCAGCTGCTATTGTATTGTTTGCAGGAAATGGACAGAAGGATGTTGCACCTTTACAGATTTGGATGGATCCCTTCTAAACTAGGTCAGGGAAATAGAAACCCATGAAAGAGTCTCAATACTTGCAGTGTCACACACATGGTAACTGTAGTGTTTGATATTTGGGCAACTTGTTCATTGCTTGCCATACTTTCAGAAAGGCTTTGGCTAAGATGACTCTGCTTGCATTTTTAAGGCAGCATGCATAGCCATGCTGTCTTATTGCTATGAAATAGAAGAGAAAAGTGGACAAGAATGCTATCAGGTGTAACTCCAAAGTGCTACAGTCATTTTCCCAGCATTGGTTTTCCACTAGCCCTTCCTTCCGCAGACCTGACAACCCCCTCTCCCCCATCCTGCTGGGGTACTGAAGAAATAGTTCTCTACAGTTTTTAAAAACACAGGATTTGATCACCCTCTTCAAGCATTTTCTGCTGTCAGTTTCTTATCAAGCTGGCACTAGGACCTTGAGGAATCTGAGTCTCATGGGCTAAATGGATTGTAGCTCCTAAGTCGGAGTGCAACAGCCTATGTGGAACTCAAAAGAAAGTAAACAGAACTGCAGGATTTTTAAAAACACATCTAGGTAAGCAAAAGCTGCTGCTGGTACACAGCACCTGAGTGACTATAAATGTTTCTTCTTTAACTTAAACAGTTGTGACATTATACATTCTAGAAACCTGTTTAACAAACAATTTAAGACCAATGGCAAATAGTTTGTAGTGTTTTGCTGTATTGTGCCTTTTTCCAGTTTTGTTCCAAGTATCTGGCAATACTGCAGTTCTTTGGGGAAATTATTTTCTCCTCCTGGAGTTTCAGCCTCTGAAAAGGAAGTCAGAAGGAAGTCTGTTCTGTGTTCAGTGTCTTTCTACCTGGTCAAACCGTGCTGCAAGGACATCATAGGGGTGCTACTTGCATAATTGTCTCAATGGAAATCATTTATCAACATAGAAACTCTGAGTAGCATTCCAGCAGGTTAGTTCAGTAAACAACAAAGTATGCCTGTAGCTTGTTCAGAGCTGAACAGCACCGTAACTGCCATGTATCTAGTCAAGCACACCAAAGGTTAAACAGTTATCAGCCCCCTCATAAAATACTAGTACCCTACTAACATGCAGCAGGACCCTTCTGAGCTGTTCAGCAGATAGAGACAGGCTCCCAGAATGATACAGCACATGACGTCATTAGTACAGTAGCCTTAGTGCAGCACAATTGAGAAGACATGCACAGTGTTTTGGGTAAACTCACAGTAATAGGTGACAAACTATTATTTCAAATCTAGTTTTAATATAACAGCACAAGTGCCATGTGGAACTATGTGGTTCATGCAGCAGACTCAAAAGCTTGCTTTTTAAATTGCAGACATTTTATGCATTTATTTATTTGTTAGAATTTCAGAAACAACATTACTTATTTATTTATTTATTGATTGAATTTTGTTGACCGGTTAAGCCTACTGAGACTAGAAGGCCCTATTTCATGGGTGACCCCGGGGATGGGGATACAGATAGTAACCAACTGAAACTGAACCAGATTAAGCTGTTGGTGGTATCTCTAGTGAATGGAGGAAATTTGGCCATGGCACTGGGGAAATTTCCTCAACTCTTTTCAAGAAGTGCCATGGGATAATTAATGTCCACCTGAACAACCACCAGAACAGGCAGATGGGACCTCGGTTTAACATCTCATCTGAAAGATGGCACCTCAGGAGTGCAGCACCCCCTCATGCTGCACTGCAGTGTCAGTATTGGGATATTAACCGAAGTGCCTGGTGCGGGGATTGAACCCACAGCCTTCTGATCTCCCGGTCTGAGAGGCGAGTGTGCTACCTGCTGAGCCACTGACACTGATTTAGTGTCAGTGGCTCAGCCACTCAACTTTGAAGTAAGAACTCTTTTATAAAGGGTCTACATCCATTAAATGGTGCAAAGACAAATATCATTGAATTCACAGTACAAATAGAGACATAGTTCAATTATCAGTACATAATTTATTTCACAGAATAAAATACAAACATACTTGAATTATCAGTATAGGAAGTAACAAAAAGAATAGAAAACAGCCATGTTTCTTATGAGTTTCATTAAGAGTTAATGCTAAGTGCTGTATGGCATAAGGAAGTATATGAAAGAGAGGAAAATGGTGGATTGGGAAAGAGTGGTGTGGGGATATAGCAGCCCAATGGGAGCCTTGTCACATTGCATTGCAGCTTTGGAGCTGAAGAACAGGGGAGGGTGCATGTGAGATAGTGTGGTGAGGTGGGAGAAGGTGGTTAGAGAGAGAGAGAGAGAGAGAGAGAGAGGGAAGAGAGGGGAAGGAGGTAGAGACCAAGTAGTGGAGGGGTGATATCATGAGAGTGGAGATTGATGGAGAAAAGGAGGGGTGGGGGAGGGGGAGAGAGGGGGCAGTGAGGCATGAGACAAATGAGAGAGCACAACCACTAGTGGAATAAGTGTTACGGAGCATGAGGTAGCAGAGTTTGGAGAACAGGGATAGGGAGTGGGGAGGGGTGGACTGCATGAGTGAGACCATGAGTAGTTGCTAGAAGGCAGGATTGGTGCAGGCTCTGGAGAACTGCTCTGAACAGTTGAACACTCATAGACATACTTTTGCAGTAGAACCTGCATAAGTTCATCTTTGATGGTTCCAGGGTTACCAGCATTTAGAATGTTAGCTGGGATCTCATTAAGCCACAGTGGATTATCGGTAGGAAAAGGATCCTTGTCAAAGAGCTGTTCTTTGGAACGGGACACAAAACAGGTGTAATTGTTTATTCCTGCCATTTGCCATTGATCTAGAGCTGTACTGGTACTGGAAGAGTGGTCTTGTGGGTTGGGGGGGGCTGGGATGTGGGTTTTCCTACTCCTAGCAGGGTGCTCAGCTGAAGACTTCAAATTCTTACCTTCCAGACACAGACCTGAGGGACTATAGCTGTTAGTTTTTTGTGAGTACACAACACCAGTACTGGGAGACTTTCAGGGGGGCTTACCTGGTAGTCCTCCCATATGTCAGCTGTACCTCTTGGGCATCCTCCCACTGAATCACCCAGGTCACCAGCTGGCCCAAGTTCTGTGTCCTCCCCCAGGTTCCCCAGGCAGCCTCAGTATCTCATTTGAGCCCTGCTGGGTTCCCGGAGCACATTCTTCGAGTGGCCGGCATTTCAGCCATGCAATCACTGTTTGCACTTGCAAGAGTTACACTGCTTGCAACTGCTGGTTGTACTATATTCATTTCATCTCTCTCCTCTCTGTTATTCCCACTACTGTATGTCCTCCATATTAACCTTCTTCTCTTTACTTTCACAGGTCTCACAGGATGTGAACTCCTTTCTCATCAGATAAGTATTACAATATATAACCTGTCTTATCCTTCCCAGTAACTCTCTAGAAACTGAGGATCCTTTGTAACCCCTTTCCTCTATTTCATTCTATAGGTTTAAGAAATGCCATCCCTTTATGACTCCTACCTCTGGCTATGTAGTACCCCGGTAAGCGATCCTGTACATTATTACCTATTCTAGATAGGTTTACTGTACCAGCGTATCTGCACCCATTATGGGAGGGTTGTGTATACTGTATGTGCTAAGGTCATACATACTGCTGCATTTTCCCTCTTCCATAAAATGTTTTGCTTTGCCAGTTGACTCGGGCAGGCTCTCAGCCTATCCCTACCTCCCCTGTCCATCACTCCCCTGTGCCAAACCACAGAACCCAAAGTTCCCATGGATTGCCTCCCTCCCCATATTAGGGTGGCCAGAAAAGGGAGAGCCATCCTCATCCCCACCCAGTCACTTATGGTACATCCACAACTGAGCCAGTCATCCAGGTGGTCATGTGGGACACAGGTAGCTGGGTAGGGCTTTGTGGAGTCTGTGCTAGCTATTTCTGCATTTTTCCCTTTCTTGAGTTCCTGCCTTCACCTAGGGGAAACCAGAGGTCAAGTCAGCATGTCTTTCCATGTCTTTCCATAAAGGGGCAGGACAGCTATGTGATGAATGTTCAGTCTGCTTTCCAACCCGTGGCAATCTGGCATATTTCTAAACTTGGCTCTCTGTTGTGGCATGCAATTAAGCACCTAGCACCTCATTTCTCCATACCATTGGACCTGACAGGCTTTATGGTGCAGCAAAATGATTATTTGTTACTACTAGGAAAGGCGAATGGACAACAATGGTGTCACTGCACACCAGGAATTTATTTTTTTTATTAACAGGCCCAACAGTAAGAGGGTGGGTTGTACTTGTGGAAACCAGAGAATGTGTTCATTTTAACTGGGCCAGCAATCACTGTTACTGGCTGCCAGTTTTATTTTATTTGCTTTTGGTGACCGGGGAAGTGCACTTGACAGAACTGCCTATTTTCAGGCATGACCTGGGAGAGTACAGATCAAGGAACAGGTAAAAACAAATACATATACAGTGTTGTACAATAGGAGATTCCAAACAGTTATACTAAGGTGCAAGTTACATAGTACATAGAGGTACATATCACACAGTATAATAGGAACAAAACAGACAAAGAGGCACACTTTACAGTTAATAATGTATAAAACATGACAGTGCTGTTGGTAAGTCAGCAAGGAGACAATTCCCAGGCAGAGACCAGGAACAAAGTGTGTAGCTGCAGCTGAGGAAAAGTGGGGATGGGAGGAATCAAGAGTCCACAGGGAAATTTAAATGCAGGACAATGGTACATTTGCATGACTCATGAAGCTAGGAACATTTAAATAAAATATTGAGCTGCTTGAGGTTATATATAAATATATGTAGATATATGTATGAATTCTCTTGTACAGTAGATTGCTCCTAATTCCTATAAAATGTATTTATTTACTTGATGAATTTTGTTGACCAGGTAGGACTGCTGAAACTAGAAGTCCCTTTTCAGGGGTGACCAGAGTTGGGTACAGATGGTAACCAACTGAAATTGAACCCGATGAAGCTGTTGGTGGTATTTTCTGAGTGGGGGAAACTGGCCAGGACACCAGGGAAATGACTCTATTCTTTTCAAGGAGTGCCAGAGAATCTTTTAATGCCCACCTGAACAACCACCAGACCATGCAGAAGGGACCTCAGTTTAACACCTCATCTAAAAGATGGCACCTCAGGAGTGAAGCAAACCCCTCATGCTGCACTACAGGGCATGTATTGGGATTTAACCCAAGTGCCTGATGTGGGTATAAAACCTACAGCCTTCTGGTCTTCTCGCCTCAGAGGCGAGTGTGCAACCTGCTGAGCCACTGACTCTGAAAATTGCATTATGCTGCCTTGTTGGCTCCGACCAGAATTTGTTTTTGTTTCCTGCATGTGGATGATTCCACCCTGCCCCATCTCCTTTTCCTCTCTGCTGCTATATTTCTGCATCACAGCAGTAGGTTTCCAGCAGATAAACAAGAAAAGGAAAAAAAATGCCACTCCAAAAAAAGATGTGCCCAGTAAAACAGAGTAAAAGCAAATAAGGTAAAAATTGCACCATCCACCTTAAATAATCACAGATACTGTGTTTTTATTTGTGCAAAATAGCAAAGAGATAAATGCTTACTGCCTAAGGTGAGACACCGAGCAAAGACCTGAAAAACAAAAATTGTCCAGACATGCTTCCTCAGGCAGGCCTACTAATCACTAAAAGCACACTTAAATACCAATAATTTTAAGTCACAGTCATGTCTAAACCTAAGATATACTATCCCTATCAGTGATAGCAGACCAAACTTTTTGGATTTAACTTTGTCTATGAATATTTGCAAAAGAATGCCTACCGCATTCTATGGGAAAGAACCAGCAACACAACTGTTGTTAAAAGCTGATAAAGCACATCAAAAATATTGTATATAATGTATACTGTATAGCCAATATCTAAGGATTAGGAGACATTGGTCCACCCTACAGTATTATGATGAACAATATTTGAAGATCAAGGAAATGTTTTTGTCAAGGGGGTATATACAGGGGACCTTCAATGTTGCTGCAGACAGAGCCAGACCCCTGGATAGGGGTACATTACTGAGATCCAGGGACAAACATATCAATTATGGTGGCCTGAATGATTTACATTTGTAACCAGGCATGCCTCCTTGTCTGACTAGATTGGAGCCATCATTTGTAAGAACTGGCCAATGCTATTCTTGACTAGTAACATTGAAAGTACACCAAGAATCATCTTCAACAGAGATATCTGCCACAGAGAACACCTTGTGCATAGCCAGCATACTGTAGTTATGAGAAAAGCAGATCACTTATCTACCTCCCACAGGGATTTTAAAAATGGGGCTGATGTAATATACTGTATGTAGGAAACTAGAATAGGAAATACATTTGATCCACCAAATAATTTGGAAACCATTGACATCAAAGAATTTATGAAGTGCACTATACTTTTTGTAGTTTATATTTTACAATTCAAGTGTAACAAGTTATATGTTGACAGGACCATTAGACAATTGAAGCTGCATACTCAGGAGCATATCATTGATATATACAGTGAATGGAAAGATGGCCTCCTGGGTGTGCACTTACAAGAAGTACATGAGTCAGACCCTTCAAACGTGTTCTTTCTTGTAATTGAAGGGGTGCCATCCTCTGAGGGGTGGGTTAGGGTGATAGTATTACTAAGACAGTAAATTAAATTATTGTTTATACTTGGGAAATGAGTCCTATTGGACCAAGTTAAGATTGGGAACTCAAGCTGTTTTTGTCGAATAATGTTGCTACTTTTTTATCATGTGTATCTGTATTGCAATGTTTGTATTGCTGTCTTTCTATGTGCAGGTCATCCCTACCTCCTCAGCTATTTTCTACACCACATATGCTGATTCTGTGGGTAACTATGGTGAAGGATACTGGACCAGTAGTGTGTACAGGAATAAAACATTACTTTATAAGTTGTTGCTGGTACTGTATGTTTATCCACCAGCATAAAAATCTAGGTTGTCTGTCTCTCTCTTTCTCTCTCTCTCTCTCTCACACACACACTCAACTTGTATGTTTTTGTAGCATGAGAACAATTTATAGAGATAATGTATGATATTTTATTTCCACTGATGCATCCAATGTTATCTTGCTGCATTCTTATCAAATACTATTACATATGTAACTGTATTTTGGTAAAACTCATAAAACTGCATTGCCACTTTAAGGCTTACTTGGTATTAAAGGCAAAGTCAGGTTGCTAATCCCCACACCATGAAGAAGAGATATAGTAGTTAGAACATTGAAGTGCTGGGGAAACAAGACCTTTTCTGACTGTCTGTAACTTAGGCAGAGTGAAGACTTTTGCATTATATTGCACATTTGTGATATATTCACAGTAAAAAAACAGCATTTGAAATTATCTACAGTGTTGGTTGCCCTATACTAGCCTCCTATTAGTGTACAGCTTGTTTTATTTTTGTTATAAGCACAACTTAGCATTTTACAAACATTTATTGAAAAAGTGACTGTGACAAAGGTATTTTCATTTTTTATTTTCTTTCTGCATTGAAAAAGTGCTAGCCACTTTCACACCGGCAGGCTGACAACCAACATCATTGTGCCCCCCAAACAATCAAGGTAGTAAGTGTGGCAAACACCAACATGGAGGTGTCGATAGGGAGAAGGGCAGGGGTAAATGGAGAAAGTGACAAAGGCAAGAAGGACAGGGATGGGGCAAAAGGGGGTAAGGCCATCAGGAAATGGAGGGTAATGAGTACCAATGCCCGTAGTCTGGGCAACAAGCTCCCTGAGTTGGTGGCCTCAATGGAAGAGTGATGCCTGGATATCGTAGCAGTCACAGAAACATGGTACACAGAGAACCATGACTGGGATGTTAACATACCAGGGTACCTAACCTACAGGACAGACAGGCAGGGGAGAAGAGGGGGAGGAGTAGCTCTCTATGTAAAGGAAGAGATAAAAGCAACCGAACAAAAGAGTAAACAGGGAGGAGAGGAGGCACTGTGGGTCACCTTGGAGACTGGAAAGGGCACCACAATCTGCACAGGGTTGTACAGACCCCATGTCAGGAGAAGGAATGGACAAGGATATGATGGAAGGCATTCTTAGAATGGCAGAGAAAGGGAGATACTGTTGATGGGAGACCCGAATATGCCAGATGTTAACTGGAGCACATTGCTGCAACCACATCCAAGAGCAGGGCCATTCTTGATGCCCTACAGGTGGCAGGCATTAGACAGCTAGTTTCAGAACCCACTCATGAGGGAGCAATCTTAGACCTCGTACTCTCAAACGGGGGGCAGTGAGAGGATCTCAGATCTAGAAGTAGGTTGCCATCTGGGGACAAGTGACCATCAAACAGTGTGGTTCACGTTAAACTCAGCTACAGAGTCAAGCCATACAAAAGTGAGGGTACTGGACTTTAGGAGGGCTGACTTTGGCAAGATGGGAGAGTGCCTCAGAAAAGCACTAGCAAACAGGCTAGAAGGAGGTGTGGAGCAACAATGGGGAATTATCAAAACTGCCATCACAGACGCAACAAGCCTTTGTGTGAAGCAAATAAACAAATCAAAATGAAAGAAAAAGCCACTATGGTTTTCAAGAGAGGTGGCTGTGAAAGTCAGGAAGAAAAAGATAGCATTCCGGAAGTATAAGGAAACACAGAAGGAGCAGGACAGAGAGCTGTACCAGTTAAGGCAGAAAGAAGCAGGGAGGGAAGTCAGAATAGCAAAGACCCAAACTGAGGAAAAGATAGCCAACTCAGTTAAGAAGGGGGATAAAACCTTTTATAGGTACATCAGCGAGCGTAGAAAGACAAAGGGAGGGATAGTGAGGCTGAATATAATGAACAGTGGGTGGGCAGAGGGGGACAGTGAAAAAGCAGGAATACTGAACGAATATTTCTGCTCAGTATTCACAAAAGAGGAGGGGGAAATGCCTAATCCAATTAACAGAAGCACTCTTGATAGGGGGGTCGATCCCAGTCCTTTCACAGAAGAAAGGGTTCTGCAAGAACTCCTAAAACTGAAGGTGGACAAAGCAATGGGTCCTGATGGAATTCACCCCAGAATTCTAAAGAATTAAGGAAGGAACTAGTGAAACCACTGGCTACTCTTTTTAATAAATCATGGGAGGATGGTGTGGTACCCGAGGACTGGAGAAAGGCGGATGTGATTCCCCTTCACAAAAGTGGGACCAAGACAGAGGCAGGAAACTACAGACCTGTCAGTCTGACCTCTGTGGTAGGGAAAGTGATGGAGTCACTTCTGAAGGAAAGAATAGTTGAGTACCTAGAGGTCAGTGGAGCACAGGATCCAAGGCAGCATGGGTTCACAGCGGGAAGGTCATGTCAGATGAATCTAATAGATTTCTTTGACTGGGTGACCAAAGTTGTAGACCAGGGAGGGGCTGTGGACATGGCCTACCTAGACTTTAGCAAGGCATTTGACACAGTCCCACACAAAAGATTGATAGTCAAATTAACCAGCCTGGGAGTGGGTCCCAGGGTGGTAGCCTGGGTAAAACATTGGCTAGACAACAGGACACAGAAGGTAATTGTAAATGGAGTCCACTCTGAAGAAAGGGCAGTTACTAGTGGGGTACCGCAGGGTTCAGTATTGGGTCCAGTCCTTTTTAATGTCTTCATCAGTGACATTGCAGAGGGACTGGAATGAAAAGTATGCCTTTTTGCAGATGACACAAAGATCTGCAACAGGGTTGATACACAAGGAGGCGTGGAAAGGATGAAAAGGGACTTGGCAAGGTTGGAGGAATGGTCAGACGTATGGCAGCTAGGATTCAATGCAAAAAAGTGCAAAATAATGCACCTGGGAAACAAGAACCCAGGGGAAGAATACCCCATGGGTGGGGAGGTAGTAACAACAACAAAACAGGAAAGGGACCTGGGGGTAATCATATCAGATGACCTTAAGGTTAGCAAGCAATGTGAGAAGGCAGTAGGGAGGGCCGGGGGTATACTGGGATGTATAGGGAGAGGCAGCAGCAGAAAACAAGAAGTTGTTATCCCTCTGTACAGACAGTTGGTGAGACCCCATCTGGAATACTGTGTCCAGTTCTGGAGACCCCATCTCCACAAGGACATAGACAGGATAGAGGCAGTCCAGAGGAGGGCAACTAAAATGGTGCAGGGTCTGCAAGAGAAGCCATATGAGGAGAGACTAAAGGAGCTTAATATGTATACCCTTGAGGAAAGAAGGGAGAGGGGGGACATGATAGAAACTTTCAAGTACCTCAAGGGAATCAACAAAGTCCAAGAGGGTAGCATCTTTCAGAAAAAGAGACTTGCAAGAACAAGGGGACACAATTTAAAGATAGAAGGAGGGCGGTTCAGGGGCAATGTGAGGAAGTATTATTTCACAGAGAGGGTAGTGGATGCATGGAACAGCTTTCCTGAGGAAGTTGTGGGGTCTAAAACTGTGGGAGAATTCAAGAATGCATCGGACAGACATAAGGCAATTCTTGTGGGGGGCAGGAAGATAAAGGCTGTTGGTTAACTAGGATCTGCGGCCTATCCTGTAGGTAGGGAAATGGGCAGACTAGATGGGCCTAGCGGTCCTTATCTGCCGTCAAAGTCTATGTTTCTATGTAAGGGACTTGGCAAGGTTGGAGGAATGGTCAAATGTATGGCAGCTCAGATTCAATGCAAAGAAGTGCAAGGTAATGCACATGGGAAACAAAAACCCAGGGGAAGCATACACAATGGGGGTGAGATACTGACAACAGTAAAAATAGAAAGGGACCTGGGGGTAATTATATCAGATGACCTAAAGGTGGGCAAGCAATGTGAGAAGGCAGTAAGGAAGGCTGGGGGAATACTGGGATGCATAGGAAGAGGCATCAATAGTAGAAAACAGGAAGTTGTTATCCCTCTGTACTGTTCTGTACAGACAGTTGGTGAGACCCCATCTGGAGTACTGTGTGCAGTTCTGGAGACCCCATCTCCACAAAGACATAGACAGAGTGGAGGATGTCCAGAGGAGGGCAACCAAAATGGTGCAGGGTCTGCACCAGAAGACATACGAAGAAAGACTAAAGGAGCTTAATATGTATACCCTTGAGGAAAGAAGGGAGAGAGGGGACATGATAGAAACTTTCAAGTACCTCAAGGAATTAACAAAGTCCAAGAGGGTAGCATCTTCCAGAAAAAGAGATGTGCAAGAACAAGGGGGCACAATTTGAAGATAGAAGGGGCATGGCTCAGAGGTAATGTGAGGAAGTATTTTTTCACTGAGAGAGTTGTGGATGCATGGAACAGCCTCCCTGAGGAGGTTGTGGAGTCAAGAACAGTGGGGGACTTCAAGAATGCATGGGACAGGCATAAGGCAGTCCTAGTGGGGGGTAGGAGGAAGTAAGCTGTTGGTTAACTAGGATCTGCAGCTTATCTGTTAGGTAGGAAAATGGGCAGACTAGGTGGGCCAAGCGGTCCTTATCTGCCATCAAATTCTATGTTTCTATGTTTCTGTGTTTCTATGTGCTTGCTGCTGCCCACTGCCAAGGCTTCCATTTCCTCCCTAAACTCTACAGGTAACCCCCACTTAGCCTGACACACAAATGCTGTACTTGTCATTAAAAGTGAATGCATTTTATTTTGAAGAAATGTGTTAACTATATAGATATATACATATTATAAGGGCACAGTCACACCCCTCTAGTTAGGGTTGAGTAGGCTGTTTAAAATTAAACCCTGCTTTTTACACCTTAATAATGTTGGTGTCATTTGATGAAATAGCCTAAAATTTGGCATGCACAGTCAGGCTGTCAGAGTCTCAAGATGAGGAAAGTTTCTTGCCAGCATCTTGTACAATATTTAAGATACAGATAGTCCAACAACTAAAAAAAACATTTTTGGTTTCTTTACACTTAACATTGGATATTTTTTGTTGTCACCTACAGCCTAGACAGCGTGGGCTGTTTTCTTGAATTTTCAGGGCTGAAGGGGACCATGCCAATTTGCAAGGTTTGATGAAAGAATATTGTAGCATTTTAAAGTTATAATGTTTTTTGAGTTAACCTTCTAGTGAGACCAGTGAAAAACAACCTATCATGAAAAGTAAAAAAATACATCACGACTGGTTATTTGCATGATTTATTTGCCATTGGGGAAAAACACTCGAGATGGATACCATTTTCTTTTTGCTATTTTAAATTTAAAAACATTAAAAATACATTTAAATTATATCTTAAAAAACAAACACCTGATCCTAGCTAAACAGGGCATGTTTATCCAGATTCTAGTGTTTATTTGTTTTTTAAGTTGGCAGAAATACGTTATCTGGGCACCCAATATTCAAGGTGCCCAACTTAGTGAGAGGAGCCATTCACCCACGTTCTCTGTATGAGAACAGCAGGATTTTATTGACTTCTGCAGCCACAGCTGGAACTCATGCTGTGGGTTGCAGTAAGAGCAGTGAGCTGCCATTACCCTTGTGTCTAGTGATGTCCCCCTCCGTTGCCATCACTGTATCTGTTCACTGTTGCCCTGGTTTCCAGTGGCACCCCCACCCTCTGCTTGCCATCCCCTCAATGATTTAATCTTCCCCTGGTGTCTAGTGACACCCCCCACAATCCGACCACCATCTCCATAAATATATAATTTTTTTATGGTGTCTACTGGCACCCCCCCACCCTCTGATCACCATCACTGCAATGATTTCATCTTTCCCAGGTGTCCAGTGGTGCCCTTACCCTCTGATTCCTGTCCCTACAATGATTTAATCTTTCTCTGGTTACTAGTGGTATCCCCACCCTCCGATCACCATCCCTGTAACTACTTTATTTTTTCCCGGTGTCTAGTGGCACCCCCCAACCTCTGATCACCATCCCCATAATTACTGAATGTTTCCCTGGTGTCTAGTGGCAGTCCAACCCTCCATTCACCATCCCTGTAATTATACTATTTTTCCCTGGTGTCTAGTGCACTCCCCACCCTCTAAGCACCATCCCCGTAATTATGTTATTTTTCCTTGGTGCCTAGTGGCACCCCCCCACCCTCCATTCACCATCCCCAAAATGATTTAATGTTTCTCTCATGTCTACTGATACCATCTACACCCTCTGATTGCCATCCCTGTAATTATTTTTATTTTTCCCTGGTGTCTAATGGCGCCCACCACCCTCTGATTACCATCCTTGTCTAAAATAATGAAAATGGTCCCTTGATGGTTACTTTTCCATGTAAACCAACAAAAAAGAAAACAGTCCCTCACCAATCTGACCCCCATCCCCACCTCCCACTAATCACCCACCACGCCACACACCCCCACACACCCTCAATCACCTGAACAGGTCAGAGGGTAAAGATCAACTCTCCGGTCAAAGACACATCTTGTTGGTGCAACCATGGACTGCAACATGAGAAACTAAGGTAAGTGTGGTTCAATGTATTTCAATGGGATTGTTGCATAATTTTGATGTTTTTGCATATTTTGATCCCACATTTTCAACTTGACCTTTTTTTGGACCCCACCTCATGGACAATGGTGGTTAAATTATTTAAATCAAGCCTGAAAGGTGATTTCATGGTCACTTGATGAAATCACCTTTTGGGCAGGATTTAAAAATTTCTACCACCCTTGTTCATGAGGTGGGGTCATAAGAAGACGATGTTGAAAATCGAGGTCAAATATGTGAAAATGGCAAAGTAATGTGGATACATTGAAATTTTACTACACTCTCTTGTAACTTTGGTTATTTTAAATATTTTGAAATCAAATTTTCAATGTAGCCATTTTGTTACACCACCTCATGACTGTGACAGATGCCATTTTTCAAATCCTGTTGAAAATGTGTTTTTTCACCTGTGGTGTGGAAGGACATTTCAGTGGCCCAGAATGATGTTTTGGCAGAGATTTAAATATTTTCAGTACTGGGTACATGAGCTGGGGTAATAAGAAGGCAATGCTGACAATTTGGTTGCTGTTTTGCTACAAATGCAAGTGCAGAGCCTGGAGGGCCATGCACTTCCACAGCAACACATATGTATGAATCTATGGAGGGATGGGAGTGTGGGCCCTGCACTCCCAAAGGTAAATGAGGATTTGCTTATGCTATATTCAACAGCAATATACATTACATGTACACATCTGTGGAAGGATAGGAATACATGGCACACAGGGCCCTGCACTCAAAAAGGCAAATGAGGATTTGATTATACTATCTCAGAAAGTAAGGAAATTCATTGCAAAACAAGTTGCTAATGCACCAGTTAGGGTAACATAATGCCCCAAAAGTAGGGAAATGTGGCATTAGGGTTTCCCACACTAACTCCCCACCCCCTCCCTCCAAGCAGCAAAAGGAAACAACATTAGGGTTTGGGGTCTCCAAAGTCTTGGTAAATCAGTGATGGGCCTTTTTTGGGGGTTGTCAACCCTAATGCTCACCCCCTTCCCCAGTTAATAGCCTCCAATCTGAAGCTCATAGTACAGCTCTAAGCCAGTCTTCAAAGGTAGAGAAGTATGTCTCACCACAGGTTGCTAATGAATGTGCTGTACCTTTCTTCACATAGGACCCTGTGGGCCCTGCTTGAAGAAAGGAGATCATGTGTGTCATTGTTTGCTCATAGAATAGGCTGGGCATTAGTGCTGACAACCCCAAGGAAGATCCCACCACTAATTTTCCAAGACTTGTGAGACACAAAACCCTAATATTCTTAGCTTTAGCTGCTTGGGGAGGTAGGGGTGGAGGGGTATCAGGGTTGGAAATCCACATTTCCCTGCTTCTGTGATATTAAGTTACCCTAACTGCTGCATTAACAACTTTTTTGCAGTAAATTCATATATCTCTATAGTTATTTAACATCCACAAAGAAAAGGTATCAGACAGAGCAGAACCATGGGTGAGTGGGGGGGTCTATGGATCACTGACCACAGGACCTGTGGAGCAGCGTGGAGTGCATGGCTAAACAGTAGTAATAGTGTGTGTTTCAGTTCTGTTATTTAAGGTTATGATTTCTTTCTTTTTTGTGTGTGTGTGTTTTGCAACTGGGGAGGGGATCAGGTGGTGGCACAAATGCTCAGCCCAAGTTTCCAGGTGTCCCAACCTTGAGAGGTTTGCAAGGACTGGAGAGCACATCTTGGACTACATGGAGAGACGTGGATGACACAGAGGGAAGTACTGCATATTTATGTCCTAATTTCATGGTCAAAGAAGTGTAAAAGGTGGTTGTGGAGTCTGGAATTCTGGCAATTATACTGTTGAGCTAGGGGACATTGTGTAGGAATTGCTCTGACCTTGGGAGAGAACTCACCTGTATAATTGTAATTTATTTTAACAGTACCTGGCAGTAGTTGTTACCTGACCTGAAATGAAGGAGATGGTTATAGGAGTTCCAGGCAATGCTGCCAAAGCTTTTCCTGAAGGGGGTACTCTTGCTGTGGGATGCAGTTGTTGAAGGAGCAGGGAAAGGATTTGGGCTGTTAAAGGGACAGCTGTGATAATCGAGGCAGATGCTATTTTATGAGTTCTTGGTGGTGGGGGGATCATTCGTCGGGAAGGGGCTAAGTGCACTAGTGTAGGGGTAGCTGACTGACTCTCATGAGAGTTGGGGTGGACCCAACCCACCCTCCCCATCCCTCCTCCCCAAGCTCCTCCACAGTTATAGGGGAGGTGCTGCTGTGAGATTGGTGAACAGCACAGCCAGGTGCATCTACTAACAGGTCATGACCATCCCTGGGACTCTCGGGGGGGAAGTAATTAAGTACAATAAGAAAAGCAGACAAACAAAAAGGTGTGTAACTGCAGGGGATACAGAGGGTAAGTTACAAACTAGCATGGAGATGCCTAGGAGGTGGGATGGGACTAGGGGATGGGGCAGGCAATCCCCAAATGTTGGAGCAGGGGTGCACTGGATGACCAGCAGAGATATGGGGCAGGTGGTAGGCTATAACAGCTGTCTGACAGTGATCTTTTTAGGGGTGGCATGGAGAGCTGGGGGTGCTTGGTGTGTAGGCAGTTTGAGTAACTTAGGAGTGAGATTAGTTGGTTAAGGGCAGGGCTAAGAAATGGGTTGGGGGCAATATGGGGGAACAGTTCATGACCTGGGGCACAGAGAAATGAGGTTGACAAGCATCCCAGATCATGGGGAGGGAAGGAGGGTAGGATAAATAGAACAGTACTGCAACCACCTCAGGCACATAGGGGTACAGAACCAGGGGATTGGAAGAGGATAGGATTGGGAATAGGGGCAGTAATGGCCCAAGAGCCTGTGGCAAATGGGAGTCTTATAATAGTCTGTCAGGAGTAGCTCATGGTAGAGTACTAGAGACAAAAATAGGTTCTCAGTGCTGGCTATAATGGAAGATAAGGAAGGGGAAGAACTCAGGGATGGGGAAGGAAGAAAGGGTGGTAATGACAACCCAGAGGGCAACAGCATGGATGATAGAGGGGACATAAACAAGATGGGTAATGGGAAGAGGGAAAAGGCTTGGAGGGTGGGAAGGGAGGCCAACACTGAGGAAGGGAAGGAAAACAAGGATTAAGGGGAAGGAATGATAGCGCCAAAAGTGGGGGTAGTAGGGAAGTGGGGGTTTAGGTCAGGAAAGAAACACAGCAGGGGAGAGACAAAGAGAGGGAAAGAGAATGAGGTGGGGGGCATCAGGGATAAGCAGACTGGGGCAATGATTTAGAACTGGGGCCAGGAATATGGTAGGGGGCTGGGGCTAAAACATGAGGAAGGTGGATGGAAGAGTCTTAGTTCTACATGACTCAATACTAAAAGGGGTGAGATGGGGAGGTAAAGGGGAACAACATAGTCATGTATGGGTGGAGAGCATGCCAGGGATGACAGTAGGTAGGGTTAGACAGTTTATTCTTAAGTATGCAAGGAAGGGAAGGCTGAGACTTTGTATCGTACTGCACTTGGGCACAAATGATTTGGCAGGGAACATGGTCGAGGAGGTGCAGCAGAGGTTCTTGAAGCTGGAGAAGTTGTGTGAGGAAGCAGGGAGCTCGGTGGCATTCTTGGAAGTGCTCCCAGTGCCCAGAATGAGTGCAGCAAGGAAACTGAGTTGAGGAGTTTAAGACTTTGCTCAGCATCTGGCGTCATACAAAGGGGTATGGGTTGGTGGGGGGAATGGGGTAGCACTTGGGATAGCAGCACTCTGTATGCTGTGAACAGGTTGCACTTGAGCAGGTAGGGCTCTGGGGTACTAAAACAGAGACTGAGGAATACATAGCAACCAGGGTTGATTTAAACTAGGTATGGGAGGAGGCAACTGGGAGAAAACTAAAAAAGATCTCCAGTTTGGGGAGCCGAACAAGCTTATCCCCCCATACTAGTAAGGATGAGACAGAGGTGTGCTCCTACAGCATTGATAACAACAATGGGCATAGGAGAAAGTAGGGGAAGGGCACATATTGGAGAGCAGTCTCCTTGAATGCTTTCCAGTACAGCTTCTTAGTACAGATTGTTAGCGAGCCAGCCACAGTAAGCAATACTCTAGACCATGTGCTGGCAAAAGGAGAGTTTGTCAGGGAGCTGGAGGTGGAGAATCCACTGGCAGGGAGTGACCACCAAACAGTATGGTTCTTGTTTACTATGGGCAAGGAGGTAGTGGGAACAGGGACCAGGGTGTTGGACTTCAGGAGGTCTGACTTTGGGAGGATGGGGGAAATAGTGGCCGGGTATATAGCCAAAATCCAACCACACATGGATGCTAACCATAAATGGGAAGTTATCAAGTTAGGGCTCGCGGAGGCCACTAGATCCTGTATCAAGACACAAAGTAAAAGGGCTAGGGCCAAGAAACCAAGTTGGCTAAACGGGGAGGTGTTGGCGAAGGTGAGGGAAAAAAGGGCAGCCTTCAGGATATTCAAGAGATCCAGGAAGGGGGACGATAGGGAGGAGTACCTGAGGAAATCAAGGGAGGTGACCAGTACAGTATGGGCAGCCAAGGCTTCCAGAGAGCTGAGGCTGGCACAGGACATCAAGGATGGAAAGAAAGACTTCATCAGGTAAATAAGAGAAAGGAGGATATGCAGGGAATAAATAGTAATGATCAGGAAGGATGGGGGGTGGGCAGAGAATGGGGCAGAGCATGCAGAAGTGCTAAATGAATACTTCTGTTCTGTTTTTACTAAGGAGAAGGATGGGGCACTGCCTCAGGAGTTTGGGAGGTTAGGCGGGGGGTGATGGATGGGGAAATCACAGCGGGCAGGGTAACAGAGTGTTTAAGGGCAATAAAGGTGGATAAGGTACCAGGACCAGCTGGTGCACACCCCTGGTTCTGAAGCAATTGGTGGAGGTCCAGGCAGAGACATTAGTGGACTTGTTCAGCACCTCTCTGGAAATAGGGTGTATGCCCCATGACTGAAGGATGGCTCACGTAGTACCCCTCCACAAAAGTGGGCCCAAGGATGAACTGGTCAACTATAGACCAGTAAGCCTCACGTCCATCATGGGAAAGTTAATGGAGACGATCCTCAAGGAGAGGTTGATAACCTTTCTGGAAGGAAACGGGATCTAGGACAGGAAGCAGCATGGGTTTGTCTCGAGCAGATTCTGCCAGACCAATCTAGTGGACTATTATGACTGGGTGACTAGGGAACTGGATAAGGGCCATGCAGTTGATGTCCTGTATCTAGACTTCAGCAAGGCTTTTGATTCAGTGCCACATAGGCGGCTGATTAGCAAGGTGGGATACCTAGGAACAAGAGAAAAGATAGTTAACTGGATCAAGAACTGGTTGCAAGGAAGACAATAGAGGGTGGTGGTGGGAGGGGAACTCTCAGCCCCGAGGGCTGTAACAAGAAGGGTACTGCAGTGATCAGAACCGGGCCTGGTGCTGTTTGACATTTTCATCGCCAACATCTCACATGGCAGAAAGAACAAGATAAGTCTCTTTGGGGATGACACAAAGTTGGAGCAGTGGTGGATGACACAGTAAGGTGGCAGGGGCTGCAGGAGGATCTGGCTAAACTTGAGTGCTGGTCAGACACATGGCAGCTGGGGTTCAATGCCAAGAAGTGCAAAGTCATGCACTTGGAAGTAAGAAACCCAAGAAGGGACTATCAGATAGGAGGGGTGCAGATAGCCACTATAGAAGAAGAAAAGGATCTTGGAGTGGTTATAATAGGGCAAATGAACCACTCTGCACAGTGCAGGAAGGCAGCAGCTAAAGCAAACAGTAAGCTGGGGTGTATCGCTAGAGGAATCACCTCCAGGAGGGGGGAGGTGATCCTGCCTCTGTACAGGTCACTTGTGAGGCTGTACCTGGAGCACTGCATGCAGTACCGGTGTCCACACTTAAAGAAGGATGTGAGACTACTGGAGGGGGTCCATCACAGAGCAACAAGGATGATTTGGGGACTAGAAGACAAGCCCTTTGAGGTGAGACTGATGGAGCAGAACATGTACTTCCTGGAAGAGAGGAGGGATGGGGGATATGGCTGAGACCTTTAAATACATAAAAAATATTAACAGGACTGGTACGGAAGAGATTTTCAAGTTAAGTGGAGGGAGGGAAATGAGGGGGCTGGTCTGAGGCTGGAGGGTGGAAGATTCAAGAGAAAAATGAGGAGGCACTGTTTCACAGAAAGGGTGGTATCTGGGTGGAACGCGGTGCCCGAAGAAGTACTGTCCTGCAAGTCAATTGGTAGTTTTAAAAGAGGATGGGACAAAGTGAAGGGGAGGCCGAACATGGAGGGGAGGGAGGAGGGTGGGACAGCTGCAGAATAAGGGATTGCTAGCTGCACACTTGAGCAGACTTGATAGATCATATGGCCTGTATCTGCTGGCAGTTTCGGTATGTTCATATGTAACTGGTAGTAGGCTCTATTAGTGACCACCCACTGCCCAGGCTCCCCCAGTCACTCCCTTTACTCTACCTCAGATCTCTGGTGTATGCAGTTGTAAATATACAGCCATTAAAAATCTACAGTAGCAAAAATTGTTTGATTTTTTTTCTTTATTGTTTTCAATGTAAAAAATAAAAATGACTAACTTCTAATGGCCATTGCCACTGACCACCCACTTGCTTGCTGCCCACTTCCCCCAATCATTCCCTTCACCCTAACCCCTATGTCTCGTGGGTACACACAGCTCAATCTGAAACACAGAGCAATCAGCAACTTGCAGGTGGAACAAGAAAAAAAAGTTTGATGTTTATTTTATTTTGTTTTGGGGATTTAATGCCAGAAAACTGCCAGCTACTACCAGTTCATTTTAATTTATTTATCAACACTTAAGTCATTTCAAATGAGCAATACAAAAATATAGTATGCACAAATCTTTGTTTAAGGAAGTTTACATAAAACACAACATTAAGAGATTATCTTACGTATACATTTAAAAACATATGTGTTTGCTGTATATCAAGTAATATTTGATAAAACCTTATACCTTTGAGCAGTTTGTGCAATTTTTGTGACCTGAGTCTTTTAAAGTTTAAATAAAGAGCTGGCCTCGTAGCTCTGTGGGCTGAGGCACTGGATGCCTTACCTTGTGCCATGCCAGTGACCGAGGTTCTGGAGCCAGCTCTGGCCATCGGGGTTGGCCGGGAAGGGGAAGATCGAGCATCTGGAGGACTGTCCTACTCTCCTGGGGAGGGGTGGGATGTGTGTCCCAGCAACATGCACCTCCCAGTGGAGACTGGGGGTGCTGCATCTGGGGGACACCTTGGAATGGGTGGAGACGACGGTAGATGTCTTGCGGGCGTGTATGAGTGTGTGCCCATTGCACGCTGCATGTCATTACACATCCACAGAACTCTGTGCGTGCAACAAGGACACCCCTGATGGACTCCCACTCCTCTGACCCAAAACAAAGCCCAACATAAGGTAGGGTGGGGGCTCAAGGATGATCTCGGTCACCCATTTTGTTCCCCTCTTGGGGGCCCCTCTGTGGGGACGGTAAGCAACAGTCCCCCCCGTCTCACAGCTGAGACAGAGGCCAGGTTGGGGGAGCATTGAGGGTCCATGTACCATGGCTGATACATGACTTGGTACCATCCCCACCACACAGAGGTGAATAAAGAGAACTAAAAAAAAAATTAAATAAAATGTTGAAGCATTCCTTAGCATAACATCTTCTGTTGATGACATATGAATAATCATTTATTTTGTATTAATTTCCACAAAACATAAATACTAAGATAAATATTGTTTTTTAATTTTGTTATACCAGCAGTATCAAAACATCACACATTCTGAATCCTCAATTTAATTAATTACACAATCACAGTTTTCAGAAAATTTGGCACAAAGGAGAAGAAAGGGTGCACCAATAAATGAAGATCAAAGTCAGAGAGAAAACTGTGCACAGTCACTGCTAATTGCCTCCATTTGTAAAAGCAATGTCTTTTTCACCAACTGATGGATTGTCTTGTTTATTAAAATCAAATGTGCTCTAACTGGTTGACAGCTAAAAGTAGTCCTCCACTACCAAAGTGACTACTTTGACTATCGTCAAAAGGTATACTGTGTCATGAGAAAACCAAGTTTATCTGTCTGTCTTTGCACTGCTGGTGGACATGTCTTTGCCTTTACAAAAAATGCAAGTAGGAGATGGGTAAGTGCACAGTTTTCTCTCTGATATTTCATAATCACAGCAGAGACTGTCTGGATTTCTGTCATATTTCAGATACAGTGTCTACTGATATTCCAGCACCTTTGATAGAAACATTTTGACTATGTACAGCTTAAAGATTCTTCTCATTTCCATGTCTTTGCTTTTGGTAAAATATAGTTCCAATTCATGGACAGTCGTAAAATGTTTATAGCATGCCTATATTTTAGATTCAACAGTAGCAATCATGTCTTCTTGTTTACTTATATTTGACAGTCTCTGCTTTTAATTACCTTTAAATATTTGTCATTGATTATTGTCCCCTAAAGGCTATAATGCCATAGATCATACATCCATGGGCTCTGTAGCTGGGATATTATACTGTCTAACCAATTTGTAATATACAGTTTCTTCCTGTAAATACATTCCTTTCAGATATAGGTGTTGATGTCTTTGTTTTGGCATGGTCTTAATTTTGAGCCAGGACCCTTGCATCATCAGCAGCTGTTTTGAATTAATTTTTTTCTTAAACAGGTTGGTGACGACATGGGTACTTTTGTCTTTTCCAAGTCTTATGTATACTAATTTCCCTAGACTTCCACTGCATACAGAATAATTGGAATAATCTTAGACTCTCTACTATTGAAGCAGGCTCTAGTGGTGCTTCTCTATATTTATAGTTAAACACTAGCAGTGCTTGAACTACATTTTTTCCTTTATTCTGGTATATTCAATATGATCTGCAAAATTGCAATTAATAAAACACATAGACAAATAAATTATTTTACCTGTTAAATTGGTTTATCATTTAGGAACTAACTGTTCTGCTGTTTGCTAAACCCAAAGACCATGGCTGGATTTTCAAAGCCCTTAAACGTCACCAGCTGTGTAAAAACCCAGCACAAGTGGGTTGCCCATTGCAGAGCTGCAGTTTTTCCAGCAGCTACAGTAGCCTCAAAAGTGGAGCCAGTTTATGACAGGCTCCACAATTTATGGCAGCGTGGACTGTTTTTTCCCCACACAGCTGCAGAAAAATGTTATGGCTGGTGGGGCTAGGCGTGACATCTCCCACAGTTGCGGGGGCTGAAACTACAAATCTCCACTGCTGTAGAGATTTTGGTCCACAACTGGAGTTGTGGACTGGGACTTAATCCCAGTATGTCTTGACAATCCTGCCCGTGACTTTACATTTTTCATTATTGATGACCTGTCTTAATTTTTATGACAGCTGTTCATTTTGTTTCCAGTTTTCTATGGCAGACTAAATCATCTGCATCTACTAGAATCAGGCTTGCCAATAAAAGGCAGGCCAGTTTGTCTAATGTCCCCCTGCCAGAAAAGCAAAGGGGGGGATAGGAAAGGGAAGGGTGATGGGATATCAGAGATGGTGTCAGAGAGGGTCAGATGACTAGGGACAGGAGAGCTTCCCAATTGGTCAAGGGGAGGGGGCAGAGAAGGGTTCTGGAAGGTGGGGCCTGCTTGGGCTATGTAAGAGCATGCAGAGCTTTGGGTGTCCCTCTTTTTGCTGGGATAATGATTGAACTCAGCACATCATTGGCAAGCAGCAAGTAAGGCACAAAGAACTGCTGGGCCTCTAGGCCATGCGGCCCAGGTGACTGGGCCCAGAGCAGTTTGTGTGTGAGATTTTTGCCTCTCATTGTTTACATTTTATAGAAGCATAGACTAAGCTGATGTTAAACCTGTACTTGGAATGATCTTTAATGTGGTTTTGCGGTAGGGAGTGGGTGAGCCTGAATGTGAGATCAAAGGTTTTTTGTTTATACTTTGGAGCAAGGTGTTTGGCACTGAGAAGTAGGCTTGGGGCCTGAAAGAAACAAAGGGTACAGGAAGGCAGGTTGTTTGTTTCAAGTGCATAATGTTTAGCTGGAAGAAAGTGGTGATTATTTGTGGCTCAGCTGTGTAGGAATTTTTTCTAGGAAGGTTGTAGGGTTACTACCTTTTTAAGGAGTCCAAAGTGGGACATTTCTTACTGAAATATGATTTTTAGCAGGACAATATGTAACCTCAACCAACACAACAGACTTTTCCTCTACAAATCCGAATTTAGGCTGAGTGTTGCAGTTTTTTTTATGTTCCATAGTGTTTCTAATCATTTTAAGGTATTTTAGATAAGGTACTTTAGTTTTTGCAGCATTTTGAGAAAGTCTAAAAATATTTTTTGTACTACAATGTCTATGTGTACAATAATGTCAGGACATTTGGTGTTTTTCATGTTTTTTCACTGGACACAGCTGCCCAAATCAGGACTGTCCTGTGAAAATAGGGACAGGTGGTAACCCTAGAAGGTTGTGGGTTTAATCCTTGTGGTGGGGGGGTCCTTACAGAAAGGTTGTTCTGAGGTATTTGCAGTAAAGGATCATTTGTGTTTTTCCTTTCACTGGACATGCTGATCTGTGCCAGGTCTAAAAAAAGAAATAAAATAAAAGAAGCAGAGAGAAGCAAGAAATGGCCACAAGAAGGCAGGATCTTTGGGGTGTTGTGTTTTCAGTTATTGGGCATTACAGGGTTCAGCATTTCTCAGTGGGGCAAGCAGAGAGGTCTCATTGCAAGGGCCTGCTCTCAAGGGGTAAAGCTTGGAAGCTTTGTGATAGCAGCATATGTGTGGTGGAGCTTTTAAGCCACAGGGAGGATGAGGTAGCCAATACTAAAGAAGCACTCTTTTCATTGTAATTGAGGGGTATTTCATCTGTTGATCTAAAAATTGTGGTTGTGCAGTAGAGTGCAGGGGGAGTGGTGCTTCCCAATGCATTTATATAGTGATGCACTGATGGCAGGCATCGCGACACATGTTCAGTTGGTTGGTGATTGGTGGCATGCAGGCTGTTTGGTTGAAAAGTCTGGTGAGGACTGGCACAGCCTGACTCTGCAGCGTGCATCCCCGGAGGCCACATGGTCCATGGCGACTGGGCAGAAGATGGATAGGGGGTTTCTTCTTGCCCTGCTTAGGTGGAGGTATGGGGAGAGAGCTTGGCTGTGTCTGTGGGAGTGAGGGGAAGTCAGCAGATAATGGGGGAAGATTGCTCCTTTGTGTCTGGGTTACTGGTGAACTTTTTGGCACCTTGGGGGTGACCTCTTTCCTCTGAGTAAAGCCAGGGATGCAATTTGGAAGAGCAGCATTTGCTACAAGGGGATGTTGGACACATGGTGTGTGGGGAAGGGCAAAGGTTAATGATGCAGCTGAAGGTCGAGCACCAGCAGAGAGGTGTCTTTTTACTGGGGCCTACGGGCAGTGTAAAGGTTGGACCTGCAGAAGTGGTCCAGCATTAAGGGAGTGCACCCCTTGCAGGCATATGGTGCAGCAGTCAGTGTGAGTGGATCAGGGCACCGCACTAGTGTGTTTTTGGTTTAAAAAAAAAGGGGGAGGCAAGGACACCCCCAGCCATTTTCAGACAAACAGGGTTGTTTTTGTGTTGTTATGGCGGTGATGCATGACTATGCTGGAGGGGGTGAGCACACATGGGCAGATCTGGGGCCTATCTGAGCAGGCCCAGAGCAAAGGTGCAAAGGGGAGGGTATACCTTGTGGTAGAGGCATTGTGCATAACACAGGATCGGGTCCATGATGCCATAGCAGGGGCATGTAGCAGGTATGGAGGGGTGTGGAGGTTGTATTTGGCACTAAAAGACATCTGTTTGATGTGGAGAACAGCACAGTGAACAAAAAAGGGAAGTTTGGTGGGAATGCAGCAGAAGGGTCGGGAGAGTGACCGTGGTGCAGCCACCATTTTAATTCAGGACACGTGGCAGTGCCATTTTGTACAGGCAGTGTTGCAGCCATCCTTTATATATGGATACATATATCAGTAATAAAATAACATAATAGGAAGGAGTCTTTGATTCCCCTTGAGGGAAGGCATGGTGACATAGGAGGGCTAATGTATAGATCAGCATGCTATCGAATAAAGGTGAGAAATATGTTGAAATAAAAAGAATGCAAGGGGGTATGCTGCAATGCTTTCATGATGCCATACTGTGGTCACAGGGGGTGGGATCATTTTGGGTGGGTCAAGCATGGGGCAGTGTGGTGGCCACCAATTTTGATAAAGGCCAAGCGGCAGCAGCCATTTCTGGAAAGGGGGAGTTTAATGAGAATAGTGCAATAAGGCCGAGCCAGCACGGGGGTACCAGAACTACGTAGTTGGTGAAATAATGCTGAGGTATGGGCCAGCTGCTGTTAGGTTTTAATCACCTGCAACATTAGAGGAATCCTATGAGGTGTGGGTACTTGGGAAAACACCCAGAGCTAAAATGGACAGCAGGAACTACCTGCTCCTCCCAAGAAGAGGGCTTACATTTGTAAGTATCCTGGATAGTTTTCTCTGGTAAAACATACAGTAGGTGAGTTAACCCTTCTGGAATTCTGTTAAAGCAAAACCAAGAGGGTGAGTCAAAAAATAAATTTACTTTTATGGTGGGTGGCAGACTGCTTAATCTTCAGACAACCTTTTTAATATTGTATGTTTCTGAGAATTTAAATTGATGAGGATATAATTAGGTAAAGCTGACATCTAGGAGAATTTTAACTGGAAGTCTGATGTATCCTTGTGATTTGTTCAACATTTTGATGGAAAGTGCTTTGATGTTTCGAATTGCACTATATAAATAAAAAGTTCATTATTATTATTATTATTATTATTACTATTATTATTTCAGCCATTCAGGACACCTGGTGGTGAACTGGGTAAAACCCAAGGCTACATGTTGGATTTGATAAGCGGGTCCTCCCAGTTGTACATAGAGGACCAGGACTAAATCTAGGGGCCATAAAGGGACTGGCAAGGCCTACTAACTGCTTCTGTTTTCTCCACTATCCAGGTACTTGATATTTCCCCCACCCTCTGAGTGATGAGGTTCCTTGGTCAGTTGAGCTTTAGCTCAAAGGTGGTAATTGCAATTTAAAAAGTAAATAAATAAAATGTGACAATGCCGATATTAGATTTTACTTGTATTGCAGTAATCTCATATTATAGCTATTGTAGGGGTCAGAGGGTAGTCAGGCTTGCAGTGGGCACAGTACCACTACCGCTGCCAGATCCCGGCTCTCAGCCAGGTATGTCAATAGCTGGTATGGAGCATGGGCAGATGAAGGAAAGCTAGTAAGGATTGGCTGGCAAGAGGCAATACAGTCTCAATAATTACTTTCAGGGGGCAATAGGGCACAGCAGTCTTGTGGTCCTGGCTGCATGACCAGGAGTCATGGATGAGGGAGGCCTAAGGTTTCCACTTGCATCTGTGTGCCCAACAGAGGCCGATCCTTGGCATGAAGAATCATGGCTAACGAGTATGGCAGGAGGGGAGAGGGCGGGGCCATTAACTCAAGCTGTGGACCCTGCAATACAAGCAGACTTGATAGACCAAATGGCCTTCTTCGGCTGGCTTCTTCGTATGTTCATGTGTTTCCCCAGGTAGAAAGGAGGGGGGTAGCAAAGTGGGAGCGGCCCCTAGGATCCTTAGTGGGAAGAACATGGACAAGGGGAGGACATGGAGAGGGGGTTAGGGTATAGGCTAAAGGAGACCATCCAGCATCTTTGTGATCAAGAACAGTAAATACATGCTGAGGGAAGGGCAGCAGGCTGATGGAGGTTGGTACCAACAGGTGGAAATCATGGGGCTGTGGTGGTCAAGCATAGGCCCAGGAGCATGGCATGTCCCTCAAGTTGGGACTGGACAGGTTTATACAAAAGTGGACCCAGGGCCAAGGTTGGGCATACCTAGTTGGGCGCTCTTCATGCAGGGAGCAGGGGGCTTGTACCCACTTCTGCAAGGGGGGGAGATTTTAAACCATGAAGCAAGGGACCCTGAGGGGTTTTGAACAGAGGTATTCTTCTGGGAAAGGTCGAGGATGACCAAAGGGGTTCGATGCACCAGAGGGAGGGGAGGGCAGATCAGACAGGCAGGAGGAGAGCCTGTATGTGCTGAGAATGGAGATTCAGTGGGGAAGGCCAGCTGATCAGCAGTGACCAGCAGGATGGTGAAGGTTATTGCCTGTGGGTAAAACTAGCTGGCCACGGCAATACAGGGAGGTGGATCCATCTGTTACACCAGGTGGTTCTCCTCTCAAAGTAGAGGGAGGAGGGCACTGGCAGCTGGATATAGCAAGGGTGTACCACTCCTGATTCCCATGCTGTGTGACCTGCAGGGGCAAACTGGGGTGCACACTAGAAATGTAGGTCGGCTAGCAACAGGTTGCTGAGCAGGAGGGCAGGAGCAATTAAGGAATCCAGGCTGCTGCAAACTGTTTCAAGTAATACTGCGGGGGGGCTATTGGGGAAGCCTCAAGGAGAAGTAGAGGAGCATGCAGAAACTTGGGATCCCAAGTAGAGGAAGGGAAACCTGAGGACCCGGGACATGGCACTGGAGTTAGGTGGAGCTGATGGGGTATGGGTCAGTGAGGTTCATGAACCATGGTGGACAGGGAGGGTTGGAGCTCCCACCCACCCTGTAGTATGGGGCAGTTTTGGCACATAGTGGAGCAGGCATGGAAAAGAATGTTGTCCACAAGGCCCTGGTCATGGAGGCAATACTTATGAGTGGTGAAGGGGAAGCTGAGGGCTGGGGGGCTAGGAGAGCACCATTGGGTTGGCAAGGTGTGCCCAAAAGGAAATGGTGGCATGCCACACATCTTGGGGGGTATGCTGGGACAACAATGGCCTGGAACAGGCACTAGATATGGAGAGACACAAGGAAGGAAGTGACCTCTAATAGAGCCCATTATCGACTAGGTGGGGCCGCATATGGGCGGCCGATGGCCAGGGGGCTAGGTGGAGCCCTGCCAGAGGGTAATAGCTGAAAAGGGAGATGGCAAGATAAGGGGAGGAGAAGGGGCTTTGGAGCACAGGGGAAAGGGGGGGCAGGTATGAACAGTCATGTAGGGGGCACTGGGGGGCTTCACACCCTAAAGGGTGCTGGCCAGGCTACAATGGTCTGGGTGGTGGCGGGCAAGGCCGGGAAAAAAGTTGGGGGGTCCATGCTCATCTCAGGGGCATTGCATAGGGGAGAGATTATACCTGCATGGCTGAGGAGATGGGTATGCCAGTGGCCGGGAGAAGGGGCAGGCCCAGTATGGGGCAAGTGCCCCTACCAAGGGCTGCAGGAGCTATGGGGGTAGGGGTGCTAAGGAAGAGGGAAGGACTAAGTTTTTGCTAGCCTGCAAGGGGGGAACCCCATCATCCTTCACAGGCTGGAGATGGGTCAGTGGAAAAGGGGGAACAAAAGGGAAAAAGCGGGGGCAGGAGATGGGGAGGGGTAGGCAGCACGTGCTGGGGATAGAGGAACCCAGGCATGGAAGTAGAGGGGGATGGGAAGGGGAAAGATACTAGAGGCAGGATCACGTGTCCGGACCTAGTGGGATATGGACTGGGAACCAGCCCTGTGCGGGTTGGGCCCGGGTAAGTGGGAGTAACTGCTAGTGGTACTAAGTGGTGGTGGTACCTGGTGGTGGTACCAAGGGGAGTACCTGGTGGTGGTACCTGGTTCTGGTGATGATGGGGGGGCCGGATCAGATGGTGTCCAGACCCCGAAGAGGATCAAGTCAGCAGAAGGTTTCCAGAAAGAAGAAACAGAATGAATTATTGTGGTGGTACTGTGCTGTACTGTATACTGTTGAAATTGAAGTTGGGAATGTAAAGATGTCATGCGTGTCTTTAATAAATATTGCCAGCGTGCATCCAACAGAAATAGTTGTGGAGAGATTTATTTCTGGGAGGGAAATCAGAGGAAAATCAGGCTTGCCAATAAAAGGCAGGCCAGTTTGTCTAATGTCCCCTTGCCAGAAAAGCAAAGGGGGGAGGGGGATAGGAAAGGGAAGGGGGATGGGATGTCAGAGAGGGTGTCAGAGAGGGTCAAATAACAAGGGACAGGAGAGCTTCTCAATTGGTCAAACAGAGGGGCCAGAGAAGGAGTCTGGGAGGTGGGGCCTGCCTGGACTATGTAAGAGCATGCAGAGCTTTGGGTCTCCCTCTTTACTGGGACAATGATTCCCCACCCACCCACCCTACACTAAGTAGAGAGGTTTGCTGCTGGCTGGCACTGCATGAGAAGTTGAGGGTATAAAATATGGTCCCTGTTGGACCCCAGAAAGGGGTTGGTGAGCTGCAGGAGGTCAGCCTATGGACCAGGGGGGCTGGCAGGGGCCCTGGTGGTGGCAACAGGTAGCCCACAGAAAGGAGGAAAAGGGGAAAGGGAAAAAGGGGGAACAAAAGGGAAAAAGGGGGAACAAAAGGGAAAAAGAGGGACAGGAGAGGGGGAGGGAGTAAGCAGCATAGGCTTGGGGCAGAGGAACCCAGGCGTGTAAGTAGAGGGGGGGGGAGGGGATAGGTACTAGGGGCAGGATCACGTGTCCAGACCTAGTGGGGTATGGACTGGGAACTGGCCCTGTGCGGGTTGGGCCTGAGTAAGTGGGGGTACCTGCTGGTGGTACTAAGTGGTGGTGGTTCCTGGTGGTGGTACCAAGGGGGGGTACCTGGTGGTGGTACCTGGTTCTGGTGATGATGGGGGGGCTGGATCAGATGGTGTCCAGACCCCAAAGTGCTACAAGCAAGGAGGAGGGGATCAAGTCAGCAGAAGGTTTCCAGAAAGAAGAAACAGAATGAATTATTGTGATGGTACTGTACTGTACTGTATACTGTTGAAATTGAAGTTGGGAATGTAAAGATAACTTGCATGCCTTTAATAAATATTGTCAGTGTGCATCCAACAAAAATAGATATGGAGAGATTTATTTCTGGGAGGGGGATCAGAGGACAATAGGGCATTGTCAGCCCATGATTGTTGGTGAGTGAAATTCATATGAGTCCATGTCTTGCAGAATCTTAGCTATAAATAAATTAAATAAAAGAGGAGTTAGGAAGCATCCATGTTTCACCCCTCATTTATCGCAAAAGCTTCTGTAATTTGGCCAGGATAATTGGATATAGGGATATGGGGAATGACATATGGGAAGATGGCAACTGAGGGTGTTTGACTTCTAGAGAATCTATGTTGCTTGTGGTCTGGATTTTTGTTATAAAACCCTGCTTTATACTAACATACTAAACTGCTAGCAGATTAGGCCTAGTGGTCTATTGAGTCTGCTCGAGTAACAGCCTACAGTCTGCTCACTTTGGCTGCCCTCTCCCCCTTTGTGACCCCCTTCCGACCCTTTACATACCCTCCACTCCTCCCACATGGACTACACCCCTGTGTCTGCCCCACTTTCTCTTGAATCCTCCCACTGTCTCCATCCCCACCAACTGCGATGGCAATGAGTTCCAGGGCACCATCACCCTCTCAGTGAAGTAGTGACACTTTATCTTCCCCTTAAACCTCCCCCTCACCAATCTCAGGCTATGCTCCCTCATGGCTTCATCCTTCCTCAACTGGAGCATTCCCTTATTGCTTAGTCAGCTAATCCCCTTCACATATTTAAAGATCTCTATCATATCCCCCCCATCCCTCCTCTCCTCCAGGGAGTACACATTCAAATTCTGTAGTCTCTCCACATAGGACAGGTCCTTCAGACCATGAATCCTCCTTGATGCCTTCATCTTAACTCTCTCAAGAAGGACAACATCCCTCCTCAAGTATGAGTGCCAAAACTGGACAAAGTACTCCAGGTGTGGCCTAACATGACAGTTGTACAGAGGCAGAAGGATCTCTCTCCTTGATGTTATCCCTCTGGCTATGCACCCCAGCATTCTATTCACCTTCACAGCTGCCCTCCTACACTGCTTGGAATTATTCATTTTGGTGTCTATTGCCACCCCAAGATCCTTTTCTTCCCCGGAGACTGCTAACTTTTCCCATCTGAGACTGTAGTCATACCCGGGGTTCCTGGCTACCAAGTGAAGTATACTGCACTGCTTGGCATTGAACCTCAGCTGCCAAGTGTGTGACCACCTTTCAAGTGTCTTGAAGTCCTCTTGCAGCATCCTACTCCCCTCCTCCTTATCTACCACTGCTCCTGGTTTGGAGTCATCTGTCAACTTTTGAATATTGCAGTTGCTGTGCATGGTGCAATGGAACTGCGCTAGCGCATCCCCATTCTCCACTCTGGCCACTTGCGCTGGTGCAGTGCCACTGTGCCATGCACACTGGGGGTGACCAGGGTGTGATATTCAATGCTGCTGAGCCATGGCACAGCTCCGTTGAATATCACCCAGTCCACACCCCTTCGTAGCCAAGCTGAGCTGCACCCAAGCTTGCGCCACAGCCTGGTGCAGTTTGAATATCTGGGCCTTGGTATGAAAGAAAATGATTCATGCCCTTAGCTTCCACTTCAGTATCCCCTAATCTGAAGAGAGACTGTGGTATTCTCCTTTTAAAAAGATAAATGCTGCAATTTTTTTTAACTTATACTTTTTTCAACATGAAGCAGTAAGTACATTGTATTGCCTCTAATGTTCTTACTTAATTTTCTGATATTGCAATGTAATTGTATTAATTTATGACTGTTACATAAGAGTTTTTTTTTAACATGGTGCTCTAAGAGCAGTGGTTATGATCTTGTTTTATTGTACTTTTACTCTTTATTGTACCATGCTGTGAACGCTTACTGCAGGAGACTATTAAGTTGTATTAAGTTATAACTAACCTTTCAAGTAACTTTATGAAGTTATGCTTATACACTAAATGTTGGTTAGTTTATAACTTATTTTTAAAACTTTTAGAATAGTTAGATCAAAGCCACAATTCAGGAAAAGACCTCTTCTTTGAATTGGTCCTGGAGATTTTTCTCACTGCTAATAAAGATTAAAGATTTTCTACTGGTGGCAAGAACATTGAAGTTATATGTCCATTTGCTATCAAGTTACGTCAATAAGGAAGAGCACTTTTTCCAAGCTCCTTTGTGATTTTCATAATTGGGTGAAGTCTTTCCATTTTAATAATTTTTGAAGAAGTTTTAACCGCTGTGGACATTCTTTTATATTCTGAATTATATTATAGTTCCAGTCATATAATGTTATCTTTTATTTTCTTCACATTTCAGTGAGTTTTTCATGAATATGGTATGTCAGAGATGAAAGTGATACTATTGTTTTTTCCAGCTGCATAACATACACAAATATTTGCCACTTATTTTTTATCTTAGATCTATGCACTTATTTGCATCTGTACCTGCATGTACTTACCTTATCTGTATGTACTTACCTGTATGTACACTGTGTACTGTTGATCAACCCTCATCCCCATACTTAATTAACCTATTTAGATATGTCCCTTTGCTAATATTATAGTGAACACTAGGAGTGGGAAAATGATTCTCAAACCACACAAATATGGGCAATAAGACAGAACTTATAAAAAAGAAAAAGGCTAAAAAATAAAATAAATGTGTGTAAAGCGTGGATTTGAGCATTATAGCCTCAAACCCCAGTGGAGCATAAAAAGGGAGTGAAATATTCAGAAATGGTTAAATCAGCAATAGACAAAAATAAGTCAGAAGAGATGGGAAATATTGTAAAGGGAAGTCTTGAGACAGAGCAATTAAATGGCTCCAAATATGGGAGCAATGACAAAGGTAACACTTCATTTATGGAAATAGAGATGGAAAAAATAAAGCCGATCATAAAGATACCATCATTCAGGAAGAAAATAAGTTAAAAACAAACAAAAAATGACAGAAAAAAGGTTGCAAAAAGCAGAAAAAAGGATGACCAAAAAGAAACAGCTAATTAACTAAAAATTAAGTAATTACAGAATTTTTTCTCCAAATAATAATTTCAATAAATTAATTGAATGCCAAAAATTGAGGATAAGAGATGTGAATATACTCAGTAAAAGAACTCAGTGGAGATAACAAAGGGCTAAGAAATTCCCCCACAGCAAGAACTTCAGGAAAGTAAACTTGAGCTCTTCAATCCTTTAAATGTGTCTGCTAATTCTTGTAATTCCCTTATGAAGACTTCTGAACTAGAATTTATAGAGCCAACTAATACTGTTAATTTACTGGAGTCCCCAAAACAGTTTTTGAGAACTGAGATGAGGTTGAAAAATTTAATTGGATCCAGATTTAGTAGACCAATGTCCCAATAACTTAAAATACACATGAAACACCATGGCTCACCCATCATGCCCAGTGTCTTAATTTTGGAAATATTAAATTATATCAGAAATAGATCAGACACTTTTAAGAAAGAAATAGCAGAAAAAATAGATTTGTTGTGTCTATGAAAGTTGAACATTTGGGAAAAAAACAACAACTGAACAACCATAACTTATCATTTTCAACAGTTTTCATACTAGAAATGCTAAATAATTGGCATAATAAATGGAAAGGAGGGAAACAAATAAGGGAAACAAAACAAAGAACAAAGAATAAAATGTGAATAGAGGAGTACTAAGCATACACATGAAACTCAGAACTTAAATAACCCATCAGTACCATGGTATAACTAATAACAAGAATTATAAGGAAAGAGATCAGCTAACACCCCAGGAGATGGAAATAAAAGTCACAAAACTGTCAACTTAAAAGGCACAGAAGGAAATAGTAACACTGCCTGTGGTAATGCATAGGTGACAAGGGGAGAGGGAAATGCATTATGCTCACGGAAACAAAATCAAAATATAACTTAAAATGAGATTTAATCATCAATAGACAGCAGAGAGGGTACAACTTAAAATAATGTTTTACATAATGAAAACTCCACTGATATCGAGTTAATTGTGAACTAAACTGTCCTATGAATTACAGGTATTTTTCTTAAAAAGAAACAAAGATTTTCATTGTTAAAGTTAATTTTACTTTTATTTCAAGCAGAATTAGGCATGCATAAGGCAAAAGAAAATACATTGATGATATTTAATGATGCTAAAGAGATTAAATCACCAGTATACATCTTGGTCTCAAGTATGGGCTTTGCAAAACAGATTTGGATCAAGCAAAATAAACTTGCTGCATTAAGCCTGGAGATAGTGACACAAGTTACTTGAGCTCCATAGATAGGATAGCATTTACTACATCTCAGGAAAGACATACAGTAGAACGATGGGTGATCCGACATGCTCTTGCCTCATTAAAATGGAATCTTCAGGGAAACATACTGTGAAAATGAAGTGAATCAAAATATTCCTATGATTTTTTTAAGTACTTGGAATAGACAGATTATCTCAGAAAAATACTGCATCTATTTTCTCTCTCATTGGCTCACAATTAGCATATTGAAACTGAATATTAACCAGGGGATTTATACTATATAGAGAGAACATATAACATTGGCGAAGGCAGCCAGATCAATTTGCACATTAAAAACAAAGGGGAAACATTTCAGCCATTTCTGAACAATGCAAAAAAAATGCATTAGCATATTTAGATATTTTTATTTTAGACTTAATATTGAAAAGTCAGCTGATTCTGCTTATTTTTGAGGGATGACTCAGAATTGCACTTGATAAACAAAAAACATCTAATGGCATACCTAATGAGATATCTGAAACAACTGGTAATGAAGGTAATTTTCTTTGTTGGAACATAGGTGGACTGTCTAGCTAATACAGATTGGCAGGCATTTATATCTCTATAGAGACCTGATTTATGGAAGTGGTATGACTATGACTATGAGCTAATTACTTCACCAGCTGTTAAAATTACTCTGACAAATTTGGAAGAAGTTCTGCAGGGCTGACAACTTATGTAAAAATTAGACCAGTTAAATAGTAGTAAAATGAGACAATCAGCATTTTATTCTGTGCAATGCTTATATCCCCCAAGAGGTACTTTGTAATATTCAGATCATATCTGGCTAGGGATTAGTAGTAATTAAAAAATGATGCATAGATTCTCTCATGCAAATGTCCCGATTGACAGAGATCTCAATGCAAGGATTGCTAATTTTGATAATATTGACCTGCTTGAGTCTTACATGTATATAGGTGCTATTGATAGGCACTTTAATAGGGATACTAACATAAATGAGAATGGGAGATAAATGTAGGAACACCACTTATTTTGGAACAAATGTGTAAAGCACAATTGATATCTTATCTGCTGAAAGCTATTACTGTATATATGAACACCTTAAAATTGAGAATTGAAATGAGGGCAGAAAGTGACCATGCACCATTAATACTAGCAGTAACAAGCATTTGTCAATGCCAAATGTTCACTGCTGGCATTGCTGTTGTACCGGTTCTTGATTGTATACATTTTTGCTATATAGTTATGCAGGACAGAGCAGATGAGATGCAGTGTCTCATTTTCAGTGGTGTCCTGCTTTGACACATTGTTAGATTGTAATTAACCAGGATGGGGCAGCCAAGAGGTAATATTTACTTTTAAGTGGGCACCCACATTTTGACCCCAAATGTCCAACAGTCTTTTTTATGACCTGACATTATGATTAAGACAGGTGACATTTTTTAAATCTCATCCAAAAGGTGATTTTGCTGTGTGACTGTGGAAACACATTTTGGGGGACTTGAGGGGATTTGAAAGATGACACCTGCCATCTTCAGGAGGTAGGGTAATATGAAGGTTATGCTGAACATTAGAGGTCCAAAATATGCAAAAAATAAAGTTATGAGTAAATGTTGCAACAATTCATTTCCTCATAACTTAGTTGTTTTTTTTCACATTTTTACCCCAAATTGTAAACATAACCTTTTTATGACCACTCCTTCTGAGCATGACAGGTGTCATTTATAAAACAATGGCTGAAATGTAATTTTGCACCAGAAGTGTCAAAACACATTTTTGGTGGGGTTCAGGAAATGAAAGCTGTCACATTCATGAGTTGGTATGAAAAACGTCTATGTGAAAAGTTCATAGATTCATAGAGGAGTTCTGAGTTTGGAGGTGATAGACCTATAAAAAAACTCACCACTATTTCTAGTGGCTATAGCCGTATTTAAAGTTATCCATGTGTCTTTCAAAGGCTAGTTTAAAGGCTTCCATAGTTTCACAATTTACAACCTACACTGATAATGAGTTCCATGTCGGTATTGTTCTTTCTGTAAACCACTTAGTTCTTTTGATGATCTTAGACACTTTCCCTTTTAACTGTAAGTTATGGGACCACATGGTTTTATTTACTGTCCTCCTTGTTAATCCAATACTCTCCAGAAGTGAGTCATTATTTATAGCCCAAAGCTAAACAGAGGTCCCCTCTTGACCTTCTGTATTGCATTGACTATAGTCCTAAACTGTTCAGTCTCTCCTCATATGTTTTGTCAGTGAGGATTTTAATTTCTTTTGTTACTCTTCTCTGAACTCCCTTTATAAGCCTTTGCCCTTTTATACTCTGAGGAGTGCAGAAGGCAGAGCAGTATTCAAGATGAGGTCTTACTAAGGTTGAATACAAAGGCAATATGACATCCATGTTTCTGCTTTTTATGTTCCTTAATATAAACCCTTGTATTCTATTACAATTTTTGACCATATTTCTGGTATGGGTATTGAATGACAGGTTGGGGTCAAAATATTGAAAATTACCACAGTTATGAGCGTTTGTTGAAAAATTGCAGTGTAGACTCATAACTTTGTTGTTTTCTCAAATTTTTACCACAAATTTTCAACATAGCCTTCTTATGACCCCACGTAGCCTTCTCATGAGTCCACCACATGAACAGAGGGAAAGAACATTTTCAAGTCCTCCCCAAAAGGTAACTTTACACCACATTTTGGCCAGGATTTGAAAAATGACAGCTATCACATTCATGAGGTGCTGCGAAAAAATGTTTATATTGAAAATTTGGTGTTAAAATATTAAAAATGACCAAAGCTACGAGCCTGTGTTTGTAAATTTTAACATAGACTAATAATTTCATTGTTTTCAATATGTTTACCCCAAATTTTAAACATCGCTTTCTTATGACCTCACCTCATGAACAAGGGTGGAGAAAATTTTCAACTCCTGCCTGAAAGGTGATTTCACACGGCAACCACAAATCAACCCTTAGGACAGATTTGCCTAATTTCACTGCCATTGTTCATAAGGTGGGGTCCCAAGAAAGGCATGTTGAAAATTTGGGGCACAAATATTAAAATATTAGCACGTTATGATGACAAGTTCAGAACCTCTTTGTATTTCAGTGAACCGCATACTTGATTTCCTCGGTTCACTGTCTGGCATTGAAGAGTGAACATGTGTCTGCTATTCAGAGAAGATTATGGTTTGGCCCCATGGCAGGTAAGTAAGGGTCTGGGGAGTGGGGTGTTGGATGCTGAGTGGGATGGTCAGATGGGGGAACAGTAACAGCAGCTGTAGCAACAGACATCGATGGACATTTTTCTTTTTTACAGGGTAATTGAAAAAATACTAGTGGCGGTTTTCTTTATTTCATGTGGCAACACTGGGGAGTAGGCACCCCAGTGTCAGCAATATGTTTGTGGGAGGGGTGTGGTGGGTGCTGAGTGGGAGGACTGGGTAGAGGGTATGGTAATGGCAGTGGCAGCAACAGACATTGATAGATGTTTTTCTTTTTTACAAGGGTACTTAAACAACATATATGAGGGACGGTTATCATTATTTCAGCTGAAAATAATGGGGATTGGGCACCCCCAGTGTTGGTGTTATATTTGAGGGAGGGATGTGGGGTGATGGATGCTTAGTGGGAGGGTCGGGAGGGGATCGTGACGTGGTGGCAGCAACAGACATTGACGGGTGGTATATTTTTTTTACAGGCTGTAATTTAACCTACGAGGTGTGGTCTTCAGCAGGCTGATCATTACAGGTCAGCTGTGCTTGCTGGGTGGCATTAAGTAGATCAAAGTAAAGAGCTGACCTGTGATTAGTTTGGCTCTCTCCTTTGAGCTATATGAAGTTTCCACCCAGCAAGCCAGAACAGTATCATGATCTGCCTGGCTGATGATTGGTGTGACACTAACAAGTCCTTTGCAGACCACTCTGCAATGGCCTGACATTGTCACATCTCTCCAAACCCACTCTCACAGCAAAATGTTCTCTGTGCATGTGCGCATGGCAAACATAAAAATGGAAGGAAATCAGTTACCCACTTCTAGGAACCAATCCAACCCTCCCATCATTGTAACAGGCAAACAAAGATGCTGAGTAGAGGGCACAGTCAAAGATGCAATAAATGAAGTACTGCATGGCACAGAAGCCAAAGAAATCCTAAAAAGGAGAACTAACATGACTCAAGCCTCTGTCATGAGAGACAACTTACATAGACTGTTCTTTTCACTGTATCCAATCATATGCAGAATATTAACAAGGAAAATAGACATCGTAAGACACTTGCTTCAATGACACCTGTAAACAAGCAAAAAAAGAATCAATGACACTAATCAGGTAAACAAATAAAACACAATAGAGCTAATTTTAACAATCAAAATGTTATGAGAAAATAATATAATATAATACACTCCTGAAATAACAGCAATTAGACTATTACAGAATTAGATCATCTGAAATGTATAACATTATAGGTGGTAAAGATCAGAAAAGCTTCTGGCATATGGTAGCCAAGTGGATGAATTCATTTTGCTCATATTTATTGGTATATATCCCTAAGGAAGCCTGGGTAAAATATTATTAAGCCATTTTTTTCTGACTTACATACCAGAGAAAATAATAATAAAGCTTTGGACTATGCATTTAACTATACTACTACCCCTCTGGTCTCCTCAGCTATGAATGTAGAAGACTCTATTCTTAATTTTGCATTAAACAAAGCACCAGATCCAGATACTATCACATGTGAGGTATACAAAGAAAACCTAAAATTATGGATTCAGATTCTAGCCACTTTTTTAAAATCATGCCATTAACAAATATTTACTCCTGCTTCTCAGAAAACTAAAATAATATTGTCTATTCATAAAAAGGCTCAGTGTATGAACCTAGCAATTTTCAACCTACTAATTTATTGGATACTTTGCCTAAAATATTCCCCCAAAATTCTATTAAACAGACTATCTAAATGATTACAAACTAATCAACCATTATTCCAGTTTTAAGAAAGATTTAGGCCAGGGTTCTCTACTATTGATAACATTGATACTGTATTTGTGCATGTTTACTAGAAAGATACATTGAACTCAATAAATTAAACTGTTCACATTATTTGTTGACTTTTCATCAACTTCTGATTCAACAAATAAAGACTTGCTGTGGTAAATAATGCTGGACATTGGAAATTACCACTCAATACTAATACCTATATTCCAATTATATACAGATACTAAAATGGTTATCAGATATGATACTGAGGGGATCTTAACAGAACCATTCAACATAAACAGAGTGGTTAAATAGAGTTGCCTATTGGCACTAATTCTTTTCAGTATGTACTGTAGATTGACTCTTTAGTACAACTGGATGGTGAGCAACAGACTGCCCACCTAAAATTAATAAAAAGACAATGTAAACTCCTTGTATACATAGATGGCATAGAAATTGTTTTCACTTTCACATACAGGACTACAGAAGAAAATCAATAAATGTAAAAAGGATTGTAATGCTTTTGAGCTGAAAATGAATTAAAACAAGACCAAAATTATGATCTTTGGTAGCAATAAAATAAAATGAACTACCCATTTTTCATGGATCAAGAAAAATTAGAATTAATTAAAGAATAAAATTAATTAAATAATACACTTATCTTGAATTTATATAATGAACATTGGGAAATGGATTTCCTACATTAAAGAGCACATGTCAAAAGCAAAACACATTGAAAAGGCTTTGCAGAGATTTAATTATACATATGGAGAAAGTATTTTAATTGTAGCTCTAATAGCAGGAGAGTTGAAAATGAACCCAGTTGTACTATATGGAGCAGATGCCTAGGATGCAAATTATTCCAGTAATATTGAAACTCCCTTATTGAATTTTCATAAATCTTTGTTAAGGGTACCATTGTCATACTCTACAGCAATCGTTATGGCAGAAGTAGATAAACTAGCACTTGAGGCACAGATAGAGCTCAGATTGGTTACATACTGCTTGAAAATAATAAATAATGGCAATAATAAATTACCATTAGAAAAAAAAAATCACACAGCAAACTTAAATAGTAAATCTCAGTGGTTATCTGCTTTAATTGCTTCACTAACTCACTAACCATCAGTCATTGCCATTTGTAGACAGATTATCAGAGGACAATTATTATCGTTTCTTCATATAAAACTGTCATTAAAAAGAAACTGTATGAAAATGCCCAAAGGATGGATTTACACAAAATAACAGGACAAAGATGAGCGCAGTAGTACAAATCTGGAAAAACCTCACATGGTCTGGAGGACTATCTTATGTTGCTAATTCTTCCTGAACAAAGGAGAACTATTACTGTAGCAAGACTTAAAACATTTTACTGCAAGTATAATATGCATAATACCATTTTCAATCAAAACATGGGGACTACATGACTATGCCATTTGAGTTTTGAAGAAACATTACACCATGTGACAGTAAAGTGAATTCTCTACAAACAGGCAAGAAACAAATATCTTAGTAATCTTTTACAAATATACTCAGAGTGACTGTATGATATACTTAAGTGATAACATTCAGTTACTTGGAGTATACAAAGCAATAACCTGCTTCTGTGGATGATTAAATGCCGAGGCAAAACTGAGGTGTTTAATTGTTCACAGAAGCCTGTTATTGTGAGCATACTTCAAGTAACTGAATGTTATCACTAATATATGAATTGGAGTTAGTCTCAGGTAGCTGTGTTTCACTGATTAATTGAAATGTGCTGGATTGTTTGTGGGCTGCTAACATGCCCAGCTCTTAATCTGTGTTGTAGTATCGGGGTTATTCTATTGAGATGGCCACTGTCACTTGGGGTTAGTGGAAGCCAATACCAGTCAGTTCAAGGGGGCGGAACTGAGGCAGCAGCCATGTCTGTGAGTGGATGGCACATACAAGATTGTTTAGAGTTAGGCTGTGCAAGGCAGTCCATGTGTGTGAGTGGATGTCCAAGTGTGGAGGAGCAACAACAGCTTGAGTGAAAGAGCCAAGACAGATATTTGTACAGATATGTATTCCAGGAGGCAGTCTGCACCACTGCTGCATGGACAGAGAGGAGCAGCTACTAACTTTGGACATGGAGAAATAATACTCATCGTCGCCTGCAAAAAGCAGGCTTTGCAGGGCGAGCCGAAGACCAGTTGTGTGTGTCCATCTGGGAGAGAAGTCAAAAGTTTCAGTAAGTGTGTGATGAAGTATCCCAGACATACACACCTTGGGGCAAAAGGAGTCTTTAGTGTCTGCTGCTGCAACACACTCTATAAGCTGGGACTTTCACAGAATGGGGTTGTGCACTGTGCAGCAGAGAGTAGCACTTTGGTGGTGTCTTTTGTTGCAACTGAAAATTTTGACAGGGCTGTAGTAGTTCAGTTTTGGAGGATTAGTTGTTTTTGTAATATCTCATGGCTTTGTAGTTATTTCAGCTTGTCTCCATTTGTTTTTTTATTTTGCTTTTTCTGGTTTTTAACCGGTTGTGTTTGTTAAGTTTGTTTTCTGTTTGCTTTTATCCTTCAACCATTGAACATTTCTAGGAGGGGTTTAGTTGAATAACTGACTCTTTGGAAGGAGTTTAGTTGAATAACTGACTCTGTGGAAGGGGTTTAGCTGAATAACTGACTCTGTGGGAGGGGTTTAGTTGAATAACTGACTCTGGGGGGTTAGCTGTAATTTGTGGGAGGATAACAAGCAGGTGTTCTCCATTCTGATTGGCTTAGAGCAGATATCTCTCATATAGAGTTTATTATACTCCATCTGAGGAACAATGAAGATGATGAAATTACTATTGTGCTATTCTCTGTTGTTATTAAGAAATGAGGGAATGAATGAGACAAGCAATATAAGAGGATGACAATAGGTTCAACTGCATTTTTTGCTTGGATAAAGCATCTTCTAGTATAGGGATTACCTGCCAGGGAAATGTTGCTGGTAGTGGTTCCCAAGATCATTAATGCCCATTGATAGCTTTACGTGACCAAATACAAGGGACATAAGCTAATGCTTTGCACCTAACTTCATCCTATGTTGTTCATTATGTTAAATACATTTCTGTTGCCTGGTGCTGTAAGACCCTTTGTGACACTCTGAAAATAGACTCTCTGCATTTTGCAATTCCTAAAATTGACTTTGAATATCCTAAAAGAGATAAACAGACATAATCATGTTGTTTATTTATTTATTGGACCAGTTGTGTGTGTGTCCATCTGGGAGAGAAGTCAAAAGTTTCAGTAAGTGTGTGATGAAGTATCCCAGACATACACACCTTGGGCAAAAGGAGTCTTTAGTGTCTGCTACTGCAACACACTCTATAAGCTGGGACTTTCACAGAACTGGGTTGTGCACTGTGCAGCAGAGAGTAGCACTGTGGTGGTGTCTTTTGTTGCAACTGAAAATTTTGACAGGGCTGTAGTAGCTCAGTTTTGGAGGATTAGTTGTTTTTGTAATATCTCATGGCTTTGTAGTTATTTCAGCTTGTCTCCTTTTGTTGTTTTTTTTATTTTACTTTTTCTGGTTTTTAACCAGTTGTGTTTGTTAAGTTTGTTTCTGTTTGCTTTTATCCTTCAACCATTGGACATTTCTGGGAGGGGTTTAGTTGAATAACTGACTCTGTGGAAGGGGTTTAGCTGAATAACTGATTACGTGGGAGGGGATTAGTTGAATGACTGTGGGGGGTAGCTGTAATTTGTGGGAGGATAACAAGCAGGTGTTCTCCATTCTGATAGGCTTAGAGCAGATATCTCTCATATGGTGTTTATTATACTCCATCTGAGGAACAATGAAGATGATGAAATTACTACTATGCTTTTCTCTGCTGTTATTAAGAAAAGAGGGAATGAATGAGACAAGCAATATAAGAGGATGACAATAGGTTCAACTGCATTTTTTGCTTAGATAAAGCATCTTCTAGTATAGGGATTACCTGCCAGGGAGATGTTGCTGGTAGTGGCTCCCCGGATCACCAATGCCCATTGATAGCTATACATGACCAAATACAAGGGACATTAGCTAACGTTTTGCACCTAACTTCATCCTATGTTGTTCATTATGTTAAATACATTTCTGTTGCCTGGTGCTGTAACACCCTTCATGACACTCTGAAAATAGACTATCTGCATTTTGCAATTTCTAAAATTGACTTTGAAAGTCCTAAGAGAGATAAACAGACATAAACATGTTATTTATTGCATGTATTGCATTTATTGCAATGCATTGTAATGACTGTAATGGTTTTATCTTTTATGGTCAAACAAATACGCTTTAAAACTTAAACTTAATTCGGCCATTCAAAATATATCGGACCTTTGTTCAGTTCTTACTATGCAGGGTAATAATTGTCTTTATGAACCAATGGTCCATGCCAAGAACCTCTAGCCTCTTCCATTATTGCATTTCTAGCAACACTGTCTTTAAATCTGGTTTTAAAATGGCAAGTAGCAAAAGCTGGGCAGGGGCAAGCTGCTAGCTCACATCCACTTTTTGCCCACTGTACAGATAACATTACCCTACTACAATTCAAATAGATGCACATAAATGCTACAGAAATGACAGGAACTTGCTAATGTGAAGATTGGAAAAATATAATGAGTTTAATTTTTTTCTTTCTTGCTTGCTTTTTTCTTCTGTTGTGTGTTGATTTCACAAATGTGCCAGTGCTGACCAGGAGTGAGCAGACATAGATAGCTCACTACCTTGCACATACTTGCTGACCACTGTCCTGATCAAACTTCCATAGCACAACTTAGTTTGGCACACCCACAAATGCTATAGAAGTGTCAGGAAGCTGCACATGCGAAGACTATGAAAATATAAAAGGATTTGACTATTTTTCTTTATTTGTTTTTATTTCAGGAGGGTTGATGCCACCACAAAAATGCCAACTAGTAGCAACCTGGCAACGGCAGGGTGCCAGATCATGCCCACTTGCTGCTTCTTGCCCAGTCCTTCCTTAATCTAAACACATGTTTACGAAGCTTAATCTGCAAATATGCAATCACTGAATCAGCAGAAAATGTTCCAGTCCAGTACTTTTTCTTCAAGTAACTCAAAAGGAAAAGTTTCTTTAGTTGGGCACTAGCAGGCTGCCCCCCTGTTACCCACTGCCAGAGCAGAAGCATACCCAGTCCCGATGCAGGTCCTGTTCTCAGAGGCCTGCTGCAGCTGTGGATAGTGCATAGTTCAGCATAACAGTCTCAAACAGCACTTTGTAAGTCTACTTGGCATAAGCCAGCAGATTAATGCAGGCACTCACGAGTACATCTATAGATCTGAAAATTACCTAATGATTTGTGGACTACTCTTGAGTGTTCCTTCAACACTGCCTGCCCAAGGATATTCCTATGGAGATCACATGTAAGAAAGACTTGTATGCGATTTGTAAGGGTGGGCTGGCACAATAGGATTTTTTATTTTCAGATGAGCTCTACACTGGCATACTGAAAACAATTCCATCTGCCTCTTGACACATCTCCTGGGCCAAACAGAAAAACAACCCCACCCACTGCTGGCATTTCTCCTTCCTCCCAGCACCTTCCCCGGGTCACATAGGTAATGATCCCACATGCTTCTGGCAATTCTGCCCTCCTCCCAACACATTTTCCTGAGCTACAAAGATAGCAATCCCAACAATTGCTGACAATCCCCTTCACCTTCAGGCAATCCCCAGCTACAGAGGGAATGTTCCTACCTGCTTCTGTCAATACCACCCACCTACTGACACATCCCATGGACAACACTGCTGGAAAACCCACCCACTTCATGACACCCCATCAGTTACACAGATAAAAATTCTGCCCAGTGCTGGCTATTTTGCCTGCCTCCCAACACATCCCACAAGGGCAACACATAATGATCCCAACCACTGCTGGTAATCCTGCCAGCCTTTTAACACATTCTGATTTTTTTCTGATCTCAGAATCATGATCTCAGAATCCTGACTCTCACCCAGGATTCCTGATTCCTCTGTTGCCATCCCTGGTTTCACCATTTTTCATCAGGACTGTGTAAGGAAGGGTGGTGGCATAGCCAGCTACCTCTCCTAAATCATGCAGTTTGAGCCAGTGCTCTCCACCACTCTCCCCTCTGCCTATGAGATGTTTTTGTTTCTCAAACTCTCCCTCCACTCCACTTCCCTGTCCCCCTCTATCTTCCCATGTCTACTGCTGTCCTGGTATATTCCCACCTTCAGTAATTAGACTACTCAACATCATCTCCCATCATGCCTCCTCTAATGTGTTATTTATCCTAGGTAATTTCAACTTCAATTGGCTCTCCCCATTTACATAACTTTTGCCTAAATGTAAAGTTCATCCTACTATCCCAACTCGTCTCTGCTCCAATTTGTCATAATTTCAAATATCTAAGTCATTCCCTCTTGTATTATATTGTCAATGCTTGTACCTCCCCTGATACCCTCAGTGACCACCATATGATGTACTGTGTGCGTAAGATTCATTGTCTGAAAGCTCACCAGAAATTCATCCAGATTCAGTCCTTCCAGTCACTGGATTTGTATCACCTGAGTGCAGACCTGGTAGCTACTGACTGGTCCCCTACCTGTACAGCTGGCAACACTAACAATCTTCTCAAATTGTTCACCTCCAAATTCTTGTCTGTCTGGCATCATCAAGCCCCCCCTTAGAAGAACCACGGTCTGATTATCTCACCTTCCATGGATCAAAGCAGAATTACTGGCTTGCCACATTATGCATGACCTTGCCTGGAGGACATACCATTCCACTCACTGCCCTTCTGATCTTATAGATTATGGGACCCTTCATAATGCCTATACTAGAGCTTTTAGGCTTGCAAAATCCAAACACTTCACATCTACACTCCAGAACAACCTAGTCACCCCTCTAAGTTCTGGAACATAATCAATGCCCTCTTCTCCCCTCAGACCCAATCTCCTCTCCCTATTTTCAAGGTGATCCACTCTCCTATCTCTGACCCCATTGCAGTTGCCCTCCTTCTATTCCTTTTCACCTCCTGTGCTCACTATCTTCTCTCTTCCCTTTCCACTTACCCTTCTTCTCTACCTCTCATTCTTCTCCTCTACCCTTCCTACCACACCTGCTCCCTCTTTTCCTTCTCTTCCACCACTGCTGCTGCTTCTCTTGAAGCCCTCTTCTCTCTAAACCTACATAGGGGTTAGAGCTCTGATTGTCTTGGACCCCAAACTTCTGTATCTCTCTGGTCATACCAATACCCTCCCTATCACCTGCCTCCTCAACGTCTCCCTCTCCTCAGTCCCTAACTGTCAGAAGTTGGCTGCAGTCATTCACCTTCCTAAAGGGGATGACCCTTCTTCCCTTGGAAACTACCAGCCTACCTCTCTGCTCCCTACTGTGGCTAATCTCCAGGAACACCTTTTTCTCTACCAGCTCTTCCAGTTTTCTTGACACAGCCACCTTTTTCACACCTTTCCAGTCTGGTTTTAGGAAGTCCCACTCCATCTCCAGATATCAACTGCAGCTCACTGATGCTATCCTCTCTGGTATAATTCAGGACATTGCCACCTCTGCCATCTTTGTGGCTTAGTCAAAGCCTTTGACACTGTTGTGGACTCCATTCTCCTGGACAATCTTAAGGCAGTTGGATGCCATACCTTTTCAGTTGAGTGGTTCTGCTCTTACCATGAGGGCAGGTCACAAGTTCTCCATTTTGGAGACCTCATTCCCCCCCCACACACACTTCTAATCTGCTCAGGTGTCCTCCAAGAATCTGTCCTTGGCACAGTTATTTTCTACATTTTTATGAATGACCTCCCCACTTCCTTATTCTCTGTGTCCATTCACATGTATGCAGATGATATGGTACTCTTTACAACTGGTTACTCTGTCCTTGACCTCATGGTTGTGCTCCAGCTGGGCTCTAACAACATCCAGCAATAGTTCTGTGAAAATCAGTTTTCCTTCAATGCCGAGAAAATTGTATCTATTACTTTTGGTACTCTGCAGAGGTTTGCTAAACTCACCTGTCTTCCCTCTTTCCATACCCTTGATGGTGCAGTGATCGAAGATGTCTCTTCCATCAAGTATTTTGGGTCTGGGTGGACTGCAACCTTGATTTCTCTGTTCATGTAGATGTAATCCACAAGATGCCCCCACCCCCAACTCTGTGCACTTTACAAGAAAAAGAGATGAACGCTGACCAGCCTGCTGTCTGAGCCCTGCAGTCAGAGACTTCAGTCTGGGGGAGTTTTACATTGGACTCTCCTCATTGTGTCAGCTCGGTGACTTTGCTTTCCCTTCTTTCTTGTGTCAGCTTGGTGTGTGAGCATCTTTGCACAAGACCAATTAGATTACAAGCTGTAGAAAGGGGCAGGCTGTGGCACTTTAAAAACTCATGCTGCTGCTGGAATGCCGACCAGCCTGCTGTCTAAGCCCTGCAGTCACAGACTTGGCAAGCAGCATCTAGCATCAGCCTGAATGAGTTTTACATCAAACTTTCTGCATTGTAACAGCTCAGTAACTTTGCTTTTCCCTCTTTCTTGTGTCAGCTCGGTGAGTGGGGGGCTTGGTGGCAAGCCCAATTAGATTACAAGCTGTGGAAGGGGGTGGGCCATGGCACTTTAAAAACATGTGCTGCTGCATAGCACAAGCATTGTGCATGAGTGTGAGTGGTGCAAGCACCACACAAAAGAACTATTTCATCTCAGTACACAGAAGTTAGGCATTGGTAATATTTATTGCAAGTTTTAATGCCAGTAATTGTTACACTACCCTATACACATATTTTTAAAACCTGAGGTAGTCATTGCACAATTATAATTTATGTATTGGTTCACAGAAAATGTAAGCCATACAAAGAGATTTACTAATTATACTGTTTTTTACTTTAAAATGAAGCGACTTTGTATGGTGTTAGCTTGTATGTAGTTAGGACTTTTATTATCATGCATTAATCTATCTTAACTGTTAAGTTTCTATGACAAGTCTACTAACCATGATGTGTTTATGAATGAATTTATCTATTCCAACTTGTTAACAAATTCAACTTACTTAATTCCAGATTACATTAAGCATTTAGGCTGTATACAAAATAGATCTCTTTATGACCTGGGAACTTGTCTGGGTTTGGTTCTTCCTGCACCATTTAACATCGGACCATTTATCTAAGCCTCCCTTCTGCCACCACCTGCATGGTTTATAATATTGTTGTCTGGAGATGTAGAGACTAATCCTGGCCCCATGTACGATGCTAATGACTCACACAAATTCGCTTGGCACTTTGAAGGGATGAGATTTCTCCATTTAAATGTGAGCAGTTTTTTGTCTAAAAAATTGGAGATTGAGGCCTTGATGGCTCTTCATGAACTGCACATATTAAGTCTGATTGAGATGTGGTTAAGACCTGCTATCAATGATAGCTTGTGTTTAACAGACAGCTATAAATTGATTCAGAAACATTAATGGGGGGATAGAAAAGGAGGGAATCTTAATTTATTACAGGGATAATCTGGAATTGAGTGAATTATGTGTTGTTTATAATTCTTGTACTGAATGTGAATGTCTGATTCTCGAATTAAAAATAAGAAGGTACTATAGACTTAAATTTGTACTGTTTATAATCCACCTAGGTCTGGTATAACAGGGTTAAGAGATTTCTTGTCATTTATTGGATCAACAAAGTCAAACAGTGATATATTGATAACGGGAGATTTTAACATAAGTTGGAATCCAGAACATGAGTCAGAAATAGTCTCTTGTCTCTAGTGCTGGTCTCATTCAACAAATTAATACCTATACTCATATGGACATGGTCAGAAATAAACATGCACTTTAAGATTGGATACTTACTAATAATTTCACTAATGTACAAAGTAAGGGTACTTTTCTGATACAGTGAGCAATCATTTGGCTATTTACTATGTCTGGAAAAACAAAAGGCTAAAATCACCAGCAAAATTTTAGCATTTAGGAAACTTACCACAGAAATTACTGATAGGTTGTTGAGAAATTGTGCCTCGATTGATTGGACATTTTTGGATGCTATACCCGAGGCTGATGCAGCTGTTGATTATTTTACAAATTCCTTATTAGAAATACAGAACAAATATTTTCCGAAGGCAAGTAGAAGAGTCAGAAGAACAATGAATAAATGGATAACTCCACAACTTTTATGCCTAATGAAACACAGAGATAGCATATGGACACACCTTAAACTGTCAAATAGTATAACAGACCTAAACACCTATTGTAAATTAAGAAATTAATGTAAAAGTAAAATCAGACAAAGTAAATCAGACTACTGTAAAAACAAGCAAAATGAAAACTTGGGAAATCCCAGATAATTCTGGACTTCCATAAAAACCCTTACAAACCCTTCAATCAAACAATCGATTGGAACATTGCAAAATAATAGTAAAATACTTTCAAATAAATCAGAAAATTAATTGTTTCTTGATGAGTTTACAAACTTGAATAACTATACAGAGGATTTGTACCCAGTTGAAAACAAAGATCAATCTAAACTCAAATCTGAAAATAAACAAAAATCTCTTGTTTTATTTTCACCATATTAGGCCTAAACAGGTGTTAAAATTATTAAATCTAATGTCAGCTAATGAGAGTTCAGGTGGGGATGGTTTGGAGCCTCAGTTTCTAAAATTAATTGCGGTACACGTTTACTATCCATTGACTAAAATATTTAATTTTTCCCTGATTACAGGTCAGTTTCTCGGCTTATGGAAAATACTATAAATAAAACCAATTTTTAAAAATGGATCACAAAAACATATGGATAACTATCACCCAATTTCTATATTGCCACTATTGGGTAATTTGTTAGAGAAGATTACAAATAACCAGTTGAATGAGTATCTCCATCAGGTGGGCTACGGTCTCCCAAGCAGTATGGATTTCGAAAGTACCATGGTACTGGTACAACCTTGGCCAGGTTTACGGATCACAGGCCAGATATTCAAAACTTAGCCCTGGGACAAAATTAGCACTGCACAATGTGCTAAATTAGCCCAGAACCATTTGTATGCTATATTCAAAGGAATAGCCCCAGGGCTAAATCAGCTGAATATAGTGTGCAAATGAAACTGTGCAAACATGGCTGGGAGTGAAGTGCAATAATAGCCCAGCAAATAAGACAGCTCTAAATACAGCGTCTGGGAAGTGCAAACCACAACAGCAGCCCAGTGCACACAGATGCTGAAGAAGGTAAAGGTGGACTATGTGGCCAGTGTGTGTGCTAGCAAAGAAGTGGATGCACTAAAGCTGCAAACAACAGTGCAGGCCAAATACTGCAGAACTGTGTTATAGTGTATGGTGGAATGCGGCTGTGTATAGAAAGCCATTCTGCTGCATTAGTGACGTCCTCACTTATGTAGTACGACTTTTCATTCTGCATTAGTTAGGACATCATAATACAAGGGACTCCAGCAGCATTTGTGAGTCATCCCTTAAGCTGCTGTGTGAGAGTTGTGTGTGCATGTGCTGGGCAGCGACAGTTAATCAAGGGCAGTCAGCAGAGCTGATCTAAAATGGAGAAAGTAATTTTTTATTTTTATTTTACAGTCACCATACACTACATAGAACAGTATATGATAACCATACACTACTCGGCTATTCTTCCACCTCATGGATACAATGCCAACTTAGGGACCTCTCAAGCTTCACTCTCGAGGTCATCAGTCATCATTGTATCCACTCGGTAGAAGAATAGCCTTGTAGTGTATGGTTATCCATATGCTATCCTATGTATGGTTCAGAGAGATTTGTGTGGAGCAAATACATTTTCGCGGTGTTTGCTCAGGGCTAACACCTTTACCTGGCATTAGGACATTTGTCCAGGGCAAAAATTTGCTATACTCAAAAGTGACATGCAAATGAGCCTACTTAGGTAGTCCATGGGCAAACATCTATAATAGCATCTCATTATGACTTGATTTGCATATAGATTGCCCAGTGCTATTGCATGGTCCCACAGCTCCACCTGTAGGTCAGTCTGAAAGTACAAGGGCAGGCTGGGTCTACTCACAGCTCTACCTGTAGGTCAGAATGGAAGACCATGGTGGTAACTGCAGTCTACATTTGTACACAGCTGCATAGACTGTTGTGCCCCATGGGACTACACAGCACAAACAAAGATGGTGGTACTGCGTGCAATAGTCAAACTGTAGTTCCTGCTACAGTGCATAGCAGAATCTACAGTAACAAGGTGGCTGGTAGTGTGAGGGACACAGCAATGCCTATGGTGTGTAGTGCAGCAATGACTGCTGCACTCCACACAGAGACAGGCCCATTTGACAGGTGTTTTGTGACAGTGGACATTACTGCCATGCTGTCATGTGACTCACAAATGCTGCACCACTGGCATGGGATACTCACAGCGACATACACATGGCTGGTTGTGCGTGCTGTGGTGTCTGTACAGATGTGCAGTATGTGACTTGTGGGGCACATACCATCAGACAGGCACACTGGTGTTGGGGTGTTCCCTTCACTGGACCATTTACACTGCATGGATGGTCGCAGCCTTGTGGCAGCACCCAGTAGGTAGTGCAGCCTGGCCACCTGTACACCCTCCTCTCAACACCCTCCACAGCCCCAGTGCTGCATGTGTGTGCTGGATTATGTTGGTGTAGCCCAATGGAATAACTGCAGGTGTGTGCTTTATAGACACACCACCATGGTGTCCACTGGGCAATGGGGCATCCAATAATGCCTGGCATGGTTGGGACTGGTACTAGATGTTGACAACATAGGATGTGCTGTCTGTGTGCAGCATGTTTCTTCCATGTCTGGTTTCTATCTATGTTTAATATTTACTGGTTAGGGTCAATAAACTACCACTGGCAGACCCTTGCAAACTCCATAATTCACACTTGTGAATTACAGAGTTCCATAAGCCGCAGTTCAATGTTGTGCAAAGTCATGCAAATCTGCACAGAGTCGCGCAAAGCTGTGCAAAGTTGCACAAACTCACTGCTGTGTGGCACTAACCACCAGTAAATATAAAAAGTAAAACATGGGGAAGTCTGGGACCTCGAATTTTATGCACACCCTCAGAGTGTGATGCCCAGAGATACAACTCTTGGGCTTCACCCTCGGGGTTTGTGGAGCATCACACATCGAGGGTGTGCATAAAAATCAGAGTTAACCACACTTTCCCATGCATTAGTCTATATTTTATCATCTTGTTGTCCAGGTAGACTCACTGGGCCAAGGCACATTGTCAGTAACCACCCAGAGCCACCACATATGTGGCTGAGATGATACAGAGTACACTAAATACATACCATTAATAACAACACACAATTCACAATGTGCAACATAGTATCACATTGCAAACAATTTCTGCTGCAGGTGCTGTTTCATCTCAGTTCTATCATTGACAGGATGGTTGGCTTCTAAGCAATATTACTGCAGTGTATTCTTCAGTTTGGCTGCCTGTGCATGTGGAGTGGCCCAGGGTGTCAGACCACACACACACACACACACACACACACACACTGCCTCCTCATTGGCTGCATACAGCCTTGTTGCGTGTTGCTGCTGTATCCATGCCCCCATTCTTGGTTTGCCCAGAGTTAAGATTAATTTTTCCTGAGTGGTAATTTGCACTGTGCAAAGCATCATGCAAAGTCATGCAAACACACTTTGAGTGGTGCTAATGTACTGAATATAGCATAGCTCATGTATTCATGTACACGCCCCCCCTCTTTGCACATTGCATACATTATACTTTTGCCCAGCGCTAATGCAGTTTGCCCTCACTATTTGGCCTTTTGAATATAGTGGACCTGCACAAACCCAGCACAAACCTGGCACAAATGGTTTGCACCCAGTGCAAAGTTTTGACTATCTGGCCACACATCAGTAAAGCTATAGATGGAGTAACGCTTACTGGTGCTGTGTTCATAGATCTGTCCAAGGCCTTTGATTTGGTGAACCATCACCTGCTGCTCGGGAGGCTGAGGAACACTGGACTGGCTGATTCACCATGTAACTAGTTTAGCAGTTATTGGCCCGGACATCCACTAAGGGTGAACTATGAAAGTGCATTATCTAGTACAAAAACAATGGAACAAAGAGTGCCCCAGACATCAATCCTGGGGCCCCTGTTGTTCTCTTTGTTCATTGACATCTTATCTTCATTATTGACTCACACTAAAACCATATTGTATGCTGATGATATAATACTTTACTCTAGTTCTTCATTGGTTGATGTATTGGACCAGTCATTGAATATTGATTTTTTTCTGTTGAGTTATTGGCTTAAAAATCATTTGCTATTGATTATTTAAAAAAAAAGGAATGTTATTCGGTTCTAAACCAAGACTTTCAAAATGTTCCACACTTATTATATCAGACACAGCTGGTGCTCAGCTTGAAAAGGTCAATTTAAGTACCTTGGGTTATTATTATATCCAAATGTAACATTTTCAATACATATAAAATCAATCTGCAGACAAACCAAATAGAAATTGGGTGCCTTATTCGAGCTTCAAAACTGTCTCACACCAAAGCATAGACTTTCCGTTGCTAATAGTGTATTGTTATCTATGTTAAATTACAATTTCTTCATTTTTTCTGGCCTTGCCAGTGCTGAATTGTCTCTGTTGAATGCCATATTTCACAGGATATGTAGATTCGCACTAAAATTGCCTTTCAAAACACATCACTGTATTCTTTATGAACATTCAGGTTGGCTACCAACCAAACATAATAGCCTATACAACTTAAATTCTATTGTTGACAACACCTTAAGGCAGAAATTTGATTCCCCCTTTTTGCGTTGTTCAAATTTAGAAAGGAAGACAGACTATTAAGGTCTAATGGTACTAGTAAATTAGCTATACCAAGCACCTCTGTGAACATGGGTGAACGTGCGTTTATGGTCTGTGCAACTGAGAATTGAAATAAACTACCAGGGTTTTTACATGATTCTCACAGTCATGAAATTTTTAAACAGCAATTAAAGAAATGTTGTTATAGTCAATTGCAATGCAACTGTTTTATGTAAATTTTACAGTTTTATTATTAAGTTTTGTACCTGAACTATGTAAGCTTGTCCATTTGTAAACATCTTGGCTGTCTGTATTGCGGCCCCGGGTCATGCATGAAAAAGGACCTTGACTCATTGTACTTACCTAATGAACAAAAGGTAAAATAAATAAATAAATCTGTTTACTGACTGTAGAGAGATCCTCTTGAAAATGATTCTTTGTCCTCATTTTTGACTATGGTCACATCATTTTCAGTGCTGTCCCCATGTCCACATTAGCCATTTTGAACCCCCTCTTTCACTTCTTCTGTTTATTTTCCCTTGACAAACCCCTGGACACTCACCCCTGTTCTTTGTACACCTCTGTTTTCTGTGTTCTTCTCTTGACGTCAAATGCATTACCCACTGTGCCTCTTTTATCTACATATTTAGGTTTGGCTCCCTCCCCTCCTATCATGCTTCTCTCTTCTCTTCTTTCCTTTTACCTTCTACTCCCTTCACAATGCTTCTCTTGCTCTTTCCATCCCACTGCTGGTCAAGCTGCCTTCTCTTTCTGCTTCTCTTAATTCTGAGGCTCTTACCCCCAGTCATCCACTCTGGTCTTTCCCTTCACACTCTGAAATCTCTCCTCTGAGATTTCTTTACCTACTCCTGCAGTTGCTTCTTATACTGGGTTGGACTTCTGTCTGCTGCCCTCACCCTACACTAACACTAGTACACCCCCTCTCCCCCAGCTTTCAATCACTACCCCTACTCTCATATTATTGCATAATTGCTCACTGCTTATTCATCTTATTGCTCTTTTTTCTGCAGTTTATTGTATTGCACAGTACCTGCTCAGACGCAATGCCTGTAATAACTTATTTTTTGTATTTATTTCCATACTATATTTCATTTATTTGTTTGTTTGTTTATTTATTTATTGATTGATTGATTCATTTAATTATTTATTTAGTTATTTTTTTTATGTTGGTAACAAGGTAAGCCCACTGAGACCAGAAGTCCCTTTTTCAGAGGCAACCTGGGATTAATTACAGATATAGAGAAACACATATTACAACAGTATTTACAAGATGAGCCAGGACATATCAAACACATGTTATTTAGAGAGTAATAACTAGAACATTACAGGGGAGGGTTTGTGCACACAGTAATCCAAATGTATGAGGTGCATTATCTTGAACAATAAATGTATTTACAGGGAGAATAGGTATCCTATTATATTCTGGACACTTAGTCAGAAATAAGTACTGTAAGTCAATGACTAGGTTACTATAGGATTTGTGATTCAATGTCATGGGCAGAAATACTTGGGATTAACTAAGTAAGGGACAATCAGTGGTAAAAGGAGCTCAGGCAACTCTCATGCAGGTAAGTCTTAAACCCTTTTTTTGAAGCAGGAGAGAGTGTTGGAGTGCTGTAGGACCTCAGGGATAGCATTCCAGAGAAAGATGGAGCTGGGAAGATGAATGAAGTCTTCCCCACTGAAGTACGAATCCTGGGCACCTCAATAAGTTTTCTGTTAGAGGTACGAAGTAGCCTTCTAAAGGGTTTTGGGGGTTATAAGGCCAGCCAGAATAGGTGGGGTTTGTGCAGAGCTTATCTTAAACACCATACATAGTAGGGGGTACTAGAGTGTACCATCAAATGTGGGCCAGCTTAACTAGCTAAGCACATCAAAATGGTGTTTCATGGGGGGACATCAATGCAAAGGGACCAGTTTTGTGGTATAAGACCCTGAGCCAATTTGACTCAGATATGCTAAGAGACTGCTAGACAGAGGTTCTATATAAAAGTTTTGGGAGTAGGAAACTATTTGTTATTGCTTGCCTGGAGTCCATGGTAAGATAGCCACTAAGTCTACATAGAAGACCAGGCTTGTGGTGGATGGATTGGGTAACATGTTCCACCTGTGCTTTGAGAGTAAGATCCTGATCTATATGGAACCCAAGATACTTAATCACATCCACCACCTCAGTCTTAGTTCCCAAAGTGGATGAAAGAGAAAGCAGTGACTGTCTATCATGTTCAATATGTTTGGGTCTCAATAGGACTGCCTTAGTTTTTTTAAATTCAGAACCAACCTGTTCAAGGTGATCCATTTTTCAAGAGACTCAAACTCACTTGACAGTTGGGCATTGACAGTCTTAACATCAGGGAAGCTACTATAAGGAACCTTTTTTTCAACATTGTACTTGCATTTGCACTGTTCTCTTATCTTCTGTTACTGTTCCCCATATGACACATCTGAAAATGAGCTGATACCAGCTCAGTATGAGTTCCCTGGTAAAACTTTTGAAATCAATCAATCAATTAATGATCACTATTATCAGGGCCACACAGATAATGATCCGACTGACTGCTGGCAATCCTGCCTTCCTCCAGACACATCCTCAGGGCCACACAGATAATAATTCCACTCACTGCTGGCAATCTTGACTACCTCCTGACACATTCCCCCTAGCACTTTTGCTTTCTTCTCTCCTCCCTCACCCCCTCACTACCTGGGATAAATTGTTACTTTTTTGTTTTCAAAGAGTCCATCCCTCGTTGCAGATTATGGTGGTCCACAGGGGTGACTATGGCCCCAAACAAAAAAAACAGCTAGTTTCTGATGGGTGCCAACCTTTCATTTCCTGAGGGTGGGTGGGCTGGGACTCCTGGACCAAACCTAAGTGATTCATTTACTCTGCTCCTTGAGGCTGTCTGTACTCCAACCTGCTGGCTTTTGTCTGAGTGCCACATAATTATTTTAAATAATTGTTCACTCATTGTGGGTATGCATGCCTGATTGCAGATCCTTTTTGGCACCTCTGGCAACAAAAATTGATGTGCCCCTACTGACACTCAAGGAAGAAATCACACCTCCTGCTTGCTACACAGAACCTAGTGCCAAATATATTTGGGACCAGGAGCAGAAAAAGTTCAGTGAGGCTAGTTGCTGTGAGGAGGAAAGGTGGTGGCTGCTGGGGAGGAGGCAGTGCTTCTGGGCAGGAAACATTAAAAAAATCAAACCCCATTTGGGGAGGGGGAACTACATTGGTGAAAATATATACTTCTTCTATTAGTAAAACCTGTTGAAGGTTATAGCAAAGGTAAGAAAATTTATATTTGCCTTTTTAGCGCCCAAAAGTTGGAAGGATCTACCATTTAACTTGAAATCATTGTTGAATCTAAACAAACATAAAAATCTGCAAGTAATGGAGTTTGAAGTTGTTAACTTTACTAATAAGGAAGTTAAGCCTCTTCCTTGGCTATACATTTAATCCATAGTTCAGTCCAAATGAAACTGATTTCATTCAATGACCTTTTTAATGCTGCTTGGCATAAGACAGCAGACATCTCATTTGCATGCAGGAGTAGGTCTATTGAGAATAAACTGACAAATCCCCCAGTGAATTTTGGACTACATTTGAGTGTTCCTCTACCACTGATTGCTGGCCAAGGATATTTCCATAGAGATTGTAGGTAAGAAAGGCTTATTTGCAATCTTATGGGTGGGCTGGTGCAACTGGAACATCTTTCAGGTGAGTTCCACATTCCCTCACTGAAATGATCCCACCTGCCTTTTGACACTACACCGGGGCCAAACAGAAAACAACTCAATGGGAGAGTGTGCAAGGGGAGAGAGGATCCACAGCAGCAACTAGGAATCCCCCCAGCACTTTTAAAACCCCAGATCACACAGAAGCAAGGACTACACCATAGAAGGAAAAATGAAGCAGAGATTGGGAGCTCCTTGAAGGACTAGGAGCATCCCCCCAATTAAGAGTGAGGCCGTGCTCCCAGTCCTCACATGGGGATCATTCAGGTCATGCCCCTGTATGCTTCTTTGTTTCTCAGGGCTTTTTAAACCACAGATCATTGTAGATGCAGGACTTAACGGGGAAGTGAGCAGGGGGTGAGAGGATCCACAGTAACAGCTAGGAATCCCCCCCCCAGTGTTTTTAAAATCCCAGATCACACAGAAGAAAGGACTGCACCAGAGAAGGAAACATAGAGCACAGTTTGGGAGCTCCTTGAAGGGCTAGAAGCACCCACCAATCAAGAGCGAGGCCATGTCACCAGCCCTCAAACAGTGACCAATTGGGTAACACCCTGGAACATGCTCTTCTTGTTCTTCTTTTTCTGTTTAGCTGCACATTCACCAAGTGGCCCCCACACTAAGGACCAATGCACTAAGGATGTCAGAGTCTGCCTACCAGAGTCAAATAAATAAAGCAGCCAACAGCCAGGCACTCTGCACCTCCGAAGGGAGGCAGAGAAGCAGTAGAGGAGCAAACTAGGTGACTGGAAAAAGGAGGAGAAGGCAGGAAGGTATGTTTCCTGTTAATCTCTTGTTGTGGTATATATACCACATGGGAGTAAAGAGTGTTAGGGTCATGCCAGAAATAAGCTATAGGTGAAACACCCTACCTATGGTAGGGTAAATAAGAATTTACAGTAAGCTAAAGGTTTGGGAGTAGGTGTAACACCCAATCTGATGTAGGGATAGATAAGTGTTTGAAGTCAGCAAAGGTATGGGAATAGGTATCTATATAGGGTAGGGGTAGAAAAGGGCTTAGAATAAGCAAATGTTGGGAAAAGTAGAAGCATCCTGTTTAGGGTAGGGGGAAGGGTATAAAGTAAGCAAAACAAAAACAAACAGGACATATAATAGATATGCAGGGAGTGGTGCAGTGCAGTGACTGTGGGGTGGCAGTTTTCAGGGAGACAATCTGGAAGCTGTGGTGCTGTCCCATCTGCATACACCTCTCTGGGCTGAGGGGAGAAAGTGCTCATCTCCAGGCTGAGTTTGCTAGGATTTGGGGGCCTCTTCCCCCACCCAGGGACCACCAAGTCTGTCACTGATGCCTCAAAGGGTGCCATGTAGAAAGAGTGACTGGACTACGGTGGGCTTGGAAAGGGTGAGTGTGGTGGGTCAGAGGCACATCCCCCCTACCATACAACTACAAAATTCCTATGCCATCCTGGTCAAGAAGGACTGTCCCATAAAGGCACCCATAGTTGTGGCCAGGGAGGATGGGGGGATCTCAGTGGTGGAGTCCCCAGGAAGAGTGGTAGGCAACCCCAGAGGAGTTGGTAGAAACTCCTGGTGGGAGATTCCATTGTAAGAGGGATAGATTTGGGGGCAGGAAGAGAGGGCAAGAGGGAGGTTAGGTGCCTACCCAGCACCATGGCTCGGAGGGATGGAAATTGTATTCTGAGGATTTCAGAAGTGGCAGGATTGGAGGGTATGCTGGATGTCATTGTCCACTAAGGAACTACTGACCTGGCTAGGGACAAGGTTAGGATAGTGCAGGAGGAGTTCAGAGAGCTGTGGAGGGTTCTTAGGCAGGTAGCACGCTCAGTGACCTTTTCTGAGATGTTGCCTGTCTATGACAGGGGGAAGGCCAGGGTACTCCACACCAGGAGCTTCAGCTCTTGTTTGAAGGAGAGATGCAGAGAGGAGGGGTTTGGCTTTATTGGGGACTGGGATCCCACCTGGAGGGATGTAGGCCTTTACAGGGGAGATGGCCTGCATCCATCCGGGAGGGGAACCCAGGTCCTCAGTGAACACTTTAAATGCTACATTGGCAAGCACTTAAACTAGCTGAGGGTGGTGGTGGAAGAGAGAAGGGATAATTAAACTGCCCCCACACAGGTTGTTGTAACCAGTACAGAGAACTCTAATGGAGGAAAATCCCCAAAGGTACCCAAAACCAGGGAAAGCAGAATGGTAGAATAAAAGAGGGATAGGAGTATATGTACAGGGGGTAAGGAGAGTAGGCAAGAGGGAAAATGTGGGGCTGGCAGAAAGAGTGGTAGCAGAATTTGGAAGGCCATGAGTGCCAATGTTCATAGTTTGATAAATAAATTTCCAGACCTAGTAGCTATAATGGTAGAGGCTGACCTGGACATTGTCACTATTGCCAAGTCATGGTGCAATGAGAACCATGACTGGGATATAGCCATTACAGGCTATGCTCTGTTCAGGAAGGACAGGATGGATAAGAATTGGGGAGAAGGAATGTCTCTTTACATGAGGGAGTGTATAAAAGCAGGTGAAGTACAAGGAATACAGGGAGGGGCAGAGGCACTGTGGGTCACCCTAGAGGCAGGAAATGGAGCCACTGTTTGCACTGGTGTGATCTCCAGGACCTCTACAAAGGAGGAGGAGATGGACAGGGTTCTAGTAGAAGCAATTCATAAAATGGTGGCTAAGGGAGAGGTGCTGCTGGTGGGAGACTTCAATCTGCTGGATGTTGATTGGAGCATCCCAGCTGCAGCTTCAGCTAGGACCAGGGACTTCCTGGACTCCCTGCAGGGGGAATTCTTCAGGCAATTAGTAAAAGACACCACTTTTTAGGGAGCAATATTGGACCTAGTACTCACTAACAGAGACAGTATTGCAGATGCCACAGTGGGTGACCAACTGAGGACCAGTGATCAGCAAACAGCGTGGTTCAGTATAAGAACAGTGGCAGAGTTGAATCACATGAAGGTGAGTGTCCAGGATTTCAGGAGTGCTGACTATACAAAGTTGGGTTAATGCCTCAGGGATGCCCTGGTGGGGGAAGGACTTGGGTGGTGTAGTGGAACAGTGGGCAATACTTCTAACACATCTGTATTCTGTTGACCCCAGATTTTGGCCCCATACAGTATTTGACTTTTTATTTTAGCATTTATTGCCCTCATGCAATCTATTAAAAAGTGAGCTCCAAACCTATAAGAAAATCTTTCCACTGTTGGTGTGAATCTCTTGGTCTTTTGTACCAAGTGTTGTATATGATTATTCCATTTCAAATTGTTTGTGAATGTTATCCCTAAATAGCAAAAATTAACACACTCTATTTTGTGATTATTGCATGGTAAACTGCAATCACTCCCCATATCTTTCAGAGATTTGTAACATATTAAGTATTTTGTCTTCTCATAATTTATCTCCAAGGATGCCTCAACACATCCTCTTTAATGTCTTTATTAACAACACTGCAGAGGGGGTTAGAAGAAAAGGTATGCCTTTTTGCAAATGACACAAAGACCTGCAACAGGGCCTACACTCCGGGGAGGGGGTATGAAAAGAATGAGGAGGGATCTAAGTAAACTTGAGGAGTGGTCAAGAGTGTGGCAACTAAGAGGCAATGTGAAGAAGTACAAAATCATGCACTTAGGGCACAGAAACCAAGGGGCAGAGTACATGATGGGAGGAGAGGTGCTGATGACCAACAAACAGGAAAGGGACCTGGCGGTAATCATATCTGATGACCTAAAAGTGGCTATGAAGTGTAACAAGGCAGTGGGGAGAGCCAGTTAGATGCTGGGGTGCATAGGGAGGGGTATCACCAGCAGAAAGTAGGGGATGGTGATACCACTGTACAAATCATTGGTGAGCCCTCACCTGGTGTACTGTGTCCAGTTCATGAGGCCATATCTCTTGCAGGACATAGACAGTAGAGGCGGTACAGAGGATGGTAACTATAATGGTGCAAGGACTGCACCAAAAGCTCTATGACAAGAGACCTAGGAACCTAAATATGTACACCCTAGAGGAGAGGAGGGAGGGGGGATATGATACAGACTTTCAAATACCTCAAGAGTATAAATAAGGTAGCAGAGGGAAACATTTTTCAGAAAAAAAGATGCTCAAGAACACAGGCTCATGATATGAACCTGGGGGAAATGTGAGAAAGTACTTCCTCACAGAAAGGGTGATGGATACATGGAGGGCGCAAAAACAGTAATGGAACTCAAAAATGCATGGGACAAACATAAAGGAACCATAGGGGGTTAGGTAAGGGGAGAGTTAAGCTGGAGATCAAGTAGGGTCTGTGGTATTACAGTAGGTAGGGAAAATGGGCAGACTTGTGGGTCTAGTGGTCCTTAGCTGCCTACAATTTCTGTTTCTGTGCAACCCTAGGCACTGCTGGCAATCCAGTCTGCTTCCCAATTCATCCCCCAGGCCACACAGAAAATGATTCCACTTGCTTTTGGCAATCCCACCTTCTTCCTGACACTTCTCCTAGGCTACACAGAAAATGATTTCACCCACTGCTGATAATCCCACCTACCCCCCATCACATATGCCAAGCCAACTGGAAACTAATTGGACCTTTTCAAGTAACTGTGGTTGGAAGAATGCCCTGAATGTTGGAAAGCAGACTTAAGAAGTTGCAGATGTAAGGTAAGAGATTCCAACTTGAGGCAGTGGAGCAGGCATATATTGCTCAATGATACTTGGTGATTTCTCAGTTTATCCCATTAAAGAATTTCACAGATGTGTTTTTGCCTGATGTTTGTATGGCCTTTAATATGACTTACAGAAACTGGAGTGGAAAGTTCTTTGTGGAGGTGCACAAGGCAGGAACCAGATCTGCATGGGACAGGGACTGGAACTGTGTGGAACTGTGTGGGATAAAGACTGAAGGTTTGTTGAACAGGGACTGGAGATGCATGGTTACAGGGTCTGGAGGTGCATGGGAGAGGGACCAGAGATTTGTGGGACAGAGACCTCAGTTGCATGGGATGGGGTGAGAGCTGCATCAACAGGGACTGATGATGCATGGGACAGGGGCAGGAGTTTCATGGGACAGAGACCAGATTTGCTTGAGACAGGAATCAGAGCTGTATGGGATAGGCACAACTGGAACCAGAGCTGCATGGGACATGGAAAGGGTTCACCCGTCTGCCTGCTTTACCACTAGAGCCTTACTGCCTGTGAGAGACCTGCCCCTTTACTTCTTCCCCTTTTCACCCACCTTCACCATTCCTTGTCCTGCTTGTGCAGTATACTTGACTGCTATCCTGTGGTCCTTTTCAAAATTGATGTGCTTTATTTTGGCTGTCAGTGTTACTTTCTCAAATGACAGATGTGTACATGACCACTGACTGTTTGGCCCTTTCAAGTGGCAAATGTGTGTGTAGTTCTGCTGTCTTGTGGCTCTTTCACATGGCTAATGTGTGAATGCCTGCTTACTCTGTGGCCCTATCACATAGTAGCTGGTTGTGTAGCCCTTTCACAAGGCAGATGTGTGTGTGTTTGTACTGTCTCTGTGGCCCATTCTCAAAACAATGTTAAATCAGGATTGGGTTTCCTATAGACAGGCTTGAAATTTATATACTACTAAAATTAAGGCTACTAAACAACAGTTTATTCGCTCTAAATTGGAGGCCAATCATAAAAAGAATCTGAGGAGGTTCTGGGAAATTATTTTGAATTTAATGGGGAAAAATAAACAGACTTGTGTAAACAAAATAGAGAAGGATGGTATTGTACAGCCTTTGGGAAAAGGAATGGTCGATGCTTTTAATGACTATTTTTCTAAGGTGGCCTTACCAAGCTCCTTAGATGGGGTTTATTGGGACCAAAATGAGACCTTGATGTCAAATACCATATATATCAGCATAGATGACAGAGATATAGGTAGTTTTGATTTTGCCCATATTTCCCTGGAAGAGATAAGTTCTGAACTTTTGAAGCTGGATACCTCCAAAGCGAAAGGATCAGACGAGATCCCATCTAGATTGCTGAAATATGCAGCACCTTGCGTGGCATATCCCTTGGCCTTTATTTTTTATTTATCTGTTGAAAGTGGGGAATTTCCTGATGGATGGAAGATTGCAAAGGTTAGACCTATATTTAAATCTGGAAATAAGAGCGAGCTGGGCAATTACCGGCCCATCTCGCTCTTGTCTCAAATTTCTAAAATATTTGAAAAGATTGTATCTTGCCAGCTGAAAAGTTTTCTTGAGGATAATAATAAATTGACATCTTTTCTATTGGGCTTTAGGGCACATCACAGTACACAAACAGCTTTGACAAGGGTTATAAGCGATCTCCAGCTGAGTCTGGACAGGAGGTTAATGGTAGGAGCCTTGTTTATAGACCTCTCAAAGGCATTTGACACCCTTAACCATCGGGTACTTCTGTCCAGACTCAGCGAGATTGGCTTGTCCCCTTGATCAGTTAAGTGGTTTTCTTCCTATTTGACAGGTCGTAGCCAATTTGTAGAAGTGGGTTCTTATAAATCTAACGTATTGGAGGTGAAAAACGGTGTACCGCAGGGTTCGATTTTGTGGCCTTTGTTATTCAATGTCTATGTGAATGACCTTAAAATTGCATCAACGGTCACCCGGTGTCATATGTACGCAGATGACACTATATTGTATGTTGAGGGAGATACCTTAGAGTTGATTAATATGAGGCTGCAATTGGCTTTTGATGAAGTACAGGATTTTTTTAAGATGAACCATCTTATCTTAAATGCTAACAAAACACAGTCACTTTTGTTTAAAAATAATAATAATAATAAAAAAGATCTACATTTGGAAATCAATACTGTGGATGGCATTGCCATTAAGCAGGTGGATTCATATAAATACCTCGGTGTTTGGTTAGACCCATGTCTAGGGTGGGATATTTATATAGACTCCCTTATAAAAAATACTAATAGGAAGTTGGACGCCTTATATAAATATAAAAAGTTCATGACTAGAGAGGTCCGATTGAGTGTGGTTAACTCTCTTTTACTCCCAGTGATTGATTATGGTGATTTGCTTTATGGAGGGGCTATTGAAAAGCATATAGGTAGAGTGGATTCAGTTTTCTGTAGGTTAGCTCGTTTTGTTTTGGATGCCCCCCACAGAACCCATAGGTGTATACTTTTTAGGGAATTAAATTGGCTTAGACCTGTAGTGAGAAGAGACTTACATTTGCTACAATTTATGATTAAGGTCTGGTATAGGGAAGTACCTAATTATATTATTGACCTCTTTGAGGTTAGGAAAATAAAGAAAAGATTGAGGGCCTCTGCTGGAATCCAATTTGTCCCAATTAAATGTAATTTGAATATTGGAAGATCATCTGTACCTGCTAGAGGAATTAGCTTATGGAATAAATCTCCCTCAGTCTTGAGAAGTAGTAGAACCAGGTATAATAAAAGTGAACTAAGGAAATGGTGTACATCTGTATTAAATAATACCACAACATGTAATAATTGTTAGCAACTTTAAAAGTATGTGTTGTAAATGTGATCGACTGTTCTTATTTTTAATTTTTCTTTTTCTTTTTCTTTCTTTTTCCCCCCTTTTTCTGTCCTTTCTTTTTATTTATTATTGTATTGTTAATTTGTCCAAATCATATGTGTTGTATTAGTGATTGGTGTTATGTTATTTGATGTGGAACCGTTTAATGTAATATGGAACTTCATTGAAAATGAGCTTCGCTCAATTGAATGTATCCAATTATTTGTATACGAATAAAAAATGATTTACTACTTACTACTACTACTGATTTACTACATGGCAGCTGTGTGTATGCCTGCTTGTTGTGTTGCTACTAAACATGGAGATGCATTTTTGACCTCAGTCTATGTGACCCTTCCTCATGCATGATAGCTATTTACCTTCTCTCTGTGCTTCCCAAAAAGTCACTTTGCTCCAGGCCACTGGGAATCACAGAGGAGTCACATCATTTTCCATATGGGGACTTAGGCTTTGAAATGGACATAGGGCATTCTAGTGGCAGCCAGGACTGGAAAGATGACTTTTTATGGCAGTGTTTCCTATCCTAGGGTGAGCCTGGAATACAGCCTGACACAGTCATGGTCCCTCACTGAGGGCCTGGGAGCTAGCTTCCTTCAAAGAGCAAAAAGAAGCAGAAGTATTTGTTACCCCATAAGACATTTCTCATATCATTTTTTTTTTGTCAGCAATAAGGTGTTTTGCACCTACTCAGAGTCATATCTGGTATATTTTCTGTTGCCTCTGAACATGTATTACTAATTGTGTATGCACTGACTCATGAAAAATGGCTGTGACTAGAAATGTTTAAAAATCCTTCTGCTGTGGTTAATTTTTATTAATTAATTAATTTATTTATTTACAAGTTTAACCATGAAGGCATACTGAGCAGAGTTACTCGATTCCAGATGTGACCTGGGGGTCAAGACCCAAGACAATGATACATACATTTGGTACAGAATTAACAACGCAATAGAGGTTCATCCGCCATACGGATAATCAGCAAATAGTTACAAACAGGTAGAAGATTGATACAGGAATAATTTCAATGGTTACACATTTTAGAAGGTGCACACTAAATGTGTACTGTGGATTTACTAGGATGGTGCTAACATATGTTTCTGATAGAGTGCAAAGCAGCAAACAAAGATGTTCATTTTTTTTATTATGGGCACAGGTCAGAACTGGCAGAGAACACCAGGACAAAGGAGCTGCTGTTGTGACTGGACTTCTCTACTGGGACTAAAGAAGTAGAACTCTACTACTTGGACCTTCAATTTAGGGTAAAAAAAATAAAAATAAAGTTAGTGTGTTTGTCTGAGTTGGCTGGGTAAATTGTTATCTGTGCAGTTATCTAGGTGTTAGTCTCAGGTGGCTGAAGGGGATTGTTATCTGTGCAAATTAACTAAGTGTAGAAAATTCTATTAAGTAGGGGCAGTGGCTTAGCTAGAAGGAAGCCAGGTTAAAGCCATATTTAAACACTGCCCTAGATAGCTTCTGCTAGAGAACTGCAGAGAATACCAGGATGAAAGAGCTACTGTTGTGACTGGACTTCTCTACTGGGACTAAAGAAGTAGAAATCTACTACTGGGACCTTCAATTTAGGGTAAAAAAAAATGTCATTGTGTGTGTCTGAGTTGACTGAAGTGAATTGTTATCTGTGTAGTTATCTAGATGTTAGTCTCAGGTGGTGGAAGGGGATTGTTATCTGTGCAATTTAACTAAGTGTAGAAAGATCTTTTAAATAGAGGGACTGGCTTAGCTAGAAGGAAGCCAGGTAAAAGTGAGATTTAAACACTGCCCTAGATAACTTCTGCCAGAGAACTGAAGACAACACCAAGATGAAGGAGCTGCTGTTGTGACTGGACTACTCTACTGGGAATAAAGAAGCAGAACTCTTCTACTGGTACCTTCAATTTAGGGTAAAAAAAAATAAAGTTTGCGTGTTTGTCTGATTTGGGTGAAGTGAATTGTTATCTGTGCAGTTATCTAGATGTTAGTCTCAGGTGGATGAAGGGGATTATCTGTGCAATTTAACTAAGTGTAGAAAGATCTGTTAAGAGGGGGAGTTCCTTACAAAGAAGGAAGCCAGGTTAAAGCCAGATTTAAAGACTGCCCTAGATAGCATCTGCCAGAGAACTGGCAGAGAAGACCAGGATGAAGGAGCTGCTGTTGTGACTGGACTTCTCTACTGGGACTAAAGAAGTAGAACTGTACTGCTGGAACCTTCAATTTAGGATAAAAAAAATAATGAAGTTAGTGTGTTTGTCTGAGTTGGCTGAAGTGAATTGTTTTCTGTGCAGTTATCTAGGTATTAGTCTCAGGAGGCTGAAGGGGATTGTTTTCTGTGCAATTTAACTAAGTGTAGAAAGATTTGTTAAGTAGGGGGAGTGGCTTAGCTAGAAGGAAGCCAGGTTAAAGCCATATTTAAACACTGCCCTAGATAGCTTCTGCCAGCGATCTGGCAAAGAACACCAGGACGAAGGAGCTGCTGTTGTGACTGGACTTCTCTACTGGGATTAAAGAAATAGAACTCTTCTACTGGTACCTTCAATTTAGGGTAAAAAAAATAAAGTTAGCATGTTTGTCTGATTTGGCTGAAGTGAAATGTTATCTGTGAAGTTATCTAGGTGTTAGTCTCTGGTGGCTGAATGGGATTGTTATATGTGCAATTTAACAAAGTGAAGAAAGATCTGTTAAGTAGGGTGAGTGGCTTAGCTACAAGGAAGCCATGTTCAAGCCAGATTTAAAAACTGGCCCTAGATAGCTTCTGCCAGAGAACTTGCCGAGAACACCAGGACAAAGGAGCTGCTGTTGTGACTGGACTTCTTTACTGGGACTAAAGAAGAAGAAGAACTGTACTGTTGGGACCTTCAATTTAGGGTAAAAAAAATAATGAAGTTAGTGTGTTTGTCTGAGTTGGCTGAATTGAATAGTTATCTGTGCACTTATCTACGTGTTAGTCGCAGGTGACTGAAGGAGACTATTAACTGTGCAATTTTACTAAGTGTAGAAACATCTGTTAAGTAGGGAGAGTGACTTAGCTAGAAGGAAGCCAGGTAAAAGTGAAATTTAAACACTGCCCTAGATAACTTCTGCCAGAGAATTGGCAGAGAACACCAAGACGAAGGAGCTACTGCTGTGACTGGACTACTTTACTGGGACTAAAGAAGTTGAACTCTTCTACTGGTACCTTCAGTTTAGGGTAAAAAGTTAGCATATTTGTCTGATGTGGCTGAAGTGAATTGTTATCTGTGAAGTTATCTAGGTGTTAGTCTCAGGTGACTGAATGGGATTGTTATATGTGCAATTTAACTAAGTGAAGAAAGATCTGTTAAATAAGGGGAGTGGCTCAGCTAGAAGGAAGCCATGTTCAAGCCAGGTTTAAACACTGCCCTAGATAGCTTCTACCAGATAACTGGCAGAGAACACCAGGATGAAAGAGCTTCTGTTGTGACTGGACTTCTCTACTGGGATTAAAGAAGTAGATCTGTACTGCTGGGACCTTCAATTTAGGGTAAAAAAACAATTAAGTTAGTGTGTTTGTCTGTGTTGGCTGAAGTGAATTGTTATTTGTGCAGTTATTTAGGTGTTAATCTCAGGATACTGAAGGGGATTGTTTTCTGTGCAATTTAACCATGTGTAAAACCATCTGTTAAGTAGGGGGAGTGGCTCAGCTAGAAAGAAGCCAGGTTGAAGGCAGATTTAAACTCTGCCCTAGATAGCTTCTGCCAGAGAACTGGCAGAGAACACTAGGACAAAGGAACTGCTGTTGTGACTGGACATCTCGTCTGGGACTAAAGAAGTAGAACTCTACTACTAGGACCTTCAATTTAGGTTAAAAAAATAAAGTTAGTGTGTTTGTCTGAGTTTTCTGTAGTCAGTTATCTGTGCAGTTATCTAGGTGTTAGTCTCAGGTGGCTGAAGGGGATTGTTATATGCGCAACTTAACAAAATGTAGAAAGATCTGTTAAATAGGGGGAGTGGCTTAGCTAGAAAGAAGCCAGGTTAAAGCGAGATTAAAACACTGTGCTAGATAGCTTCTGCCAGACAACTGGAAGAGAACACCAGGATGAAGGAGCTGCTGTTGTGACTGGACTTCTCTTCTGGGACTAAAGAAGTAGAACTCTACTACTGAGACCTTCAATTTAGGGAATAAAAAATAATAAAGTTTGTGGGTGGGATATTCAGAAGGGTTGTGCATAGCACAACACAGTTGCACCATGCTCAACCCACTGATGCTCCCTGGCATGATATTCAAAGAGGGATTGAGCCTGGCACAAATCCCGATGCGCAGGAGCGCATCAGTAATGTATGCGGTGCAGCTAGGGGGGGGGCGTGCCCATACATACTCCACACATTCTGATATTCAGCCCGGGATGTGCTGAGCCCATGCATGAGCAATTCCTACCTGTGCTGCACACAGGTGAGCCAAAAAAGAAAAAGGAGCTACAGCTGGCCACCCACAGGTGAGCTGCCATATTGCATGGTGCAACACGGCAGCTGCCACCTGTTGGTGGCCACCCGAGCTCTGACGGCACCTTCATGGTGGTGCCCACCCCATGCCCGATCGCATGCATATGTAGAAAATAATAGTCCCACTTCCCTGGTGGTCCAGTGGTCCACTAGCAGCTCGATCACAGGCATTTGATATAAAAACATTCCTATATCCCTGGTGGTCCAGTGGACCACTCACAGCCCGATCGTGGACATTTGTTATAATTAATAGTCCTATATCCCTGGTGGTCCAGTGGACCGCTCGCAGCCCGATCGTGGGCATTTGATATAAAAACAGTCCTATTTCCCTGGTGGTCCAGTGGACCGCTTGCAGCCCTATTGTGGGCATTTGATATAATTAATAGTCCTATATCCCTGGTGGTCCAGTGGACCGCTCACAGCCTGATCATGGGCATTTGATATAAAAACAGTCCTATATCCCTGGTGGTCCAGTGGACTGCTCACAGCTCGATTGCGGGCATTTGATATAAAAACAGTCCTATATCCCTGGTGGTCCAGTGGACCGCTCTCAGGCCAATTGCGGGCATTTGTTATAATTAATAGTCCTATATCCCTGGTGGTCGAGTGGATCACTCGCAGCCTGATCATGGGCATTTGATATAAAAACAGTCCTATATCCCTGGTGGTCCAGTGGACCACTCGCAGCCTGATCATGGGCATTTTTTATGAATAGTGTCACACTAATCCAACCCTGGTAGTCCAGCGGTACCCCTCCCCACCTGCCCACTGAGCCCCACTGCCCTGCTTTCCCCCCGGTCAGTGGCTGGCGGCAGCTCCCCACCCACTTGCTACCCCACTGCCTGCCAACTGACTCCATATGGTAGGGCTGTATGCACATTGGTCCACAGCATGAGCCAATGGGCATGCAGCCCATACTGTACTGCACAGTCCAGATATGTGAATGAATCCATGGCCATAGATCCATTCACAAATCTGAACTGTAGCTGTAAACTGCATGTCCATTAGCCTCACCTTCTGAACCAATGACATACAGCCTACCCTATGAAGTCAGTTGGTGAGCCGGGGCAGGGCAGCTGTCACCCAGCGCTGACTGGGGGAAGGGGCGGTGGGACTTAGTGGGCGGGTGAGGGGGATACACTGTACCACCAGGGTTGGATTTGAGTGACATTATTCATAACAAATGCCCATGATCAGGCTGTGAGCAGTCCACTGGACCACCAGAGATATAGGACTATTAATTCTTCAGCAGATGCCCACGATTGGGCTGCAGGCAGTCCACTGGACCACCAGGAATATAGGACTATTAATTCTTCAACAGATGCCCATGATCCAGCTGCAAGTAGTCCACTGGACCCCCAGGGATATGGGACTATTATAATGAACAAATGTCCACAATTGGGCAGTGGGGTGCTTTGCCAGTTATGCAGGGGGCATTGGTCCCACAACGGCCATAGCTGGGCAGGGCGCCAGACACAAGTCACCATGGATTGGTGCATCTGCATGCAAATGGGGCCATAACGGCATGCAAATGGCCCCATTTGCACATTTCATACATTAAGGCTCCATTTGCATTTGCACTTCTGAATATCTTGGTTGTTACACCTAGCACAAAGAAACATGCTCTAGTGAATCCCCTTACTCCACTCTGGGTACTTGCACTGGTGCCGTGCCACTGCGCCATGCACACTGCAGGTGGCCAAGGTGTGAAATTCAATGATGCCGTGTATGGTGCAGCTCCGTTAAATATCACCCTGTCAACGCCCATGTGCATCCCAGTTGTTCTGTGTGCAGGCTTGCACCACAGTCTGAATATCCTGCACAGTGCGTTTGTCTCAGTTGGCTGAAGTGAATTGTTATCTCTGCAGTTATCTAGGTGATAGCCTTAGGTGGCTAAAGGGGATTGTTATCTGTGCAATATAACTGAGTGTAGAAATATCTATAAAGTAGGAGGAGTGGCTTAACGAGAAGGAAGCCAGGTTAAAGCCAGATTTAAACACTGCCCTAGATAGCTTCTGCCAGAGAACTAGAAGAGAAGACCAGGACGAAGGAGCTGTTGTTGTGACTGAACTTCTGTACTGTGAAAAAAGAAGTAGAACTCTACTACTGGAACCTTCAATTTGGGGTATTAAAATAATAAAGTTAGTCTGTTTATCTGAGTTGGCTGAAGTGAATTGTTATCTGTGTAGTAATCAGTGTTAGTCAGAGGTGGCTGAAGGGCATTGTTATATGTACAATTTAACCAAGTTTTAGAAAAATCTGTTAAGTAAGAGAAGCAGCTTAGCTAGAAGGAAGCCAGTTTCAATCCAAATGTAAACACTGCCCTATAAAGTTTCTGCTAGAGAACTGGCAGAGAAGACCAGGACGAAGGAGCTTCTGTTGTGACTGGACTTCTCTACTGTGACTAAAGAAGTAGAACTCTACTACTGGGACCTTCAATTTAGGTAAAAAAGTGTGTTTGTATGAGTTGGTTGAAGTGAATAATTATCTGTACAGTCATCAAGGTGTCAGTCTCAGGTGGTTGAAGGGGATTGTTATCTGTGCAATTTAACTAAGTGTAGAAAGATCTGTGAAGTAGGCAGAGTTGCTTAGCAAGATGGAAGCCAGGTTAAAGTTAGATTTAAACACTGCCCTAGATAGCGTCTGCCAGAGAATGTGGCAGAGAACACCAGGAAGAAGGAGCTGCAGCTGTGACTGGACTTCTTTAATGAGAATAAAGAAGTAGAACTCTACTACTGGGACCTTCAATTTAGGGTAAAAACAAATAATAAATTTAGTGTGTTTGTCTGAGTTGGCTGAAGTGAATTGTTATCTGTGTAGTTATTTAGGTGTTAGACTCAGGTGGCTAAAGGGGATTGTTATCTGTGCAATATAACTAAGTGTAGAAAGATCTGTTAAGTAGGGGGAGTGGCTCAACTAGAAGGAAGCCAGGTTAAAGCTAGATTTAAACAGTGCCCTAGATAGCTTCTGCCAGATAACTAGCAGAGAACACCAGGATGAAGGAGCTGCTGTTGTGACTGAACTTCTGCACTGGGACTAAAGAAGTAGAACTTTACTACTGGAACCTTCAATTTGGGAAATTAAAATAATAAAGTTAGTGTGTTTGTCTGAGTTGGCTGAAGTGAATTGTTATCTGTGCAGTTATCTAAGTGTTAGTCTCAGGTGGCTGAAGGGCATTGTTATATGTGCAAGTTAACTAAGTGAAGAAAAAATCTGTTAAGTAGGGGAAGTGACTTAGCTAGAAGGAAGCCAGGTTCAATCCAAATATATACACTGCCCTAGATAGCTTCTGCCAGAGAACTAGTAGAGAACACCAGGACGAAGGAGCTGCTGTTGTGAGTGGACTTCTCTACTGTGACTAAAGAAGTAGAACTATACTACTGGGACATTCAATTAAGGGTAAAAAAAAGTTAGTGTGTTTGTATGAGTTTGTTGAAGTAAATTATTATCTGTGCAGTTATCTAGGTGTCAGTCTCAGGTGGTTGAAGGAAATTGTTATCTGTGCAATATAACTAAGTTTAGAAAGATCTGTGAGGTAGGCAGAGTTGCTTAGCTAGATGGAAACCAGGTTAAAGATAGATTTAAACACAGCCCTAGATAGCTTCTGCTAGAGAACTTGGCAGAGAACACCAGGATGAAGGAGCAGCTATTGTGACTAGACTTCTCTACTTCGACTAAAGAAGTAGAACTCTACTAGTAGGATCTTCAATTTAGGGTAAAAAAAATAAAGTTGGCTTATTTTTCTGACTTGGATGCAGTGAATTGTTACCTGTGCAGTTGTCTAGGTGTTAGTCTCCGATGGCTGAAGGAGATTGTTATCTGTGCAATTTAACTAATTGTAAGAAGGTCTGTTAAGTAGGGGCAGTGGCTTAGTTCGAATGAAGCCAGGTCAAAGCCAGATTTAAACACTGCCCTAGATAGCTTGTGCCAGAGAACTGGCAAAGAACACCAGGACGAAGCAGCTGCTGTTGTGACTGAACATCTACTAGGACTAAAGAAGTAAAACTCTACTAGGTGGACCTTCAATTTAGATAAAAAAAAAATTAGAGTGTTTGTCTGAGTTGGCTGAAGTGAACTGTTATCTGTGCAGTTGTCTAAGTGCTAGTCTCAGGTGGCTGAAGGGCATTGTTTTCTGTGCAATTTAACTAAGTGTAGAAAAATCTGTTAAGTAGTGGGAGTTGCTTAACTAGAAGGAAGCCAGGTTAAAGGCAGATTTAAACACTGCCCTAGATAGCTTCTGCCAGAGAACTAGCAGAGAACACCAGGACGTAGGAGCTACTGTTGAGACTGAACTTCTGTACAGTGACAAAAGAAGTAGAACTCTACTACTGGAACCTTCAATTTGGGGTATTAAAATAATAAAGTTAGTCTGATTGTCTGAGTTAGCTGAAGTGAATTGTTATCTGTGCAGTTATCTAAGTGTTAGTCTCAGGTGGCTGAAGGGCATTGTTATATGTGCAAGTTAACTAAGTGTAGAAAAATCTGTTAAGTAGGGGAAGTGTCTTAGCTAGAATGAAGCCATGTTCAATCCAAATATATACACTGCCCTAGATAACTTCTGCTAGAGAACTAGAAGAGAAGAGCAGGATGAAAGAGCTGCTGTTCTGACTGAACTTCTGTACTGTGACAAAAGAAGTAGAACTCTACCACTGGAACCTTCAATTTGGGGTATTAAAATAATAAAGTTAGTGTGTTTGTCTGAGTTGACTGAAGTGAATTGTTATCTGTGTAGTAGTCAGTGTTAGTCACAGGTGGCTGAAGGGCATTGTTATATGTGCAATTTAACTAAGTTTTAAAAAAAATCTGTTAAGTAAGGTAAGTGGCTTAGCTAGAAGGAAGCCAGTTTCAATCCAAATATAAACACTGCCCTATATAGTTTCTGCTAGAGAACTGGCAGAGAAGACCAGGACGAAGAAGCTTCTGTTGTGACTGGACTTCTCTACTGTGACTAAAGAAGTAGAACTCTACTACTGGGACCTTCAATTTAGGGTAAAAAAAGAGTGTTTGTATGAGTTGCTTGAAGTGAATAATTATTTGTACAGTCATCTAGGTGTCAGTCTCAGGTGGTTGAAGGGGATTGTTATCTGTGCAATTTAACTAAGTGTAGAAAGAGCAGTGAAGTAGGCAGAGTTGCTTAGATAGATGGAAGCCAGATTAAAGTTAGATTTAAACACTGCCCTAGATAGCATCTGCCAGAGAACTTGGCAGAGAACACCAGGAAGAAGGAGCTGCAGCTGTGACTGGACTTCTTTAATAAGAATAAAGAAGTAGAACTCTACTACTTTGACATTCAATTTAGGGTAAAAACAAATAATAAAGTTAGTGTGTTTGTCTGAGTTGGCTGAAGTGAATTGTTATCTGTGCAGTTATTTAGGTGTTAGACTCAGGTGGCTAAAGGGGATTGTTATCTGTGCAATATAACTAAGTGTAGAAAGATCTGTTAAGTAGGGGGAGTGGCTCAACTAGAAGGAAGCCAGGTTAAAGCCAGATTTAAACACTGCCCTAGATAGCTTCTGCCAGATAACTAGCAGAGAACACCAGGACGAAGGAGCTGCTGTTGTGACTGAACTTCTGTACTGGGACAAAAGAAGTAGAACTTTACTACTGGAACCTTCAATTTGGGGAATTAAAATAATAAAGTTAGTGTGTTTGTCTGAGTTGGCTGAAGTGAATTGTTATCTGTGCAGTTATCTAAGTGTTAGTCTCAGGTGGCTGAAGGGCATTGTTATATGTGCAAGTTAACTAAGTGTAGAAAAATCTGTTAAGTAGGGGAAGTGACTTAGCTAGAATGAAGCCATGTTTAATACAAATATATACACTGCCCTAGATAACTTCTGCCAGAGAACTAGTAGTGAAGACCAGGATGAAGGAGCTGCTGTTGTGACTGAACTTCTCTACTGGGACTAAAGAAATTGAACTCTACTACTGGAACCTTCAATTTGGGGTATTAAAATAATAAAGTTAGTGTGTTTGTCTGAGTTGGCTGAAGTGAATTGTTATCTGTTCAGTTATCTAAGTGTTAGAGTCAGGTGGCTGAAGGGCATTGTTATATGTGCAATTTAACTAAGTGTAGAAAAATCTGTTAAGTAGGGTAAGTGACTTAGCAAGAATGAAGCCAGGTTCAATCCAAATATATACACTGCCCTAGATAGCTTCTGCCAGAGAACTAGTAGAGAACACCAGGACGAAGGAGCTGCTTTTGTGACTGGACTTCTCTACTGTGACTAAAGAAGTAGAACTCTACTACTGGGACATTCAATTAAGGGTAAAAAGTTAGTGTGTTTGTATGAGTTTGTTGAAGTAAATTATTATCTGTGCAGTTATCTAGGTGTCAGTCTCAGGTGGTTGAAGGAAATTGTTATCTGTGCAATATAACTAAGTGTAGAAAGATCTGTTAGGTAGGTTGAGTTGCTTAGCTAGATGGAAACCAAGTTAAAGATAGATTTAAACACAGCCCTAGATAGCTTCTGCCAGAGAACTAGGCAGAGAACACCAGGATGAAGGAGCAGCTGTTGTGACTAGACTTCTCTACTTCGATTAAAGAAGTAGAACTCTACTAGTAGGATCTTCAATTTAGGGTAAAAAAAATAAAGTTGGCGAATTTTTTCTGACTTGGATGCAGTGAATTGTTACCTGTGCAGTTGTCTAGGTGTTAGTCACCGATGGCTGAAGGAAATTGTTATCTGTACAATTTAACTAATTGTAAGAAGTCTGTTAAGTAGGGGCAGTGGCTTAGTTCGAATGAAGCCAGGTTAAAGCCAGATTTAAACACTGCCCTAGATAGCTTGTGCCAGAGAACAGGCAAAGAACACCAGGACAAAGCAGCTGCTGTTGGGACTGAACATCTACTAGGACTAAATAAGTAAAACTCTACTAGGAGGACCTTCAATTTAGATATAAATAAAATTTGAGTGTTTGTCTGAGTTGGCTGAAGTGAACTGTTATCTGTGCAGTTGTCTAAGTGATAGTCTCAGGTGGCTGAAGGGCATTGTTTTCTGTGCAATTTAACTAAGTGTAGAAAAATCTGTTAAGTAGTGGGAGTTGCTTAACTAGAAGGAAGCCAAGTTAAACCCAGATTTAAACACTGCCATAGATTTCTTCTGCCAGAGAACTAGCAGAGAACACCAGGATGTAGGAGCTGCTGTTGTGACTGAACTTCTGCACTGGGACTAAAGAAGTAGAACTTTACTACTGTAACCTTCAATTTGGGGTATTAAAATTATAAAGTTAGTGTGTTTGTCTGAGTTGGCTGAAGGGAATTGTTATCTGTGCAGTTATTTAGGTGTTAGTCTCAGGTGGCTAAAGGGGATTGTTATCTGTGCAATATAACTAAGTGAAGAAAGATCTGTTAAGTAGGGGGAGTGGCTCAACTAGAAGGAAGCCAGGATAAAGCCAGATTTAAACAATGCCATAGATATTTTCTGCCAGAGAACTAGCAGAGAACACCAGGATGTAGGAGCTGCTGTTGTGACTGAACTTCTGCACTGGGACTAAAGAAGAAGAACTTTACTACTGGAACCTTCAATTTGGGGTATTAAAATTATAAAGTTAGTGTGTTTGTCTGAGTTGGCTGAAGGGAATTGTTATCTGTACAGTTATCTAAGTGTTAGTCTCAGGTGACTGAAGGGCATTGTTATATGTGCAATTTAACTAAGTGTAGAAAAATCTGTTAAGTAGGGGAAGTAACTTAGCTATAATGAAGCCATTTTCAATCCAAATATATACACTGCCCTACATAACTTCTGCCAGAGAACTACTAGAGAAGACCAGGACAAAAGAGCTGCTGTTGTGACTGAACTTCTTTACTGGGACTAAAGAAATTGAACTCTACTACTGGAATATTCAATTTGGGGTATTAAAATAATAAAGTTAGTGTGTTTCTCTGAGTTGGCTTAAGTGAATTGTTATCTGTGCAGTTATATAATTTTTAGTCTCAGGTGGCTGAAGGGCATTGTTATATGTGCAATTTAACTAAGTTTCAGAAAAATCTGTTAAGTAAGGGAAGTGGCTTAGCTAGAAGGAAGACAGTTTCAATCCAAATATAAAAACTGCCCTAGATAGCTTCTGCCAGAGAACTGGCAGAGAAGACCAGGACGAAGGAGCTTCTGTTGTGACTGGTCTTCTCTACTGTGACTAAAGAAGTAGTACTCTACAACTGGGACCTTCAATTTAGTTTAAAAAAGTGTGTTTGTATGAGTTGGTTGAAGAGAATAATTATCTGTACACTCATCTAGGTGTCAGTCTCAGGTAGTTGAAGGAGATTATCTTTGCAATATAACTCAGTGAAGAAAGATCTGTGAAGCAGGCTGAGTTGCTTAGCTAGATGGAAGCAAGGTTAAAGCTAGATTTAAACACTGCCCTAGATAGCTTCTGCCAGAGAAGTGGCAGAGAACACCAGGAAGAAGGAGCTGCTGCTGTGACTGGACTTCTCTAATGAGAATAACGAAGTAGAACTCTACTACTTTGACCTTCAATTTAGGGTAAAAACAAATAAAAAAGTTAGAGTGTTTGTCTGAGTTGGCTGAAGTGAATTGTTATCTGTGCAGTTATTTAGGTGTTAGTCTCAGGTGGCTAAAGGGGATTGTTATCTGTGCAATATAACTAAGTGAAGAAAGATATGTTAAGTAGGGGGAGTGGCTCAACTAAAAGGAAGCCAGGTTAAAGCCAGATTTAAACAATGCCATAGATATTTTCTGCCAGAGAACTAGCAGAGAACACCAGGATGAAGGAGTGGCTGTTGTGACTGAACTTCTGTACTGGGACTAAAGAAGTAGAACTTTACTACTCAAACCTTTAATTTGGGGTATTAAAATAATAAAGTTAGTGTGTTTGTCTGAGTTGGCTGCAGTGAATTGTTATCTGTGCAGTTATCTAAGTGTTAGTCTCAGGTGGCTGAAGGGCATTGTTATATGTGCAATTTAACTAAGTGTAGAAAAATCTGTTAAGTAGGGGAAGTGACTTAGCTAGAATGAAGCCATGTTCAATCCAAATATATACACTGCCCTAGATAACTTCTGCCAGAGAAGTAGTAGAGAAGACCAGGACGAAGGAGCTGCTGTTGTGACTGAACTTCTCTACTGGGACTAAAGAAATTGAACTCTACTACTGAAACCTTCAATTTGGGGTATTAAAATAATAAAGTTAGTGTGTTTGTCTGAGTTGACTGAAGTGAATTGTTATCTGTGCAGTTATCTAAGTGTTAGTATCAGGTGGCTGAAGGGCATTGTTATATGTGCAATTTAGCTAAGTGTAGAAAAATCTGTTAAGTAGGGGAAGTGACTTAGCTAGAATGAAGCCATGTTCAATCCAAATATATACACTGCCCTAGATAACTTCAGCCAGAGAAGTAGTAGAGAAGACCAGTATGAAGGAGCTGCTGTTGTGACTGAACTTCTTTACTGGGACTAAAGAAATTGAACACTACAACTGGAACCTTCAATTTGGGGTGTTAAAATAATAAAGGTTAGTGTGTTTGTCTGAGCTGGATGAATTGAATTGTTATCTGTGCAGTTATATAAGTGTTAGTCTCAGGTGGCTGAAGGGCATTGTTATTTGTGAAATTTAACTAAGTTTTAGAAAAATCTGTTAAGTAGGGGAAGTGGCTTAGCTAGAAAGAAGCCAGTTTCAATCCAAATATAAACATTTCCCTAAATAGCTTCTGACAGAGAACTGGCAAAGAAGACGAGGACAAAGGAGCTTCTCTTGTGACTGGACTTCTCTACTGTGACTAAAGAAGTAGAACTCTTCTACTGGGACCTTCAATTTAGGTTAAAAAAAGTGTGTTTGTATGAGTTGGTTGAAGTGAATAATTATCTGTTCTGTCATCTAAGTGTCAGTCTCAGATGGTTGAAGGGGATTGTTATCTGTGCAATATAACTAATTGTAGAAACATCTGTGAAGCAGGCAGAGTTGCTTTGCTAGATGGAAGCCAAGTTAAAGCTAGATTTAAACATTGCCTTAGATAGCTTCTGCCAGGGAACGTGGCCGAGAACACCAGGAAGAAGGAGCTGCTGCTCTGACTGGACTTCTCTAATGAGAGTAAAGAAGTAGAACTCTACTACTTTGACCTTCAATTTAGGTTAAAAACAAATAATAAAGTTAGTGTGTTTGTCTGAGTTGGCTGAAGTGAATTGTTATCTGTGCAGTTATTTAGGCGTTAGTCTCAGGTGGGTAAAGGGGGATTTTTATCTGTGCAATATAATTAAGTGTAGAAAGATCTGTTAAGTAGGGTGAGTGGCTCAACTAGAAGGAAGCAAGGTTAATGCTAGATTTAAACACTGCCCTAGATATCTTCTGACAGATAACTAGCAGAGAACATCAGGACGATTGAGCTGCTGTTGTGACTGAACGTCTCTACTGGGACTAAAGAATTAGAACGTTACTACTGGAACCTTCAATTTGGGGTATTAAAATAATAAAGTTAGTGTGTTTGTCTGAGTTGGCTGAAGTGAATTGTTATCTGTGCAGTTACCTAAGTGTTAGTCTCAGGTGGCTGAAGAACATTGTTAAATGTGCAATTTAACTTAGCGTAGAAAAATCTTTTAAGTAGGGGAAATGACTTAGCTAGAATGAAGCCATGTTCAATGCAAATATATACTCTGCCCTAGATAAGTTCTGCCAGAGAAGTAGTACAGTAGACCAGGAGAAGGAGCTGCTGTTGTGACTGAACTTCTCTACTGGGAATAAAGAAATTGAACTCTACTACTGAAACCTTCAATTTGGGGTATTAAAATAATAACGTTAGTGTGTTTGTCTGAGTTGGCTGAAATGAATTGTTATCTGTGCAGTTATCTAAGTGTTAGTCTCAGTTGGCTGAAGGGCATTGTTATATGTGCAATTTAACTATGTGTAGAAAAATCTGTTAAGTAGGGGAAGTGACTTAGCTAGAAGGAAGCCATGTTCAATCCAAATATACAATGCCCTAGATAGCTTCTGCCAGAGAACTAGTAGAGAACACCAGGACGAAGGAGCTGCTGTTGTGACTGGACTTGTCTACTGTGACTAAAGAAGTAGAACTCTACTACTGGGACATTCAATTAAGGGAAAAAAAAGTTAGTGTGTTTGTATGAGTTTGTTGAAGTAAATTATTATCTGTGCAGTTATCTAGGTGTCAGTCTCAGGTGGTTGAAGGGAATTGTTATCTGTGCATTATAACTAAGTGTAGAAAGATCTGTGAAGTAGGCGGAGTTGCAACCAAGGAAGGGGCTGGAGTAGAACAGTGAGACAGTCTATGGAGGTCAAATCATGGAAAGCCATGTGTGCAAATGCCAGGAGCCTTAGCAACAAGATGGAAGATCTGGAGGCTGTCATGGTGCAGTCAGACCTGGACATTGTAGCCATCACTGAAACCTGGTGTAATGATAACCACGACTGGGATATGGCCATACCTTGCTACAACATATTCAGAAGAGACAGAGCAGGCAGGAAGGGAGGATGAGTGGCACTCTATGTGAAAAATGACATAAGGGTCACAGAGATCCAGGAGGAACAAAATGGGGGAGAGATACTGTGGGTTAAGCTGGAAAGGAAAATGGGGACAGCCATCCTCACAGGTGTGGTCTATAGACCACCAGCCCAGGAGGAAGAAACAGATAGGGAGCTGATGCTATCCATCCAAAGGATGGCAGACAAGGGTGAGGTAGTACTGGTTGGAGTCCTCAGTATTCCAGATGTGGACTGGAGCATCCCAGCAGCAGCATCAACTAGAAGCAGATTTATCTTGGACTCCCTTCAGGGTGCCTTTCTCAAGCAACTGGTCATGGAACCAACTCGGCAGAAGGCAACACTGGACCTTGTGCTCACAAACAGGGACAGTGTGATGGGGGTAACAGTGGGGGAGCACCTGGGAGACAGTGACCACCAGTCGTGGTTTGAAATCACAGAAAGAGCAGAACCAAACCACACAAAAACACGTATCCTGGATTTTAGGGGGGCAGACTTTGGGAAAATGGGGAGATACTTGAAAGAGACATTAAGGGGAATGGGACAGGAATCATTGGTTGAGGAACAGTGGGCAGTATTTAAAATGGGAATTACAAGAACAACAGAATTATGTATTAAGCAGGTTAGCAAGAGGAAAAGGAAAAGGAGACCATTATGGTTTTCCAAAGAGGTAGCAAAGAAAGTGAAAGCCAAAAAGATTGCATTCAGGCAATACAAAAAGACACAGGCAGAAGGGGTTAGGGAGAAGTACCAGGAGAAGCAAAGTGAGGCAGGGAGGTCAGTAAGGGAAGTCAAAGCTCAGACAGAAGAACATTTCAAAATCAGTGGGTAGAGGACAAAACCTTTACAGGTACATAAGAAAAAAGAAAGACAAAGGGAGGGATGAGTGAGACTGAGGGGAGGATGGGTGCCGCGTGGAGGATGACAAGCTGACATACTGAACAGGTATTTCTGCTCAGTCTTTACTGAGGAAGAGGAGGGTAATGGGTCTGAAGGGAGTACAAGAGGTGAGAATGGTACAGAAATGGACACAAGTCCCTTTATACGAGAAAGGGTCCTGAAGGAACTGGAAGTAGTAAGAGTTGATAAAGCAATGGGGCCAGATGGGGTGCACCCCAGGGTCCTTAAAGAAATAAGAGAGGTGGTGGCTAAACCTCTGGCTATCCTGTTTAGCCGATCACTGGAAACAGGGGAGGTACCCAAAGACTGGAGGACCGCAGATGTTGTCCCCTTATACAAAAGTGGGAACAAAGAGGAAGCAGGGAACTACAGACCAGTCAGCCTCACCTCGGTAGTGGGGAAGATCATGGAAGCACTACTGAAGGAGAGATTGGTGGAACATCTGGTTGTCAATGGACTACAGGACCCAAGGCAGCATTGTTTCACCAGGGGAGGCATGTCAGACCAACCTCATTGATTTTTTGACTGGGTGACTAGGGAGGTGGATAAGGAGGCAGTGGACATGGCCTATCTGGACTTCAGCAAGGCCTTTGACACTGTGCCACATGAAGACTACTACACAAACTGGGGAATATGGGTGTGGGCAGGACAGTAGTGTGGTGGGTAGGTAACTGGCTGGGTGGCAGGACACAGAGGGTGGTGGAAATGGCTGTCACTCCACAGAGGGAAGAGTGACCAGTGGGGTACCACAGGGATCAGTGCTGGGACCAGTCCTAATCAACATCTTCATCAGTGACATGGCGCTTGATCTAGAAGGCAGAATTTCACTGTTCGCTGATGACACAAAGCTCTGTAACAGAGTAGACACACCAGAGTGTATAGACAGAATGAGAAGCAACCTGCAGAAACTTGAAGAATGGTCAGGGGTTTGGCAGTTGAAATTCAATGCAAAGAAGTGCAAGATAATGCATATGGGGCACAAAACCCATGGCACAATATATCAGTAGGGGGGTGAGGATATAGCATGCACCAAGCAGGAAAGGGATCTTGGGGTTATCATCTCTGATGACCTCAAGGTAGGGAAACAGTGTGACAAGGCAGCAGGTAAAGCAAATAGAATGCTGGGATGTATCGGCAAGAGCATTACCAGCAGGAAAAGGGAAGTCATAATTCCGCTATACAAGGCACTAGTGAGGCCCCACCTGGAGTACAGTGTACAGTTCTGGAGACCATACCTACGTAAGAACATAGACAGGGTAGAGAAGGTTCAGAGGAGGGCAACAAAGATGGTGCATGGATTGCATCACAAGTCCTATGAAGACAGGTTGAAGGAACTGAACATGTACTCCCTGGAGGAGAGGAGAGAGAGAGGGATATGATAGAGACATACAAGTATCTTACAGGGAGGAACAGGGTGCAGGAAAACACTATTTTTAAGCGAAAAGATGTTCCAGGACTAGGGGCATGGGATGAAGTTGGAGGGGGACGATTCAGAGGAAACATGAGAAAGAATTTCTTCACAGAATGGGTGGAGGACAAGTGGAACACCCTGCCAGAGGAAGTGGTGGGGCTGAAACAATCACGGGATTTAAGAATTCATGGGATAGACATAAAGGAATTCTGGAGGCCGGGGGTAAGGTGCAACAGACTTCTAGGAAAACAAACTGAACTTACAAGCTGAAATGGGCAGACTGGGTGGGCCATAGGCCTTTATCTGCCGACACTGTCTATGTATCTATGTATCTATGCTTAGATAGATGGAAACCAGGTTAAAGCTAGATTTAAACACTGCCCTTGAAAGCTTCTGCCCGAGAACTTGGCAGAGAACACAGGATGAAAGAGCAGCTGTTGGGACTAGACTTCTCTACTTGGACTAAAGAAGTAGAACTCTGCTACTGGGATCTTCAATTTAGTGTAAAAAAAATAAAGTTGGCGTATTTTCCTGAGTTGGCTGAAGTGAATTGTTACCTGTGCAATTGTATAGGGGTTAGTCTCTGATGGCTGAAGGAGATTGTTATCTGTGCAATTTAACTAATTGTAAGAAGGTCTGTTAAGTAGGGGCAGTGGCAGTGAAGCCAGATTTAAACACTACTCTAGATAGCTTCTGTCAGAGAACTGGCAAAGAACACCAGGACGAAGCAGCTGCTGTTGTGACTGAAAATCTACTAGAACTAAAGAAGTAAAACTCTACTAGGAGGACCTTCAATTTAGATAAAAAATAAAAATAAAATTAGTGTGTTTGTCTGAGTTGGCTGAAGTAAACTGTTATCTGTGCAGTTGTCTAAGTGATAGTCTCAGGTGGCTGAAGGGCATTGTTTTCTGTGCAATTTACCTAAGTGTAGAAAAATCTGTTAAGTAGTGGAAGTTGCTTAACTAGAAGGAAGCCAGGTTAAAGCCAGATTTAAACACTGCCCTAGATAGCTTCTGCCAGAGAACTAGCAGAGAACACCAGGACAAAGGAGCTGCTGTTGCGACTGAACTTCTGTACTGGGACTAAAGAAGTAGAACTTTACTACTGGAACCTTCAATTTAGGGTAAAAAAGTGTGTTTGTATGAGTTGGTTGAAGTGAATAATTATCTGTACAGTCATCTAGGTGTCAGTCTCAGGTGGTTGAAGGGGATTGTTATCTGTGCAATATAACTAAGTGTAGAAAGATCTGTGAAGTAGGCAGAGTTGCTAAGCTAGAAGGAAGCCAGGTTAAAGCTAGATTTAAACACTGCCCTAGATAGCTTCTGCCAGAGGACGTGGCAGATTACACCAGGAAGAAGGAGCTGCTGCTGTGACTGGACTTCTCTAATGAGAATAAAGAAGTAAAACTATACAACTGGGACCTTCAATTTAGGGTAAAAACAAATAATAAAGTTAGTGTGTTTGTCTGAGTTGGCTGAAGTGAATTGTTTTCTATGCAGTTATTTAGGTGTTAGTCACAGGTGGCTAAAGGGGATTGTTATCTGTGCAATATAACTAAGTGTATAAAGATCTGTTAAGTAGGGGAGTGGCTCAACTAGAAGGAAGCCAGGTTAAAGCCAGATTTAAACACTACCCTAGATAGCTTCTGCCAGATAACTAGCAGAGTACACCAGGACGAAGGAGCTGCTGTTGTGACTGAACTTCGGTACTGCGACTAAAGAAGTAGAACTTTACTACTGTAACCTTTAATTTAGGGTATTAAAATAATAAAGTTAGTGTGTTTGTCTGAGTTGGCTGAAGTGAATTGTTATCTGTGCAGGTATCTAGGTGTTAGTCTCAGGAGGCTGAAGGGCATTGTTATATGTGCAATTTAACTTAGTGTAGAAAAATCTTTTAAGTAGGGGAAGTGACTTAGCTAGAATGAAGCCATGTTCAATCCAAATATGTACACTGCCCTACATTCATCTAGGTGTTAGTCTCAGGTGGTTGAAGGGGATTGTTATCTGTGCAATATAACTAAGTGTAGAAAGATCTGTGAAGTAGGCAGAGTTACTTTGCTAGATGGAAGCCAGGTTAAAGCTAGATTTAAACACTGCCCTAGATACCTTCTGCCAGAGAGCATGGCAGAGAACACCAGCAAGAAGGAGCTGCTGCTGTGACTGGACTTCTATTATGAGAATAAAGAAGTAGAACTCTACTACTTTGACCTTCAATTTAGGGTAAAAACAAATAATAAAGTTAGTGTGTTTGTCTGAGTTGGCTGAAGTGAATTGTTATCTGTGCAGTTATTTAGGTGTTAGTCTCAGGTGGCTAAGTGGGATTTTTATCTGTGCAATATAACTAAGTGTAGAAAGATCTGTTAAGTAGGGGAGGCTCAACTAGAAGGAAGCAAAGTTAAAGCTAGATTTAAACACTGCCCTAGATATCTTCTGCAAGATAACAAGCAGAGAACACCAGGACGAAGGAGCTGATGTTGTGACTGAACTTCTGTACTGGGACTAAAGAATTAGAATATTACTACTGGAACCTTCAATTTAGGGTATTAAAATAATAAAGTTAGTGTGTTTGTCTGAGTTGGCTGAAGTGAATTGTTATCTGTGCAGTTACCTAAGTGTTAGACTCAGATGGCTGAAGGACATTGTTATATGTGCAATTTAACTTAGTGTAGAAAAATCTTTTAAGTAGGAGAAGTGACTTAGCTAGAATGAAGCCATGTTCAATCCAAATATGTACACTGCCCTAGATAAATTATGCCAGAGAAGTAGTATAGAAGACCAGGATGAAGCAGCTGCTGTTGTGACTGAACTTCTCTACTGGCACTTAAGAAATTGAACTCTACTACTGAAACCTTCAATTTGGGGTATTAAAATAATAACGTTAGTGTGTTTGTCTGAGTTGGTTGAAGTGAATTGTTATCTGTGCAGTTATCTAAGTGTTAGTCTCAGGTGGCTGAAGGGCATTGTTATATGTGCAAGTTAACTAAGTGTAAAAAAATATGTTAAGTAGGGATGTGACTTAGCAAGAATGATCATGTTCAATCCAAATATATCGCTGCCATAGATAACTTCTGCCAGAGAACTAGAGAGAAGACCAGGATGAAGGAGCTGCTGTTGAGATGAACTTCTATCAGACAAAGAAATTGAACTCTACTACTGGAACCTTCAATTTAAAACTAAAATAACAAGTTATGTTTGCCTGAGTTGGCTGAAGTGAATTGTTTCGTGCAATTATCTATGTTAGCATCAAGTGGCTGAAGGGCATTGTTATATGTAATTAACTAAGGTGAAAAATCTGTTTAGTAGGGAATGTGACTAAACTGAAAGAGCCAGATTCAATCCAAATATATACACTGCCTAGATAGCTTCTGCCAGAGAATAGTAGAGAAACACCAGGACGAAGGAGCTGCCTTGGTGACTGACTTTCACTGTGACTAGTGAACTCTACTACTGGGACATTCAATTAGGAGTAAAAAGTTAGTGTGTTTGCAGAGTTTGTTGAAGCAAATTATTATCTGTGCAGTTATCTAGGTATCAGTCTCAGGTTGAAGAAATTATGTCTGTGCAATATAACTAATGGAGAAAGATCTGTGAGGTAGGTGGGTTGCAGCTAGAGGAAACCAGGTTAAAGATAGATTGAACGGCCTAGTAGCTTCTGCCAGAGAACTTGGCAGAACACCAGGATGAAGGAGCAGTTGTGACTATAATTAACTACTTGACCAAAAAATAGAACTCTACTAATAGGATCTTCAATTTAGGTAAAAAAAGTTGGCTTATTTTTCTGACTTGGATGCAGTGATGTTACCAATGCAGTTGTCTAGGTGTTAATCTCCGATGGCTGAAGAAGTTGTTATTCAGCAATTTAACTAATTGGAAGAAGGTCTGTTAGTAGAGACAATGGCTTAGTTCAATGAAGCCAGTTAAAGCCAGATTAAACACTGCCCTAGATAGCTTTGTGACGAAACTGGCAAAGAACACCAGGACCGAAGCAGCTGCTTTGTGACTGAACATCTACTAGACTAAAAGTAAAACTCTACTAGGTGGACCTTCAATTTAGATAAAAAAATTAAGTGTTTGTGAGTTGGCTGAAGTGAACTATTCTGTGCAGCGTTAAAGTGCTAGTCTCAGGTGGCTGAAGGGCATTGTTTCAGTACATCTAACTATGTAGAAAAATCTGTTAATTAGTGGAGTTGCTTAATAGAATGAAGCCAGTTAAAGCCAATTTAACTGCCTAGATTTCTTCTGCAGAGAACTAGCAGAACACCAGGAGGTAGAGCAGCTGTTGTGACTGAACTTCTGTACAGGACAAAGTAGAACTTTACTACTGAAACCTTCAATTTGGGGTATTAAAATTATAAAGTTAGTGTGTTTGTCTGAGTTAGCTGAAGAATTGTTATCTGCAGTTATCTGGCAAGTCTCAGGTGGCTGAAGCATGGGCATTGTTACTGCAATTTAACTAAGTGTAGAAAAATCATGGTGCTATGCATTCAATTCTAAGCAATTCGGTTTGTTTAATAGTTAGGTAAAAACTGCTGACTTCCTCAGACGTTTCTAGGCCTGAGTGAAAGTCAGTTGAGTACGTCTACAGGTGTTATTGTCCTGAGTGGCTATGCTTTCAGAGACCGCCTACAGGCGTATCTAGGCCTGAATGAGTTAAGAAGGGGGATAAAACCTTTTATAGGTACATCGGGAGTGTAGAAAGGCAAAGGGAGGGACTGTGAGGCTGAATAGACTGGATGGTTGGTGGACAGAGAGGGAGAGTGAAAAAGCAGGGATATTGAACAAATACTTCTGCTCAGTATTCACAAAAGAGGATGAGGGGGAGGTGCCTAATCCAATTAACAGAAGCACTCTGGATAAGAAGGTCGATTCCAGTCCTTTCACAGAAGAAAGGGTTCTGAAAGAACTCTTAAAATTGAAGGTGGACAAAGCAATGGGGCCTAACAGAATTCCCCACAGAATCTAAAAGAAATAAGGGGAGAACTAGAGAAACCACTGACTACCATTTTTAACAAATCATGGGGGAATGGTGTGGTACCTGAGGACTGGAGGAAAGCAGATGTGATTCCCCGTCAAAAAAGTGGGACCAAGACAGAGGCAGGAAACTACAGACCTGTCAGTTTGACCTCTGTGGTAGGGAAAGTGATGGAATCACTGCTGAAGGAAATAATTGTTGAGTACCTAGAGGCCAGTGGGGCACAGGACCCAAGGCAGCATGGGTTCACAGCGGGAAGGTCATGTCAGACAAATCTAATATGATTTCTTTGACTGGGTGACCAAAGTAGTAGACCAGGGAGGGGCTGTGGACATGGCCTAACTAGACTTTAGCAAGGCATTTGACACAGTCCCACACAAAAGATTAATAGTCAAATTAACCAGCCTGGGAGTGGGTCCCAGGGTGGTAGCCTGGGTAAAACATTGGCTGGACAACAGGACACAGAAGGTAATTGTAAATGGAGTCCACTCTGAAGAAAGAGGGTTACTAGTGGGGTACCACAGGGTTCAGTACTGGGTCCAGTCCTTTTTAATGTCTTTATAAGTGACACTGCAGAGGGACTGGAAGGAAAAGTATGCCTCTTTGCAGATGACACAAAGATCTGCAACAGGGTTGATACACAAGGAGGCATCGAAAGGATGAGAAGGGACTTGGCAAGGTTGGAGGAATGGTCAGAAGTATGGTAGCTTGGATTCAATGCAAAGAAGTGCAAAATAATGCACCTGGGAGACAAAAACCCAGAGGAAGATTACACAATGGGGAGAGGTAGTAACAACAAATAAAATGGAAAGGGGTCTGGGGGTAATCATATCAGATGACCTTAAGGTTATCAAGCAATGTAAGAAGGCGGTAGGGATGGCTGGGGGGATAATGGGATGTATAGGGAGAGGCATCACCAGCAGAAAACAGGAAGTTGCTATCCCTCTGTACAGACAGTTGGTGATACCCCATCTGGAGTACTGCATCCAGTTCTTGAGACCCCATCTCTCCAAGGACAGAGACAGGATAGAGGCAGTCCAGAGGTGGGCAACTAAAATGGTGCATGGTCTGCAAGAGAAGCCATATGAGGAGAGACTAAAGGAGCTTAATATGTATACCCTTTCCTCAAGGGTATACATATAAGCTCTTCTAGTCTCCTATATGGCTTCTCTTACAGACTTCCCTACAGATGCCCTCCCTCTAAACTGCCTCCATCCTGTCTATGTCATATAATGAGATGGGGTCTCCAGAACTGGATGCAGTACTCAGATGAGATCTCCTACTGTCTGTACAGGGGATAACAACTTCCTGTTTTCTGCTGGTGATACCTCTCCCCATACATCAGTATCTAATACCACCTTCTCACGTGCTTGCCAACCTTAAGATCATCTGATGTAGTTACCCCAAGGTCTCTTTCAATTTTTGTTGTTGTTACTACCTCTCCCCCATTGTGTAATCTTCCCCTGGGTTTTGTTTTCAGTTGCATTACTTTGCACTTCTTTGCATTGAATCCAAGCTGCCATGCTTCTGACCATTCCTCCAACCTTGCCAAGTCCCTTCTCATCCTTTCCATGCCTCCTTGTGTATCAACCCTGTTGCAGATCTTGGTGTCATCTGCAAAGAGGCATACTTTTCCTTCCAGTCCCTCTGCAATGTTGCCTATAAAGACATTAAAAGGACTGGACTGGACCAGTGCTGAACCCTGCGGTACCCCACTAGTAACCCTCTTTCTTCAGAGTGGACTCCATTTGCAATTACCTTCTGTGTCCTGTTGTTCAGCCAATGTTTTACCAGGCTACTACCTTGGGACCCTCCCAGGCTAGATTAATTTGACTACTAATCTTTGTGTGGAGACTGTGTCAAATGTCTTGCTAAAGTCTAGGTAGGCCATGCCCACAGCCCCTCCTTGGTCTACTACTGTGGTCATGATTAAAATCGTTAGATTCATCGGCTTTTGACCTTCCCACTGTGAACCCATGCTGCTTGTGGGTCCTGTGCCCACCTGGCCTTTTAGGTATTCAACACATTTCCTTCAGAAGTGATTCCATCACTTTCCTACCACAGAGGTCAAACTGACAGGTCTGTGGTTTCCTGCCTCTGTCTTGGTCCCCACTTTGTGAAGGGGAATCACATCCACCTTCTTCAGTCTCAGTGCCACACCATCCTCCATGATTTGTTAAAAGCGTAGTCAGCGGTGTCATAGTTCTCTGCTTAATTCTTTTTAGAATTCTGGTGAATTCCATCTGGCCCCATTGCTTTGTCCACCTTCAGTTTTAGGGGTTCTTTCAGAACCCTTTCTTCTGTGAAAGGACTGGATAAAGCCCCCCCAAGTGCTTCTGTTAATTGGATTGGAGGCACCTCCCCCACTTCCTCTTTTTGTGAATACTGAGAGAAGTATTCATTCAGTATCCCTGCTTTATCACTGTCACTCTCTGCCCACCCACCATCCATTCTATTCAACCTCACTATCCCTCCTTTGTCTTTCTACGGCTCCATGATATACCTATAAAAGTTTATCCCCTTCTTAACTGAGTTAGCTATCTTTTCCTCAGTTTGTGCCTTTGCTATTCTGACTACCCTCCTGGCTTCCTTCTGCCTTAACTGGTACAGTTCTCTGTCCTGCTCCTTCTGTGTTTCCTTATACTTCCTATATGCTATCTTTTTCTCCCTAACCTTCACCGCCACCTCTTTTGAGAACCATAGTGGCTTTCTCTTTCATTTTGATTTGTTTATTTCCTTCACACAAAGGCTTGTTGCCTCTGTGATGGCAGTTTTGATATTTGCCCATTGTTGCTCCACTCCTCCTTCTAGCCTGTTTGCTAGTGCTTTTCTAAGGCACTCTCCCATCTTGCCAAAGTCAGCCCTCCTGAAGTCCAGAACCCTCACTTTTGTATAGCTTAACTCTGTAGCAGAGTTTATCATGAACCACACTGTTTGGTGGTCACTTGTTCCCAAATGGCTACCCACTTCTAGATCTGAGATCCTCTCACTGTCCCCATTTGAGAGTATGAGGTCTAAGATTGCTTCCTCATGAGTGGGTTCCAAAACTAGCTGTTTGAGGCATGCCACCTGAAGGGCATCAAGAATGGCCCTGCTTTTGGAAGTGGCTGCCGTAAAGTTGCTCCAGTGAACATCTGACATGTCAAGATCCCCCATCAACAGTATCTCCCCTTTCTCTTCCATCCTAAGTATGCCTTCTATCACATCCTTGTCCATTCCCTTCCCCTGACGTGGGGGTCTATATACAACCCCTGTGTGGATTGTGGTGGCATTTCCAGTCTCTAAGGTGACCCACAGTGCCTCCTCTCCTCCCTGTTTACTCTTTTGTTCAGTTGCTTTTTATCCTTCCCTTACATGAGAGCTACCCCCGCCCTCCTGTCTCTCCCTATGGGTTGTGTACCCTGGTATGTTAACATCTCAGTCATGGTTCTCTGTGTACCATGTTTCTGTGTGCTACAATATCCAGGCATCCCTCTTCCATCAAGGCCACAAGTTCAGGGAGCTTGTTGCCCAGAATACGGGAGTTGGTACTCATTACCCTCCATTTCTTGATGGCCTTACCCCTTTTTGCCCCATCCTTGTTCTTACTGCATTTGTCACTTTCTGCATTTACCCCTGTGTTTCTCCCTATTGACATCTCTATGTTGGTGTCTACCTCACTTAGTACCCTGATATTTGGGGGGGGCTAGGATTTCCCTGCTCCTTTCCAGTGCCTCCCCCCTTGGCTAGTTTAAATACTTGTCAATGAAGTATTTAAACCTATCACCTAGGATCCTGGTTCCCCTCCTGGACTGATGCAGACCATCACACCAGTATAGGCCGGCATCCCTCCAGGTGGACCCCCAGTCTCCAATGAAGCCAAATCCCTGAGCTCTGCACCAGTTTTTCAACCACTGAATGAATCTCATGGTGTGGAGCACCCTAGCCTCACCCGTGTCATAGACAGGCAGCACCTCCGAGAAGGTTATCATGTGTGCTATTTTTCCAAGGCCCCTTCCCATCTCCACAAACACTTCTTGCACTGTTCTGATCCCTTTCTTAGCCAGGTCATTTGTCCCTAGGTGGACAATGACATCCAGCTCCCTCCCCTGTGCAGCTGCTCCTGCAATCCTTAGGATTCACTCCCTGTCTCTCCAAGCCATGGCTCCAGGCAGGCACCTCACCTCCCTCTCCCCTTCCTGCCCAAGTTCTACCTTCCTAACAATGGAGTCCCCCACCAGGAGTTGTTTCCTTCCCCTGTGGGGTCCCATGCCACCATCCTTTGGTCTCCTTTGTGGAGGTTCCCAGCATCCTCCTTGGTCTCCACTGTGGGTGCCTCCATAGAGGAACCACACTTTTCCAGAACGGCATAGAAATTGTGGAGAGGTACAACTGGAGGGATGAGCCTCTGTTTCACCACCCTCACCCTCCCTGAGCCCACTGTGGTCCAACCACTCCTCTTTCTTGGCAACCTCTGAGGCAACGGCAGTGGCCCTGGTGGTCCCTGGGTGGGAGAGGAGGTCCCACAAATCCTGGCCAACTCAGCCTGGAGATGGGCAACTTCCTTCCTCAGCCCAGAGAGGTGTCTGCAGATGGAACAACACTGCATCCTCCAAAACATCTCCATGAAGACTGCTGCTCCACAGCCACTGCACTGCACCACTCCCATCATGTCTTTTTTTCTGGCCCCCTAACTGTTATTTGGAATACTTACTCTTTCCTCTGTTTGTTTATTTCTTTTTTTTCTTATCTCCCTACTAACTTACTGCTTCTGCACCCCTCTATCTCCTGATAACCCAGAATACCATTCCAGTTGCACTACCGGCTGTGCTACCAAGGCAGCTGGAAACCTGGGTCTCCCAGAAGCACATTACTGTTTCTCCAATGCACAACCTGGTGTTGTACAGATAATTTACATTTTGAAACACAACCGTGTGGTGTGCACACTGGATGCATGCGTGCTTTGCAAGCAAAGTGTCAGAAGTTCAATTCTAGGTGAGGGAACATATTTGCCATCTATCAAGTATATTCACGGAAAGAGTGGTGGACAAGTGGAACTCCTTGCCGGGTGATAGTAGCCGGCAAGATGGTAGACAGCTTCAAGAGGAGTTGGGATAGAGTAAGAGGAAGGGGTAATGAATGGGGGTAAGGGAGGGGCAGCAGCATTATAAGGTGCTAGCGGCACACTCGAGCAGACTCTAGGCTGTGAGGCTTGTTTCTGCTGGCATTTTCATATGTTCATATGTTCGTACTTAAGATAATCAGTGTTTAGCCTGAACTTGAGTACTGCTGTATCTAACCATAAGTGAAGATATTTGCAGAACTGTACATGTCCTAGGTGCTCTACAACTAAAGGGAAGGGAAAGCAAGGAAAGGGAAGGGAAGGGAATGATGTGGATGAATGGGCTGGAGACCAAATTGGATCTGTGGTGACACAATGGGAAGGGAAAAATGGTGAAACTAGGTGGGACAAGCAGTCCTTATCTGTGGGCAGAGTCTAGGTTTCTATGCTTCTATGAAGTATAGTATTATTGCATTATATGCCTATGTTTGTTAAAGCAGAGAGCTGGGAGACAGCAAAATTAAGTGTTTGATTTTCTTGGCATTTAAAAGAAGCTTTGGAATCATGATAGCAAGCCAAATGTAGTTAAAATAATCTTGCAATCAATCTCACTTTAAAGAGAAATCAAATGAAAAAGAAACAGTATCTTCTGCATATAAATACAGCCGGATTAGGACGTTGACATCCAACCACATTAATGTAGATAACAGAAAAGGCCCTGGAATAGGCCCTTAAGAAACAACAGTTTAAATACTATAGCTATGATTTAATATTGAGTTAGGCTTATTTTTACAAATTGGGAGATACAGTTTTGGAATCAGCTCATAGTGTTTTGGCTAATACTAGAGTCCTGAAGTTTTTACAGTAGCAGTGGATGAGAAACTGCATGTAAGGTTTTAGTTAGCTCCATACAAAACACAACAGACTTGTTTGTGATCCATACCTAGTAGAATGTCATAAACAAGTTTCATTTTTGCATTAAGCCTCCCATGAACAAATTTGACTGTGATTTATTAGGAATACAATTAAAAATATTTGTATTTCACACTTTGTTCTTGCAGTTCTAGCATACCTCAGATTGGCCTTGCTTGCCTATGTGGAAGATGTTCTACAATATGAATTATTTTAATGTTCCTGACTTGTTGGCAGGAAGTTTTTCTGTGGTCCACCTGCAAACTCTGTCCTTCCATCTTCATGTTCCATTAGTTCACTACTCTACCTTTGCCACTACATCATGCATTTCCACAGTGATCCTTTTCTTTTAGATAGCCCCCTTAACTATTCTTGTGCAAGCCAGTTGGCTCTGGCCAACCCTTTGTTTTTTCTTTTCACTTTCTTCTTCCCTTATAAAACTTAAATCCCACCCCCACCTCCTTGCCTTCAGCACCACTTTCCAAGCCTCTCTATGAAATTCAGAATATTCTGCCTGCTCATGCCATGTACTGTATGTCCTATGGGTCTATGATTGGCTGTTTGAAATGGCTGTGCCAATTAAGGATGGCAGAAGCTGGCATTTAGCAAATCAACTTTGCTTTGATTCAGGCCCCACAAATTTGGTTTGACTTCAGTAATTCAGTTGAACTACTTTGGTTCCCAATTAAGTTATTGACATGGAGTAAAGCAGACTACAAATAGAGGGTAATAAAAGTCTTGAGGTTAGCAATGACTGTTTATCACACTAGCTTCCTTGTGACAGGTGGTGTTGGTTTACTGCTGCTGGTGATTGCTGTGTTTGTGGTGGTATGACTGATTCTGTAACCACTAAGGCCACAGAAGAGCAGCCCACTATGTTGCTGTAATAAATATTCATTGCTGTCTGTAAGGCTAATACTACTGTCTAGTTTGTGCTTTACCTCCATGTCTATTACTATATTCTCTCTTGCCCTGTAGGTTTCAAAATTATATAATACTATCCCCAGACAAATAAATAATTCATCAGGGAACATACAAAACTAATGAAAACAAATTAAATTAGGACATTACATCACCCTTCATAAAACTGTTGCATCAATTGATGTTATATATTAAACAGGCATGGTAGTGCCTTTCTATTAAGGTTGCACTAGGGTTTCTTTAAAAAAAGGCCATTTTCAAATGCTTATTATAATTCAACCATCTTAGACCAAACTAGAGACAAGTCCATAACCAGAAAACATTGACCCTACTTATAACTCAATCATCTTGAACCCTAGGACTGTAAAATTTAGTGTGTATCATCTCAGTCATCGGGTTGATTAATGTGGAAACCTGTATAGCAATCTGGTTGTCCATTCTGGATTTACAGAGTGTTGAGTTTATGTATTTTTGCCCATTTTTGAGTTAATCATTTGCCCAAGGATATAGAAAAGATGACAAGTAGTTGGGAAGGGAGGGGGCTGTGAAATCTGAGCTGCCTAGTCACAAGTCAAATCAGCCCCAATAGATTATAATTTATAAATACTAAATTAAGTTATTCAGTGCTTCTAAAGCAGATAATTATTACATTTGGTGAGAAAAGAGGTCTTTGAGGGTGAAATGATCAAGCCAAATTGGGGACAGGCCATGGTAGGTGGCCTCAAAGGCAAGGAAAAATCTATAACTGCAGGCCTAATCATTTGCTCCATGCAGCATGGTGCAGGAGAGGGGGATGGTGCTAAGAAAGTCTGCAAATTCTTGATCATAGGATGAAGCAACTCAACATTCACAATCTCCATGAACATGAAATTTGTCAACCTTAGTGGTCGGATGACCACAGTAGAGACATCAGTCGATATCATGAAATTGGAATTGTAGGACATAAAGGGACTTTCAGACAAATGTAAGAGCCTTATGTTGCAAAGAGCTAAAGAGTCCCAGCTTGTCAACAACTATCTGAAGATCCTCAATAATCAAGTTCAGAGTCAGAATATTTGTGTCTTTGGCTTCCCAGAGGGTGACCATGTTCCCTTATTTATAAAGAATTGGCTCTTGGAGCAGTTTGCAGAGCAAGCAACCCTGGATTTGTTCTGGATTGTAAAGGAGTACATAATACAGCCTCATGGCAAGCAATAAGGTGACACCCTGCTGCTGTTAATGGTGATTACAAACATTGCTTGTTCAAGAAACAAAATCCTGCAACTAATGAGAAGGCATGGCCCCCTCAGTGGTAAAGGCCACACCATCCATCTCTTCCCAGATGTCTGCTTCACCACCTGCCAATGGAGGGAAACGTTTGATGAAGTTTGAGGTGTACTGCAGGAACTGCAGATCACACATGACATTTTGTTTTCTGCAAAAGTATATGTCATCTTTGAGAGTCAAGTCTACATTTTTACATACCAAGTTGATGTCAGTAAATGGTCCTAAAACATGGCTGCTGCTAAGATGGAAGGATGGAATGCACTAGACCAGGATGAAGTGGACAAGACCTGAACTCTTTCAGGGACATTCTTTATAAATATTACCTGTCAAAATTTGCAGTGACAGTCTTCAACTAACTCTAGTAAATGGCTGTGTATAACGACTTCAAGTTAATAATTACATTATCTTAGTCTCAGAAAGGTAAGACCATTTCTTTTTTCTTTATATCAATTATGATGTAGGTTCTTTTCCTATGCCAAAACTGAGTAAAAAAATAATGTGTCAAGGGAATAGACTCAGAGTGTACCTAACTCATATTTTGGAGCATCACTCCATACAACAAACTTGTAACAGTGAAACAACAATTTAGCATTTATTGTTATATTTCAGATTGGTTTAACTGTGCCTATGCTTCCTTTTCGTGAATGTTGCACATTTTAGGGGATTCAGTAAATAGACCTGTACTTGCAAACTAGTTAAAATAAAGAGGATTATTCTCTTCTACTTAACATATTGTCCTAACTTAAAGCAGCAGTGCAATGAAAATGGGTTAAAATTTGACCCCACCTGTTTTTTCCCTAATTGATGCCAGATGTCTTCCAGTTTATTTTGGTGGTAAAATGTCCAGTTTTCATTGCCATTTAAGACTTTTATGAAAGTTTTAATTTAATTATTTCTCAAGAAAAAAAGATGGCTGCCTCATTTTTGCATAGAAATAATATTGAGGACTCCAGGAGAGTAAGAATCCAGACAAAATTATAGATGTGCAGTACACAGCATATAATGCATCCAGAAAACCCAGATCAACAGTTCTGCCAATATTTGTAATAACCATAACAGAAAATTAGCTTTTTGGAATAACTTATTTCATTGCACTGCTGCTTTAAAGAGCAACTGACACCACTTCTGTTATATTGCAGAATTAGAATAAGCATACCCCCAGTAAATCTTATACCAAAAACTAGATTTCTATATTACTTCATTTTAAAGGTATAAGCTATTTTGTAACCCTGATTTCACTACCTGTTCAAAAAAGCCTGTGTCAGAGAACAGCTGCTGTTGATGTCATCTCAGGAACTCACAGTCTAGTACTCCCTGTCAACAAGCTTATAGGACATGTGTCTCCAAAGTTCTAAAGATCAGGTGCAATGGTGTTCACAAGTAAAACAGGCAGCACAATTTAATAAACATTGCTTTAAAAACTATGTGTGTTTCAGGTTTTGTAACAAAACTGACACTTGTTTTGGGGGTGCCTTTTTGTTGAGGTCCTTTTTTTTCACGGTTGCTGGATGTTGGGCCATAGCACACTGTTGTGAGGTTTGCAGACTGAATACATGTTTGGTGTGGTGAAAGGCTGAGATCATTCATTCCTATCATTCAATTGAGCCACTTTCTAAGGATGGCACTTTAAAACAATTATTCCATGTCCTTGTCATTGGGGGTGATCTATAAAGAGGCACCACCACTTATATAAGAACATAAGTGGTTGAGAGAGGTAATTCTGTTTTGAGATCTTACTAGGAGTTTCTAATTTAGCTAGTCCAATGTTTTCTCCCTGTCAGGCTGTTTTTGACCTACATTCAGGTTGATCTATGTTCTACTCTAAATTAAAATGACCATTTTACCAGAGCTAACATTTCCACCTCTAACAGGAATTAACACATATAAGGTCCCTATTAAAACTTATTGTAAAGCAGACACTGACAAACAGCAGTGAAGTTACTAACATTACAGTACTAGCAGCAATACAATTTCCTAACAGGAATAGTAGAGTAGCACTCCAAATGGCATCAGCAGCCTGGAGACATGCTGACCCAGCATCCAGCAACTCAGGAGCCACTGAATGTAGATCAAAACAGCCTGACGGAGAACACAATGGGCTGGCTAAATTAAAAATTCCTAGTAAGGTTTCAAGACAGCATTGCCTCTCCCACCCCAATTGACAAGGAGATGGGATAATTGTTTTAAAGTGTTATCTTTAGAAATTGCCTCAATTGAATGATAGGTGTGAATGACCTCAGCCTTTTACCACATCAGAAACTTATTCAGTCTGCAAACCTCGCAACAGTGTGCTACGACCCAGAATTCAGTAACCCTGGAGAAAAAAGGTCCACAACAAAAAGGCACCCCACAAAAAAATGTTAGCTTTGTTACAAAATCTGAAACACACATAGTTTTTAAAGCAATGTTTTTTTTGAATGGTGCTGCCAGTTTTACTTCTAAACCATTGTACATGATCTTTACAACTTTGGAGAAACATGCCATATAAGCTTGCTGACAGGGAGTACTAGACTGTGAGCTCTTGAGATGATATCATCATCAGATCTTCACTGAAAGAGGCTTGTTTGAACAAGTAGTGAAATCTGGGTTACAAAATAGCTCATAACTTTAAAATGAAGTATCATAGAAATCTAGTTTTTCTTATGAGATTTACTGGGGGTATGCTTATTCTAATTATGCAATATAGCATTTTTGGCCAGAGTAGAGATGTTGTGGAATTAAATTTCATCTGTGAAATTGGCAATTTCGCTGTGCACAACATTTTACGAAATTCTGCTGTTCTGCAAAATGTTTCGTCAGGTACAAAGTTGTGAAATTTCACCTGCAGAATGTGGAATTTCATTGTGAAATACACAATTTCACCCAAAATAGCAAAATATCACCTGATCTCAGGCAAAATGTTGCCATTCCATGGCAAAATTTCACATATTGCTGGTGAAATTTCATGTTCCATGACAAAATTTTGCATTTGTGAAATATTTCGCGAAATGTGTGAATTTCACAAAATAATTTTTGTAACAAAATTTCTAATTTTGCACATCTGTTTTGGCCAGAGTGGTGTCAGTTGCTCTTTAAGATTTAATACGTTGCACGCTGAGCACTTTTATAGGGCAGAGTGTATTTGAAACTTATAGCTGTATCATAAGATGTTTAGACATTTGCTCCTGGGCTAAAGTTGCACAACAATTATGTGTTCAAATATAGGAAGTATATTATTGCATTGCTTTTTAGGTGGCCATCTCATACTGGATTATATCCTTGGGACACTGTCATTCTTTATTATCAAATTAATTTACCATCTAGTGATGTATACCAATTGCAATGTTCCTTGGATGGTACACATTTGTATTGTATCATTTTTTCAAAAATGAATCAAACATAAGTTTTTTTTTTAATTACATGTAATTAAGTTATGGAACTTAAGAGTTTGTTAGATCTTAAGGAGGAATAGGTCATTATGGTGGTTTGTTGCAAAAGGTTAATTCACATTGTGCTTATTAATGGTATTTGTTCAGACATGCTCGGTTTGCTGAAACAATAGCTAAATAAAATCTACAGAGTTAGGTTTTGAATATTATTGTGTTAGATGTCATGGAACTATTGGTCCTTTTGGGGGTTTGGTGCAAAAATATTTAGTAATTTTGAAGTTATTAATGATTTTTGATTTGCTCAAGCTCAGTTCAATACAAAAAATAAAGTAAAATGTCATATTTCATCAAACAGAAGGTGTCTCAAATAAAAGCCACCATCAAATACAAGCAGCAGGTCAAAATGAATACTTCTAATAAAAGCCATCCTCAGATACAGTACAAGCTGCAGCTTCTAGTCAGGGTTGAAGTCATGTCAGATAAAATACTATGGGTTGGACTTTATGATTTTTATCACTGTAAATATGACCATTATTGTATTTTTTTAACTGATTACCTTAGTTGGTGTTTGTTTTACTTATTTTGATATAATGTAGACCAATAACAATAAACTTGGTCAAATTCAGACTGTGTAATATTTTATTTATAGTACTTAATACTTTGATTTTGCAAAACAAGTCACCATTAAAGATACACTTGAATGTATGCCACAGCTAAAAATACAACATTTTAATAAAAGCCATGCAAGGTAGTATTTATATACTTTTAACTAAAAAACAAATTCTTTGCACAGGAATCCTCACAAATTATTTGAGAAAATCTAGTTGCTGCACAAATATTTTAAACATTTATATAATGGTTTTCAAAATATTCATACTGTAGTATGGTTTTCAAAATCTACATTCTGCATGATGGTTTTCAGATCTATGTGTTGCATGATGGTTTCCACAATCTTCATACTGCATGATGGTTTTCAACATCTACATGTCGCACAATGATTTCAAAAATATACAGCTGAGTGAAGGTTTTTATTTAGTGTCTAAGTTCAGTGTTACTAAAAACTTTAATTTAAGATATCTTATTAAATATTTAAATGTCAAAGGTGATACTTTAGTGTTTGTGAGGGAGAGATAGGACAAGACACTGAATGACCACCATAATATGAAGGTTAGTGCAGCATTAGAAACATAGAAACATAGAATTTGACAGCAGATAAGGACCGCTTGGCCCACCTAGTCTGCCCATTTTCCTACCTAACAGATAAGCTGCAGATCCTAATTAACCAACAGCTTACTTCCTCCTACACCCCACTAGGACTGCCTTATGTCTGTCCCATGCATTCTTGAATTCCCCCACTGTTCTTGACTCCATGACCTCCTCAGGGAGGCTGTTCCATGCATCCACAACCCTCTCTGTGAAAAAATACTTCCTCACATTACCTCTGAGCCGTCCCCCCTCTATCTTCAAATTGTGCCCCCTTGTTCTTGCACATCTCTTTTTCTGAAAGATGCCACCCTCTTGGACTTTGTTGATTCCCTTGAGGTACTTGAAAGTTTCTATCATGTCCCCTCTCTCCCTCCTTTCCTCAAGGGTATACATATTAAGCTCCTTTAGTCTTTCTTCATATGTCTTCTGGTGCAGACCCTGCACCATTTTGGTTGCCCTCCTCTGGACAGCCTCCACTCTGTCTATGTCTTTGCGGAGATGGGGTCTCCAGAACAAGCATTAACAAGCACACTGCCAAACTTACCAGACTGAGTGCATCTTGGTGGGGTGGAGACCATATCAAAAGGGCTACCTGGCACTGAACATGCTGAATATTGCTGATATGCAAACTACACCAATGCAACCTTGTAAATGAATGTACCATCTTGCAGACAGGATGCAATGGTATATTCAGAGGTTTTTGTAAGCAGTAACAGACTAGCAAGGCAGCCCCTAATTAATGCTTGTAAAACCTTGCTTTTATCAATGTGCACAGTGGTATTTGACCCCTTCCCCCAGCAGCACTGGTGTTTGTAACCCCAGCTTTCACTCACCACATACCTGTTAGTACAGATCTTTATTGCACATCCTAAACAAGACAGCCTAGTGCTTCCCCTACCACCAATTGCTGTCCTATGACACTGAAATATTAAAGATCCAAACCCTTTCAGTCAAATGCATACCCCTTCCTCAACCAATCCTGGACTGTATTGTGGTACTGTACTAAAGCCCTGCTTGGCAGTCTAGTGGCTCCCTCCCTTAATTGAACCCTGCCACTATCCTGGAACTGTATTAAAACCCTTCTCTTGCAGCCCAGTGAGAACCCTTTCTTTTCCCAGTTCCTGTTGGTATTTTGAAAAATGTACAAATCCCTTTCTTTTGAAATGTAGTGGACCACCATCCCTCACTCAATCAAGTATTTTGGAAATGTACTGAAGCCTGTCCCAGGCAGTCAAGTGTTATCCTCTGCCAGATCACTGTCAAAGTACCCCCTTCCTTGGGTCACTCACTGAGTACCCACCACCAACACTCCCTATATTCTACATGCTCACCCATCCATCCATCCATAGGTAAGCCACCTTCTGGTCCTCAGATGACAACTGGCACAGACCCTCCTCTCACCACCTTGGAAGGCTGTCATCTGACTGACAAGGAGTGAGTGCATGCATACCATACAAACAACTATTTCTACAGTATGTGTGCACTCACTGCCTGTCAATCAGATGGCAGATGGTGGAAGTGGTGAATGGGGGTCTGTGCAGTCAGTGTCTGGGGACATGATGGCAGCTCAGCTATGGATGGATGGATGGATGGGTGAGTTATGGCTGACATGGGGTGGAGGTGGTGGCTGCTCAGTTGGTGGGCTGGGAAGGGAGGACTTTGACAGTGATTGGTTGGGGTGGCAAAACTAAACTGCCAGGGATGGGTATCAGTGGTTTTCCACAACACCAGATATGGGGAAGGAGTGGATCAACTAGACTGCCAGGGAACGGATGTACTACACTTCAACAATACCAGCTGGGATTGAGTGAGGTAGGGGGTCCACCAGATGGCCAGGGAAGGGTTTTAGTACAATTCCAAAATGCCAACAGGAATCGGGTAAGGGAGGAGGTTCTGCTAGACTGCCACGGAGGGTATAGGTGGGTACGGCTCCTGCATGAACAAGGGCTGAGGTTCTGTACAATGCCTTCCACATTTTTTTGTGGACACATTGTGCTGAGCTGCTAATGGCTGAGTTGCTAATGCAAAATGACTCCTTAGCACAATACCTGTAATACATATGTGATCTTTAGCATACCAGCCACAGAATACAGTATGTCTCTAAGGGCACTGGGTCAGGATAGTGCTGACCACAATGCCATCAGCAACAATAGTGTGGCATTAATACTGTCAGTTTTATTTTTGTGGTGGGCTGTGCCCCCCCACACCCTCCAGACTGAAGGATTCTCACTCGGGGGGGGCAGATCATGGGGAAAGTTAAAATATGTGGGGTCATGGAATACTGTTTCCACTGCCCCTTGTCAAAGAAACAAAGTCCTGAGTGCACAAAAATGTTGGAGACCAGGATTAAAACCTGGTCTCCACTGCTGGTGACCAAGTTGCTCTATGCCCTAGCCGTGCATGCCACGGGAGCAGCTCAGCCAGCCTTCTGGATCCTGGTACACTTGTTTGTGGTGAGCATCACAGACAGTGACTTGGGGAGTGCTTACTGAAAGCACTGTAGATCCCCTCTCGCAGTCCATGCTAGCGCTACATGAACTAGCACTCTCTAGACTGGTGCTATTCATGTAGCGCTATTCTAACCAGGTACCATTTCTCAGAAGTGATGTCAGTACTCCATTTCAGATGGGCTATTTCCCTTACCTCCTGGGAGCCTCATACCAGTAGGTGATGTGGTAAAGATGCACACATCCACCATGCATGGGTCTTGTAGAGGTTGGGTATTAACTACATAACAAACAAACAAAAAACACTCCTGCTTCCATATACTCCAGTTTGGCTGCTCCACTCAATAGAAGGAGAATCTGCTGGTGGGTTCCTGTGTCCTTTGGAAACCCTAAGTGAAAGGGCCTTTTCTGTAGCCACCCTGAAATGTGGAATGCCTTACTAAATCAACTTTGTCAGCTCTCCTCTGTTGAAGTTTTTAAAAGGGCTCTTAAGACCCATTTTTCCCTGGCATTTCAGGACTCATTTTAAATATGTAAATATGTTATGAAAGAGAAGGATTCCATTGTACTTTTTATTTGATTATATACATGTTTTAAAGGTTTTTAGCTAATTAAATTACGTGTACAGAGCTTCAAACCTTTATGATGAGGAGCTATAGCAAATAAAATGTACTTGCATACTATAAAAGCTCAATATTCAGACAGGCATAGCAGAACAGACAGGGCATGAACTCTGTCTGAATACTGCTCCCTAGCAGCCAAGTGCTATTTTTAGTGCAGTGTTGGGTTGGTGCAGTACACATGACCATGGCTGAATATAAGGGCCAATATGTGTTTTTGTAATATATCAGTAATTAGTTATCTTTAATTAAAAATTAACAAGGACCCTGGTTTTCCATTTTTGAAGCAAAATGGAAAACAACACAGAATCTTAACTGGTTTGTGGATTTTCTATTGTCCCAGCAGTGCCACGTGGAAATTACTCACCACTACATGGAATCACTGAGATTTCAATATCTTAACATGGGAGCTGCAGTGCTATACATTGTTTTTTTTCCCCTCTGCTGCTTAAAGAATTAGTAAAGACACCTTCCACACTGCTTTGTTGTAACCACCACTGCTTAAATTTAACCACCCACACTTACCTCCATCCTTTCCAATTAGCTGAGGATGCTCTCCATCCTGAAAGTCCAGTTTTCATTTAGTATGTTTCTAAACACCTTTTATTGTTTGTATTTCACTTGATGATATAGTGAAAAAAAATGTTAAGCATGGACACACTCAGGGAATCGGACTAGGCAGCATGGGTGGGGGAGTCAGGTTTCAAATTTAACCCTTCATTCAGTCAGCTGATGTGACTGCTTGAACAATCTGTAAGGAAAGTTTTCATGCAGAAAAAGTATATGCCTAAACTTTGTTTACATTGGATGATTCAAAACAACAAAAAAAGCTAAGTATCATCACACTCAGGGAATTGTGCTAGACGGTGAGATGATGGTGTCTGGTTTAAAGTTTAATAGCGCTACATGTATCCATTTGATCAGCCGATGCATTTGCTTTCCATCCTGACAGTAATCTTTTTGTGTAGAAAAAGTTTGTGCTTAAGGTATTTCTATGCCGCATGATTAAAGCCTCAAAAAAGTTAAGTATCAGTGCACTAGAGGAATCAGGTGGGGGTTAAGTTAGGTGTCTTTAACTGCATTTATTGAAAAGTTAGTCTCTGGAATGTTGAACTGCTAGTACTGCTGAGCAGGAAGACTGAAGGGGTGCTTGTTTATCTGGATGTCTTTGTGCGAGGAACAGCCAACCTGGAAGGGTCTTATAACACTGTGTGGTCACCCACATCATCAAGGCAGTCCCCACTTCTCCTGAGGTATGCCCCCCCAGGTCATCATGCAGTGTCTCTGAATCATGTTCTATACCCCACCAGCCCAAGGCAGGGATGTCTGAACCAACTTAGGTTACAAACCCAGATCTCTCACTTGGCAGTGTTATGCACCACCAGCCTGTGCCCCTATTTTATTTGTAATTTTGAGAACAATTTTTTAAGCTGGGTGGGTGGGCACACTGGGTTGCTGCTGGTATAAGCACTGGTAGTTCTCTATGCTGCTGTTGCTAGTTGTGTGCCCTTGAGTGAAGGGGGCTGAGCTTCTGAGTGCCCCTGAATTTGTTGCATGACCTGCGTACTGTTGTCTCCCTACCTGCCACTGCATGAGGGCAGTGTGGGGGGGGGCAGCTGATGCAATAGCACCAAAACCAGACAGCACACTCAGAGGCATACAGCAGGTAAGGTTCCAGATACTGTACAATGCCAGTGGGTAGAGTGGGGCTGCAGATCTTGCTTGTTGTATTCCCCTAAATGAGTCAGGGGGACCTTAGTATCTGTGTGCCCTTGAGTTGCTATATGGCTTAATTGTTGTTCTTACTCTACCTGACACCGTATGATGCTAGTGCAGTGGGCTGGGTGTTGGAATAGCACCCAAGCCAGACAGCACACTCAGGGACACACAGAAGGTAAGTCCCCAGGTACTGTATGATGCCAGTGGACAGAACAGGGCTCAATTCACAACTGAGCTAAGCCATGAAAACTAACAGCCCCCCTTTTCATGGAGACCAAGTTAAAAAAGTCCACAAGTTTCTGAGATGCATGATTTTCATTAGAAGGCCTTCCACTAATCACTTGTAAAATTTTTAGGTGGAGTTACTTTACTTCAAAGAAGCCAATACAGGCAGTTAAATGTTAGCTAGGACTGAACCACAGGAGTCCACTGTGGTATCTAGTGGTTCAGCTTAATTCACATCTGAGTTCTGACAAGATACTGTAAGAGATCATAAAATTTATAACTTGGGCATGTGAGGTGTGGGTGTTAAGGGATGGGGGCTGCACTGTTGCTACTGCTATCACACTTGAGGGAAGGGGGCCATAGGTCTGCTGCTGTAACATCTGAAAGATGAGGGGCATAGTGCTGCTGATGCCATCACGAACATACGAACATACGAACATACGAAATTTGCCAGCAGATAAAGGCCTAGAGGTCTATCAAGTCTGCTCGAATGTGCAGCTAGCACCCCTTATTCTGCAGCTGCCCCTCCCTTCCACCCTTCCCCTTCATTAACCCTCCCCCCTTGTCCTGTCCCATCCTCGTTTGAAGCAGTCCACTGTTCTACTGCATACCACTTCTGCAGGTAACGCATTCCACCCAGCCACCACCCTCTCTATAAAAAAGTGTCTCCTCATCTCCCTCCTGAACCTTCCTCGCTCCAGTCTCATATCATGGCCCCTGGTGGCCCTCCCCTTCCTTACTTTGAACAGCCCCTCTGTACCTGTCTTGTTTATTCCTTTCATGTATTTAAAGGTTTCAATCATGTCCCCTGTCTCTCCTCTCCTCCAGTGAGTACATGTTCAACTCCTTCAACCTCCTCTCACTGATAAGTCCCCAGACCCTTGATCATCTTTGTGCCCTGCGCTGCACTCCTCCAGTAACTTAATGTCCCTTTTCAGATACGGACGCCAGAACTGCACGCAGTACTCCAGGTGTGGTCTAACTAATGACCCATACAGTGGCAGAATCACCTCCTCCTCCTTGAGGATATACCCCTTGCAATACAACCCAGCATTTTGTTGGCCTTTGCAGCTGCCTTCCTACACTGTGCCGAGTTGTTCATTGACCCTGTGATGAAAACACCCAGATCCTTCTCCTCCTCTGTCTGGGCTAGCTGCACTCCCCTAGCTGGTAAGTCCTCCTGGGTTCTTCATCCCAAAATGCATCACCTTGCACTTTTGGCATTAAAGCCCAGTTGCCAGGTGTCTGACCAGGTTTCAAGCTTTGCCAGATCATCCTGCAACCCCTGCCATCCCCTAGGTCATCCACCACCCGCGCCAACCTTGGTATCATCAGCAAACAGACTGATCTTGCTCTTGATGTCCCATGATATGTCTGCAATGAATATCCCAAACAACACTGGTCCCAACACGGCCCTGTGGGACACCACTCGTCACTGCCCTTGGGTGTGAGAGCTCCCCACCCACCACCACCCTCTGTTGCCTTCCCTGCAGCCAGTTTCCTACCCATCTCACCAGCATTGCACCTGCCCCTGTGCCTACTAACTTCCTTCCCAGCCTTCCATGTGGCACTGAGAGATGCCTTACTGAAGTCCAGATACAGGACATCCACTGCATGTCCCCCGTCCAGTTGCCTAGTTACCCAGTCATAGAACCCGACCAGGTTGGTTTGGCAGGATCGGCCATGTATGAAGCCATGCTGTCTGCTGTCCTGTAGTCCTTTGGCCTCTAAGAGGGCCACCAGCCTCTCCTTCAGGATAGTCTCCATTAGCTTACCCACGATGGATGTGAGGCTCACTGGTCTGTAGTTTCCCGGTTCATCCTTGGGGCCACTCTTGTGGAGGGGCACCACATGAGCCATCCTCCAGTCCTGAGGTACACACCCAAATGTAGTGAGGCATTAAATAGGTCTGCCAAGGTCCTGCAAGGACCTCTGCCAGCTCCTTCCGAACCCTGGGGTGGATGCCATCTGAGCCTGGTGCCTTGTCCACCCTCAGTGCCTTCAAACCCTCTCAAACTCTGTCCTCCATGATTTCCCATCTGTCACCACTTCCCCCCTCGTCTGCCATTTCACCCATCTTGGGTGTCACCCCCCCTCTTCTCTTTAGTAAATACTGAGCAGTACTCATTTAGTGCTTCCGCCTTATCATACCTGCTTCCCCAACCCCCTCCCTTCCTAATCCTTACTATGTGGTCCTTACAGCTCCTTTTCTCCCTGATGTACTTAAAGAAGTCCTTCTCCCCCTTCTTAATGCCTTGTGCCAGCCTGAGTTCCGTAGATGCTTTGGCTCCCCTTACTGCCCTTGTCACCTCCTTCGATTCTGTCAAGTACTCCTCTCTGTCCTCCCCCCTCCCTGTTTTCTTGTATTTCCTAAAGGCAGCTCTTTTCTTCCTTACCTTTTCCATGACCTCCTTGCTCAACCAGCTCGGTTTCTTAGCTCTAGCCTTCTTGCTCTGGGCTTTGCAGCAGGTTTTGGTTGCCTCCACTATCCCCAACTGTGAGCTCCCATCTCTGGTTAGTATCCATACTAGATTGAATTCTGGCCCGGTACCTTTTACCACTTCCCCATCCTCCCAAAGTCAGCCCTCCTGAAGTCCAGCACTCTTGGCGCAGATTCCACTCCTTCCTTGCCCATATCAATGTGAGCCATACTGAGTGGTGGTCCTCCCTGACAGCGGTTCCTCCACTGTAAGTTCTCTCACAAGTCCCCATTTGCCAGCACAAGGTCAAGGGTATTCCCTAACCTGGTTGGTTCACTGACCATTGCAGCAGGAAGCTGTCCTGGAAGGCATCCAGCAGTACCTGCTCCCTTCTGTTCCTGGTTGTTGGGGTGCTCCAGTCCACTTCTGGCATGTTGAAGTTCCCCACAATCACCACACTACCCTTCTATGGGTCCTCCTGATCTGTCCCGCTAGTTCCCTGTCTAACTCCTCCATCTGAGATGGTGGCCTGTACACCACTCCCATTCTAAGACTCCTATTCTTGGAATCCTGGATTTGCACCCAAAGTGACTCTGCTGCCCTCCTCCCTTCCTCCCTTACACACTTCAGTCCTTCCTTCACATATAGTGCCACCCCCTCCTTTCCCAGTCACCTGTCCCTACGAAATAACCTGTACCCTGGTACAGACAGGTCCCAGTCATTATATTGGGTGGCCCATGTTTCCGTGATGGCTGCAATGTCCACCTCTCCTCTGCCGAGGAGAACCTGCAACTCTGCAGTTTTTTCCTCCCAAGGCTCCTAGCATTAGGGTAACCACCTTCCACCCTTTTCCCTCCTCCCATCCTGCCCTCCTTTCCTAGCATCACCAATAGTACTTGCCATTTGTCCTTTGTCACTGTTATGGGGTAAGCTCATATGATTTCCCAACCTGTGGTCCTGCATATCTCTTCCCCAACTGCCACCCCACTCCTAGTTTAAACTCCAAACTTCCTCTATATATTCTTCCATCCTCTGCTTCAACACTTTCTTTCCTTCCTCATTCAAGTGTAGTCTGTCCTTGGCATAGAGACTACTGTCCTCCCAGGTCCTCCCACCCCCCAACAGCCCATACCCTTTAGCACAACACCAGGTTCTTAGCCATCTGTTAAATTCCTCTATTCTCAGCTTTCTTGTTGTGCTTGCCTTTGGCACCGGAAGTATCTCGGAAAAAGTTACTGATCTTCCTGCCCCCTCACATAATTGTGCTAGTTCCTCAAACCTCCTCTGGACTATATCCACTGTCTTGTCAGCCAGGTCGTTTGTCCCAAGATGTATAATTAAATGAGGCTTGTCCCTACCCCTTCTAGCATATTCAGAACAGACTGTCCCACCCTTTCCACTGTCATTCCTGGCAAGGCCTCCACCCAAATGCGACTATGCCTCTCCGCCTTGCTACCCCACCTAACTCCTCTTAGTATTGAGTCCCCCAGCACTAAGATTCCACCCCTCTTACTCCCTGCTTGCTTCCTTTCATCTCCCTCCCTCATTTCCAGCTCCTCTTCTTCCTCCTGCACATTATTATGCCCTTTTACCCCTGTTGCAGTTCTCCCAGCAGAACTTCCCCCCGCTCCAGTTTGGTCCAGGCATTTATCAATTACTCCTCTAATTTCATCACTTCCCTCCTCCACCTTCTTCCTCTCTAGCAGTGCAAAACTATTTTCTGAAGATCCTTCACAAATGCCTGCTCCCTCTCTCTGCATAGTAACCTGTTCTCTCCCTTTCCACTCCATGACTTTTGCCACTTCTTTGCCTCCCTCACAAGTCCCTATTGCCTCCTTCCATTTGACTTTTGTCTCCTGACCTGGTTTCCCGGCAATCATTCTTCCTGGCCTGGGCCTTTGTCTCTGCTTCCCTTCTTCTGAGCCTCTCCTCACCACTGTTGGCTTAAATTGCCCTCCCTCATCTCCCCTTCCTCCTCCCTCCAGTATTGGGCTAAACCCACCCCAATCTGCCTTGCCTGTCTTAGTTCCTCCTGCAGACCCTCAATCTCCTTTCTAAGTTTTTCTATGTGGTTGCACACTAAACATCCTCCTACTCTCAGGCAATGTTTAGAAAAATTGGTGCACACCACGTTGTGCAGCCACCACCCCTACCCATTGTTCTGTCGTTGCCCACCAGCGACCCCCCCCACCCTTCCAGATGCAGGATACCAAACACTCCCCTAAGTCCCCCACTCCCCCCTCTATCAGTGCAAAACATTCTTTATGTCCCTTACCTCCTTTGTTGCACGTTTAGATATGTTGAGCAACTGCTTTGTATATTCCTATCCTCCTCACAAAAATACTTTAAGTAGCCATTGCACACCTTCTTCAACTCCTACTCCCCTTTACCCAATGCAATAACTATGTGAGTAGTAATAATGAGTCAGCTTAGATTTGCATTTACTTCCCTTCCACTGAGAGAGCCACCTCTTCACTTGCTGCAGTTCCTTTCCTGGATGTCTGCTTCTGTTATGACAGGTGCAAATCCTTTGCCTGTTTGAGAGTGATGTCAGAACCCCTAGTACAAAGGGAATAATTGACCAGGGGTGGTGGGGTGAGGTTTGGGTGGGTGGGACCAGCCCAAGTCCTCTGAAACAATCAGGTAGCTGAGGCCTCTAGTCAGACAATTAGCACCCTTCCCCACTCAAAACTTTGCAGCTAGTGAAGCCAGCAACAATGAATAAATTCTACCCAAAGAAACAGGACACCAATTCAAACAGCTTCACCAACAATACATCAAAATAGGTTTGGAATTATAAGATATAGGTCTCCAATTCAAAGAAACAGACCAGTTAAATTACACCAATTATGTTAAAGAGAAGAAATAGGCCTCTACAAATGCAGCCTGCCACACCTAAACCAAACAAATGAGCCCACTTTTAGCTACCAAAACAGGTTTCAAAATTCCAACAGCCCCAAACAATACCCTGCTAGCCCCTTAGTAGTAAGAAAGAAAATAAACATTCTACCAAGTAGAATCCATGAAAAACAATGTAAAACAAGAAGCTACTGTACTGTACATCTGATCCTGTCCCCCTTCCAGTTCCTTCTGAGAAGCCAAAGCACACTTGAGGGATGTGAAACAGAGTGCTGCTGCTGTCACCACTCAGGGATGGGATGATAGTGTTTCTCCCATTACTCCTGAGGGATGTGGTCTGTACAGCAGTTCTACTGCTGCCATCATGCCTGAAGGATAGGAGCCACAGTGCTGTCATCACCCCTTGTGGATGAGAACCATAGTGCTACACACGCACACACACACACACACACACACACCCACACCCCTCCAAGATCTGCACATTCAGATTACTGGGGTAGATAGGAATTGATTATGTTTAGGGGCCATAATACTGCTGCCATAGTCACCCCCAAGGTATGGAGGCCATTGTACTGCTGCCACCACACATGAAGGTTGGAGCCATAATGCTTCTGCCATTATATCTGAGGGACAGGGCTATAGTGCTGCTGCTGCAATCATACTAAGAGTTGGGGACTGTAGCGCTGCTACCTGCATCACACCTGAGAGTTGTGGGCAATAGTGTTGCTGCTGTCACACCTAAAGCAAGGGGGCCATAGTGCTGCTGCCATCCACCGCTGAGTGATTGTTGGCTACAGTGCAGCTGTCATCACACCTGAGGGACGGGGGATCAAAGTGATCTTCTATCAACCCTAATGGTTGAGGATCAAAATGCTGCTGCCATTATCCCTGAGGGATGAGGGTCATAGTTCTGCCCTGCTGCTGTCACTGTCACCAATAAGGGATTGGGGTAGTCATCCCTGGGGGATGGGGCCAAAATGCTGCTGCTGTCACATCCACCAGAGAGATGATGAACTTGAGGTGCTGAAAATGATGTCAGCTACACATAAACACACACACACACACACACACACACACACTCTTTCCAAGTTCTGCACACTCAGATTACAGGGGTGGATGGGAATTGATAATAGTGAGATTACTGCGTTTACATATGCGGCACAAAATCAAAGTGAGGTACAGGTCCAGCTTATCATAGAATGTATTACTTTTAATAACTACAAGGCTATATGCACAATAGTAGACAGCAACATTTCTAAAATGCATCCTAGTTGAGAAAAGCATTATTCATGCTCACAAAACAAAATACCGGAAAAAAATGGATTTTGGCTTTGTAGACACTGGTGACAATACCAGTTTTTCCATTCTGCAAAACAGATTTTGGCCTATTTTAATCAGCCAACCTGAGATCACGTAATGCAGGATCACGAGTAGCAGCTCTCCATATGTCTCCCACTTGCCCTGTGTCTTGATTTTCATTAAATGTTGCTACTTTTACTTCAACCTTCCGTAAACAAGCCTTTTTGTAGGGTAGAACAGCTCTACAACACCTTTCTGCAGTTTGCTGAATTAGTATGGATGCAGAGATGAGGCAAGCACTGCCAAAACGCACGCCTCCTACAACGCCAGAAAAGCCCAGCAAAAAAACAAGGCCGCAGGCTGCTTCAGATGAAAGTACAACCTAAACGCAAGACCTGAATGTCCTAACTGTGGAATGGTTCTTAATGGAGTTTAAACCATTTCGTGAGGAACTCCATTCGCTAACTGCGGAGTTCAAATCTATGTCAACAGCGATGGAAAATGTCTCGACAAAAGTAAGCGATAATGAGGTGCATATTGTGTCTCTAGAAAAACACCTAGAGAGAATAGATCTGGAGTTGGTGCAGGTTAAACAGAAGATGGTTCATCTCGAATCTAAAGTTGAAGATTTGGAGGGGTGCAGTAGGCGCAACAATATTGTCCTCATTGGCCTGCCTGAGAAAGAGGAAGGAGTGGATGCAGTCCTCTTTCTGCAAAAACTGGTTGCTAAGCTGGTGGGTCCCTCTCCACATGAAGCTTCTTACTCTATTGAAAGAGCTCACCGCTCTCTGCAATCTATTCCTAAAGCAGATGTTCCCCCCAGAACTTTAATTGCCTGCTTCCTGAATTTTTTAGAAAATCATCATTTTATGTCTATGATTCGGAGCCTGGATCAAATTAAATGGAGGGAAGTTCAATTACGAGTTACTGAAGACCTCCCGGTTTCAGTTCAGCAATGCAGAGCCTTATTTCATCCCCTCGTGAATAAGCTAATTCCAGCAGGGATAAAGTTTAAGATGCTCTATCCTTCAAAGTTCCAAGTTTTGATTGAAGGTGACTGGTCCAGCTTTGAAGACTCGAAGATAGCGGAAACTACACTGAGAGCTGCATTCCTGAATTTGTTCAAGGATCGCTGACTCAGGAGAGACTTAAATCGTGTATTTTTCTGTGGTGTTGTTCTCAGCTGTTGGTCTGTTAGCAGTCTTTCGATTGCTCGAAAATGGCTTATTTCAGTTCTGTAATGAACCTGAAGTGAATAGAAGACAAGGTATTTTATTTTTAAGAAACAAAAAAAAAGGAGCTTTTCAATGAATGCCTAAACATGGGGCCCTGTTTTCTTTCTTTTTGTTTTACCCTACAGAACGTCTAGTGATTTTCCAGGTAAATGTTTTACAAGATTTGTTTGTGCATTCTTGTTAAATGGCTGAATGAAGTCGGACTCTTAGCGATGTTTATGCTCACAGGGGACTTTTCTGTTCTGTAATACTGAAGGGTAGGGGACTAGGCAATTACATTTTTCAGGATTTATGTATTAGGCTGTCAAAACCCAGGTTGATTTTGTTTAGATGTTATACTCATTATGGACATGTGGGGTCATCCCTACATAGGAAATTTGTGTTTGTTGTTAAAACTGATCAAGTTTGTCCGTAACTAAACTGTTCACATATCTGGTAATGTTTAGTCCTAGGGAGAATCTTGTCAGGTTAAAGATAAGTAAAGCTTTGTTTCCCTATTTGGTAGAGGACATTATAATACTTGCTACCTTATGTTTAGTTCCTATAGAGTTCTATGCTTAGAATCTAGGTTAAAGTAGTTCAGTTTTTAGTAAGGGCACGAGTGAGTGGGGCGGGGAGCAGCGATTGTTATCTCTGTTCATCATGTACCTGGAAATGTTTAGGTTGGTGGGATGGGGGGTACTTGGATTTTTTTTGTTTTTCATTATAATCAAAGTTCAACAAAAATGTGTGTTTCAAGGATTTATACCACAGTTTTTTGGGTCATGCTTTGTATTTTCTAATGGGATTAAAAGTGTGGGTATTGGGGGTGAGTGTGGGGTGGGTGACCTTGGCTTGATGTCATTAATGATGGGCAGCTGTTTCTGCATATTGATCTATATTTCTAGGCTACAGGTAATATTAAATGGCGGGTAGTATACAATTGCTTACATGGAATATTAGGGGCTCAAGAAAAAAAGTTAAGCACTATCAGATATTGAAGCATGTCAGTTGTCTAAAAGGGGTTGTCACATTCCTACAAGAAACTCACTTATTAGTTTCAGAGGACTCACTTCTTAGAAAGCAATTTATAGGGCAGGTTTTTAATACAGGGGACAGTACTCAAAATAGAGGGGTAGCCATATTATTTTCCCGTAACGTACCCTTTACTTGTGAGCTCTGTATACAAGACCCAGGAAGTAGATATTTAATTCTGAAGGGTTTATTGGACAGCACAGATGTGGTGTTGTGATGTATATATGGTCCCAATACTGATTATCTGGCTTTTTTTTTTTAAGTTACTTAAGGACCTACTTCCCTATGTTTCCTTTCCTCTGATCATAGGAGGGGATTGGAACCTGCCCTTCACTCCTGACCAGGATAGGTCAGGAACTAGAAGATCTGGTCTTTCTCCAGCACAGGGAGCTCTCTGGGACCTGTCTGACCAGTTGGGACTGATTGATCCCTGGAGGGTGTAATATCCCTCTTCGAGGGAATATACATTCCGATCAACTGTCCATGGAACCTCTACCAGAATTGATTATTTTTTACTTAGTCATAGTTTTTTACCTGGGCTCATCGATTGTGCCATAGAACCAGGAGTTGTCTCGGATCATGCAGTAGTCTGGTGCTTATTAAATTTGACCCCCAATTGTTCCCAAAGAGACCAATTGGAAGATGAACAATCAACTATTGTGTGAAAAGGCAGTTATTAAGGACATTTCAAAGGTAATTGACCATTACACTGAATTTAATCTTGGCTCGATAGGCAGAATCAATCTGGAATGGTGTGCCTTGAAGTGCGACATATGTGGGGAAATTATTAAAATAGCTTCCTATAAGAAAAAAGTTAAACAACAAAAAACCTTTACTTTATTAAAACAGATTCGTCAATTAGAAAAGGGGTTATCACCTTCTATCCCAGAATGTGATAGAATCAAACTACTGGGCTTAAGGGCCCAATATAGCTCCCTTTTGCTTGGCAAAGCTGAGTATGCTATAATGCGCACTAAGATTAATTATGTGGATCAAGGGAAAAAATCCGGCAAGTTGTTGGTCCTATGGTTGAAATCTCAGGAAGCCTCCAGAATTATTAAAGGTAGGCAGGATAACAAGATACAAGTAAACCCTAAAAGAATAGCTCAGAAGTTTGTTACTTACTACCAAGACCTCTATGGCCCTATGTCTAATCCCCCTGAGAAACAAAATCTGGATAGTTATTTGGATGCCTTCTCATTGCCACAATTATTGGAAGAACAGACATTAGGGTTAGTAGCTCCCATAACTGAGGCAGAAGTGGAGAACAAAGTGGGATCTCTTCCTTCTGATAAAGCTCCTGGGCCTGATGAGTTTTTCCCCAACTTTTACAAATCCTTTAAGAAGCAATTAACTCCCTGATTAAATTAGTTGTTTAAGTGGTTTCTGGAGGGGAAAGAAATGGATGACAGTTTTCTAGAAGCCCATATCATTGTTTTACACAAATCGAGAAGGGATCCAAAAATGGTAACTAACTATAGATCTATCTCCCTATTAAATTATGGTATGAAAATTATTGCCAAACTATTAGCAAATAGATTGGCGGTTGTTTTGCCCTCCATAATCCATCGAGATCAGGTAGGCTTCATGAAGGGTAGGAGTTCCTCGGATTACTTGAGGAAACTATCACATATTTTCTCTGCGTGTAGGGACTCGGAGGTTCCAACTGGGTTGTTGCCCCAAGACAAGGAGAAAGCTTTTGATAGGGTAAATTGGGATTTCCTATTCTCCACAATGGGCAAATTTGGGTTCCCAAAGGTATTTAGTGATTGAGTTGCATTTTTCTACAGGAATCCCAAGGCCCATATTTATTATAATGTTTTTTTTTTCCGAGAGATTCATTCTCCACTCAGGAATGCGTCAAGGGTGTCCACTGTCTCCACTTCTCTTTAATATCTATTTGGAGCCTTTACTCCTTAAACTTCGGAGTTCCCCCTCGATTCTGGGAATTTCTATGCATGGGTTTGACTTCAAATTATCTGCCTATGCAGATGACATTTTGCTGCATTCCATTCATCCTGTTGTGGCGTTTAAGGCCACTTTAAAAATTATCTTAGAATTTGGTTTTTACTCTAGTTATAAAATTAATTTGGACAAGAGCATGGTTTTTCCCTTAAATTATAGGCTACTGAAAAATGATATTTCACACTTGGGGTTTCAGTGGACTCCTAAATGCTTGAAATACCTAGGCATTTATCTTACTAAGTCAGACTCCCTGATGAAAAAACTTAACCTCAATGACACCCTCCAAGTTATTCAGCAAGATTGTTCTAGATGGTTATCCCTCCCTATTTCTCTTTGGGTTTGCATCAATATAGTCAAAATGAAGATCCTGCCTAGGATCTTCTACCCATTGAATATGCTTAATGTTTGGCTACCCATCTGCTGGTTCAGGAAAGTCCACTCCATCATTTCTTCCTTTATTTGGGCTGCCAAACCCCCAAGAAGAGCTTATTTAAAATTGACGGCAACCATGACCAAGGGTACTTTGAGACTGCCACATATTGGGGGCTACTACTGGGCCAGTCAGATGTCTAAATGCATGAAATGGATATCCAGTGAAGAAATGCTATCCTGACAGCCATATGTATCACAATACTGGAGAAGAGAATGTTGGCTATGGAGCATTTATCCACATCAACATTACTATATAGTACAGTTAAAAGTTTACCGGTTAGTATTTCCCGTTCTCCTATAGGGATTTCGGTAAGAGCCCATACTCAGTTGTGTGCTTTTTTAAAATATAAACATAACCAAGACTGGAACCAACCTTTGATGGATAATCCAAACTTTAAAATAGGTGGCAGAAAGATTCCTAAATCATGGATCCCCCAGCTCCAGAATACGAAGATTAAGGACTTTCTAGATCCAGTGGGGAAACTTATTCCTGTCTCCACTGTTGTTAATAAATACTCCCTAGGTTCAGGACAGATGTTTAAGACATTCCAAATATCTCCTTTATTAGGCCAGCTAAATAGACAACATTTCACAGAGGATAAGTTCTATGTTTTTTTTTGTAACTCCATGGTGGAAGTAGTACATCTTTCTCATGCAATTGCCCAGGTGTATGGTTCCTTTTTAGATTTTTTTCTACCAATCAGGAGAATGGCCCCAAATACTGGGCTGGTCAGTTTCCAGACCTTAACATCAACTGGAGTAAGATTTGGGAGGAAACTTACATTTATATATCCCAAGACAGATTGAGTCTTACGCAATTTCAATTTTTACATAACTTGTATTGGACGCCCCTAAAACTTTTCAAGATTGGTAAGGTCCCTACTCCAATCTGTAACAGATGTAATCAGGGAAAGGGTTCCTTCCATCATATCTTTTGGGACTGCCCCCCTGTTCAGAACCTCTGGGCAGAAATTCAGGATAAAGTTAATTCTTTCCTAGGTCTGGAAGACCTTTTTACTCCAGAGATATGCCTTATTGGGGATTACTGCAAGGTGACGGTTAGAGTGCGTAGATATCATAGAGCAATGATTTCAATGACACTGAAGAAGCTTGTATTAAGGCACTGGATTGACACACTAAAGCTTACTTACACAGATTGGTGCCAGGACCTTTTGTTTAACTTGAGTGTGGAGAAGTTCAAAGTAGCTCTGGGGTATTCCTCTTTCAGATACAAAAAAATGTGGGCTGGAATGCACTCAATTTACATTCTTCAAACTGGTGTTCATTTAGCATAGGGAATCTCAGGATTGTCCCTTTCCTTATTGTATATGTATGGACACCCCTTCTTGTATGAGTCAGTACAATGCTACTCTTTGTGTAGCCTCTTGATTCCTGTATGGATTGATCTAACATGCATCTAAGCTGAGGTGGGGTGGTAAGTGGGGGAGGGGAGTTAGTAGATATTTCTGGGATCGTAAATGGGAGGGATTAGGTAGAGGGAGGTGGGTGGAGGGAGGGGGTCATGTCACTGTTGTCTTTGTACTGTATTTCATTTAACTTTGTAGCCTTCTCATTTGGTACCAGTGTCATGTCCTTTTGTAAATGATAAAAATCAATAAATGCTAATTTCAATCAGCCAACCTGTGTCCTTGAAAATCAAAACATCTGCATGGAAATCCTTCACAAATTTTATAAAAATCTATATGCTGCATGAATACCTTTAACATCTAGTGTATATTATGTTGTTTAAACTCTTCTTTCTGTATGACAGTTTTCAAAATCTGCATGATGTGCAATGGGTTTCTAAATCTGTGTGCTGCATGATTTTTTTTTATGTACTTCATGTGAGAGTTTTCACAAAATGTTTGCACAGTACTCCTTTATGAAGGCTTTGAAAATCTACACACGGCAAATTTTCAAAATCTACGTGCTGGAAGACAGCTTTCAAAATGTATGTGTAACCCCGGTTTTTACTCTGGCTCTCCCTCTGGTCCCCTCACTTCCCTTGCTGGATTCTGACCCTTGACATAAGTCAAAAACTTTGGGGACCTTAAAAAAGGTTTTTACCATTTACACATCTTTTTTAGGAGCTCCATGACTCCTCCTGTTCCTTTCAATTTATCAATGGGAAGGCTTTACTTCAGGCAAAGCCTTTCTTATGCTGCCTTCTGAATTTACCAGGTTCCCACCTTTGCTTAATACTTTGGGTTCACTTATTTTTATGACTGCATAGCAGAGCTATGCTGACATATTCTGATTATGTCCCTAGAAAATGGGTGTCCTGGAATGTTTGCAAATGCAGAACTACCTGTCTGTTTATGGACTGGAGTTGAATCACATCTCTCTGTGTCTTTTTCATTAAATTCAGTATGGTTGTGTTCTCCATCCCCTCTCCTGCCGCACTATTTTTCTGCTCCTGACCAGCTGCCTGCTTTGATCTAATATCAGAGAAAATTACTCAAAATGTTTGAAACAATTCTTAAATGCTGCTGGAACTAAATGGTCATACATGTAAAATCCAATTGAAAAATGTCCATAGTTTTTATAGCCAAAGATGGTAACACCATAATTGCCCTCTGTGTTTTGCACACCCCAAAACTCATTACGCTATGTAAACAGGTTGTGTGTACTGTATTCTGAAATACTTTCTAGACCTCGGGTCATACCTGTAAAAGGAATTATATTACAGAGTATTTGCCCGATAAAAAATAAACAAACAAACATTACAAATGCACTGTTACGAAAATATATTTACTGCTTTCTTTAAGCATTATTGATATTTAACTCAAACCAGTCAGTATGCATCAATCTATTAATGAATTGCCAGTATCTACCTATCTATCTGCCTATCTCTCTAACTATCTATCTGTCTCTGTCTGTATCTATATCTATCTATCTATCTATCTATCTATCTATCTATCTATCTATCTATCTATCTATCTCTCTCTCTCTCTCTCTCTCCATCTCCATCCATCCCTCCATCTATCTATATATCACATATACACTGTTTGCTAATCAGTGTTAAAGTTCTCCATCTCATTCATGCCAGTTAGATTGTCCACTCAAGCAAACATTCATTTGCACATTGCTTATTTTGCCTCCTTTTATGAAGATTACTTTAAACAGCAAACAAATCTGTTTTCTGTGGAAAAAAATTACATAGATTACATAGAAATTGCTGGCAGATAAGGACCGCTTGGCCCACCCAGTCTGCCCTTATTCCCTACCTACTGTATTACCATAGACTCTACTTGGTCTTGTGCTTTACCCCCGGTTCTGAACTAATAAAATTCCCTTATGCCTATCCCATGCATTCTTGAAACCCGTTGCAGTTTTTGCTTTGACTACCTCTACTGGGAGGCTGTTCCAGGAACCCACAACTCTTTTAGTGAATAAGTACTTTCTAGCATTACCCCTGAATCTACCTCCCTCCAGTTTTGTAACATGTCCTCTTATTCCTGAGCATCTTTTTTCTGAAAAATGCTTTCCTCTTGTACCCTATTTATACCTGTGAATTATTTGAAAGTCTCTATCATATTCCCTCTCTTCCCCCTTTTCTCAAGAGTAAACATATTGAGGTCTTTTAGTCTCTACTCATAGGGCTTTTGATGCAGGCCTAGCACTGTTTTAGTTACTCTCTTCTGGAATGCCTCTATTTTGTTTATGAACACAGTATTTCAGGTAAGAGCTCACCATTGTTTTATACAGTGGTATAGCTAGCTCCCTCTTTTTGCTGGTGATACCCCTCCCTATGCACCCCAGCATCCCACTATCTCTCCCCACTGCCTTGTCACACTTCTTGGCCACCTTTAGGTCATCAGAAATGATTACTCCCAGGTCCCTTCCCTGATTGGTGGTCATCAGTACCACCCCCATCTTGTAATCCACCCCTGGGTTTCTGTGCCTTAAGTGCATGACCTTGCATTTCTTCACATTGAATCTCAGCTGTCACACTTTTGACCACTCCTCAAGCTTTCTTAGATCACTATTCATTCTTTCAACCCCCACTGGAATGTCTACCCTATTGCAGGTCTTTGTCATCTGTGAAATGGCATACCTTTCTTTATAACCCCTTTGCAATGTCACCAATGAAGACACTGAAGAGGACCTGTCCCAGTACTGATCTTTTTGGCATGTCGCTGATCACTGTCCCTTCCCCAGAGTGAACTCCATTTACCACCACCCTCTGTCTCCTAGCCTCCAACCAATTTCTGACCCAGTTTACCACCTTTGGACCTGCTGCCAGACTGTTTAGCTTATTTATGAGTCTACCATGTGGAATGCTGTCAAAGGCCTTACAGAAATCCAGCTAGGCCACATCCATGACTCCACCCTCATCTATTTCCCTGGTCACAGAGTCAAAGAAATCTATCACATTTGTTTGACATGACCTCCCTGTTGTGAATCCATGTTGCCTTGGATCTTCTAAGCCCCTGGTTTCAAGATAATCCACAATCCTTTCCTTTAGTAATGATTCCAATAATTTCCCCACCACCAAAGTGAGGCTCACTGGTCTGTAATTTCCAGCCTCCTCCCTGCTACCACTTTTGTGAAGTGGGACTACATCAGCCCTCTTCCAGTTCTCTGGTACCACTGTTGTCTCCAGTGAATGGCTGAACAAGACAGTCAGAGGTGCAGCTAGTATGTCCCTGAGCTCCTTTAATATCCAGGTGTATATCCCATCTGGCCCCATTGCCTTGTCCATTTTCAGATTTGCAAGTTGCTTCATGACTCTCTCCACTGCAAACAGAGTTGTGTCCACTTCCATTCTCTTGATGCTTCTTCTCCTAATTTGTGGTCACTTATCTTCCCCTTCAACTGTGAACACTGAAAAAAAGTATTTGTTCAAGATGTCTGCTTTTTCTTGGTCCCCTTTCACACACTCCCAACCCTCCTTTTCCCCTTTAATCTTACTATTCCTGCCCTGGTCTTTCTTCTTTCGCTTACATACCTAAAAAATGTCTTGCCCTTTTCTTTACTGCCTGGGCTATTTTCTCCTCTATTTGTGCTTTTGCACACCAGACTGCTTTCCCTGCCTCCCTCTGCTTCTCCTGTTACACCTCCCTATTCTTCTCACTCTGTGACTCCTTATATCTCCTGAATGCTAACTTTTTTGGCCTAACCTCTCTAGCCACCTCTTTTGAGAACCAGAGTGGCCACTTTTCCTCTTATTTTTGCTAACTTGCCTGATGCAGAGGTTTGTTTCCCTAACTATGGCCCCTTTTATTTTTGCCCACTGTTCCTCCACTCCACCCAAACCCTTCCCCCATTCCAGGGCACATCTGAGGCAATCCCCCATCTTTATAAACTTAGCTGTTTTGAAATCTAGGACCCTTACATTTGTGTGGGTCGATTCCACCACAGTTCTTATATTGAACACACTGCACAGTGATCATTGGTCCCCAGGTGACCACCTACCATGACTTCTGTAACACTGTCACCATTGGTGAGTATAAGGACCAATATTGCTCCCTCATGAGTTGGTTATCCTACTAGTTGCTTGAGAAAAGCCCCCTGCAGGGAGTGCAAGATGTCTCTGCTCCTGCCTGAAGCTGCAGCTTAGATACTCCACTCTGTATCTGGCAGATTAAAGTCCCCCACCAGCAGCATCTCTCCCTTATTTGTCATCTTTTGGCTGTCTTCCATCAGATCATTATTCATGCCCCCCCCCCGTGTTGGAGGTCTGTAGATCATTCCAGTGTGAATAGCCACTCCATTCCTCATCTCCAGTGTGACCACAGTTCATCTTCCCCTCCCTGTATTCCCTGCATCTCTGTTGCTTTAATGTTATCCCTCATGTAAAGAGCCACTCCTCCCTCTTTCTTACCCACTTTGTCTTTCCTGAGCAGAGTATACCCTGGTATGGCTATATCTCAGTCATGGTTCCATAAATTACTTTTATGGGTATATTTATTCTTGAGGTTATGCAAAATTAAGTTCTAGTAAATGCACTATTATACACCTTATCACCTGGTGCACAGCAAGGAGATGTAAACAGGTTTTAATATTGCATATTATGACAGCAGAGTGACTACAAACAAAGCGAATGAGTTATTGTGCCCACCATCCCAAATCATTAAAGTGCTGGCAAAACTGCAGTTAATATAGACAATGTATGAAACATTAAAGGCTAAACTAAGGGAGGAGGAAGGGTCCCTGGAGACCAGTTAGGCAGACTAGTCAGGGATCATCTGGGCAGACTGGGTGGGCCAAGTGGTCCTTTTCTTCTGACAAATTCTATGTTTTTACCATGAGACTAGAGCATTGCACTTTTCACAATATATGAAAAGAAAGCAAACATTCATCTTTGAGGTTTATTAACTGCTTTGAGTCCTGTTAAAAAAAAACTTGTAGAAAAAAAAACTAGTGAGAGGCTGTGAAACACACACTGGTCCTTTGTGACTACTGAGCATCAGTGGTACCCAACAGAATGATGTGTCTTCTCTCGCTCTCTTTCTCCTACCCTGCAAGGGAACCTATCTAGAAAGGGCAGATTGACTTAAGCTTTTTTTGGTTTTGAAAATTATAAACTTTATTGGAAAATAAAGAGATATACAAGGTACAAACACATCACTAGCTACTTGCTAGCTACTGCAAACTTTAAAAAATACAGATCCATGAAAAAGGGTGAACTGGTATAGGATATGTTGCTGGGAACAGTGAATTCCCCCATGCACTGTTCAGAGTCTATGCTGTTTCACCTCCTGTATGGTGCTCTTTCTGTGACCAATACCATCCTCTTTGGTTCGGTTGTTATGGGGGACATGAAATGCTAGGAGGGGGTTGGTGGGAGGACCTCAGTAGTCAGAAGATCAATAGAACTGTCTCAAGTTGGCCTCATCACTTGGGGTACATTTGCAATGTATTCCTTAGTGAGCAGATAATTTATTCCATGTGTAGAGCCTCCAGCATGGTGCTGTGCCATTGCTGGTAAGATGGGGAGGTGTCCAGCCAGTGCCTCAGGATGGTCTTTTTTGCCATGGTGGCTATGAGGGAGATGTGGTGGGCTCTTATCCTCCCCAAAGTGTGGAGACCTACTCCCAGGATACAAATTAGGTGTATGAAGGCCTTATCTAGCACCAACAAGTGGTCAGTGTAACTTTGGATCTCCTTCCATAGAAGATGGCTTTTGGTGCAATCCCAGAGTATGTGTTTGAGGATCCCAAAGTCCTGGCCACACCTGGTGCAGCTGTTTGAACTCAGGAGGCCCATCTTGTGCAGCTTTTAGGGGGTATAGAATGCATTGAGCAGGACTTTATACTGGGTTGGGCAAAGTCCATAGTATCTGTGTATACCCTCCCATGCATCCCTGCCCTCGAAGGTGGGAAATTCCTTGCTCCAGTGGCATCCTTGCACCCCTGGGGGGCAGACAACATGGATAGCTGCTTGTACAACCCAGATACTACATGCCTCTCTGCAGCCCTTGACTACAGTTCATCCCATGCCGCAAATTCAGTGGTGTCCCAAGGTTTAGGGCCCAAGGTTTTACCAAGCATGTGCTGCAGCTGTGCATATGAGTATGCTGATAGTTTAGTGTCAGGGTGTGCCTTTGTGAAGTGTGTGTATAGGAGCATGGTGCCCTCTTTCAGTAGGGATCCCAGTATCAGACGGTCAGTGTAGCCTGTCAGGGCTCTTGAGATTGGTAGCCCTTGTATCCTGAAGTTGTAATTCTGGGAAACGGTTTGCATGGGGTTCAAAGTGGGAGAGGTGCCAAGTTTCCTGTGCAATTGTCCACTCACCAGGAGTGATCTGCCTATTGGAGTTTGTTTTAGAGCTTGCAGTAGTCTGCAAAAGGGTATGGTTAGTCTTGTTGCTTTGACAAAGGTCCAATTCATGCGCTTCCAGTGTGGGAGGTAGCCAGTCAATGAAGGCTCCAGGGGGACCACCCTTCACCATATGAACTGGCTAGCATGTATTGCGAGGTGGTACCTGCTGAAGTTTGGTAGTTGGTGGCCACCTTTCACCTTGGGAAAAGACAATGGTTTGTATGCTAATCTGGGTTTCTTGCCTTCCCATAAAAATGTAAAAATTAGCTTACCGTTGCTTGAATTTTAGTGAACCAGGGCCTGGGTATTAGTGATCCTGTCATGCCCATATGGTACTGTATCCAGGGCAGGATGCTCATTTTTATTATGTTAATCTTGGCCCATAGTGTCAGGGGTACAGCAGACCAATGTAGGAGGTCTTGCTTCACCTGTTGTTGTAGGTGTTTAGGTTCTTGGAGAAGAGCAGGTGTTTACTTCTGTGGATTGTGATACCCAGGTATCTCAACCCATCTGAGACCCATGTGCCACCATACTGCAGGGCCTGGCTCCTATATGTGAGTTTGTTTAGTGGCTTTATGTTGGTTTTGGACAAATTCAGTCTGTGGCCTGAAATCATGCCACATTGGGAGAGTAAGTTGATGGCTCTGGGTCCTCCAGATGTAGGAGGATGTCATCCACATATGTGTAGATTTTGTGTCTGCTATTACCTACCAGGATGCCCTTGACCTCCTGCTGGAGAATGAGATGTCTGGTATATTGCTCTAGATAAAGGTTGAATAGGTATGGAGACAGCATGCAACCTTGTTGGGTTCCCTTCTGTAGGGAGAGGCAGGATGACAGGACACTACTGCAGAAAATCCTGGCAGATGGGCTGGAATATAGCAATTGGATCCAAGCTATGAAGTTCAGTGGGAAACCAAACCTATCGAGGGTGGCATATTGGTATGGCCAGGAGACCCTGTCAAAGGCCTTCTCCACATCTAGGGACATCAGGAAAGCCAGGCATCCTGAGTCCTTGGGGGCATCTAATATGTGCCTGAGTTTCTGCAGCTGGTCTTTTGCTAATCTACCCTGCAGAAAATCCACCTGCTCAGGGCTGATCAAGATGTGCCAGATATTACTGATTCTGTTGGATAGTACATTGGCCAAAATCTTGATGTCCGTGTTTAGGAGGGAGATTGGTCTGTAGCTTCCCAGCTGCTCGGGGTCTTTTTCTGGTTTTGACAGGAGTGTAATCAGTGCTTCCTGAAAGGCCAGGTGTAGGAACCTGTGTTCCTCGGAGTAACTGAACAGGGAAGAAAGGTGTGGGGAGAACACGTCTATGGTGGCTTTATAGAAATTCACTGAGAATCCATTAAGTCCCAGTGCTTTGTCTATGGTGAGGCTCTTAATAGCCTGGCTTACCTCTGCTACAGATATACTTTGTGCTAGCATGCAGGATTGTTTTGGGGTCATCTGCAGGATCTGAGCAGCTTGCAGGAATTCCTGGATGGCTGCAGGGTCTGATGTGGGATCTGCCCCATATAATGTTTCATAAAAGGACTGGAAGACAGCAGCTATATCCTTGGGATCTGTGATGGGGTGATCCCTGGGGGAAAAGCAGATTATGTGGATTGCTTTCCTGGATTCCTGATGCTGGATCATGATGGCTAGTAGCCTGCCAGCCTTCTCTTCCTGGTCTACATATTTTGTTTTTGAGCAAAAGATCACAAACTCCACTTGCTCCCTAATGAGATCAGCATAGCATGCCCTTACCACATTTAGTTTGAGCCAGTCTTCCTGTGGGGACCTGCTGGAGAGGTGTTTTCAGAGATCTAATCTCAGCTAGCAGTTGGTCACTCTATTTTATCCTTTTTTTGTTATTTGGTTGCCGCTAGGTGTATTAGTTCCCCCCTCATTGTGCATTTGAAGGCTTCCCATAGGGAGCCTATGTTAGAGAATGAGTTGACGTCTTTTCCTGGAAATAGCACTCCGCAGCCCGACTTATTACTTTAAGTGCTTGGGGGTTCTTTAGGAGGCAGTTGTTAACTCTCCATATTCTGTCTGTGGGGGTGGGACCCATAGTGGCAAGCGAGAGAGAGACAAGTGAGTGATCCGGGATTACTCTGGCCACTGTCTCACTATTCAGGGTAGGCCCCAGGAGGTCTTGGCTTGTGATGAAGTAATCCAGCCTCAAGTAGGAGTTATGGGAAACTGACCAAAAGGTGTAGTCTTAGTCTTGTGAATGGAGTCTTCTTCAGATCTCTCAAAGTCCCAGGGTGTACTGTAGCTCTTTGGCCCCTCTCTGGTTGGGGGAGAGGACTTTCCTGAGGTTCTCAGAGCTGTCCATAATGTTATCAGGCTCAACATTCCAGTTGCCCCCTATGATAGTCAGGAGACTACCAAGAGCTACTATATGGGCCGTGATTCTGGTATAGAAGTGTGGGTCATCTGAGTTGGGGCCATAGATTGAGGCCAGTATGATCTCTTTTTGGTCCAAGACTCCTTTGGCAATGACATATCTACCTTCAGGATCTCTGATCACCTCTGTGGGGGAGAACATGATGCCCCTATGCACTAGGATAGCTGCCCCCACTCTCTTGGTGTTGTTTCTTCAGGCGAGGACCTGGCCCACCCATTCACACCTCCATAAGTTAGCCCTGTCAGTGATTGTGTGGGTTTCTTATAAGAAGGTGATGTCAGTATCCAAGGATTTGAGGTGACATAGGACTTGGTGTCTTTTCTCATCCATTTGTCCACCTCTGATGTTCTGTGTATGGAACCTGGTTGTGCCGTTAGCCATAACATAGCTTGTACAGCGGGTGAGGTTCTGGTTGAGAGCTTGGTGGGCTAGGCTTGGGGGGGTTGGCTCGCGCCACCTGTGATGTCCACCCCAGGTGTGGGCTCAGACTGCACTGGAAATGGCCATACAATATGTCTTAGCTTTGAGCATTTGAAGTCACAGAAAGGCAAGGTGAGATGGACATAGATGAGGCTGTCCTCTGCGAAGGATGTGTGGAGTAACCCAGGATCTAATCTAACTAAAAACACATAAAAACATGCTATACTACTATATAGAAGACTAAACAGAGCTGGTGTAATCATCATGAATGTAGTTCCCCTGTGGCGTGGGGGCTCATGTGGGGTCCTGGAAATGACACTCACTTGTGAGAGGCATGTCGCCTGGTCCTGCAGGAGTCCAGAAACCAGGTCCATGAGTGGTCTGAATGAGCAGCAGCCTATCGCTCCACCACATCTGATTGTCATGCATGTTGCTTCGACTGACAGTTTAATTGTGTTAACTCCCTGAGTGGGTTCTGCCCTATTCTCTGTAGTGGGATTGGCTGGGCAGTGGGTCTGCTGCACGGTGGTTCCGGGATGTCTTCTAGCATTCTATGGTGGGGTTAGAGCTCACTTTTTGCCAGTACCTCCCCCCAATCCACCCGGGGTTTTGGCTGGGTCTGTGCGGTGTGATAGTTCATTGCCCCCATTATTTGAGGCCACACTGCCATGGCTGAACTGCTCAAGGCTATTTGCATGTTAGGTCATGGTGTGTGCCCCTTGCCTCTGTCCTGGGTCCAAGGGAAGATGGGGGGATCCAGGTGGTATATATATAGGGATTCCTATGATACATCTGGAATAGAGCATGAGGTGTGGGATGATAGGGTGGGAGGAGGGTGTGTTTGGTGGCCCTTATTTCTGCTATCCTGTACATGCAGTCTGGTTGCGACCCATCCGGGTAGAGCCAGGGTGTTTGGTGTAAGAGAAAATCTCTATTACAGATCCAACTAGTGGCATGTATGCTACAACAGATTTCTGAGCTAAGGCTCTCTATTCCCATTTGGTGGTGGGCATGGTGCTGCTGGACTGGATGGGGTCTGAGTGCAGACTCGGTATTCCTTAGAGCAGCCTGGTGAGGGTGGGGGACTCCCTGACTTGAGCCTGTGCTGGGTACCCTATGGCTTATAGCTCTTGAGAATGGGCCACCTTCATCTACCATCCACCCTATGTTACATAGTAAGTTTTTCATTTTAGCCTATCGGGGGCCACCTGTCTCACTCGGTACAGGTGTTGTTCCACATTATCCACTATTACTTCAATGTGAGAATACAAATTAGTCTGTGTTTCTTGGATATCAGCAAACCTTTATGACATGGATAATTTGATTCAGCATACATTCTGAGTAATCAGTGTCATCACTGCTGGAATGTCACACCTAAAGTCAGCTTGTTACAGAGAAACACCACCCATTCAGGTGATGGAATCGCTGAAAAACATGAGACTATTAGCTTTTCACTTTTTCTTTGCTTTTTTCCCCTCCCCTAAAAGTAACCCCCCATCCCCCCCAACCAGGTACAACCCCCCGACATAACGGGTACCAGTATTTAATAATGAGGTCCAGAGAGTATGCCTTCCGGTCCCTGTAGCTCAAGTATATTCAGTATGTTCCACTGTGTTGGCGTGGTGTGATCTGCACACAGCCAGAGCCCCAAAAGAGGTCATTTCTGCATCCATCGGTGCAGCAGTCTGGGGAAAGGGAGAAGTCAAGACAACAGTGACAGCCAGTCAGTAGAGGACAGTTCGAAGGGTCTCAAAAGACAGTCATATCCTTGAGTTTTTGGTCCTGTAGTTTGAGCCTGTCTCTTGGTGGAAATTTGGAGGTAGCCATCAGAAAGGTTGGCTGCAGGAGGAGGAGGATCCTCTTGGGCTGTAGGGGAGGGGGGCTTGAGTCCTTGCATAACTTAGAGGTTTCAAGGTTGTCATTGGTGGGAAATGCAGTTTGCATTGAACAAAGGGCCATAAATGAAGGGCTGAGGTGTGTTAGGGGTGAGTAACATCCAAGCCATGGTGGCCATACTGTCCCAGATCAGAGATAACCAGATCCAAGGGTAACTCATGCAGAGATATATGCACAAAGCACCAGATGCAGTGCACCATACAACTTTAAGGAACAGCAGCTGATTGGTGGGATAAAGTCTTATTGAGACTGTTACTTTCATATTTTTGTAACTGTTAGCTTTGGTTGGGTTGCCCCTGGGTTGCTTGCTGTTGTCTGTCTTGATCTTTAAGTAGGGGACACAGTTCAGTAACTGTCTCCAGGCCATTGCAGATGATTTAAACTCATTTTGCCCCTGCGCTGGGGTAACTATTAGGCGAGCTGGGTATAACATTCTATATCTGATGTTAGCCTTTTGCAGAGCTCTCTTGATGGGCTTGTATTCCAGCTGCTGATCCTGAACACTTGGTGTCACATCCATGAAAACGTGAACCCAGTCACCATGCCAGTGTAAGTCCCCTGTGATTCGCACTTGTTCTTGAATATATCTTTTTTCTTTGAAACTCAGGCAGTGGATGATTATTGCCCCGGGCTTGTCAGAGGGTGATGGCTGGGTCCAGGATGAATAATGAGCGCTCTCTATGGAGTAAGCCATGCCCAACTCTGGGCAACCTGCTACCTCTTGGAGGAACTGCTCTACAAAGGCTGACATGTTCCTGCTCTCTGATTTCTGTGGGACCCCACAATCACCAAGTTTTTCCTTCTGTTCCTTGCCTCCTGTTCTTCAGCTTTGTCTCAAGTTGCACTACCATTCTCTTTAGCTCTGTAATCTGGGCACTCTCTTTCTGCTGAATGTCCTCTTTGGAGCTGATGTGAGCCTCTGCATACCCGACCCTGGCATAAAAAGCTTCCAGAGTGGGTTTAATTGCTTTGAGGTCGCTCGCCATTTTGAGGATGGAGATTATTATAGTGGCCATGTCTGCAAAGAATAATTCCATTTTAACAGGTGCCAGGTCACTTGCAGTGTGCTCCACTGGAGATTCAGGATTGGGTCCCACTTTGTGACTCTTGACCGCTGGTGCCCTGGCTGATTCGGGGATCAGGGATGCAACGTTCATTGAAACCATAGGATCCATGGTGAAAATCAAAAGATGCGCATCACAAGTGAGTGCACTGCTGATTTAACTTGCTGGTGGACACTCGAAATTTAAAAGAAAGCCACTGCTTAACAGCCAATTTTACCAATTTTGGTCCCTGAGTAGTGGAACTGTAGGATAGGTAACTTAGATCATTGGACATACCACGTGACTCTATAGGCACTTTTACACACAGAGTTTAGAAACAGAGCGAGCGTTACCTGTGTAGTGACGTTGTACTCTATTGCGTTCAGTGTTCCCTTTACACTTTGCGAGTATTCCAGCAACCCCTGCCTCCATTTGTTTCAGCTCCCCAACAGAGTTTGTCTCTCTATAGACTGTTTCTGCAGTGCTACCAGAATGGCTGTTTTACACAGCCAGTCGAAAAGGAACACATCGGTGCAAACCGAAAAAAGCAGAGATTGCGGTTTGCACGAACGTTCACGAAGGGAATGGAACAGATGCACTTTACACACAAGGGATGTAACGGAATACTGTTTCCATAACAGTTATTCCATTACAGAAACCTGTCTGTAAAAGTGCCTCTTGATTTAAGATTTTTATTCATAGAAGTATTTTGGGGAAATTGCATTGAATTTTCTTCTCATTGCTAACAATATGAAAATCAACTAACTGGGAAAGATCACCATTTGCAGTACAAAGATTATCAAAGAGACTATAACCTGTTTTGATTTGCTGCTGGAATCAATTCAGAGTGGTGAGTCTATTGATCAACCATGGGCAAAGAGAAGACACCATATAACAGTTCTACAAACACATGGACTATAGATGCCAGTTGTTTAATATGTGATGAGACAGCCTGTCATTGTGTATTTTGTATAACATGATCTTCTTTCTTTAAAAAAAGATAACCATAACTGTTCATATGAAAAAGTATTTTGTTTTATTGCACAATGGTAATTTTACTCAGTTGACTATTCCACAATTTGTTTCTGTTCACTATCCAATCATTTTATAAAACATATAACACTGGTAAATGAAATTAAAGGTATCTATTCATGTTATGAATTTTATTTGTACAATGTGTTTTTGAATACATATATTTCTATGCAAAGACATAGCCTCCCACAACATTTCACAAACTTCTAAAAAGTTGGGATCTGTATAGACAGGCAAACATAACAGCAACATGTTATTTATAGCAGCAAGCATAATATAATCTGTTTCCTATAATTCAAAGTAATAAAGAGGGTATGAAGAGCACTTCTAAACCTGCTGAGAATCTTGTATGTGAGTCTTCCAAATAAAATCATGGTCTTCCACAAGGTACATAGAAAGAAAGAGAGAAAGAGAAAGAAAGAAAGAAAGAAAGAAAGAAAGAAAGAAAGAAAGAAAGAAAGAAAGAAAGAAAGAAAGAAAGAAAGAGATGGAGTTCATTTTATTGAACTTAAAGGAGTCTTTCAAATCAACAGATTACAGTAGCCCCAGTAGTACAGTAGTCCTAGAGTAACATGCCAGTTTTATAAGAGAGAGAGAGAGAGAGTTGGTGACCAGTACTACTTCCAGTCATTCAAAAGGACTTTTTAGAGGGTGTCCAAGTGACCACAGCTGCTGGTGTTCAAGGGTCAGGCCTGTAATACTTGTAAGTTCACACATTTTTACAGCTGCATAGGAGCTATGCTGATGTATTGCGATTACACAAGGAGAGAATGGGGGCTCTGGAATGTCTGGAATGTTTGCGAACACAGCACCATCTGTCACTGTCCACAGAGCGGACTTAAATCTCATCTCTACTGCATCTTATCCATGCAGTTCAGTGTGGTTTCTTCCTCCATCACCCCTTCCCCTGCAATCTTTTTTTGCTTCTGACCCTGCTGCCTGCTTTGATCTAATATCACAGTAAATGGGAAAGCTCTGTTCCATTCTCTGAGCTTTCCCATTTACAGCAATATTAGATCAAACCAGGTAGTGGACTCAGAGCCAAACATCAATGTTAGAGGGCTAGAATGTAAAAATATAAGTGTCTTATTCCTACCGTGAAATGCTAAAAAGAACATTTCCCACATTTGTACTCTGTTTCCTTTGCAAGTAGGAAGGAGTGCATTCTCGTGGTACCAAGACTTGGACAAAGCAACTGGCAATGAGATAAGCAGGGGCTCAGGGAGGCATTGTTCAGTGGAACCAGTGCAGTGGGTCAGATTGATCTGGGGCAGGGAACAGGTCCTGATGTGGGGGAGGAGTGGTTGCTGGCTACCAGGCTGCAGTCGACTTACAGCAGACTGTCCAGTTCTAATCCTTTTTTTTTGTTAATAAAATAAATAATACACTGGGCATAATGATGCTTGCCATCCACCACTGTCTCTGGGGAGTAGAGAGCTGCATGGATGAAAGTCAAGTGCACTGTGCCACTATCTGACTCCTGACTCAAAAAAACAAGAAATTGTGTGAAGGAGAAAAAGGCAAAGGGAAAGGAAAGGAAAAATGTCCACAGGTAATGAGCAATAAATGATGAAGAATTTTCATTCTTGTCCAAAGCAGCCTTTACCGATGTATTCATGTAAAAAGATGATTTCTCTGTATCAGAGCAAAGAAGATGGTAAGGCGCTGAAGAAATATGAATGCAGACAAGATGATTCCATTTTCAAAGCTTCTTTCTTTTATTGTTTTAAAATTTGGCAATGAACTCAACGTTTCACCTACAGTGCGTGTAGGTTTTATCAAGAGTTGCCTTTAGGGGAATAATTCAAATGATATTTCTCATTACTTGACAATCCTCTAAGAATGGATCTTGTTCAAAATTGACCCCCACATATCTTTTATTCCATCAAATTACCTTGTTTCAAAACCATAGTAGTCTTCCAAACTAGTTTGTATGTTTAACAAGTACGTTGTCTCATTGGTTCCTTTTTCAAGTTTTCAGATCTGTATGATGCGTAGAATGCCGACTGGTTCCCCTCGAGGGGATGTGTGTGGGTCAATTTTGAACAAGATCCATTCTTAGAGGATTGTCAAGTAATGAGAAATATCATTTGAATTATTCCCCTAAAGGCAACTCTTGATAAAGCCTACATGTAGGTGAAACGTTGAGTTCATTGCCAAATTTTAAAATAATAAAAGAAAGAAGCTTTGAAAATGGAATCATGTTGTCTGCATTCATATTTCTTCAGCACCTTACCATCTTCTTTGCTCTGATACTGAGAAATCAAAAAAAAATAAGAGCAAGAGGTGGGAAAACCAGAGAACTGGAGAAGGCCCTAGATTACTGGTGCAGGCTGCAGCTACGGGGGTTGTCAAACCCTAAAATTTAGAAACAAAGCCAGAGTGCTGCAGTACACCTATTTAAACCTCCTGGTACTCCTTATGAAGTAGATCGCATGCCCGCAAAAGTATATGCAAAGTGCAAAGTTTATTTAGTATGAATTGTACAAGTTGTGTAAGCAGTGCAAAAGCAGAATTACTGAATTCAGATCTTGCAGTAGCAGCAAGGAATTGCAGTAAGTGACATCTGATAGTGGTTGCCAAGGCAGTGACCCCTGGCCTGCGTGCTGGGTTAGGTCGCTGTGATTACAGTGGTCACCATGGCCTGGCATTACAGTGGTGAAGCTGGAATGGTTCAAGGATCTTTGAAGCCGGGTCAGTCCTTCGGGTACCAGAGCTGAGACTTTACAACAGCCTTTGATTCAACAGCTCTCGTAGTTCAGTGAGCCACAGAGGTTTCAGTGGCAGTGCTGCTGTCAGTGGGAGTCTGGAGCCCTTCTGGCTCCAGGACATTGGCTCCCCCAGGTATGTAGGGAGCAGTGGGCATCCCCAACCATTATTGTTAGCTTTTGCAATTTTACCATTGCATCAGTGGAGTTGAGTGTGAATGCTGAATACTGTACAACAGGCAATGTTTGTTGTCTATGTAATCTCTCTATGTTTGCAGATCAGTAACATGCGCAAAATGACTGTACTCACTAAGTATCATGCGCTAGTATATCATTAGTGAAAGCAAATAAAATAAAAATAGCATTCAGTAATATTAGTTAGTCAGGGGAGGGTGGGACTGCTTAGTCAGTGCAAGCAGTAGCAGAATCAGATTTGCCTGAACAGAGCAGTGTTTTAATTTACTATTCCTAGACCTGTCCCTAACCTACACTGACCACATTGTCTCATTGATCAGGTGCATCTACCAGAAGATAGGGCTCTGCTATTGCCTGATCGACCACGTCTCACCGGAATCCCGCCTTGCTATTGCCTGTGGCAACCTCCTCCCCTTCCTTGACTATGGCTGCCCAGTGTGCTCCCTCAGCTCCATTACCAACCTGTACCATCTGGACGCTACCGACAATCGTATATGCCACCTTGCCCTCCCTGTCCCTCTCCTCTTTCACCACTGCTCTCATTACCAGTCCCTTAACTGGCTCTCTCCACAAGGACGGCACTCCTACCTGCTGGCCTGGACCATTGCTGAAACCTTGTACAATCCCTCCTACTCTCCACTATCCCTTCTTATCTGGCCCAAAACCTACTTCCGCAATCAATGTCATTCTTCACACCTCCAACTAGAATGTCCTAATATAACTACGAGGATTGGCCTAAGAGCCTTCTCCACAGCTGGACCCTCACTATGGAATAACCACCCCTCCTCCCTACATTCCCCTGACCCCCCTCTTAATCTAAATTCCTTATTAAAAGAATGCACTTTCGGGCCTTCATGACATGCATCTGCCCACAGGCCACTAGCATGGCTGCACCTCCCTTGCAGCCCACCGTTAACCCCTCCTCCCTCTAGTGCTCATTTGGTGTGGGAATGCAAAATGCTCCCATTTCCCCCATTGGACCATTCACTTGTGCTTTTGACCGTAGACTGAATTATGGCCAAAAGAAATACATTATGGCGTTTCAATAATTTTTTGCTGAATCTGTCTGATTTTCAAGAAATGGTTAAACAGCATATCCCACAGATTATCACAGACGATGTTGGGGAGAATGTCAGTCTGGGGGTGATCTGGGATACACTAAAAGAAGTTTTATGGGGAGATGTACTGAAATATGCTTCACACTATAAAAAAATGCCAGACGGCCCAGTTGGAGGCTTTGCAGGATCAGCTTGGGGATCTTCAAAAACAACATGCTGAGGGAGATGAAAAAGTCTTCCCATTGCTAGAGGCCACACAACAATAGGTTCAGTATTTGATAGATCTTAAAACTGAACATGCACTCCAATATCTTAAACAGAGGTAGTATGAGGGGGGGAACCTCATGCTACTCGTATACTGGTGCACCGATTGAGGCATAAAGGAGCTCAAATTAATATCACTCAAATTCGCTCCCCCAGTTTTGGGTAGATATCTGCCCTCACAGATTAGGGAGCCCTTTAAGGATTTTTATAGGAAACTCTATACCCCCAATACAAATGTATTGCAGTGAGTGGTGCGGCACCGCACTTTCTCACTAAATGTAGCCGCACATGGTCCACCATCTTCCCGACTCCTGAACATTTCAGAATTAAAATAAAGTAAGAACCAGCTGATAAAATGAAGGCTTTTCTTTGTGAAAAGTTTATTGGCAGGAAAGCCTTTGGGGGTGGGGGTCGCTATTGATTTCAACAGTTTCCCTTTTATATTGATTATAAGATTTTTACAGTAGTGCTGGTGAAGTGTCTGGAGGGCATGTTACGTTTCATGATAAATGTGGATCAGTGTGGGTTTTTCCCTTCAAGATAAATGTAGTACAACATCAAGAGGATCCTACACTTGTTATGCCATGCCGCCTGGTTGGGGCCTCATTTTTATTATTGAGATTGGATGCAGAAAAAGCCTTCCACTGGGTGGCATGGCCTTTCCTGACTGCTGCGTTGGGGGCCTGCACTTTTCTGAAACCTTTCCGTGACTGATTATGCAGCTATATGACCACCATATAGGATATATCAAGATCAATGGCTCCATTTCAGATCGTATTTCATTATTAAGAGGCACTAGGCAGGGGTGCCCCTTGTCCTCCCTGCTATTTGCTATATATCTGGAACCTCCACCACAGGCAATCTGGCAGGAGGTGGTGATTACAGGGGTGGTGGCAGGAGGGGAACATCATAAGTTAGCTTTATATGCCAATGATTTGTTGGTTTATTTATCTTCCCTGGAGGTTTAATTGCCCCCTATGGTGTTTGCTGGACAAATGTGGTGCTATGGCAGGATATAAAGTTCATTTAACAGAAACAGAGGTGCTCTGGCTGAAACATAGATACATAGAATTTGACATCGGATAAGGACCGCTTCGCCCACCCAGTCTGCCCATTTCCCTACCTAATGGATAAGCCGCAGATCCTAGTTAACCAGCAGAATACTTCTTTCTACCCCCACCCCCTAGAATTGCCTTATGGCTGTCCCATGCATGCTTGAATTCAACCATTGTTTTTGACTCCACAACCTCCTCAGGAAGGCTGTTCCATGAATCCACAACCCTCTCTGTGAAAAAATACTTCCTTACATTACCTCTGAGCCGCCCCCTCTCTATCTTCAAAGTGTGCCCCCTTGTTCTTGCACACCTCTTTTTTTGAAAGATGCTACCCTCTTGGACTTTGTTGATTCCCTTGAGGTACTTGAAAGTTTCTATCATGTCACCCCTCTCCCTCCTTTCCTCGAGGCTATACATATTAAGCTCCTTTAGTCTCTCTTCATATGTCTTCTGGTGCAGACCCTGCACCATTTTAGTTGCCCTCCTCTGGACAGCTTCCATCTTGTCTATGTCCTTGCGGAGACTGGGTCTCCAGAACTGCACACAGTACTCCAGATGGGGTCTCACCAGCTGTCTGTACAGAGAGATAACAACTTCCTGTTTTCTACTGGTGATGCCTCTCCCTATGCATCCCAGTATCCCCCCCATTCCTCCTTACTGCTCTCTCACATTGTTTGCCCACCTTTAAGTCATCTGATATGACTATCCCAGGTCCCTTGCCATTTTTGTTGTTGTTAGTATCTCACCCCCATTGTGTACTCTTCCCCTGGGTTTTTGTTTCCCAGGTGCATTACCTTGCACTTCTTAGCATTAAATCTTAGCTGCCATACATTTGACCATTCCTCTAACCTTGCCAAGTCTGTCCTCATCCTTTACACCCCACCTTGTGCATCAACTCTGTTGCAGATCTTTGTGTCATCTGCAAAGAGACATACTTTTCCTTCCAGTCCCTCTGCAATGTCGCTTACAAAGACATTGAAGAGGACTGGTCCTAATACTGAACCCTGCGGCACCCCACTATTAACCCCCCTTTCTTCAGAGTGGACTCCATTTACTATTACTCTCTGTGTCCTATTCTCCAGCCAATTCTTTACCCAGGCTATCATCTTGGGACCCATTCCCAGACTGGCTAACTTGTATATTAATCTTTTGAATTATACTCCCTCAAGCATATCCATTTCATTGGAATTTTCCCTGTTTAAAATATTTAGGGGTGTAGTTGACAGATGAGCCTTCTCAGTTATTTAAATACAATTATGCCCTTCTGTTGCTCTGATTGAATCCAGACATAAAGAGGTGGAGAACAATACCTCTCCCCTTGGTCCAAAGGGTGGAGACAGTTTGGATAAATTTGCTCCCAAGGGTGTCATATTTTGCTCAGACATTACCGATGCCTCTCCCAAGTAGTTTTTTTAATGAAATAACCAAAAAGATATTCTGCTATGTTTGGGATTCCAAACCCCCAAGAATCAGATTTTCTGTCCTACAGCTGCCTAAACAGTGAGGTGGATTAGCCCATCCTGACTTATTTTCCTATTATTCTGCAGCTGAACTGCGGATAATTTTTCTGTGGCTTCATAAACAATATTTTCCTAAGTTGATGGCATTAGAATTGAAAGAAGATGACTTGATTAATCTTTTTTGCATTCTCCTAACATACCCCAACATATCTTTGGGGGATGTAACTGACAACTCCTATACCTACAACACATTAAAATGTTGAAGGACTCTTATAAATTCTAAATAGTTTTATTGTGTTAGACCTCTACTGTTCTCCTTAACCTGCCATCAGTTCTTTCAGCCAGCTAGGATAGACCATGGTTTTATCAGAAATTACCCTCTGGCATTTGCTGAAGGATGGCTGCCCTCTGTCCTTTGGAGAACTAGGGAGCAGATATGGTCTACAGCTGCAGGATCGATTTCATTACCTGCAGCCAATTAATTGTATTTGATCATTCCCCCAGGTACCTTTATCAGAGGGTTATAAAACTCAGATTGTAGATGTTTTGCAGAGAGCATTGTAGGGATCTGCTCCCTAGACGTACACGATATCCTATCTTTACAAAGCGTTGGTAGCTTTAAAGGGGGATTCGATACAATCTGTAAAATGAAGATGGGAGCTGGATTTGGGGCTTAATATTATGGACCCCACCTGGGATCACCATATACAATCTTTACACTCCATCACAGCTTCCCATATGTGGAAGGAATTTTCCTGGAAACTGGCAAATTGGTTCTTTAGAACCCCTGCCATATAGACTAAATATCTCCCAGGGCGGGAAACAATCTGCTGGAGGGGATGTGGCTTTTCCCTGGCCACCCATTGACATATTTTTTTGAGCTGTAGTGTCTTGCATTCCTTTTTTGGGGCATTACAGGTAGCTTTGATAGAGATATTTTGTAACTCCCATACAGCTATCAATGGAGTTTCTTCTTTTCTCTGATTTCCCTGAGGGGCTCTGAGACCCTGCCTCTGTATTTTTGTTTAGCATATGTCTACTCACTGCCAAAAAATCTGTTATAAGAAGATGTCTTTCTGTAGCATCCTAAAGTATACATGATTGGCAGGATGTTATGATTGACATCTACAATACTGGAGTGACTCACGGCCCTGATCCACCGTAGTAGGGAGCAGTTTGAATTATTGTGGAGAAGGTGGGTCTTTTACATAATGCAATTTAGGCCCAGTTTTGTTCCCTAGTAGGGATAGTATGATCTGGTCGGGAGGTGTCAGGCAGGCAGGGTTGAGGCATAGGGATTAGGGACCCTCAGTTCAGTGGTATACGTACTCTTTCACAAGCCCCCTTAGTTTATGAATTGTAGTTCCCTTTTTTTCCTCTACTCACATCTTTCTATAAACTATCTGGTGCAGTGAATTAATTGATCATATTATTACATATGTATTTCTTTAATTTATATTTTTGCTGCACCCCATTCACATATTTATTGACTTCAGATTATATACTGAAGAAAATTATCGCTGACTGTATTTATTTTACCTGTTTACTCTTTGAATGTTTATGTATTGTTATGTGTTGAATTTGTTATCTATGTTCTTTGAAATAATTCTTAAATAAAAATAAAAATACAGCTTCAGCTTCATGTGTATATGAATGTAACAGTATACTACCACTCCTGCTACAACTAATCATACATACTGTAACACATATTACATAATATCTTGATATAACTACAATAAACCACAACAATCCATAACTCATTCATTCATCATTCATCTACTACTTCTCTTGTACACACCTTTCACCACCATCAATACCATCACTTTGCAGCTGTTTTTTTCACTACCATGATACTGCAGTGTCAGTTTAGCTGGTGTACCGGAGGCAGCACTGCTGCACAGGCATTCACTGTGGCACCCCTGGCTAACATCCACCTTGGCTTTGGGCACTGCATATCAACACAGTGTGCCTGGAACCTGTGTACCAGTGTCTACCTTAGCCTGCTCTCAGGCAGTGGCTGGCAATTTCACCAGGGCCTCTGGCAGAGGTAACTTCTCTAATGTGTATACCAGCTTGGGATTCAACACAAACATAGTAGGCCCATTTCCTACCTGTTTTAGCAGCTAAATCTTAGGAAACAGATGTCTCAACATCTTCAGCATAACTGACAGCACCTCTCTGTCACAGACAGGACCAACATTTCCCCCAAAGTAAAAACACACACTTTGGTGAAATCCTCTGTGCATCACAAGGCCACCAGTGAGTTCCCTTGATGTTAACTCCTTTGCATCATCCCCTCCTGATGATCCCTTACACTCCAACCAGAATTAATGGTGATCCACAATAAATGGCTTTCAGACTGCAAGTTCTCAAAGTCGTCAATACTGTCCTAGTGTCTCTCCATGCAGCTACCAGAAGATTAGACCATGAGTTCTGCTGTTCTCATATACTACAGAGCCCTTCACAAAGAAAACTAGGACTCATGCATAGGAACCAAAGTGCCCTGCACATCTTGCCTTGCATAAAGAAAACTGGAAGACACAAAGAAAGTTAGAAGTCACCTCCTACTCTGCACAGAGCCTCAAGGGCCCTGCACAAAGAAAGCTACCATTCTACTTTCTCAAAAACTAAGGAAATTCTTTGCTAAAATATGATATTAATATAGATTAGAGTTGCTGACACTCAAAACCTAAACCCTCAGTGTTTGAATGTTATTGTATTTTCAACTCAATGCCCTCCAAATCTGGAAATGTACTATTAGGATTGTCAAGCATGACTCCAGCCCCATCCATATCCCTTCCCTTTTTACTCAAGACCAAGCTACAGTTATGAAGACATGCAACAATAGTGTGGTACCTCATGCAGGGCCAACATATTCAAAATTTGTAAATAGTAACCCAGATCCCTACCCTAATGATTATGGTTTGTTTTTTGCTGTGCTCCAGAAGTATTCCAAACAGACCTAATATAAGTGGGATGTGTATTAAACACCAGGGGTCAGATTCACAAAAAAACACAAAGTGGGATACAAAAGTTGACATTGTGCTTTGCAGTTGCCCAGGTGTTAAAAATGCTGTTCACAGATGGATAGCATACAGTGCTATCTGACTATGAATAAGTATAGGTAGAGGCAGCGGTAACAACATCACTGCTACCTGTAACCCCACTAGTGCTGCCTTGCCCTGCATTTCTGTAAATGGCCTGCAATGAATAGTGCCAGTGTACTATTTGGTATTCACTAAAACAGTAATGCTAGTGATGCCATTGGGCAAGCTAAGTACTAGCTGGCCATTTGCATGCCCATTATGGATACATTTCTATGGGCTGTGGGTGTCATGGCACACCTCTCCCCAGCCCCTTCCCAACACAGCCATAGTTACTGGTGGTCTAGTGATCCCTCCCCATCCTAATCACCATCCCTTACACAGATGTTTGTAGTATTTCTCTGGTAGTCCAGCAGTCCCCCTTTCCCAGTGCCAATCCCTGTCCTACTAATCCCTATGAGGCAGTGATCGACTTATTCCCTGTTCCCTATTTCTCTATCTGTCTATTTTTCTGTCTGTTTGCCTGTCTGTCTGTCTGCCTGCCTGTCTGTTTGTCTGTCTGTCTATCTATCTATCTATCTATCTATCTATCTATCTATCTATCTATCTACCTACCACCCTACCAATCCTTCTTTAACTAGAATTCAAAAGGACAGGGGTGCCCACCCCAGCTACTGCTTCTTTCTCTCCCTTCCAGGTCACTTGCCTCCCACTTCCCAATGTTATTTCATTTATTTATAAAATAAATGGCTCAGGGTGCCCACCCTACTAGTGCTTCTCTTGACCCCTCTCCCCTCCAGGTTGCCTGCACCCATTCCCCTAATGTACCTGGCAGCACCGGGGTGCCCACACCAGTGCTGCTGAACAGTAGCCCAGCACTGGGATGCCCAATCCCCAGTGTCAAAAATGTATCCCATGTTTTCTTTTTTTAATTTTGTTTACCCTGTAAAAAAGAAAGTGATCCCTTGCAGATCTGCCCACCCCACCCCATCCTCCCATTCAACATTCACCACCTGACACCTCCCACACCACTCACACACACTCTCAGTCATCTGAACATGTCCCATGGCATTGATCTGCTCTCTGATCAAAGGCACATCATGCTGCTGCAACCAGTGATTGCTATCTGTGAAATCAGGTAAGTGAGGCTTGATGTATTTCAATGGGGTTTTGAAATTTGATTCATAACTTCATAATTCTTACATATGTTGACCCAAAAGTTTCAACACGGCCTTTTTGGGACCACACCTCATGACCAAAGCTTGTGGATTTATGCAAATCAGACCTAAAAGGCGATTTTATGGTTGCTTTGTGAAATCACCTTTTGGACAGGATTTGAAAATTTGTATTGCCTGTGTTCATTAGGTAGGGTCATACGAAGGGTATGTTTCAAACTTGGGTCAAAATGTGTAAAAATTACCAAGTTATGAGGGTACATTGAAATGTTTTCAATACTTGCTCATGTCTTTGATAATTTTAAATATTCTGGGCCTAAATTTTCAACATAGCCATTTTTTCACTCCACCTCATAAATTTAGCATCTGTCATTTTTCAAATCCTGGCCAAAATGTGTTTTTGCACCTGTGGCATGAAATAATATTTTGGCAGGGATTTTAACATTTTCCCCTACAGAGTTCATGAGGTGGGGTAATAAGAAGGCAATCCTGAACATTTGGTGTACAAATATGGCAAAATGTCCAGGTTATGAGTAAACATTGCAGTAGTTCAATCTTTACTCATAACTTTGCTAATTTTCAGTATTTTGACTCCAGACATTCAACATAGCTATTTTTCTGCACCACCTCTTAAAAGTGACAGGGATCATGTTTTAAATCCTGGATGAAATGTGTGTTTGCAATAGTGGTGTGAAATGGCATTTCAGCTAATATACTATAAATGCTTCATGTCGTGTTTCTAAGAAGTGCCATAAAATAACTAGCTTGAAAATTTAGGGTCAAAATTAAATATATATTATCTATTGTCAATACACTTTGTGTGTAGTGCCTGTCTTCACCCCATTGGGCATGCTTTGTGATCCCTTTCCAGAGAGTTGAGTTTGGGGTGAGCTCAGTGACCCAGCTGAATGGGGTGAAGGTGGGGTGTGGCACTGTTATGTGACACGTCCCCAACCAGGGAATGAAACCTGCAGGGTTGTCCAGATGAGCCTGGGTACCATATAGTGAAGACAACTGTCCTTTTGGTATAGGGCTCTGCACCTTTTGCACCAGTGGGTAGCAGAGGGCACTGTGCATTGGCTGATAGATGGACTCTTTGCCTTGTGTGTCTGTATCCATGGCCATGTGGATGCATAGGGACCAGAGGGCCCTGCACAGCAACAGCCCAACAGAAAGCCCTATGAATTCTTGACATCTGTCACGTCACAGAAGTGCAGAGCCTGCAAGGGCCTGTACATCTATAGGTGGACAGAGTCTTCCCTGATACAGGGCCTAAAGGGCCCTGCACATTGGCACCTTTTCATGCATGTCCCTGGGGATACAATTCTGCTATATCAAAAAGAAAGGAAATTGTTTGCTTAAAAAATCATTAATGCACCTGTTAGGGTTCACGTTAATGCCACAAAAGTAGGGAAATGTGGTGTTAGAGTTTTCAGCCCTAACTCCCCAGCCCCATCCCCAAGCAGCAAAAGGAAACACATTATGGTTTTGGGTCTCTGGAGTCTTGGTGAATCAGTGGTGGGGTGTTCCTTGTGGTTGTCAACCCTAATGCCTAATCTGTCCTTTCTTCATGCAGGGCCCTGTATCAAGAAACCTACAACAGATTTTGTTGAAGACATCTGGTGAGACAAAGTTCTCTACCTTTGAAGAGTGTATCACTATGAGGCACTGATATGGAGCTGTAACTTCTGCCTCAGACAGGAGGCTATGAGCTGAGAGGGAGGGAGGGGTGAGCATTAGGGTTGACAACCCCAAGAATGACCCCACCACTGATTCTCCAAGACTCTGGAAATACAAAACCCTAATGTTTTTTCTTCTTGCTGCTTGGGGGTTGGGGATGGAGAGTTAGAGTTGGAAACCCTAATGCCCCAATTTCCTACTTTTGTGGTGTTATCTTGGTGGCCACCATCTTGACTTTTGTTAACTAAAAGAACATAGAAAATACATAAAAATTATGTATTTTCAAAAAATGAACACCTGAACATAGGTAAATGGGACCCATTCAGCTAAACTCTGGTGTTCATTTCCTGAAACTTGTCTTAGAAATAACATCTATGGGCACCTGAAAATCTTCATGCCCAGCTTAGCCAGCAGGAGCCATTCACCTGTGTTCTCATTATGAGAACAGTGGGACTTTCTTGAATCATAAAGTCACAGCTGGAGTCATGCTTCCGGCTCCAGTTGGAGCAGCGAGCAGTGAGCTGTCACTCCCCTGCTTGCTCTGTCTCCTAAAATGTCATTGTTCAGGCTGCAACATTGTAATGGTAAAAATTGGAACTACTCCCATTTGGATGTGCCCCCCCCATGTGCAAAATCTCCTAAAGAGGCTCTCCTGCACTTATTGTTTCTTTTGTGGTGTGTGTTCCACACTCTACCTGTTCTTCTTTTCTTCTCCGGTGGAGGGATCCCATAGAATATTCCTCTTTTCCTAACCTGCTTCTTACACTAATCCTAAATACATTCTACTTACTCCCTATTCTCTTCACCTTCATTTTCCCAGTGTTGCTTATCCCTTTACCCTTCCACCGTTTTCTACCTTCCCCTTTCCCCTATTTGTCTCTTGCTCTCTTGTTGCCCATTCCCCATACTCTTACACCTCATTCCAGCACCTCTTCCTGTTCTCCCACTTATTTTAGTGCTAATTTCCATTCTGTTATTATTTTGAGTTGTACCTACACATTGTCTGTCTCATATCCCTTGTACAGTTAGCATTGTTTTTGTATCTACCACCCTGATTTCTATGTATGGAACCTATGTAAGCTATACTTGCAAATTACTTGTTTTGTACCACTGATTCTGTTACCACTGTTGTTGAATCTGTCATTGTGATTGTTAATTCTACATTCCTCCTATGCGTGTTAGTCCTTCCAGGACTGCCTTGCAAATAAGCTATCTCAATGGTGTTATCCTGGTAAAAATAAAATTGAATTGAAATAAAAATTGAATTGAATGTGCTCTGTCAAACAGCTGATGTTCCAATACAAATGGTTGAAAATATAGTCAGAGACCTAGAGTCTGCCAGTCAACCTCCCAGTAAAAGATGAAGGTCAGAATATGCAACTTGTCTCTGTCAGATGTGAGTTTGGAAAGTATGCCATTGAGTGCAATATGATGAGTGTTGTGAGAATGTATCTGAAAAAGTATGGTAGCAAAATTAACAAGTCCACTATTAGAAATTAAAAAAGGATTACTTACATAAACTTAGAGAGACTCTAGACCCTGTGCAAATCCTACACACCTTCCCAATGAAGTGCTGTGGGAGGCCAACCTTGCTTCCATTGGACATGCAGGAAAAGTTAAAAAAATCATAAGCAGGCTAAAGATCTGAAGGCATTTTTGTGAATGTGTGAATTGTTTGTGCCATATGTTGTATTTGGTGAATTCCCACAACAGATGCAGTTGCTGGAATATGGGGTAACCTTTCCTTTTCAAACCAATGGACTTGACTTTTTCTCAACTGTATGGGCTACATTTAGAGAATGAAGACAGAAGACGACAGAAAGACACCACAGGACTTTGAGACACTGCAGTGCATGTCCGTTTTTTTGTAGCATGTGTCAAGAGCTGTCAATCAGGAGCTCATCCCTGTAGACATCAGTAAGGGCAGGACTGGACTAAGCTTGGTCCCTGCTCACAATGGCCCATGGCTGAGTGTGGGTCCAAACAGTTGGAATTACAGAATTGGGAGACAAGTATTAAGTCTCTCTTGTTTTGTCCTGCTGCCTAACTGGAATCATGTTGCCCCACTTAGAAAATCTATCAGGGGAAATCCCCAAACTGTCATCCTGCATTTCAATTCCTTGCTGATGGAGCAATCACTTGAGCAGACTATCACTGAGGCAACACACAAACTATGGAGGACTATATTAATTAAGTTCTAGTCCATCTTGTCATAAAAAAACTCTAGGACAAACAATGATCAGTTCACTGATGAGTCATTTCAGGACACTCTCAGCTGAACCAATATGGTGCCAGCTTGAATCACACAATATAATACCAATTTGTGTCCCCCCTCAATCTTGTACTGACCTCCTTCAGACCCTTGATTTGACCACAAATAAAATTGTTCAAAGATTTTCTCAAAGATCAGTTTACCAAGTGGTATGCTGTCACTGTCTCTCCCCAACTTTCTGATGGAAAGCCTGTGTCAGCTGTTACCATATATCTGCATATGTCCACACTAAAAACAAAACACTCTCAATAGCTGTTTTTGGTGTTTCAGAAACATAACTCATGCCAAAAGGATGTTGTATGGAGATTTCAGCTAGCAGGTCTATGGGACACTCACTTCTTGTGCCTAGAAGCAGTCACTGATGAAGGGCCTGACCTAAAAGTTAATTTGGGGTCTCAAAAACAGTAAGTGTAAAAGGAAAACAAAGCACAACAATGCTGTTTACCTGTAGCATGTTGATGCTCTCCTTGTTTAAAAAGCTGTAAAATGATAGCAAAGCACATTGTAGCACACTTAACTTGCTGTGCTTATATCTGAATCTGAATGTGTGGGCAATCTATCTATCCCTCTATCTATCTATGCTTCTATCTAGCTATCTAGAGATCTAGAGATCTATCTAGCTGTCTATCTATCTATTCAAAGTACTAACAGACTGAGGTGCCCAACCCTGGTACCTCTTCTTTCTGCCCAATCTCCTCCAGGTTGCCTGCCCCCCTTTTCCATTTTTAATTTTATGTGGAATAAGTTGACCAGGGTGTCCACCCCGATATTGCTTCTCCTCACCCCACCCCTTCCTATTATATATATATGCTAGCACTGGGGTGCCCACGACTAGTTCTGCTGAACAGTAGCCTTATACTGGGGTGCCCAATCTCCAGTGTCATAAAGTCCCCTAATACAAAGTAAAACATCCCTTGCTGATTATTTTTTCTTTGAACCTGTAAAAAAGAATATGGTCCCTTGCCAACCTGACTCCCCATGCACCCCCTCCCCAAACTCCCACTCAGCATCCAGCATCCAGCACACACACACACACACACACCACACACACCCTCACTCACCTGAACTTGTGCCATGAGTAAATACACTTTCCAACTGAAGGTACATCTTGCTGTTGGAACTGGTGACTGTGATATGAGAAAATAAGGTAAGTCCAGTTTTACGTATTTCATTGGGATTTGATCTATTATTCAAAACTTCTCATTTTTTAAATATTTTTACATCAAATTTTCAATGCAGCTTTTTGGGTCAATACCTCATGAAGAAGGGCAGTGGAAGTTTTCAAATCTGTCCTGAAAGGAGATTTGGCAGTCACTTTATGAAATTACCTTTTGGGAGGGATTTGAAAATGTTGATTTATCTGGTTCATGAGGTGGGGCCATAAGAAGGCTATGTTGAAAATTTGTGGTAGAACACAACAAAGTTGTGAGTGTATGTTGAAATGCTTCTACTCTTCCTCATAACTTTGTTAATTTTCAATATTTTGACCCCACATTTTCAACATAACTGTTTATTCCACACTACCACATGAATGGAACATGGCAGATGTCATTTTTTTTTAATCCTGGACAAGGTGTGTTTTCACTTTTGTGGTGCAAAATGACATTTTGGCCAAATACTATAAGTGCCATATATCATGTTTATAACAGGAGTCATAAAATTACTATCTTGAAAATTTGGCTACACAATTTTTTAAAAATTGTAATTATTAAGAAATTTTGTATGTAGTACCAGCCTAAACCCCCAAAGACAGTGCTTTGTGATCCTGTGCTGGTGAGTTGAGTTTGGGCATGAATTCAGTAAGCCAGCTGGATTGACTAAGCTGTTATGTGACCACCCCCCAGCCATGGAAGGAAAGGTACAAGGTTGACCTCTCAGTCCCAGGTACCATATAGTGGAAACAACTCTTTTCTTGGCATAGGGCCCTGCAGCTCTGCACCTGTCGGTGGCAGAGGGCCTTGTGCACTGGCTGAGACATGGACTCTTTGCCCTGTCCATCTGTATCTGTGGCCACATGGAAGCACAGGACCCAGAAGGCCCTGCACTTCTGCAGACCAGCAGTCAGTCCTTTGAATTCATGACATCCACTCCTGCACTTCCATAAGTAGACAGAGTCCTTCTTTGGCACATAGCTCAGGGGGCCCTGTATGTCTCCATCTGTTTACACAGGTCCCTTCAGGATCTGCATGAATGAAGATACGAGTCCACTATTTTAAAATGAAAGGAAATTATTTGCAAGAAAATTCATCAGTGCACCAGTTAGGGTTTATCTTAATTCTGCAAAGTAGGGAAATATGGCATCATGGTTTCCAACCATAATATCCCATCCTCCCCAAGCAGCAAAAGAACAAAACCACACAAGCAATCACAGACAGTCATCATCAGGCAAGACAAATAACATAAAACTGTTTCCAGATGACACAAATATAGTAGCACTGATATATGCTACCTTTGTGGATTTCTGTCTGTGACTCCAGAAGCACAGGCCTCACAGGGGTCTGAGCCTAAGCAGAAACACCTATGTGTGTATGTTATACTGTGTGCATGAGTATGTAGTACTGCAGAAACACAAAAGACATGGGGACCTGCCCATCTGTAGACAGAAGGCCCTGTGGAGCCTGCACCTCTGCAGCCAAAGGCGCTCATGCATGCTATATGAGGTACTTCACTAGATAACATAATCCGCTAATGCATGTTTTTCTATGTGCATCTGTGTAATTGAAAAACTACTACCCCCTTGAACAATTTCTTGATCTGCTGCTGAAACCATTATACTAATATTGCAACAGCACTTTTGTCTGCAAAACTGCAGGCTCCACAAGTGACTGCTCTTCTGAAGCTAGGCATTGGTGTGTATGCATTACACCTGTACCAGAAGAGGTGCAGGCCTTCTAGGGGCTTGCACTTCTGTAGATAGGAGTACTGTTGCAATTTTGATATCATGGATTTTGTGGTGCCGGTGTTTCTGCTGCCAGAGGTAGATGTGCATGTCTTACATGTGTGGCTGCAGGTGTGCAGACCTGTCAAGTGTGTGTATGTCTTCCAGTATATAAGAGTTCTTGAGGCTACAGATGCCCCATAGGGATGTGCACTTCTGCAGCCAAAAGAACCCTTGTAATTTGGGTATCATGGATTTAAACCTGTGGCTGCAGGGGCCTGCTCATCTGCATAAAAGCAGTGTTGTGATCTGAGTATTATGTATCTCTATCTGCAGCAACAACTAGAGATGCAGTGAAATAACATTTTGCTGGTGAAATTGCTGTAAAATTGGCAATTTTGCCACATGAAATATTTCATGAAATTGCGACAAAATTTCACCCGCAATATCACCCGACGCTTCTGACTACCACAAATGGCAGTAAGCACCCACACACACAGATCAAACCCCACTCCCTGGTGTCTAGTGGTCCCCCCATCGATCACTGGCTGTAATTTACTTAGATAGGCACCTCGCCAAGTTACCTTGGCCCCCAGCCATTTGTTTTATTAAAAAAAAATGTAATCCCAACTCCCTGGTGTCTAGTGGATGCCCCACCCCATCATTACATAGCAGCTCCCACCCAGCTCCCCCACCCAGTACTCCAATCAGGCTACCGACACAGCCCTCCACTCAACTCCACAGCTGGCAGCCCAACTGAGTATGATGAGCTCTTGAATGAATGAGCGCATAGGCCAGGGGGTGCCACTGGACACCAGGAAAAAACAATTTGACCCAGTGAACAGCTGGGGGGATGGGGGGACCACTAGACATCAGGGAGAACTTTGGGAAGTGGCCAGAGGCTACTAAATTTCACTGTGGGAGGTGAAATTACTCATACAGGAGGTGAAATTTCACCCACGAGAGAAATTCCGCCAGCTTGGGGGTGAAATTTCGCTCACAACAGAGGGCAAAAGTTTGCTTTTTGCCCAGCAAAATATTTCACGAAATGCACTAATTACGTGAAATATTTTGCTGGGCAAAATTTTCCAATTTTGCAGATTTCTAGCAACAACTGAGTGTGTATCTCTCACAGTGTGCATGCTACAGATACAAATCCATGAAGGTAGTACACTAGTGTCATCTGGAAATAGTTATATGTTGTGTGTCTTACCTGATGATGGCTGCCTGTGGTTGCATGTGTGGTGTTGTCCTTTTGCTGCCTGTGGGGTCTGAAGTTAGTGTTGGGATATATACATATATATATATATATATATATATATATATACATATATATATATATATATTCATACACAGTGCAAGTCACATTAAACTGTTCCACCAATGTGTTAGATTAGCATTGTTTTTTACAGTTGGCAATTCACTAGCAGCTCATATTACATTGTTTTTCAGTGCTAAACCAACTCAAGATCAATGTTTGTAAAATGTTTTCGAAAGTCATTTGGAATGCATCAGCAGTCCCAACACAATGCAATGCAAAACTGAGTTAAGAAACAGTTTGTGCAGGGTTTTGTACTGGATCTATCAACACTTATGCAACTCTGTCAGAAATGCTAAAACAGCTCATTGGAGGAACAGTTTAATGTGACTTGTACAATACATATGTATGACTCTCTCTCTCTCTCTCTCTCTATAGATATAGATATATATATATATATATATATTATAGTGGTGCAGTAGTGCCACTATAGTTAGGGTTGAGTAGGCAGTTTAATGTTAAACCTCAAATTTTACACTTTAATAACTTAATGGATTTGCACAAAATTTGGTATGTGCTGTCCTGTGGGGTGTATCTCTTGACATACCAAGTTTTGTTGGATCAGATTTGAGGATTTCATGCTGCGCATAGTGAAAAAACTGTAAAAGTCACATTTTTCTCCTGTTTTGTCTGTTTTTCCTCATTGCACTGAGGCCACACCATTTAGAATGTTGGTATGAAATTTGCAGGTTAGAAAGAGTTCGCCACAAAGAACAAGACAGCCTTAATTTGGTGAAAAAATAATCTGTACTAAAGTTATTCAATTTCGAAATTTCTGGTTTTGAGCAGGCTCAGTTCAGTCTTTTGGATAGCTGCACAGTGCGAAAAGGATTTAGGGTTCACAAAAAGGGATTTTGACAGCTCATGAAGAGAGATTAATTAAATCCCTCTTCATGAGAAAAAATTCCCTTTCACGAGCCACCATCTTTTCATTTTCTTTCTGCCCAAATGAAACTTTGTAACTTTACCCAGGGATGTCTTCTGCAGACATCCAAGCATGGATTTTGTTCATGTGGACATCCTTTACAGTTCTCTGTCTTTGGTTTACTTTACTGTGGCCCAGAATGTTTATTTTTTATTTTTAAAATCCCTTTTTGTGACTTACTTCAGATCCCTTTTCGCGATGTGAAAAGTGATTTTGACACCTTGTGAAAAGGGATTTTGTTGTCAGACCAGATGCCCTGCAGGTAATCCCTTGGGATTTTAACCTCATAAGAAGGGATTAATTTTTCAAATCCCTTTTCATGAGCTGTCAAAATCCCTCTTCGCAAGCTGAATCCCTTTTTGCAAGCTGTCAGAATCCATTTTTGCATTGTGAAAAGTGATCTGGCAAGCCATCTGGTTCAACAATCGCAGGGGATTTTAACACTCGCTGTGGGATTCGGTTTAAAGGGATTTTGATGATGTCAAGAAAAAGGGATTAATTTTTTCAAATCCCTTTCATGAGCTGTCAAAATCCCTTTTCTCAAGCATAATCCCTTTTTCACAAGGTGTCAAAATTCCTTTTTGCATTGCAAAAAGGGATTACCCACAGGGCCATCTGGTCTGACAACTCAAATCTCTATTTGTGAGCTGTCAGAATACCTTTTTGCAAGCAGAATCCCTTTTCATGTGCTGTCAAAATCTCTTTTTCACATTGCGCTCCTACATATGGATACCATTTTACAGTAAAGGGAATTCAGAGCCCCCCATTATGAAGTACTAGGAGCGCACAGTCAAGAAGGCCCTGTGCTCCCCCAGGGAAATGACAGTACACTACAATGTCTCTACAGTTATGGATAGATGATAGTGCAGGGCCAATGGGGCCCTAGGCACCCAGAATTCGATACCATTATGGAATGATGGGAGTGCAGGATACAATTATAGCATGATAGGAGCATGATGGGAGGCAACCACAACACACTATAGACTTTTCTCAAAAAGTAAAGAAATTCATTGCAAAAAAAACTTTGTTAATGCATCAGTTAGGGTTGAAGTGACAAAAGCAGGAAAATGAGGCATTAGGCTTTTGAACTCTAGCACCCCTCAATCTTATCATCCCACCTCATCTCCACCCTCCACACACCAACAGGTGTTGAGGTATGCCTAGGGGTTGTCAGGCCTAACTCTCACCCCATTCTCCTATAGTGTACCAGCTCAGCTTCCTTAAACATGGAATGGGGTGAGAGTTAGGGCTGTTGGTGTGTGGAGGGTGGGGTGGTGGTGGTGGTGGGAGTTAATGTTCAAAATTCTTATGCCTCATTTTCCTACTTTTGTTGCTTCTGCCCTAACTGATGCATTAACAAAGTTTTTTGCAATGAATATATATACTGTACATATAATGTATATATACATACATACAGTATATATCTTTGCAAAAAACTTACAACAGTTAAGATAACCTCAATGGTCCCCACCCCATAAGCCCATAGCCTCTAGTCCAAAGTGCATGGAACAGCTCCAAGTCAGTGCCTCATGGTGATACACTCTTCAAAGGTAAGGAATTATGTCTCGTCATATGTTGCCAACAGAATTTGTTGTAGCTTTCTTCACACAGTACCCTTCTGACCCTGCATGTAGAAAGGAGATCACGTGTGATGTTATTTACTCAGGGAAAGGGGTGGGCATTAGATCTGACAACCCCAAGGAAGACTCCACCAGTGATTCTCCAAGTCTCGGGAGGCCAAAAACCCCAATGTTTTTTTCCTTTTGATGCTTGGGGGGTTGGGAGTTAGGGTTGTAAACCCTAATACCACATTTCTCTACTTTTGTGGTGTTAAGTTACCCTAACAGGGCATTAACATTGTTTTTTGCAAAGAATTTCCTTTCTTTTTGAGATAGTGCAGTGTATCCTCATTCACGCAGGTGAACAGAAGCAGATGACCTATGCAAAGAGAAGACTCCATTCACCTACAGAAGTGCAGGGCCTGCAAAGATGAGGAAGGAGTGTGTGTTGAGGGAGACCTAGAAAAAGCATCAATACTGAATAAATACTTCTGTTAAGTATTCACTGAAGAGTGTGAGTGACAGGGACCACAGCTGGGCATCAGAAACAATGTAGGGAGGAAGGTGAACATCAATCCATTTACAGAAGAGAGAGTCCAAGACGAACTCACAAATCTGAGTGTGGACAAAGCAATGGGACCAGATGGTATACTCCCTAGATACTAAAGGAACTATGAATGGTGCTAGCAGCACCACTGGAAGCACTGTTTAGTGAGTCACTCAATACAGGAGTGGTTCCAGAGGACTGGAAGAGGGCACATGTAGTCCCTCTTCACAAGAGTGGAAACAGGGAGGAAGCAGGAAACTATAGGCCAGTCAGCCTCACCTCAGTAGCGGGCAAGATTATGGAGGCACTGCTTAAGAAAAGGATTGTGGAACACTTGGAATCCAGCAGAGCACAGGATCTGAGGCAGCATGGATTCACAGCAGTAAGGTTATGTCAAACAAATCTGATAGACTTTTTGACTGGGTGGCGAAGAAGGTGGATCGGAGGGAGTGGTGAATATTGTCTACCTCGATTTCAGCAAGGCCTTCAACACCATTCCACTCAGAAGACTGGTTAACAAGTTGGGTAGCCTGGGGGTTGGCTACAAAGTGAAGAACTGGATTAGAAATTGGTTGGGGGACAGAAAGCAGAGGGTGATGGTTAACGGGATCCAATCAGGGGAAAGGGAAGTGATCAGTGGGATGCCTCAGAGATCAGTCTGGGGGCCAGTCCTTTTTAATGTCTACATTAGTAACATTGCTGAAGGGCTGGATGGGAAGGCTTGCCTATTTTCAGTTGACACCAAGATCTGCAATAGGGTAGACACTCGGGGGGGGGGGGTTGAGAAAATGAGGAAGGACCTAGGAAAGCTGGAAAATTGGTCCAATGTATGGCAATTAAAATTTAATGTAAAGAAGTGCAAAATCATGCACCTGTGGGGCAGAAACCATCCAGACAGTTACAGGATGGGGGGGTTGCTGCTGGTTACCATGGAAGAAAGAGATTTATGGATAATCATCTCAGATGACCTAAAGGTGTCCAAATAGTATACCAAGGCTGTGGGAAGGTCCAGTAGCATGTTGTGGTGTATAGGAAGGGGTACCATTAGCAAATGAAAGGAAGTAGTGATGCCACTGTACAAAATACTGGTGAGGACTAATTTGGAGTATTGTGTACAGCTCTGGAGGCAACATCTTCATAAGGACATAGACATGGTGGAGGGAGTTAAGAGAAGAGCAACAAATATGGTGCAGGGCTTGCACCAGGAGACATATGAGGAGAGATTAAAAGACCTTAATATATATATATATATATATATACACTGGAAGAGAGGTGGGAACAGGGAGATATGATAGAAACCTTCAAGTATCTTAAGGGCACAAAGTGCAAGTGGGTGACATCTTTCAATATAGGAGGTGTACAAGAATGAGGGGGCATGATATGAGATGGAAGGGAGGGAGGATAAAGGGGAATGTGAGGATTTGTTTCTTCACAGAAAGGGTGGTAGATGCATGGAATAGCCTACCCCAGGAAGACTTCAGAACTAGCACAATGGGGGGATTCAAATATGCATGGGATAGGCACAAGGGAACCTTAGAGGTGGGTAGGAAAGGCTAAAGCCAGTGACCAAGTGGGGTCAGTGACCACTGATGAAGGCAGGGAATAAGGGTAAACTGGATGGGCCTAGCGGTCCTTATCTGCCGTCAAATACTATGTTATGTTACTTTGTTAGTCCCCCCTGTACCACACCCTGCACTCACCTATATCCCACTACTGTGCCCCACCCTGCATTGTTGTGTGCTGATGAGAATGTAAGTTAGTTGAAACAGGTGATGCTGATAAATTTCACTATACTCCTACCTTACTTACAGAGTTACTTTGTTATTTTCCTTTGCAGTTCTACCCTAGATAGGATTTTTTTTGGACTCCTTGATTTTGGCTATCTGTTGACTAACTAAGTTTACCCACATTAGTCATTCCACCAACAAATATGGCTGGGTGAAAATTTTCACATTCCACTTCCATGAACAATTAGCTGAATTCCATGATTTCCGTGGCATTTCACCAGAGATTCGCCTTTGGCAAAACTCACACTTTCCGTGGAATTTTCACCTGATTTGCAGAATAATTAAGTGTACTGCAAAAAATATATAATGAACTGCAGAAAATATTTATTACAGAAAAAACGCCATTCAGAGGTATAATTTGCAGAAAATGTATTCTGCAAGATATGTAGTCATGTGATTTCATTAGTTTAGGCAGAAATTGAATTTGCAAAGCACTGTTTCTTATCATTCCTGTCTCTTTCTTTAGTGATACTGTCCCTCTTGTCCAAAGTTAAATTTTATGTGGTATACTTCAATACTGTAATTTACTGTAATTTCATCAAAAATTCTGCAGTATGTCCCAAAAGTCCACCGTTTGCTAACATTTTCCGCGGAACACACAAAAAAAAAAATTCTGCAAGCAATGTTGTCACCTGATCTTTTTTGATTAGGCGGGAGTCTGTGGGTCAAAGTGTGAGTTGCTATAGCAACCCTTTATTTCTCTCTCTCTCTCTCTCTCTCTCTCTCCCTCATCCCTCTCAAGTGGCTGCTCCTTCTACTCTGCTGGGCAGTTTAACAGCAGGTGTTGAAAAAGAAAGATCTGCAGCTCTTTGCAACTTACTTTTGTAAATCAAAACGCTATATTTCAAAGCACTTTGTGGTATTTCTTACTTGTGACAGTTTTTTGTGAAATCTCTGATGATGTTTTCAGTGTTTTTCTGCCATATAATTGTTAGCTTATTGATTTTAGATGTTCTGAGATACTTATTTGTTTGCATGCTGGTGGGTGATGAGAGAAAATGGATCTTGCAGTGGCAGAAATGTGGGGACAAAGATGTGTTCCTCATCAAGCAGTGGTGGTGATGGGCATGGAGGCGGTGCTGGCACCCTATGCTTAGTGTCAAATGTTCCCACAACTGTGGTGGTGGGGGGGGGGACTCAACCAGCTGGGGCCAGCATCAGCATTGCTAATTTTTTTGTGGGACAGGATGTAACTCTAAACCAAAAGGCAGTAATGACTATGTCAAGCACAACAAGCATTTAGGCAAACCTGTGACAGCTGTGACAGCACTAATGCTGGACTCAGGAGATGCTGGGTACTTATGGAGGTGAATGCAGTTGAAGCAGCAGTAGTGACTAAAAGATAAGTTGTTGCCTGAACAACGAAAGAGGAATCCACAGTTTGCAGGATATTCTGTGGTTTATGTAGGCCACTTTTTTTAACTTTCTCTTTATAATCCTTTCCTGTCTTTCACATCTGCCTCCTTCAGGAACTCACAAGGCACACACAATTCCCTGTAATCCTACCTGCGATGACCACCCTCCATGGAGAGCAGGTAGTTATGTCAAGTTGAATTTTTAAAATAATTATTTGCCTCAAAAGGGCTTTTTTTAAACAACTGTATCATGTTAGCATGCCCCAAATGCCATTAAAAATACTTATTTATCTTCAAGCTCTTAAAAGGAATTTTTATTTTAAATGTATTTATTTATTTATTCCTTTGTTAACTGCATTGGTGCACTGATCCAAGGACCTTTTTCAGGCATGGCCCGGGTGAGAGACTGGTACATACAGAAAGGTCACAGTAAGGACAGTTTAATACACAGTGTTCTACAATAACAAACAGCAGGCAGCATAGATCTAGTAGTTGCCCAATGTTTTGCAGCAATAGCGGCAGCTCAGAGTTAACATTGACAGGTAAAGAGTAGTATTGAACAAAAAATAAGCATACTACTTACAAATTATAATTTATGGGTACATTTACAATTTGCAGATAGCAAGCAGCTGACTCCTGTGCAGAGTGTTGGACAGCAAGCCAGTCCCTAGGTAGGAGAAGAAGGAGATGGCAGGGGGCAATGGAGGCCCAGACAGATTGGCAGGAGTGCCAGTAGCCTGGGGACAGGAACAGGTCATGGAGAACAGGATGTGGGTTTTTACTGGGGTATGTAAAGTTAGTGGGAGGTCAATAGAACATGGTGGGGGGAAGGGGGTGGTCATTTTAGAGGGAGGGAGGGCCCAGCAATGGAGAAGAGCCTTTGACCCATCCTGGTGGTAAAATGTGGATGGATGAGTTGGAGGTGGGACGAGTGGCAGAGATTGTGGCTATGAGTCTTGGGGCAGACTAGACAAGATAGAGGGGAGTACAAGTGGCAGTGGATGGCATCCCCAATGGTCCTGGCCAGTAAATAGGAGTGTCAGGCTTGAGAGGGAAGCCAAAGAAGGGGGCTGGTAGAGAGAGCAGTGGTGCATGGAGAGAGGGTGGGCAAAGGAAGAAGCAGCAAATCTGCCAGTCTGTGTGCCCTTAGATCGTAAAAGGACTTGATCGCCACTAGGCCCTGATGAGGACTTTAATGTCAGCCTGCATTTCTTAATAAGACCTTAGCTCCCAAGCCCGGAAAAGTTTTTTTTTTGTTTTTTGTAATGATTTTTCTCCTTCCTGCCTGCATTCACTCAGTTCACAAGAGTAGTATTGAACAAAAAACTAAACATACTACTTACAAATCATAATTTATGGGTACATTTACAATTTGCAGATAGCAAGCAGCTGACTCCTGTGCAGAGTGACAGCACTGACTACCCTCTTTAACAAATCATGGGAGGATGGGGTAGTACCTGAGGACTGGAGGAGGGCAGATGTGATTCCCCTTCACAAAAGTGGGAGCAGGGCAGAATCAGGAAACTACAGACCTGTTAGTTTAACCTCAGTGATAGGGAAAATGATGGAATCACTTATGAAGGAAAGAAATTGTCAAGTACCTAGAGGCCAGAGGCACAGGACCCAAGAGCAGCATGGATTCACAGCGGAAGGTCATGCAGATGAATCTAATAGATTTCTTTGACTGGGCGACCAAAGTAGTAGATCAGGGAGGGGCTGTGGACATGGCCTACCTTGACTTTAGCAAGGCATTTGAGTCAGTCCCACACAAAAGATTAATATACAAGTTAGCCAGCCTGGGAGTGGGTCCCAAGATGATAGCCTGGGTAAAGAATTGGCTGGAGAATAGGACACAGAGGGTAATAGTAAATGGAGTCCACTCTGAAGAAAGGGGGTTACTAGTGGGGTACCACAGGGTTCAGTATTAGGACTGGTCCTCTTCAATGTCTTTATAAGTGACATTGCAGAGGGACTGGAAGGAAAAGTATGTCTCTTTGCAGATGACACAAAGATCTGCAACAGAGTTGATGCACAGGGTGGGGTGGAAAGGATGAGAAGGGACTTGGCAAGGTTAGAGGAATGGTCAAATGTATGGCAGCTTAGATTCAATGCTAAGAAGTGCAAGGTAATGCACCTGGGAAACAAAAACCCATCGGAAGAGTACACAATGGGGGGTGAGATACTAACAACAACAAAAATGGAAAGGGACCTGGAGGTAGTCATATCAGATGACTTAAAGGTGGGCAAGCAATGTGAGAGGGCAGTAAGGAGGGCTGGGGGATACTGGGATGCATAGGGAGAGACATCACCAGTAGAAAACAGGAAGCTGTTATCCCTCTGTACAGACAGCTGGTGAGACCCCATCTGGAGTACTGTGTGCAGTTCTGGAGACCCAATCTCCACAAGGACATAGACGAGATGGAAGCTGTCCAGAGGAGGGCAACTAAAATGGTGCAGGGTCTGCACTGGAAGACATATGAAGAGAGACTAAAGGAGCTTAATGTGTATAGCCTCGAGGAAAGGAGGGAGAGGGGAACATGATAGAAACTTTCAAGTACCTCAAGGGAATCAACAAAGTCCAAGAGGGTAGCATCTTTCAAAAAAAGAGGTGTGCAAGAACAAGGGGGCACAATTTGAAGATGGGGAGGGCGGCTCAGAGGTAATGTAAGGAGTATTTTTTCACAGAGAGGGTTGTGGATGCATTGAATGGCCTTCCGGAGGAGATTGTGGAGTCAAAAACAGTGGTTGAATTCAAGCATGCATGGGACAGTCATAAGGCAATTCTAGGGGGTGGGGTAGAAAGAAGTAGGCTGCTGGTTAACTACGATCTGCAGCTTATCCATTAGGTAGGGAAATGGGCAGACTGGGTGGGCCAAGCGGTCCTTATCTGCCATCAAATTCAAACTCTATGTTTCTTTAAAGGACTTACTAGCCCGCAAGCCCTGAAAATGGATGTAATAGCAACCTGCATTCCCTAATCCCTGATTTTTTAATGATTTTTCTACTGCCAGCCTACCTACATGCCTCTAGTCCTTTAAAGGACTCTTTTTAGCTCCCAAGTCCTGCGAAGGGCTTTTTAAAATTAACTTAGTGCTTGCTTGCCCTGATACAGTAGGTCCTTAGAATTATTTATCTCTATGTCCTTAAATGAGCTTTTAACTACATATTATGCAGCTCTGGTGAGGGTCCCTAAAACTCTTTATCAGTAGCCCTTCAAAAGATTATTTGTGAGTACTAATTTAAAGCCCTTAATGAGATGTTTTTCTGTGTGCTGCCTGATACTCTGACACCCAGTTCAACTCCCAACATGTTATGATGGACTGAATAGCACTCACCAGTAACACTTATTGGGGGAAAGATCAGTTGCCAGCAGCAGCCAATTAATGCATCCACTCCAGACTGTGATCTGATACCTAGTGAAAGCACCTGTCATGTGACACAAGCTGCGTGGCTCTCAGTGCACAGACTTTGTGGTCACATGACAAGCTCTCCACTGCACTGCTCCTTCCTGGTCCTGGTTTCTCCACTACACCTAAGAGCAACTGCTCTGATGAACTTAATCATGCAGTGCTAACGTGACCCCATTGCAGATGGCACAGGCATTTGGGGAGGTAGTGGGCAGGGGAAATGAAAAAAAAATGTAGGAGTATAGGAGAAAAATATGAAGATACAGTAGCACTAATGCCTCAGTTGCCCTAGTGGGCAGGCACTGAGGGGCTGTAGATGTCTTTAGACAAAAGTGCTTGCCTTGGGGCACCTAAACTATAGGAAGTTGCATCCTGGCAGTGCCTCCTCCCAGCTGAAATTGTTTCTCCTCACAGTGCTGTTAGTGCATCCCACAGTATTCAAAATTACACAAATTTCACCATAGCTTATTATATCTCTGTCTCATCCCAGTTACACCAGTTTCTACTCCCAGTTCCACCAGTATCAGTTGCAGAAGTATCATCTCACAGTTATTCAGTTTCTCCTCCCAGTTACACCAACATCTCCAATTCCCAGTTTTGGTCCCAGGGTCCCAGTTACACTAGTTTTTTTTACTTACTAAATAAAAGAAAAAGGCAATCCATTCTGTGGAAATATTTTCCACAATTCACCACATTATTCTGCAATACAGTACATGCCAAAATTCTGCAGTTTAAGGTGGAATTTGGCTAAATTTTCCTCCATTTTTCACAGAATTTCACACAAGCGAACTCTGTATTTCGCAAGAATTCCACTGGTGGAATTTACATTTCACACAAACCTACCAGTAAATGAAAAATAAAGTTGTACCTACCATGGGATAGATTGCCTCTTTTTCTTAGTGCCCCTCACACTCTGTGCTACCTTACTGATGATGTCTGCATCCGTTGGTACTTTCTGTCCACTCCTACTGCTTCACCTCCTTTTCTTCAACAGTCAGAATCCCCTTTGGACCTGTGTTCTTCCTGCTGATGCTATGCAGAAGCTGTCTTCAAATACTACACTCCTACCCCATAGAACTCACACTTTGGAATGCCACATGACCGGATGCTCACAAGTGTGCGGCTTCAGTCTCCTACCTTATCTTAGCCTGCTGTAGCTCCTCCCCAATCAGACACCTGATTTACAGGCTGTAATTAATCACTCAACCCACAAGAGATTACAATATTCTTCCAGCTAGGTTCCTCTCCATGGCTACTAAGAGTTATGGAAATTTTAAGAACAGCACCTCATCACTTACCTAAAACCACTTCTGCCTACTCCCTCGCACTGCCCTTTAAGTATTAAATGAAATAAAACTACCTTTTCTGATTTAGGATAACTGCTCTGTCCTCTTCTCCCTTTCAGCTCTCCCAGTGATGGTCTGACTCCATCCGGTACAGCACTGGTAGTTGCCTGTTGGTCCTAAGTCTGACTGACCTGAGTGGGGAATGGCCAAGGCTATTAGGAAGATTCCCTGTGAACATCATAAATGATTGCTCAGAACAATTGCTTCCACAGTTTGCATGTACTGACCCCAGCTGATATTTTTCCTACACACTTATTGCAACATGCTTTCAGTGGAGTTGGCATATCATCCATAAAATATTATCAAACAATTATAGTGCCTCCTATAGTACAGTTTTATTACAGTCCTTAGTAGAAAGTTTAAATGTTACTTAGATGAGCATTTAAACTAAATGGTGGGGGAGCTGTAATACCAAGGGAGGCAAAATTTGCACCCCCCCAAATGATGAAGCAACAAGAGGGGAGGGCACAAGGGGAGGAAGTTCCCCCAGAGCAGGGAGCCATAAAGAAAAGGGTGGGGAGAGAGCAAAGGACAAGGAGGGTATAAATCAAGAATCCAAGAAGTAAGAAGTAAAAGAGACATGAAATAAAGAGGATAACAAGGGAAGAGAGAGTACAGGGGAAGATTCAGGAGACAACACAAGCAGGAGGGAGAGAAAGCAGGGAGGCCGGCAGAGAGGAAGTGAAGTACAGAGAGCCATGTGTGCCAATGCTAGGAGTCTAGTAAATAATGTTCTGAACCTGGAGGCCATCATGAACATGGCTAGCCTGGAGTTTGTGGCCATAACAGAGTCATGGTGCATTGAGAGTCATGATTAAGATAAGGCCATACCAGGCTACTCTGTTCCGTAGAGACTTGGAAAGCAGAAAATAAGGAGGGTCTGCACTATATGTAAGGGTGGGAATCATAGGGGCACCAGAAGAAAAGGAAGGGCTGAAGGTGCTGTGGGTCATCCTGGATTCAGGGGCTGGGGGCGCTATCCATACAGGGGTTATTTACAGACCTCCAGCACAGGGAGAGGAGTTGGATAAGGTACTTGTAGAAAACATCATGAGGATGGCAAATAAGATGAAGATGCTGCTAGTTTGGTACTTTTATCTGCCATATGTGGAACCTCCCAGCTTTGACTAGGAGCAGGGCCATCCTTGACTTCCTATGAGGGACTTTTCTCATCCAGCTAATCAACAAACCCACTAGGGACAGAGCAGTGCTGGACTTGGTGCATACAAACAGGGACATCATTGCAGATGTCATGGGGGCAGTTCTCTGGGTACCAGTAATCACTATACAGTGTTGTTTAACATTAAGACAGGAGCAGAAGTAGACTGCATAAGGACAAGGGTCCTGGACTTTAGGAGGGTGGATTTTAAAGAAATTGGACACTGCCTAATAGGGTGTGATTGCCAGGGAGGGGTACAGGATCAGTGAGGAAAAATAATGAAGGCCATAATTAAGACAACCAGACTCTGCATGATAGAAGTGAGCAAAAGCAAAAGGAAAAACACATTATTATTGTTGCCTAGGAAAGTGGCCACAGTGGTGAGGGATAAAGGCTGGCATTCGAAGGTACTGTATAAAGAAATGAAGAGGAAGAAAGACAGGGAGGTGTAACAGTAAAACAGAGGGAAGCAGGTAAGGTAGTGAAGATGATAAATATGCAGAGAGAGAGGAAAGGATAGCCAAAGGAGTAAAAAATTGGAATAAGACTTTCTTTAGGTACATAAGTGAGAAGAGGAAAGCAAGGAAGGCACAGTGAGGATTAAAAGGAGAGCAGAGGGAATCAGCATGGAAGGGGACCAAGAAAAAGCAGACAACCTGAACAGGTACTTCTGCTCAATCTTTACAGTGGAGGGAGGGGGACTTCAGTGGAGCTGCAGGATCAAAGGAGAGGCAGACTCAAGCCCATTTTGGATTGCACATGTGCGCGTGACAATGATGCCAGCCTAATACCGGAGTTCCGATGTCACTCTGTCATCCTGAATAAAATAGTTTAATTAAGTAGTTATTTTTCGTTTCAGCAGCGATCGCTTTATTTATTAGTTACTCCTTGCTACAGGAATCTAAAAGTTTAGCCGAATTAAGAACATTTTCCTCACAGTAAGGCTCTTTGAAGCTGCCACAGCTTGAGTCCAAGATGGCACTGAGTAATGGTCAAGTGATCATGGGGCACAGCAGCTGTCACAACACAGCTCCATCTACACTTGCCCATCGCACTCTTCTGGTTAACAGCCACCCTCAGGTAAAACTGACAAAATGGACGAAGGGGATGAGACAGATATGACTTTCATCAAGGGTATGCTCCTCTCTATTAAAGACAGTATTGCTGACCTGAAATTAAGGGACCCTGATACAAATCAAAAAAATTGATGAAATCACTGACTGGATAGATACCTTTGATGAGCACATTGAGTATATGGGGGAATCTCTAACAAAATTAGAGGATTTTGTAGAGGGAAAAGTGAGACAGTTAACTTGAGTTACAGGGAAATTGGATGATTTGGAGAATAGGGGGAGATTAAATAATTTACGTTTTGTTGGCATCCCTGAAGATCTGGAGGGGTCTGATATGGTTCATTTCCTTCAAGAGTTTATTCCCATTTTGTTAATCTATCAATGGAACTGGCCACTGGAGGTTTGAAAGAGACCATAGAGCTATATTGGCAAAGCCAAAACCGGGTCAGAGACATAGAACCATTGTTGCTAATTTTCTTCACTTTTCTGTTAAAGAAGAAATCTTGAGGGTTGCAAGACAGAGAAAACAACTGATTTGGAATGGGGAACAAATTTACATTTTTCAGGATTTTTCAGCAGATATTGTGGAGAAGAGGAAGCTTTCTACACCAATCAAAGCAGCACTACAGGCTTTAAATGTTAAATATTTTATTAAATACCCTGCTACCCTGATGTTACAGAATGGGGGGGGGGAGTTGTGCACAGCTTTCAGTCGGTAGATGAGGCTTGGAAATTTACTACCAGACATTGGCCTTCTGCCACTCGCAAACCTTTGTCTCCCAGAGCTCACACTAACCTACTGTCATTGCCTTCAGCAGCTGGCTTGAGACCGTTTAAACCTTCAGCTGAAGAAACTTACAGCATGCATGTTCAGAGCAAACAGGAGGCCACCACTATTGTTACAAATACACCAACCAGACCTCCACTCAAGACAGCTGCCTCTCTCCCAAGCAAACAGAAGCCTATTCCCAAGTCTATAGTGTGGATGACCAAGACCTACAGTAAACCTCCAGGTTTACTGTAGGTCACTAAGACCTCCAGATCCTAGTGTAAAAAAAAATATATATACTCTGTTTGACAATGCTCACTGAGCGGCTCCCCCCCTTCCTTTCCCTACTAATTCCTCCTCCCCTATCTCCCTCCCTTCTACTCCCACCAGCTCTCCCCGACCATAAGTTTTGCACCTTTTGTTATCTTTTGCTTCGTTGGAGATTGTATTCTATTGTAACAAAATTGTAATTGAACTGTAACTTTTTTGTTTGTAAGTACTGTGTCCCTTGTACTACTGTTCTGATGTCCTCTTTGTGATGAGGTACCTTTGTAAATGAGCCTCTGGCTCAAAGGTTTCTAAACTGATGTTTAACTAAATAAATAAATAAATAAACAATCCCAATCTCCAAAAACAGGTTTTGTGCTTTAGAAGCTGCAGGCACAGTCTGTGGTAACTCCATGCAGCTCTCTGAAGCAGTTTTTACATCAGAAGACACACGTGGTGCCTAATGCTCACCTCCTTTTCCCCATTCCCATCAAAAATACTGCAGAGTTTCCTGAATTTGCTGACAATTCCTACCTGCAAGAATCATGAATTTCAGAGTGGTTCTATGCCTTCATTGTAGTAGTTCAATTACAATAATCCCTCACACTGTCTGTAACTCTTGTGTGAATGTTGTAAGGACTTACTGTTATGATGGAGCACTTGTGCCTACATGAGGCATGCATCCTGTAAGTGCCCCCCTCCACTTGTAATGATTTATTTTTCTACTCTACTCTAAATTTTGGCAGTCTGCTTATCAGAAAGTTACATTCTCTTTGAAAAGGGCTGATACGTGGATTAAGATTAACTCAGCTCATTTATGGACCCCTAATTACTATCCTACAATGATTTAGGAAATATTTTTAAATTTTCAATTTAACTCTGTTATTAAGCATAAGCAGTTAAGGAGATATTTACTCCTTAACTGATTTGTTTTTTAATAGTTTGCAAATCTCTTTTTGCAGGTTGTTACTTCTGCATACTCCAGATTTTAAGGTCTTCTTGCATTTGTAAGCTTCTAGTGTCATTTAGTGGCTTGATAATGGTAAGGGTTTTAATTGATCATTTTTTTTACATTTTACTATACAACATTTCTGAACTCCTTCCCCTCCTGCTTTTAAAATGACCCATCTTCCCATTAAATATATGATACGTACTTAACTGTGGTCGGTGCTGTTATTTATAGAGCAGACATTCGTATTTAATCTATTATATACTCCCTTTTTTAATTTGGGAGTTTACTACCACCTGCTTTGATATATGAATGTTAGTCATAACATCCAAATATAGTTTGTCTGCATTTGCCTTTTTTTTGCATAACACTGTTTTGTGACTATTTGCTTATTTGAATGATCATTTAATTCCATCTGGTGGTTTAGTACATGAATTGTTTCATCAAATGTATTATCTGACTATGTTTTGTAATGTTTCAGATTATTCATCCACTTTTGGGTCAATTCAATGAAGGCTTTGAGTTTCCTGACTATCTTTGACTCCTTCTCCCCCTTCCCCATCTACTGAATGGTACCATGAGTTTCATCAAACATTTCTGGTTAACTTGTCTTGCTTGGGGTGAGTCCAATTTACTGGCTTTACAGCTATTTCATAGATTGTAATCCAGTGTGTGTGGGGGGTTGTGGGTGCTCACCTGCCCTTTGGTCACCAAACTGGGGAGGGTGATACAAGAGTTCATTTGTTTTATTGCCCATTTTTTCCTTTTGTGCTTTACAGCCCTTTGACTTCATGAAACTTCAATTTAATAGTAAGCTCTTGCTTGACTCAGTTTGACATGGTCCCAACTTCTTTATGACAGTTTTGGAAGTGTGACTGAAGACTCTGACTACTCTAAGTAATTTTCCGCAGTGGAATTTTGGCTCCCTAGTGAAAGGTGGCCCAGAAATAGAGGTGGGTGAAGTGGCCAAAATTCGCTCTGTGAAGCAATTTGCAGAGTAATGCGGAATCCGCAAAGTAATCCGCAACATGAAGCGGAGTACTTCGTGTCATAATAAGGAATGCGAAATCCATTGATAACAATGACTTCATGTTACTCAGCCTTCCCCAACCACTTCTGCACCAATTTTAATGTGAAGTACATAGACATCAATGTACTTCACACCACTTCACCTTGTTATTGAGCTCCAAGGCGAATTTTACAGTGATTCATATGATTGCAGGTCACATGGGCTCTAGCTTGTTCTGTACAGCCTCAGTTCTGTGTAGTGTTTGTGTAGAGGTAGATGGAGAGATTCAAATCCTCTAAAAGCTGTTAAAAAAGCCTTTTTGAGCCATTTTTTTTCTCAAAATTTAGTACATCGATTGTAGAAAACCCTCCTGTGTTTATATCATTGAGTGTTTATTGTTTATGTGTGGATTTTGAATGTTAATTTAGAACATTCAGTCTGTGTACTGACAGACACTTGAAGTGTGCTTTGGGGGAGGGGCGTATCTGTGGTGGAGGTAGGTTAAAACTGGAAGAAAAAGGCAGTCTTTCTGTTCAGGTTATATTTTTCTTATACAGCTGTGTTAACGTACACACAGTAATATTTTCAGTAATTCTTGACTTTTTTTTGCTGATTGTTGTGGTGTGGCAGTGCATAATTTCAGTTTGTTTAAAAAATGTGGTTATATTACTGACGTTTTCAATTTACTATGCATTACTTGTAGTGTGTGTGTGTAAGTGTGTGTGCGATGTGTGCCACCAAATCAGACACATTTTATTCTACCACAGAGTAACTGCAGCAGTGTTAACCTGCTATCCACCCACCTGCATGATTTTAGACTGCTTTGTGGTATCTTGGCTTTGGACTGTTTCTGCGGTGCACTGCACAGCCCCCCCCACCTGGCAAAAGGTATTCTTTTCCAGACTGGATTGTGACTTGTGAGCACTTGTTAAGGGGTTGTTGTGACTTTGCGTCTACATCTCTTCTTGATTGCACAATGCAATCTTAATCTGTCTGTGCTTTTGCATTTCTTTAGTGCCCAATCTCCATCTGCAAGCCACAGTTGGTTTTTTTTTTTGGCTTCACATCCACCGGCCCAGACTGAAATTTCAGAAATCTAAATTTGTTTAGAATTTTCTTGATGATCCCCAAAATGCCTGCAAAGAGATGTGCAAGCAAAGCTGTTTCTGGCCATGGCACTGCTGCTAGTGGCAAGACTGTCCATGGACATGGTAGTACGAAGAAGTGCATAGCTGATGTCAGTAAAGGGATTTCTCCATCAATGTTTTTTACAGCACAATCTGTAGCTTCTCTCATAGTTGGAGATGATGTTGTCCCAGCTAGTGGTGTTAGTGCAGTTTCTGTTGGCATGAGTATTACCGACTCAAGTTCCACTTCTGACCAGTTAACCATTTCAAAAAATGTAATTGAGTCTAAAGCTATGACTAACAATGTAGTTGATGTCAAACTCCCCATTAACATCCCCATGGTAGTTGAACATGATTCTGATCCTGGTAATGATAACTCACAATGTCACATTTCTTCCAGTGCTGTTGAGGTCATGCTTTTGCCATTCAATGATTCAAAGTGTTGCACAAAAATATCAGGTGATAAGGATGATGATGCTGTGGTTGGAATATGTTCTCCACATGACAGCATCCAAGCTGAAAATGTGGATGCAGATGATGTTGATGAATATGATAATGATGTCAGTGACCCCTGTTGGGAACTGGAGAAAAAGAAAGTCAAGGTGGCTGTGTCTGGGTCTGTTGGCGTTAAATCCCCCCTCCTCAAACAAGTTGTGATTTAGCAGTTCCTGTTGATGATAATGATGATGACCCAGTAATAATCATAGGTAGTCATGGTGGTCAGTTGGAGTCCAAGTGTGTCCAGCCTGAAAAATCATGTAGCACACCCACCATTTCAGGGGTTAAAAAACAGAGTCCAATAAGCAGCATCAGGGACATGTTAAAAGTAGGGGATCACAATCCCTTGTTTGGGATTTCTTTGTCCAAGATGCAAATAATGAGTCAGTTGCAATCTGCCAGCTTTGCCGTGTGTGTGAGTCAAGGTAAAAAGGGGAGTCATCTGGGCATGGGGGGCCAGCATACACATCTTAAGAACAGGCACATTCACTGTGGACCAGTAACAGATGACAGCTACTGCAATAGTGGGGCGTTCACCCTCATCATCAACCTTACTGAGCATGTTATCCCCTTCCATGAGTGTAAGACCAAGTAGGAATGTTTGTAGTAGCAATGAAATAACACCAGAGGATTATTACAGGCATGATGAGGGGGAGGATTATGATTTAGAAATCTTGTCAAGTGGTGATCAGAGTAGCAGTGGTGGTGGTGGTGGTGGTCAATGCAGTATGTCTAGTGCAAGTGGTACATCAACCCCTGTATGTAAAATGGGGAAAATAACTTCATTTGTGGACTTGTCACCTGTGCACCCATCTTCATCACACATCCACACCCCACCCCACCCCTGGCCATTCGCAAAGCCGAGCCATTTGTCACACCCCATGCAAAATGGTTAAGTCAGTCCACATTGTAGAGTGTTTTTGCCCATAACCTCCTGCCTGCCTGCCTGAAGTATGTGACCTACACTGTGTAAGCCATGTGATGTGTGGGGTGCCTGTGAATTCTCATTCCACCTTAAAGCAGGAATAAGGTGGAGTGCACAATGAAAAGTCATAATTACAAAGCGAAGTGGTGAAGTGATGAAGTGAGGGTTTAAAATGGGCACTCCGCCACTTCGCGACCACTTTGTGGGTGTAATTTTACTTCACTGCATCTCTATTTGCCACATGCACTCTCCCTGAAAATCAATCTCTCTCTTATCCCCCGACCCCCCCTTGATCCTTTTGAATGCTCCTATGCAGCCCTCAAACTTCCAACTCTCACCTCCCCCCCACAAAGTCCACACTGCCCTCCTTGCCCTTAAGCCAACCAAGTCCAGCCCTGATGGTCTCCACCTCAGGCTTCTCCACATCTCTGCTCCAGCTATAACTGGCCCGCTCACTCACATTCTAAACCTCTCTCTCTCTCTCTCTCTCCACCTTATCTGTCCCAAAGGCCTGGAAATCTACCAAAGTCTTACCCCTCCATAAGGGAGGTAACCCTTCTGCACCTGGAAACTATAGACCTATCTCCCTCCTCCCCTCACTCACCAAACTTCAGGAATCCCTCATTCATTCTAGGCTGTCTGAATTCCTGGCCACTACCAACACACTATCTCCAGTATAGTCAGGCTTTAGAAAACAACATTTGACCACCTTCTCTTTATTGTGAGTTACGGATTTGATTTTTACAGCTATGGATCAAAGCCACATTACTGCTGCCATCTTTATTGACCTTGCCAAGGCTTTTGATTCTGTCTCCCACACCCTACTGCTTCAAAACCTTAGTACGATTGGCCTTGCTGAATCCGCTGTAAACTGGTTCTGTTCTTACCTTCACGACAGGCAGCAATCAGTACAAATAGGGGATGCTCTCTCCTCTCCCTATCCTCTCTGGTGTCCCCCAAGGCTCAATCCTTGGTCCTATCCTTTTCTCCCTGTTTATAATTAACTTCCTCTCAGTATGCAAATCCTCAAATATACACATGTATGCTGAGGATACCATTATTTTCATCCCCGAGCCCTCAGCCATTAGTGTACAGTCCCCCCTCCAGGAGGACTTCAGTAGAGTTCAGTACTGGTTCCAGAAAAACAAACTCAAGCTTAATGCCCCCCAAAAAAGTGACCATGACATTTTGGCTCCAGACAAAAACTGGCCACCCTCCAGTCCTCTCCCTTCTTCACAACCCTGGATGACTCTCCACTGGAGAATGTTACTGCTTTGAAATAGCTAGGGATTTTGCTGGCTCACCACCTGGACTTCTCTAACCACATCAATGCCATCTGCACTAAACTGCACCAAAAACTGGCTGTCCTTTATTGACATAAGGCCAACCTCCCCCTCCCCATCTGCCGTGAGTTGGTTAGCAAAATGATCCTTCCCATCTTCGATTGTGCCGATGTGGTTTATGGTACTGCCTCTCAATCTTCATTTACCAGACTAGACACCCTCCTGAACTCTTTCTGCTGCTTCGCCACTGCCTCCCCCCAACCCACCACTGTCTCCTGTACTCTGCCCTCGCACCCCTGTCCCACAGGAGAATGGTTCATTATGCCTCCTTTGTTGCAACATTCTGGTTTGGAACCCTCCCTATTTACCTCTCTGCCTGCTTCTCCCAAGCTGGTCCCTCTACTTATTCCCTTTGTCAACAGGGTCCATGTACTTTTTGCCATCCCACACCCCCTCTCTGTATATGGCCAAACTGCTTTCTCCTTTTTTTCCCTTCTCTCTGAAATAAAGTCCCCTCTGACCTCAGACTATCCTTTTCCCCTTCTCACTAATCAGCTACTCAGACTTCTGCCTCACCCACAGTGCTCCATTTGTATCCTAGCCCCGCCAGCTAAGTATTAGTTAAGCAATCACCTACAGTTGCAAACCCCAGAAAGCCATATCTCCTTGTCCAATAGGAATTGTGCCTTCCTCTCTGTATTTCTTTTTTCCCTGACCCATTATTTATTATTTGGTGCAACAGCCTGTCCTGCAACTGGACTGTAGTGCTATCTGTTTTTCTTTTTTTGCTTTAATGTTGTGCTCCTGTACCTTGATATTACCTACTGTTGTGGGTCTTGTAATCTGGGATCCTTGTTTCTTGTTACCAATACATTTTCTTTTTGTCATATGTAAATGTACTATTTTCCCATGTTGCCTTTCCCCAGGTTGCACCTGGAAATGAGTCTTGGCTCATTGGTGCTTTTCCTGGTTATCAACTTTTAAATAAATAAATAAAAATAAAAATAAAAAGGAGATGGGGGTTGTGGTTATTGGCACTCACTCGATGGATGGATGAGTGACCAGTGGGGTGCAGTAGGGCTTAGTACTGGAACCAGTGTCATCATAAGTGCACAACCCTTCCCCCAGCCTGTAGCCTTTTGTCTGAAGCACAAGGTACAGGTCCAACACAGTGCCTCAAAGGAAACACTCTTCCAAGGTAGAGAAGTATGTCTCGCCACATGATTGCAACATAATCTGTTGTAGCTTTTTTCACACAGGGCCCTGTGGGTTCTGTGTGAAAAAAAGATATCATTTCTCACCTTATTGGCTCAGGGGTGGGCATTAGGGTTGACAACCTCAAGGAAGACACCACCAAAGATCTTCCATGACTGTGGAGACCCTTTCTTTTTCCTTTTGCTGCTTGGGGTGTGTGGTTGAGGAGTTAGCATTGGAATCCTAACTCCACAGTTCCCTTGCTTTGTGGGGATAAGTTGAACCCAATTGGTGCATTAATACAGCTTTTTGCAATGAATAGATATAATATGTCGGGTGACTAAACTGTTCAGTCTATATAGTGCCCTCCCCCCACATGCTAATCACCACATACTGTATGGCATCAATTTAAAAAAAATTAAGATTCCAAAGAGGCACATAAAAATGTTTGGTAATATGTGCCTGTAGTTTTACTGGGTATTAGGCTAAGGTAAGTGTATGGGTGCCAGCCTGCCTCAGCCAATAAGGAAACAAGATGTTTCCAACCCATATTATAGTACAGATTACAGTACACATTACACAAACTATATTTATACAAGATGTCCTATGTTCCAAGATTTGAAAATCAGTGTATTTTTGTTTTAATGTGTTTTGTAACCATTCTTTTAAAAGTTGCAAGGCTGAGAGCTGGACTAATGTTTGCAGGATGGAGTTAATTGTACAGTTTAGGGCTTTACTGTTAATAGAAAGGATACTTTGCCATACCTAGTTTTACTGTAACATTGGGGTCTATAGACTACCTTTTTATGGCTGCATGGGTGGAGCTTCACAGATGCATTGTTGACATTCTGAAAAAGGGCACTGTGGAAGCATGTGACCGGACAGCTCTCCGGTGTGCTTCCATAGTGTTGTGGCACAGTTCCCATTTGTTCTGTTCTAACAGCCCTTTTCCTCCACGGGCCACAAAAACAGCTCCCCCTTCATGGGACACTACTTTTCTCCCACAACTGTGTAAGTGATGGCCGCCATGCCCAAGATTGCTGCCAAATCAAACTACACATGTGTGAGTATCATGCACATGCAGTTCTGTCAGGGTGGCCATCTTGGATACCGCAGACTCCAGCATGGTGAGATCTCCAGTTATTCTTTCACTCAGTTTCTCCACTCTGAGCAGCTGGACTGGCTCTGATCAGAATTTGTTCTTACTGGTTGGAATTTTTGGCCAAGTAATCTGGGGAGTACCCATTCAAACAATGGTTCATCATAATTGCTACAGTAAGTATATATTTCTTGTTACTTTTGGTGGTTACACACCTAGTTGATAAAATATATATAATGAAAGTTTTTTTATTTTACAGTAAAGTATGATTCTGCCTACTCCATTTTGTAAAACCTGTTGTCCCTCTAAGGTAAGTATACATGTATTACAGTATTTCATTACTAAAAGTCCTTAAAAAATCTCCTCTGCCAGAAATGAAAGGCAACTCTTCACCACAAAAAAACAACAACACTTTAACCAATGGTGTTTGTCTATTTTTGTTTAGCTTTTTGTCTTACAATTTATTTTCCCAGGCCAGGGGAGCCCTGCAGAGATGGAAGACCTTGTTTTTACTGGGGTCTTGCTTTTATCTATTTTACCATTGAGTAGAATGATTTTTTTTTTTTTTTTTTTACTTTCGTGGACCGATTGTTTTTAAGTGACTTGCCCAGGGCAGGGTCACACAGTAAGTGAGCTACTATGGTGGGATTTAAACCTTTGTTTCCCAGTTCCTAATTCTGGGCTTTAGCCAGTAGATCACACTACCTCTTAAACTGATCTCCTCCACTGTAGCCTAGTCAATTCAATTTGACTTTATTGTTCAATGTATGTTAATGGCTTTACAATGATGCTTATACATAAAATACAGAATGAAAAAGTTAAAAAGGAAAAACAAGGATAAAAACTTTCCATTCACATTTCAACATTACAACAACAACAAAAAAAAAGTGTTTTATAAAATTTATAAAACTGTGTTACTGTGTGCCTGCTTGTACCTATATCTTACTAATGTTTATTGATTTCATGAAGGTGGATATTTTTTTTCTATTAAACAAAGGAGGGAAGTCACAGACTCCAGAACTTCCCTGGAATTAGATTTGAATAAATCAGTTGCCATATCTTTGGGTTCAGCACCAAGTGTTGTAAGATATCTCCCAAGTATTTGTTCCTTTGCTTTTCATAAAGTGGCATAGTATTAATAAATGTGTTAGAGAATCCTGCACCTTTTACATTTGCATTCATCTGTCTTTTTCTCCTTTTTATCATATCATGCATGAAGTCAGTTGCTATCATTGACTTCAAATCCAAACCTGGTCAGTAATTTTCTTCTGTTTGGGTTTTTTATAAGAGTCATGTACTATATTGTTCTAATTTGTGAATTCTTTTATTTTTTGCTATACATTCACATTTTTTATATTGTTTACAATACTGCATGCCCTTTTGTTTTGAAATGTCTTTTTTTCAATTTTACGCTTCTGTTATTACTGTTTCTAAGTCAAACCTAAACACCTGTTAAGCTTTGTAGTAGCCCATTTGGTTTTATTATTTTTAGTACTGCTTCCATGCTGAGGAACTATATGTTTTGTTTTAAAGACTTAATTGCTTCCTCTATGCAGAGTCTCAGAGAAGTCTATTTTCTCTCATTTTATATGCTTTGATCCAGTAGCTAACTATTCTTTCCTGTATTTGGCAGTCTATTGACTATTGGCCTAATTTGGCCCTGACCATGACTGAAGGAGTTCCGTTCAGCAATCCAAGTAAGTTTTTGTAATGCAGTATTATTAAAGTATCAAGGTTTTTCTTTTCCCGTATGGCCCATATTTCAACCTAATACAGTAATTGGCTATGGGTCTCAGCATTTACTACTTTTAAATAACCTGTTACTGAGTGTCTCCCATATTTTTTACTGAAAGTTGCCCATGACTGGCAGGAACCACTTTATTCTCATTTCTATTTCTTTGATATGTTTATTCCATTATAAGTCATTTGATATCATGATGCCTAAGTAGCAGAAACTGTTTACTACTTCTATTTTATTTCCTCTTATATTGTATCAGTAGTTTCTTTTGCTCTCATTGCAAATCATTATTTTTGATTTTTTTGTAGTTTGTGTAAATCTGCCTTTTTGCATTTCTCATAATGTTTGCCAGTGAGCCTTTTATCCCCAAATAATTTGTAGACATCAGGATGATATCATCTGCATATGCCAAGTATGGGCATGCCTTTTTACCCAGCCTTGGCATATGGTGTTCTGGGTTATACAGTGGCTAGGTTGCAACACTTTAAGCCAGAAGACCTAGGTTGAAATCCCTCTACAGAGACCCAATGGCACCTTGACCAAGCCTCCCAATGCTTCAGTCCTCAAACTATAAATTGATAAAATAGATAAAAGCTTGACCACACTGGAGATGAACCCTACGTGTCTCCTTCACTAAAAGCTGCAAACAGAAAAATGCAATTCTTAAATAAAATGGTCTTATTATGGTCACAATTTTGGTGAACTGGTGCATTTTTATGCTTAGAACACATCTTGTCAAGCTGAAGGTACATAAACAATCTGGGGGATGTCAAAAGGGTTGGACATGGGTGCAAATGTAACCTTTTCTTATATCTGCATCCATCTACTTCTGTCCAGGCAGCCTTGCTGCTATTTCTAAAAGTTGCATCTGTTTATGACAAACAGTCATGATTTGCAGTAAAAATGGACAAAACTGCAAGTTGTGTCCAGCTTAGATGTACTTGCATCTGTTTTTGGACACAAACTTTGGACTCTGTTAGGCCACTTAATAGATGGTCTAACAGGTTTGGACAGATTTTCTATATGGTGGGTGCAACTTGGAGGGATCCTTTTGAAAATCCTGTCCAGTCTCTAAATGAGAACATGAGCCCCAAGGAGAGATTAGTTGGTGGCTTAGCCAACACTCATACACCCACAGTGGCATGAACAAATAGTGCCTTGTTTCATGGGTTAGAAACTTTGGTTAACTGCTTATGGTTCAGTAATATTATTATGGTGTAACATATTAGTATCATTATGAAACTACTGCTGAAATACTGTATGACATGTTGTGTTACTACCACTAATTGCTGGAGGAGTAACATTTGACATTGGCAGTTACAGTATGTTGGCTACAACTGTTTGCATTCTCTTCATCGGAAACAATGAAGTTAGCAATCCTTGTGGTTTTTAAAAAATATATTAGTAGCTATTATAATGTATCTATGAGAATGACCTCAGCCTCTGTCATCAATGTTGGCACATTATTATCCATTATCATAAAGTATTTATGGGCCACTAACTTTCATAATAAACAAATATACATGATAATGTCTGCTAGCATATTAAACTTTAATGACAGCTTCCACTATCAGATAAAGCTTTACTGACACTGGACAGTAATGTGCATTTCATTGGTAATAGAGTTTGCATTTCTGTTGATTAAATACAGTTTCCAAAGATATTTTTATGCGATACAGAAGTTTGTTGTGGGTTGTTTTTTAATGAAACTCTTTATACATATGTATTTATTTATGTACTGTATGTATTTATTTTAAAATTGGTGAACTGGAAAAGTTTCACTGAGCTGAGGATCATTTCCAGGTGTGACTCCAGGGAAGAGAATAGGGGATTACAAATACAAAGCACAGCCAACATTTGCAGTTACAGTAAGGTGTGATCAGAGACCACAATTAATATGGAAGTAAGTGCAAAATGAGAACACAAGGCAAGAGCAACAAACTGGACATGTCAGCCACACTTACACTGGGGTGTGATGCAATTACAAGAGAAACAGTCAGGGAGAGTGAAAACAGGAGCAGGGGAGAAGGAAAGAATTTTCAGATGATTCCTGAAGGAACTAGGGGAGACAGTAAAGCAGAGGGAAGAGGAAAGTTTGTTCCAAAGTGATGGGAGAGGATATGAAAAGGCTGATTGTCCAGCAGAGGAGAGGAGAGGAGACAAGGAATGGTGAAGGTGTGAGGAACTCTGGAGCATAGGAACAGGAGAGAGAGGGACTGAGGAGTAATGACTGGTAGGAGGGAAAGGACCCAAACCAGTATCTGGATGTGAATGAGGTACAGTGGATCTGGTGACATGGAGGCTGAAGGAGAATGGATAAGGAGGAGTAAAGCGAGCAATGATGAGTACAAGAGGGGGAGTTTTGTTTGTTTGTTAAAAGATTTATTTTTATACAGGAGCTTTTTGATTGGGGAAAAAAACCATGTACAGCAAAATTCCTGTGGTAGACACATTACAAAACATACTGTATAATAGACAACAATAATAAATATTACTAAAAACAATGACATTTACTTTTCAAAAAATTGAACAACTCAAGTTTAAATTTATGCAAGTCCCCTATTTCAATTAATTCAGAAGGCATCTTGTGCCAGACTATTTTGTATAGTCATTTCCCCCATTTGATTCAATACTCTAATCATAGGGACTTTCCCAGAAGACCTCCTTAATATAAATGGATGTTGTGAATATGGCTCTAAATGTATTAAATGTGCCAGAGGATGCTGATCTTCTTTTTTTTTTGGGATACACAAGTTCGTGACAGGTCACCAACCAGAGATAATCCCTCCTTTCTGCTGGGAGCAACCAATCAAGCTCCTGAAAAACCAAACAGTGATGTACACAATACCCTTTTTTGGTGACAAAACAGCAGTAGGAGATGCAGAGAGTATCCATTCTGGCCAGGGAAGTGGAGGAGCAGTGCCATAAACTACAGCATCATAGTCAAAGACCAGGGGCACCATTCTGGTGACAAACTCATGGCAGTCCTGCAGAGACAGACAATCTTTGTTGAGTTACAAGTCACCAAGTTTAGGGCAGAACTTGATATGGATCGCATTACTATGGGCATAGAAGTCAGGCTAGCTATCTAGTCACACACTGAGGTACTTAAAGGATTTAACCACCTCAAGAGGGTTCCATCCAAGGTGAAGAATATGGGCAGGTTTGGAGTCTTGCTAATTTCTGACTGGTGCCAATGGACATGGACACATGTTTGTTTGTTTGTGTGTGTGTGTGTTGACTAGGAGATTGTTTAACTGGAACCACTGCAGGACACTTGAAGTCTTGCTGAAGCAGACTTTTCACAGCTAAAATGGAGGGGAGGTGTAGATGACTGTGTCACCTGCGTACATGTGAATATGCAAGTTGGCACAGGCCAAGGGGAGATCGTAAATAAAAATGAAAAGTAGAATGTGACCAAGAATGTAGCTCTGTGGGACCCCCCACCTGGATGGGAAGTGAAGGTGGCACAACCATTTCTGCCAATATACTACAAATGATACATGTCATATTTATAAGGGAAGTCATAAAATGACTATCTTGAAAATTTGGGATATAAAAACAGCGAATGAGTAAAGAGATAATGTATGAAGACTAAATGTGTGAAGAGTGAATGTGTAAAGAGTGAGTGTGTGAAGAATGAATGTGTACTGAATTGTAAAGAGTTTACTGAACATGTGAAGTGTGAATGTGTAAAGAGTGAATGAGTAAAGCATGAATGTGCCAGGCCCTGCACTTCTGTAAGCAGACAGCATCTTCCCATAGTGCATGGCCCAAAGGGCCCTGCACATCTGCACCTGTTCAGACAGGTCGAAAAAGGACCTCACGAATGAGGATACGATTCCACTATTTCAAACAGAAAGGAAATTCTTTGCAAAAAATGTGGTTAATGCACCAGTTAGGGTAACATAACACCATAAAAGTAGGGAAATGTGGCATTAGAGTTTCTAACCCTACCTCTTGCCTCCAACCCCCAAGCAGCAAAAGGAAAACAAGTCAGAGTTTTGGGTTTCCAGATTCTTGCTGAATCAGTGGTGGAGTCTTCCTTGGGGTTGTCAACCCTAATGCTCACCCATTCCCTAAGCAAACGATGTCACATATGATCTCCTTTCTTCATGCAGGGCCCTGCATTAAGAAAGCTACAATAAATTGTGTTGGCAACACATGGCGAGACATACCTCTCTACCTTAGAAGACTGTAGTACTATGGGGCACTGACTTGGAGCTGTACCTTATGATTCTGACTGGAGGCTATGGACTGGGGGGAAGGGGTGAGCATTATGGTTGACAACCCTAAGGAAGACCCCACCACTGATTCACCAAGACTCCAGAGACCCCAAACCCTAATATTTTTTTCTGTTTGCTGCTTGGGGGTTGGGAGTTAGGGCTGGAAACCCTAATGCCACATTTCTGCTCTTTTGTGGCATTAAGTTGCCCTAATTGGTGCATTAGCAAAGTTTTGGCAAAGAATATCTGCATAAATTCTGCAGTTTTGTTTCTTTGCTTCTTGAATGCAGTTTGTTTAATTTTGTAACTCAAATAATGGACTCATCAAAGAGAATGCAATTTTAGGCATTCTCAAGACACTCTGCTGCTAACTTACCATTTAAACAAACTACTCATGTCTATTGTCCACTTTTTAAGTGCTCTGTTTGGTACTCTCTCCAGCCACCCACATTCATCCATAAAACTTAGATGTTAGTTACTCAACTAGATTGTCAGCACCCTATTTTTTATTTTTGAACTGTTACTATAAAACACATGCATTGTAATGTTTTTAAAATTATTATAGCTAGAAGTCTATAATGTATTCTGTTTGCCATGTAACCAAAACCTATTTCCCATACTGTTGCTTGTTGCCTTGAGTTCTGTTTTGCCATTTTATGCTGGCTCCCAGGAAAAAAGAACCAGTCTGGGTGCACCCACTTTTTGCATTGTCCATTTAAACATTTTCCATCTATTGGTTAAGCAGCTGTCTGTGATAGGTATATCCAGTAGTACTACTCTCAGCTATTTGTACTTGTTCAGCTTAGTCAATAATCTGTTGTGTCCATCTGTGTCACAGCTCTCATCTGCCTATTGTTTCTCCCATATCTAAGTTACAGCCTAGGTGACTGCCATCTTGTGTTTTTGACCTAACATTCATCATTATCTCAGCTACTGTATTGAGTAACTAATGGCTACTGCATCTCATCTCCTGATCACAATGTACCTTGCCTTCTCTACCTTATCCCCTGCACTCCCCTGCATATACCCCTTCTCCTCACTCCTCTATTCCACCAATATCCCTCCATTTCCCTTCCCCACCCATCCAGCCAATCCAGTCCTTATTCATCCCCTTTCCCTCCTCTCTTCCTATCCACACTAGTTTTTTCTCTTCCCACTCCCTTAACATGGAGTTTCTTCACTGCAACCTCCTGTCCCTTCGCTGCCTCCACCCACTACCCTTACCCACATGCTAAGGAGTGGAAATCCCACTCCATTCTTTTGCTCCTGTTCCTACTCCTTCTTCTGTTTGGTAATGTGGAATGTAACTATGGACCCTCCCCTCCTTCCATCTTCACCTCCCCAGCTGCCAAAGGCCTGAGCATATTTCACCTGAATGCTTGGAACCTTCTTCAAAAACACAACCTCCTGTCTGTACAGATCTCACAATATTCTCCTGACATCCTCTGTATCTTGCAATCTTGACTGTGCTTTAGTATCCCAGACTCTAGCTTCTCCCTTCCTGACTATCATCTCTTCAGGCAGGACAGTCAAAAATGTGATGGTAGTGGGGAGTTGCCATCTATGGCTGCCTGAGCCTCTATTGCACCATGGCTATCAGAGAAGTCACATCTTCCGCCCAAGAATTTCTCCTTGTCATGCTATTATTCCCTTCCTTTGTGCCTATCTTTGTTGGGGGTTTCTATGCCTGAACTAGAATATCCTTGACCTCTTTGGTTGATTCTCTATCTAGAGTCACCTCTCATTCCTCCACTGCTGAAATCCTGCCAGGTGTCTTTATTATCAGTTGGCTCTCCTCTTCCTCCAGGCCAACCATTCACAAGGCTATGTCCCTTAATCTCATGCAGATTACCACCAGACCCACTAAGTTCAACCCCCACTCTCACAATCATTCCCTCCTGGACTGGGTTCTCTCCTGCCACCCCCACCAAATTAGTGCAGCAGTTACCTGGAATACATTCTTCTCTATCACCCCCACCGCACTATTGCAGTAGGTATGTTCCCTGACAATTTCAGTGACCACTATGATGTTCTGTGTCACGAAGATCCAGCATCCACCCTCCTCCCCTAAATATATATGGAATAGTTCCCTCTGGTTGCTCAACACTGCTGCTCTCATGAGTGACCCTGCTGATGCAGATTGGATAACCACACCCTCTGCCATTGATATTGGTGTTTCCCCCTCTCTGTTTCAATCAAAATCTCCCTCTGTTTGAGACAAACATGCCCTGCTCAGAAAATACAGTGTCAACCCCCCCCCAGACTACCCTGAAATCATTGATCAGTGCAAGTCCTGAGATGTTGCCTTGGAATGTTACAAATTATACAATGTCAAGAACATTTCCTGGGCACTAATTGGTCAGTGTGTACCTGGAATAGTGAGGTTATCTGAGCACAACCTCACTGTATGAACTCCAGGCACACACATGACCACAGCACATAAAAATTAAACCACTCCCCCCAACACACACACACAAAGGCCATCATCAAAGCTCATGATAGAGCTCCAAGCTGCCTGTGAAACACTTCAGCCCCTCCACTGAAAATGCTACCATGCCTTTCTTCTCCTTGTCATCTCTTTTCCTCACTCCTACTGTGCCTATCTAAAAAACTGAGGAGACATAGCTGTACTTAGAAAACGTACAAAAAGCCATAAACAGTGGCTTTTCAGTACCCAGAAGTTCCAGAACTACAGACACTGTACCTCACATGGAGAATAGTGCGGTGCTCATTCACCTGTGAACACCTATGGTGCAAAAGTTTTAAAAAAACACAGTGTTTAAGTAAAAGCAAAGAAAAACAAAGTAATACCTCAAATCAGCTTGGCCTTTTTCCCCACAACAGCACAGAGGCAACTCCACTGTCGGATCATGTCAGCAGCCATGCTCACTGGTTCACACAATAGCCATGGTAGTGCCAGTCTCTGATTTGCTTCAGGACTGTGCTTCTTCACTAAAAATAAAGGGCTCCATTTTAAATGCAAGCACAAAAGCAAGAAAAACAAAATAAACAAACAAAAAAAAAATCAAGGCCAATATGTCCTATGCCAGTGTGACACAGAGTCACACCTGTGTGTGGTCAGAGAAGGAAACCTGCATCGAGGAAAACACAATGCAGCACACGGTCTCAGCGCCATCTGATGGCCAAAGTAGGAACTATGGATATTTTTTTGAAAACATATACCTCCACACATGAAAAATGAAAAAGAGAAAGGCAAAAACATATTTTTTTCTGTTTTCTTCTATTTTTACAAATTGAGCCATTGTATAATAGCAATAATGCACTCCAGGTTGTGGGCTGTACTGGGATAACCTCACTTCTTGGGTGTTGGATGCACTCAGTCTGTGGCCTCGTGCCGAGCCACCCGAGGCGTGAGGTTATTCCAGCACAACTCACACCCTGGCTGTCATGCATTATTGCTTAATTATCTCACTCCTTTCCTGACCTCCTGTTATACAGTATTATCAGAAACTTCAGCACAAAGACTGTCTAGGATGTGAAATTGCAATATTTCATGGCCAACCATTAGAACAATCTTAATGCCCCCTTAAATTTCTGGAAGATAATTTATTCCCACTTTGACCCTCCTACCCAGTCTACTCTTCTGGTCCTTCTGGTGAATGTTTTACCTGTGACTTACTCCTCTGTTGCTGCTCACTTCAATTCATTTTTTACCACTTGTGCTCTCCCTTCCACTCACTTTCCAGCCTCCACCACTCCACCTCATATTCCCTCTCTCTCTTCTCGCCCCTCTCAGGGTTTCCTTTTCCAATCTCTTACTTCCCAGGAAACCTTGATTGTGATTTAGTCCCTTAACCCACACAAATCCAGCCCCCATGGGCTGGATACTAAACTTCTTCTCATCTCCACTCCTGACATAGCATCACCTCTGACTCACCTACTCAACCTCTTCTTCTCCTTCAGTGCTGCCCTCAGTCCTGGAGGTTGGCCAAAGTTCTTCAATTTCAGAAAAGGATTATCTTTCCTCCTGGGTAATCTCTTGGCCAATTCTCCTTCTTCTCTTGCTAACGTTTTCTAAGCTGCAAAAGAAACTTGTCTACACCAGACTCTCTGACTTCCTATCCTCCACCAATTTCCAGTCTGGCTTCTGGAACCATCATTGCACCATCTCTTTCCTGTTGCATGTAACTGATCTTGTCTTCTCAAGGATGGACCAGAGGCACATCACAGATGCCATCTTCATCAATCTTGCCAAGGTGTTTGACTCTGTGTTGCACCTATTTCCCCTAGATAAGCTGAGTTCTGCTGGCTTCCCATCCCCTGAAGCCAGCTTGTTCCATTCTCAACTCACTGGCCAGCCACAGTCAGTACAGGATGGTTGTGCCTTGCCACCTTCTCAGAGATGGACCAGAGACACATCACAGATGCCATCTTCATCTATCTTGCCAAGGTTTTTGACTCTGTGTTGCATAATTACTAATTGGTGTTGTAACAATATTGTGGTTAAGAAATAATGGTATGTATGGTAGAACCTGAGCCTCTCTGGTCGGTGTCGGAGCAAAGGGGACTGCCATTTCTAAAGTGAGCCTCCATTCTGTGCTCCATATGCTCTGCTTCCATACAGCTTTAGCAGCACACCCTAAGGAGACAGAGTGGCTAGCATGTTAACTGATTTTGCCTAAATGCTTAGTTTGTTTGGAACCTTAGTAGCATACCTCAAGTAAATTGAAGTGATAGCCTCGTTAGCCCAATTTATTTTCTGTGCACCTGAAACCAAATCTAAGGCTGCCCTCTTCTGATGCAAAATCTAGTTCTGCTAATTGCTTTCCCCCACATATTCATTGATAGCAGTACTGCATGTCTTGTTTCTACTGGGAAAAACGTGTTTGCCTGACTAGCAGGAGCCCTCCCCCCAAGCGCAACCCTTTTGTCTCCTGCAACCCACCCTCCTCCTTACCTTATTTAATTCTTTGTGTTCTCCTTTTCTCCACAGATGACCCCCCCAGTGACTTGGTGGTCGTGAGGGCTCGGTTCAATAGTCCTCCCCCAGCAGCCCTGCAGGACACTGCCTCGTGGACCCAATTTCAGCCAGGTAATTTGTTAGCAGCTGAGCCTTCCTCCCTGGAGCAGCGGTGCAGTTTATAAGAAAATGAACCTGGACTCACTCCCTGCCATGGCCCAGCTGCCCCGAGGAATCCTTTGGCACCAATTTCAAAGCACCTGAGCCTCTCCAGTCAGCGTCAGAGCACTAGCCCTGCTGAACGCTGTGCGTTCGGCTCCCCACCGCCCCCACCACCACCCTTGGTTGGCTGTCTGTTAAATAGGCTGTGAGGGGCCACATGGTGTGGAAAATAACCTATCAGCCCTGTTTGCCATCTGCAGGTTATTTTCTCTCACCACTAGTGGCTGCACTATCAGCCTAGCTCACTCTCTCCCTTTTGTAAACCACACAAATCTAGCTCAGCCACTTACTTTTCCTCCCTTGTGCTGCCAAACTCCTTGTGCTCTGCATGGGCACCTATACAAAGTAATTTACCCCCCTCCTCCCTCCCTCACTTGGACAAATCCCCCTTACTTCCAGCCCATCTCTCTGGTTCCTTTTTTCTTCTTCCATCTATCCTGTCCAACTGTAAAGTGTCCTATTTCTACAGTCCTTATATATCTCCCCCAGTGCTCGTAGGACCCACTTAGGGTTATGGCCTTCCCCCTCAGTACGCTATCCCACCTCTGTCTCTTAACCCCCCCATGGCTCTCCTCAAAAGGGCTCAAAATTGCCCACCTGAATGTGCGTAGCCTCCTACACAACCTAACCGATCTCACAGTGTGGGTCGCCCATCATAAGCCTGATATCCTGGGCCTCTCAGAAACCTGGCTCAAGCCCCATATATCTGATGCCCAGTGTACCCTCCCAAGCTATAACCACTTCAGACATGACAGACCAGGTAAGAAGAGAGGTGGTGGGGTGATCCTCTACTACAAAACGCACCTAAACTTGTCCCCCATTGACCACTCACCTACCAACCCTCCTGCATGCGAGTTTCTGCACGCTCTCCTCCTGCTGGGCCATACAAAGAAAATCCACCTGGTATGCACCTACATCCCCCCCAAGGATGGTCTGACTGGTCTCTCCTCCCTGCTTGACTGCATCGGCACCGAAGTGGGTCCCAATGAAACCCTACTAATAGGCACTTCAACCTCAACTGGCTAGGGTACCAACCGCAACTTGTACGAGCCTCTGCTCTCGGGTCTTGCACTAACCCAAGTCATAACCGAACTCACCAGGCTTGCCTTATGGGGGAACTCAGGCTCCCTTATCGACTGGATCTTGTCCAACAGGCCTGCCAATATCATATCCTCAGGAACCCTCCCGGATGCCATCTCTGATCATTCTCCTATCTACTGTGTCTGGGGCATCTCTCAGCCTAAAATCCCTAGCAAGGTGATTGAGCTGAGGGATTACTCCAAATTTAATACCCACGACTTCCTGTCTGACCTCCGAGCTATTGACTGGACAGGGGTCACTACCTCCAATGACCCCTCATGAGCTCTGGATTTATTCCTAGCCAGGCTTGTCCCCCTTCAGAATAAACATGCTCCCCTCACTAGGAGGAGGGTGAGGGGCACCGTCACCAAATGGCTAAATGGGGGCCTATTCTCCCTTATGAAGGCCAGGGACAAAAGTTGGGTGACCTACATGGCCTCTCAAAACAATAATGATCTGATGGCTTACAGGCACGTCAGAAACTCCTGCAAAAGGGCCATCCGCTCAGCGAAAAGTGAGTTCTGTAAAGCCGCCTTACTCTCTTCCGGCAGCAACCCGAGGAGTTTCTGGCAAAATATTAAAAACGCTATTGGGGGTCAGCCAAGGCACAGGTCACTGACCTACTTGTTGATGAGGTCAGCTGCAATAACCCCCACACCATTGCAAGCACCTTCAACTCCTTGTTCTCCAATCTGCCTGTCTCCCCCCCAGTCCCCAGTCATCTTTCCCCCAGTGCCCCCTCACCCGGTCTCCACCCTGGGCCCCCCTTCCAACTGAGACAAGTTTCACCTAAGGAGACCCAGAAGTTACTCTCAGGCCTCTCCCCTCACACCGGCGCAGGACATGACAGCCTCGAGCCAAAACTGCTCAGACTGGGGGCCCACCTCCTTGCCAGGCCCGTCTTGCATCTATTCCACACCTCCATTAACACTGGGATCATTCCCAACCTGTGGAAAGTGGCCAAGGTCATTCCTGTCCTAAAACCAGGAAATCCCAAAGATCCTGGCAACTACTGCCCCATTGCCATTCTATCCACCACCAGTAAACTTCTCGAGAAAGCCATTGCCTCCCAGCTCTCCCAATATATCCAGGACCACAACATCCTCTCTCCTGCTCAGCATGGCTTCAGGAAAGGGCACAGCACGTCCACCGCCCTTGCTGTAGTCACTTCACTGATGAGGACAGGTGCTGACCAAGGCTAACTCACTGGAGCCATTTTTGTGGACCTCTCTAAAGCGTTTGACAGGGTGGATAACTCCCTCCTTGACTCCAAGCTCCTATCCCTTGGATTTTCCTCCTCCGCACATGCTTGGTTCATGAACTACCTCTCCAACTGACAGCAATTCACCTACTTCAACCGGACGACCTCCAACCTCTTACCTGTCCATTGTGGGGTCCCTCAAGGATCTGTCCTTAGTCTGACCCTATTCTCATTATTCATTAATGACCTACCGTCTGTCACTGTCCATGGTCACACCACCCTGTATGTGGACGACCTTGTCCTCCTGGTCAGCTCCCGGGACATCTCCACTATAAACTCCCACCTGAATATCGACTTTGAATGCATCCAGACTTGGCTGGGGGACCACAGGCTCTCCCTCAATCTCAAAAAAATAAATCCATGCTGTTTGGGTCCCTGAACAAAATAAAATCTTGCCCTGCTCCCCTGCTGATCCTCGGGGCCGACGGCTTGCCCCTTGAGATGGTAACTTCTGCCAAGTACCTGGGCGTCACCTTGGACCCACAGTTGGACCTTACCTTGCACATTCACAATATCTGCAAGGCCACTAATTGTAAGCTTGGCCTAGCTTACTGAGCCAATAACTGTCTCACCCCCGCCGCTCACTTTGCCCTAGCTGGGGGGGGTCCTCCTCCCCTCACTCTGCTATGGACTCGTAACATTTGCTCCAGTTCCCAAATCCAGCCTCTCAAAATGGGACACAGCCTACAATAATGTCTGCCGCTTTGTGCTTTCCGCCCCTCCCCTCACCCACCGTTGTGACTTATACAGCTGCCTGGAGTGGCTTCCCCCCGAAAAGCACCACTCCTTTGTTCTAGGTAACTTCATTGACAACATCACCCGCTCTGGCACCCCTCCAGCCTTATCTCTTCCCCTTAAACCAGGTGCCCCATCCTACCACCTAAGATCTGGGACAAACCAGGAATGCCTGGTTCCTAGAACCCACACCCTCATGGGGGATCAAGCCTTCTACACATACTCCCCCATACTCTGGAACTCACTCCCTGAGTCCACTCAGTCCTCCTCCTCCCATCCAAGCTTTAAAGCCTCCCTCTGGAACTTCCTGAAACCTTCCTCTCCCTGATCCTGCTCCTCTTAGCCCTATTCCACTGCCCCTCTCCTCCCTTCAACCTGGTAGGGTGGAGGCCTCAGCGCTACTTGCACTTCTTCTTGGTAACTGGCCAGGAATCCTGGACTTGGCCTCCTGCCTAGGGCTCCTCTCCTCACCCTGCAGGCACTTACCATTGTCTTTGCTTCTGTTTTACTCCGCTGTCCACCTCCTAAGTATATCCCACATACCTCACTCTATTGCACTGCACTCTACCAACCTTGTCCTAGAGCCAGCCTTGAAATGCCTGTTATTTTTGCTATTTTACAGACTCCTCTACTGTCCATGTATGAACTTGGTGCCAACCTTGCTCTAGAATCAGCCTTGAAATTCCTGTTTACTCCCTATGTAACTTTCTCCATCCCTCAACTGTCTATGAATGTACTGTGTGCCTACCGTGCTCTAGAGCCAGTCATGAATTGCCTGTTGTTTTTAGGGCCAGTCTTGAATTGCCTGTTGTTATCCTATGTATTTCTTTTGATTCCTCAATTGTTTATGTATGAAGTTGTCATCTGTAAATCTCCCGGGTCACACCTGAAAATAGGCACTTGGCTGTCTAGTGTGCTTACCCGGTTAACAAAAGCAAATAAATAAATAAACATTGTTCTACCTCGATTTTTATATCAGCTAAAATGCTGATGTACCACAGTTCAAAGGTCATGGAATGCTGTTTAACCCTTCTGTGGTACAACAACATTCAAGCTGATTTCAGGAGCATATGAGCCACACCAACAGAAACCGCAGGATCAACCAGATCAAAGGAGGCGACAACGGAAGAAACAGACAAGCCTCACAATCCTGCAGATGCAGAATCAACCAGATAAGGCAAAATAATATGCAGGATCAATCAGATACACTATCCTATAAAAAAAATAAATGCAGGAGCAACCAGATATTTACATTTACTTATAGAAAACTCTTGCATCATCCACGTACTTTTGCTAAGCAAGAAATACAGCTGCCATTGTTTTCTTTTCTTAACAGCAGCCATCCAATCGCTTGGACTGCCCACCAGCAGACTCAATCCTGCAATCTGTGTGGAGTGGGGAATTGTAGGATATGACTGGTTCTCCCAGTACAATTGTTTTTCAGTAAGGAAACCTACTGATCTGTGCGTTCACCACTGTGCCCCAAGCCCTCATGGTATAGTCAGAGGGTTGCAGGAGATTGGTGTGAACGATGGTGCCATGGCTGCCATCCTGTTTAGCCAGTGGAAAGGGCATGTAATGGCTAAGGAAGGGTCCCTGCATGTGCATCTGGTACCACCCACCATCAGTCCACACGCAGATTGGAGATAAAGCATGGCATATAGTCATGCCCCACCCCCAGCCACCCACCTGAGCAGCAGCAAGACAGGGGTGTGTGTGCAGAAGAGGTGTAGGCCAATCCCACAGAAGCAACACATTAAAGTTATGTAAGTATGCAACAGGCATTGTGAAACTAGTTAACTACATAATAGTGCAGTTACAAGGTATTTATAGAGTAGTTACAGTGTAGTTAGTGACACTTAAAATTATCCTTCAGAAATCATTCACTCATAAACTTGCTGCAGTATAACATTGTGGTTAAAAGCACTGACCTGCAAACCTGGAGAACTGAGTTTGAATCCTAGAGCCACCACTTGTATACTGTGCAACCCCCAAAAAAAGAACTAAAAATAAACATGCATCTAAGATTGTAAATTGCTATACAATAAAAAATCATTAATTTACATAATGACTTACAGGCTTTTAAAAGTGCTGTAGTTACTAAGCAACATGCTGCTTCTGTGACATTGTTTCCACAGTTAATGTCTAACTAACATGTATTTACAAAGTAAGTATGCAGAAACTGACATGAAATAAAGTGTAAGAAGAAGGGTGTAACAGTACTGTAGTTATTAAGGAATGTGTGGCTTCGGTGGCATTGTATCCACAGTTAATTCCTAACTAACATGTATTTGCAAAGTAACTACTCAGAAACTGACACTAAAAGCATAAGAAGGGTGTAACTACTATACACTTACATTGAATGTTAGTGCTGTAGTTCTGATGTATGTTTTCTTTCAGAAATTATTCCTTCACGCACTTACTGCTTTATAAACATGCAATCTAATATTGATAATTACTATACAACCACATGGTTTACTACTTATACAATAAAAAAACATGTATATAATTAATTATTGGCTTGTAACAATGCTGTAGTTGCTAAGAAATGTGCTGCTTCTTTGGCATTAACCCACACTTCTTCTACACCCACACCCTCGTCTTACTACTGCCTATGTGTGTGGCTGGGGGTGGGGCATGGCTACATGCCATGCTTTATCACTGAACCACTGTGTGAAGTGGTGGTGGCTGGTGCCAGATACACTGGCAGGGACCTTTCCTTAGCCATTACATGCCCTTCCCACTGGCTGAATGGTGTAGTGGCCATGGCACCATCCTTCACATCAAGCTACCCCAACCCTCTGACTATACCATGAGGGCTGGGATCAAGGCAGTATACATGGGCAGATCAGTAGGTTTCCTTTACTGTAAAACAGCAGTAATGGGAGGACCACCCATAACCCACAATACCCCACTCCACACACAGTTCAGGATCCAGTCTGCTCCTAGTCAGTCCAGCTGATTAAATGGCTGATATTCATCACCAGACCTGAGAACGCACATTTGACACATTCCCTGCCTCCTATGTGAATAGGGTCCAATATTAGATTGCATGTTTAGTAAGCAGTAAGTTCATGAGGAATGATTTCTGAATGAGAACTTACATCACAGTTACAGTACTGACATTTGGTAAATGTAAGTGCGTGCAACAGCAAATACATGATACCTAGGCATTAACTGTGAAAACAGCATCATCATCATCATAGGAATCATAGATTTATTACAAGCCAAGACAGGCACGTGCCCTTGTACAGCTCACCCTTTGCTCAAAGGGAATAACCCTTAATTGACTGTAAGAAGCAATATCTATTTAGGCAATTTTTAATGGTAGTCATATTGCTTCTACCAACCACCTCTGGTGGAAGCTGGTTCCACATTCGCACAACTCGTTGACTAAAGACTCCTGCCCTTCTTTTGGTTTTATTTATTTGCTCCTGAAGCTGCATACCATGTGATCATGTAACCTGTTTAATATATTTGTACATTAGTCCTGAAGTTTCCCAGAGATCGTCTTTGGTAAACGCACTATAAACAAAACACATGTCTCCCCTTAGTCGCCTATACACCACTGTTTACAGATCAAAAACTCTCAATCTATCCTTGTATTTATATTCTATGATTGTTTTAATCATTCTGGTTGCCCTCTCCTCTAATCATTCTGGTTACCCTCCTCTGGATTCCTTCCAGTACTATTATATCCTTTTTTATTAACTGGGGTGGAAAACTGATAGCAGTATTCCAGATTTGGTCTCACTAGTGACCTATGCAGAGGAAGAACCATCTTTTTTTATCCCTACTGGTTGTGTGTCTAGCTATACAGTTCAAGATACCGCTAGCCCTGTTTGCCTTTACTTGGCAATCTCTATTATTTTTAGGTCCTTTCTAATAATGACTCCCAGGTCCTTTTCCTCATCAGTGACTCTGATATATTGCCCCCCTAAAGAGTATGATGCCATGATCTTTGAATGTCCCAAGTGCATGATTGTAAACTTGTCCAAGTTGAAGGCCAGCTTGTATTCTAGTGTCCATGTATCTATTCTATCATGATCCTTCTGCAATTTTACAACATCTAATTTGCTTTCAGACTTACAACCAAGCTTGGTTTCGTCCATGAATTTGGACATCCAGACTTGATTCCACTATTCATTGAAGCAATATAGATATTAAACAGTACTGGCCCCAAAACCGATCCCTGCATCACTCCACTGACCACCTCCTCCCATCCTGACATTCTACCCCTAAAATTGACCCTTTGTCTTTCTACCTATCAGCCATGATCTAATCCATTTTATTATATTAATGTTTAAGTTGATCTTATGTAATTCGTCAATGAGCTCTTTGTGTGGTACCTTGTCAAATGCCTTGTTCAGATCTAAAAACACCACATCCACTGAGAGGCCACTATCTAATTGTTCAATCCCATTCTCATCAAATTGGAGTAAGTTAGTTTGGCAGGACCTTCCTGTTCTAAAGCCATGCTGTGATGGATCCTAACCATCTGATATGTTTAGATGTCCTTCTATTGCCTCTTTAACAAAGCCCTCCAGCACCTTATACAGGACCAAAGTCAAACTAACTGGTCTATAGTTGGTACAGTTCCCTTTATTCCCCTTTTTATGGCTATGGGTGGAGCTTGCAGCCATCTTGCTGTAACTGGAAAAATGAGATACCAAAGAACACATTTCTGGAGTTTTCAGTATATCCTTCCACAAGTGCAAATCACTACACCAGTTGAAATAAATACTCCCTTCTGTCTGAGTAGACCAGTTCCACACTATTTTTTTAGCTTGTTTATTATTGCAATGTGACTTGCTATCTTTGGAGACTAGTAATTTACTGACATGACTTCCAACAGAGGATACAGCATCTAACTGCAGAGCAGTTTCTAATTACATTCTTGGTCATCTCTCCCAATGTGTGTATGTGTGTAGCAATGATTTATGGTATTTCCTCTGAAAGCTGGATTTATGTTAACCCTTTCAGTACCTATCTAATTAATAACATTGAAGCTGTCATTGTTTTATATTTGTAGGAAGGGTAAATGCTAGTCAGCTAATGTTTTAGGGGTTTCCAGAGGTTGCAATGGGCATCATAGGGGATTACAAAGAAGTCATAGCAGTGTCAACTGCAGCGCTCCCAGACTGATCAAAGCATTTCCCTGTTGGGCACCCTCATTTTCCCTGTATTTTCCATGTAAAACAGACAAAACTCCTCTACATTTTCCTGTATGCTCAAATCAATACATATGCACAACTGACTTCATTATGCCTGTCAGTAAAATCACTATAACAAATGTTAAGGTTGTTTTCTGTGTTCTAATTTATTTTAAATGATAAAACTCACCTGCAACATGTCACATAGATTCAGGAAAAATGTTGGAATCTCTCAAGCTTTGCTCTCAAGGTTAACATGTCCCCAGAACCTCTTGATGGTATTATAGCCTTGTTACAATGTACTGACACAGGATAGCCTGGCTGAGATGCAGTATCTCATATTGAGTGGGATCATACTTTTATCCATTTTTACATTGTACTGATGCAGGATAGCTTTGTTGAAATGCAGTATCTCATTTTCAGTGAGGTCTTAATTTTACCTATTTTTACATCAGCATGCAGTGTACTGACATAGGATAGCTTTGCTGAGGTGCAGTATTTCATTTTCAGTGGGATTCTAATTTTACTCATTTTTACGGTGTACTGTGATGACGAGCAAGTTCCAGACCATATCTCTAGTTTGTTAATAGTCTCCTCCTGAGTCTGATTTTTACAGCTGCATGGGCCAAGCTCCACAGACATTATACCATCATCAAAATTGTATAAGAGCACAATGGAAGCACATGACCTGACCGCTATCTGATGTGCTGCCACAGCGTTCTGGCATAGTTTCCAGTGATTCTGTTTATGCAACCCTTCCCCTCTGTGGGCCACATAAACACACCCCCTTCTGTGTCCACTACTTTTTCTTTTCACAATTGTGGAAGTGATGGCACCATGTGCAATATGGCGGTGCTGACTTAAACTGTGCATGCACAAGTATCGTGCATACGTAGTCATGTCAGTGCCACCATGTTGCACATGGCTGACTCTGGGGAAAAACTGTATATGCATGAGCATCACGCATGGGCAGTAATGTAATCACTGCAGTATTAGTTATGACTGACTCTGGTGTGGCAAGAGCACCGCACATTCTTTTCAACACTCTTGCTGCTCCTAAAAGCTCTCCACAGACATATCGGCTCTGACCAGAGTTTGTTATATATGGGACCACCATAGCATCCCTCCAGTCCTGCAGCACCTCTCCTGTCAGCAGTGACTCATAAAAAATCCTTGTAATGGGTCCTGCTATCACATCAACCAATTCTCCCAGTATTTTAGGATGTAGTCCATCCTGGTTGGGCAATTTGTTTCCATAGAGTTTTGTCAATCTATCCTTTACATCTGAAATTTTTAATACCAACCTACTGTATCTATGACACTATCTGCATTGATTTCAGTAGGAACCACAATGATTCTACTGAATACTGAGGCAAAATAAGTGTTTAATAACTCAGCTGTTTCCTTTTACCACTTTGTTGGTACTCCATCATTATCTAATAAGGGCCCAACACTCAACCTGCCTCCCCTTTTACCATTAACATAAGTGTAGAAAGACTTGTAATTGAAGGTAAAATTTTCCTTCTCACACCAGTGCGTTAGTCAGATATTTAAATGTGAAATTCTCCTACTCTTTCCTATGCCAGCTCTAGGTACTGATAGGACTTCCTGAAATAATTACCATTATAAGTACCATTATTTCTTAGCCACAGTATTGTTATAGTGCCAGTTAGTAATTATGTAAATGAAATAGTTTGTGTACAGTTACCTATCAATTTACAATATTAGAATGTTTGTTTAGTGGCCTGTAAGTTCATGTAAAACTGGAATACAGACATGGGACATCATCTATAGGATTGCCACTCAATGCATTTAATTGTAGCAGACTGAAGTTGCATTACATTCCTATTTTAGTTACCATTCTGATAACACTTTTAAGTTTTCATGTGTGATTACCTTTTAAATTAATGCCAGATAGACATAGACAGTTGAAACAGTGCACAAGACTTGCCTTCATATCTAGTTACACTAGTAAGAACAGATTTAATTGACCAGCCTGGTGGCACTGACCATTGAGACACTGGATGTCACACCTCATGCCACACCGGTGACCTGGGTTCAAGAGTGAACTCGAGTCATCGGGGTTGGTGGGGAGGAGCAGGATCAAGCATCCAGAGGACTGCTTTCCTCTCCTGGGGTGCGCTCTGGGTATTCCCTGCCTTGTAGAGGCTTCTGGTGGAGACTGGGAGCACTACAATCGAGCTGGGACATGGAAGGGGTGAGGTAGAAGTGGATGTCTGCAGGAGGGGGCAGAGCACTCCCTCCATGTGCTGACATCATTGCATATCCACACCTCTGGGGGAAACAGCAAGATGGAAAACCCTGGCTACCAGGAGGACAATAGTAAACCTGAGTGGGCAGCACACATGTCCATCACCGGTCCTGACCCTGCTGAATCTCCCATGTCCTCTCCTTCAAGGGGGTCAGTTGGAGAGGACTTTGCCCCAGTTCCTCAGCCAGGAGAGATTTAGGCTGGACAGTAGGGCAACTCAGGTGGATCTCACCTGAGGGAGGCCCTTGCAGCTAGTGACAGGAGAAAAAGAAAGTTGACAGAAAAGACAGAACAGATTTAATAATGCCAAAACTAGAAACATAGTACAGTAGTTATACAATAGATTTGCTGTTACTATTTGCAACAGCTATTACATGTGTAATTGCCCTTGTAAGAACAAATTACATAATGCCAGAAGAGAGAGAGAGAGAGTGGTTGTTGCACAATAGATTTTCTGTTACACTTTGCAACAGCTATTACATGTGTAGTTACAGTTGTCAGAATGAATTGATTTGTGCCAAAAGAGAGACAGTAGTAGTTGCACATGTATGCAAGTTGCGTAACTACACAACACACAAATGTAAAGCTAGTTAACAACTACATTGTAGTTACATTTAACTACACAGTAATTACAGTGCAGTTACAACATAGTTATACAGTAGTTCCAGTGTAATTAAGGACACTTAAAATAAAATGTTACCTTTTTTTTACAAAAGACGATGCCTCTTTTATGCACTACAATTCTTCTTTCATGAGAAAAAAAAATCTTCTTTTATATGGCAGTTATCTTGTGTTTTATTCCCCCCAAAATGAAAACTCATGAAAATTATACCCTAGAAAAAACAAACAAATACATGTATCTAGCTAAACAGAAGACATTTACCTAGATTCTAGTGTGTGTGTGTGTTTTTTTTAATGAAGTGCCCAGAATATGGTTTAGGGCATCCCTAAAATCCTAGTTGGAAGGCTTAGCAAGAGGTCCCAATTCTTCTTTCGTGAGCTTAACTTCTTTCATGACTCTCATGAAAGAAGGATCTTTGCTCACAAAAGAAGAAGGTGGGTATTTTAGTTTATATTTTATAGTTCTTTCGTGAACCAAACTTCTTTCATGAGTCACAAAAGAACTCCTGGAAGAGGAATTTTGGCTTATAAAAGAAGAGGGTGGGACTTATCTCTTTTTCACAGTTCTTTTGTGAGCTCATACAAAAGACTACTGCTCTTTCATGAAATCTCATTGAAGAACTGTCCATGAGTAGGACTTTTTTGAATTGTGAAGCCTCAGCTGGAAACATGCTACTGGCTTCAGTTAGAGCAGTGAGCCACCAATTCCCCAATGTCTCTCTCTCTCTCTCTCTCTCTCTTCTCTCTCAATGTCACTCTAACTATAATATGTTTATCTTTCTATCTATCTATCTATCTATCTATCTATCTATCTATCTATCTATCTATCTTTTTAATATTTCTTAAGCAGACCAGGGTTCACTCTCCCAGCTCAGCTTCTTCACCCCCTCCCCTTCCCTCCTGGTCACCCACACCCCTTCCCAATGATGTTTTTTTTAACAGCACTAATCAGACTGGGGTACCTACCCCTGGTACTACTTTTCTTGCCTCTTCTCCTCCATGTCTCCCCTACCCTTCCCTTAACATACACAGTGGCATCAGGGTGCCCACCTCTAGTGCCATGGAAGATCATCCCAGCTCTGGGCTGCCCAATACCCAGAGCTGACTTGAGTCCCCCTAAAATTAAATAAAAAAACTGTCATTCACTGATCTTTTTACATTTTCTAGTGTAACCTGAAAAAAATACAATGGTCCATTGGTGATTTCATCCCCTCAGACCCCAACCCACCCCATCCTGACCCCCCACTCAGTACTCACCACTTCACAGCACCTAGACACACCCTCGCTCACCTGAACATGTCCCACAACATAGATTTACTTTTTGATCAAAGACACAACTTTCTGCTGAAACCAGTGACAGTGATTTGAGAAAATAAGGTACACCTGGTTTAATGTATTTCAATGGCTTTTGACCTTTTATCATAAATGTGTCAGTATTTTAATATTTTTACACCAAATTTTCAACATGTTCTTTCTGAGACCCCACCCTCATGAGCAAGGGTGGTGAAATTATTCAAATCCATCCCAAAAGGTGATTTCATGCTTGCTGTACAACATCACATTTCTGGTAGGATTTGAACTTTTTTTAACCCTTGTTGATGAGGTGGGATCATAAGGCTATATTGTGGGGGTGGGTGACCAGGAGGGAAGGGGAGGGGGTGAAGAAGCTGAGCTGGGAGAGTGAACCCTGGTCCGCTTAAGAAATATTAAAAAGATAGATAGATAGATAGATAGATAGATAGATAGATAGATAGATAGATAGATAGATAAACATATTATAGTTAGAGTGACATTGAGAGAGAGAGAGAGAGAGAGAGAGAGAGAGACATTGGGGAATTGGTTGCTCACTGCTCTAACTATATTGAAAATTTGGGGTAAAAATATAAAAAAAAAAGTTATCAGTGTACACTGAAATGTTTTCAATGCCTGCTCATAATTTTGGTAATTTTCAGTATTTTGACCCCAAATGCTGGCTAAACCGTGTTTTCACAATTGTTGCACAAAATTATGTTTCAGTCAGGATTTAAGAATCTTAACCTACTGGGTTCATAAGAAGGGGCCATAAGAAGGCTATCTTGAAAATTTGGGGATACAATATTTAAAAAATAACAAAATTATGAGCATACATTGACATTTTTCTACACTCACTCATAAGTTCAGTAATTTTCTATATTTTAATGTACTGATCCCAAATTTTCAACATGACCATTATTTCACACTATCTAAAGAATGTAACAGCTGTCGTTTTTCAAATCCTTGCTAAATATGTTTTTGCACCTGTGGCATGAAATAACATTTCAGTGGGGATTTAAAAATGTTTACCTACCTAGTTCATAACGTGGGGTCATAAGGAGGCTAGGTTGAAAATTTGGTGTATAAATGCATGAAAATGATCATGTTATGAGTGAGTGTTGAAATTTTTTGTGTGCTTCCACAGCTTGATGGACTACATATTTTCTCAGAAGCTTGGTGCCCCTTTCACAGCTAGATGGAGTCCTTACTAGGTTCAGGGCCTAGAGGGCCCTACATTTCTGCATCTGTAGCCAGCTGGAGGGCCCTGTGCTTCTGCAGCTAGATGGACTCCTCACTTGCTACATAAGCCTAATGCCCACAAAGCCCTGCACTTCCATGCCCAGATGGACTCCTCAGTTGGTGCAGGGCCTGGAGGGCCCTGTGTGTCTGCATCTGTCACTGAACAAAGATATGGTTCCACTATCTCAAACAGAAAGGAAATTCATTGCAAAAACTGTGTTAATGCACCAGTTAGGGTTTAACTTAAAGCAACAAAAGTAGGGAAGTGTGGCATTAGGGTCTCTAACCCTAACTCCCAACTATCCAGCAGCAAAAGGACCAGCCCACACAAGTAACCATAGACAGCCATCATCATTAGGTAAGACAAACAACATGCAACTGTTTCCAGATGACAGAAATGCAGTAGCACTGATGTGCTACCTTTGTGGATTTGTATCTGAGGCATGTACACCACAAGACATGCACACTCACCTGATACTGCAGATAGAAATCCTGGATACTCAAATTGCAACACTGCTTCCGTGTACAGAAACACAGGCCCCTGCAGCCACAGATATAAATCCATGATACACAGATTACAAGAGTTCTTTAGTCTGCAGAAGTACAAGACTAAAAGGGATCAGTGTGCTTCTGTAGCCTCTGTTACTCCTGCATGACATAAGACATGAACCCTAACAGGTGCATTAACACAGCTTTTTCCAATTAATATAAACATATAATATTCTTTGCAAAAAACTTTGTTAATGTACCAGTCAGGGTAACTTAATGCCACAAAAGTAGGGAAATGTGGCATTATGGTTTTCAATCCTAACACCCCACCCCAACCCAAAGCAGTAAAAGGAAAAAAAATTAGAGTTTTGGGTCTCCAGAGTCTTGCTGAATCAGTGGTGGGATCCTCCTTGGGGGTTGTCAACCCTAATGGCCCACCCAATTCCATGAGCAAACAACATCACACATGGGGCCCAATTCTCAAATAGGGCTGCATTTGGTGCAAGCTGTGGCAAGCAGCAGCCTGTGATGAAGACCCATATGCCAGGGACCCTGCACCGGGTTCAGGTACAGGAGGAGTCCCTGTGTTTACGTCCCCACACTTGTGCCATTCCATCCCTTGTGGTGAACACCTGGTGCATGGGAGGTGTCTGTTGCAATCCTGGTGTGGCACAGGAAATGGCACCTACTGTACATATGTGCACAGTGACTGCCACCAGTCTCAGACACTGTGCCCATATGTACAGTATGGTGCCAATGCAGACCACAGTTGGTGGCTGGCCGGGCACCAAGGGGTGGGTTCTACTAAACCACCAGGTAGTAGGCACTGCAGTGATCGGGCACATGCCCATGCCACATACAGGTGGCCAGGTAGCATTGGGGAGGGGGTGGTGGCATTGGGGATAGGTGACAGGACCTGGCAGGATGGGGCACCATCAGCGAACCGGAGGGCAACCACAGCATACAGTGGCACATAAGCTGACTGCCCCAGTGGAACATATTCTAAGTCCCACTACACCAGCCCTGGCTGTTCTAAGGACACATAGAATATCTCCCACTGTGTGCTGTCTGTGAATAGCAAGCTGCAGCTTGCAACAGCGCAGTCCACCTAGTGCCTTGTCACAGCACTGTGCAGGGCTGGCGCAGGACCCTGTTTAGGGCAGGCGGCCTGCAGTCGATGCAGGCCACCTTTGTGATTTGTGTGGAGGCAGCCCTGGACACAAAGTGCACCTTGCACCATCTCTGTTTGGTGCAAACACCTTGCATCAGATGCAGGGCTTTGAGAATCAGGCACATGATCTCCACAGGACCATGCATCAAGAAATATGCAACAGCAGCATACCTGTTGTGTAGGATACATGGTGGCACTTTTTATATTTATTAAATAAAGCCATTTGGTAAATCACAGTGGAGGGTGCAGCTTTTTGTGTTTTTTCTAATTTGATTTATTGCTGCACCTCCATTCAGTGGAGCAGTTTTTGCTGTGCATATAACAAATTGTGTTGGCAGCCTCTGGCGAGACATACTTCTTTACATTTGAAGAGCGTATCATTATGAGACAGTGGCTTGGAGCTGTACCTTGTGCTTCAGATTGAAGGCTATGAGCTGGGGAGGAGGGGTGAGCATTATGGTTGACAACCCCTTAAGAAGACTCCACCACTGATTCACCAAGACTCTGGAAAACCAAAGCTCTATTTTTTTTTTCCTTTTGCTGCTTGAGGTTGGAAACCGTAACACCACATTTCCCTACTTTTGTAGCAGTAAGTCACCCTAACTGGTGCATTAAAGAATTGTTTTGCAAAGAATTTCCCTTTTTTTGGGGGGGGGTAGTGGAATTGCATCCTCATTCAGAACACACGGAATGCACTGCATCCCAAAGTCAGGAGCTCTTTGTATTTGGGCTTGATCACAGTATAGTACACCCAAATGTGTGACAAGTTTTCTGTCCAAAATAAAGTCCAAACCGCAACTAATGAATTAAATTACTTTGCAGAAACAATGAACATTTTGATTATGCAAGTTGATATGGGTTCAGAAAATTTTTTGCAAATGAATAAAGGAAACTATACATTCATTAGATAAACTTTTTTTTTGTAATTTATGAAAATTATTTGTGTTTTATACTGTTTTAGGTTGTAACAACAGGATTGAGTTCACAGAGAACCTACATTTTGTTAAATTACATAATGCATGATTATTATTTGATAATGTAATTTTCTTCGTTTACTACATTTTTTTTGACTATGAATAATTTTGTTTGACATTTAATTTTCCTAGTGAAAAATAAATTTAGCTAATTAGTAGTGATTTGGACACCATTTTGTGTTTTTTTGGTTTTTCTCTCCCTGTTCTACTGGCCACCTTCCACTGTTCCTCCAAATTGTGCGTCAATGGCCACTGCACATCCATGCTCATTTGGAGGCCCTGGATGCCTACCCCCTAGTCTTTGCTAGGGGTCTGGTGCATGACAGACTCCATGACCCCCCAACCCCTGGAGGAGGAAGAGAGCAGTCCCTCAGATGCTCAATCCTACTCCTCTCCCTGGATGATCCTCCAAAGCCCCATGATTCACTTCTGAACCCAGGTCATCGGTGTTGTAAGTGGTAATGCTACTGTTGCATTGGTGACCGGCCTTTGGACATTATATTGGACAGAAAATATGTAATACTTTTAGGGTCCCTTTATACAGATCAAGCCCACATCATTCATTAAAGATAACCTGTTGGAAAGTAGGATACCTTTTATTGGACTAACTTAGATATCACACTTACTGGGTGCATAAGATTTTGGTTCACAAAGGTTTCTGTTACATTTGTATATGTACAACAGTTTCGACTATATTTTTATATTTACAATTACTGTATATCTTATGGTTAACTACTTTCTCCTTCAGAATCCTTAAGCTCTGGTCTGCTATACCCTTTGCTATTCAATCTGCCTCATCTCTCTCATCTCTCAAAACCCTCCTTCATGACTTCTCGATTCACTATTACAAATAGCCCTGACCCCTCCTAGCCCTCCCCTTATACTGCACTAACTGCAGCTCTTGTGGTCCACTGCCCCCTGGGGTTGCCCCTTCCGTGACTACATCTTAATATTCTGATTATTGTAAACTGATGCTTGTGTTGACTGCATTGCAACTGTACTAATAACCATGGGGCAGCTTTACTGATCATGCACATTTTGTAACTGTTCATTCCTTTACACTTCTTGCACAGTTACTGAGTTGTGTTTTAGTTATTATATGTGCACCTTATTACTGTGTTGCTGTTTTGCATTGTTGCCTCCTTCTCCCCCTCCCCCAAGGACACATCTGGAAACAAGCTGCTAACCGTACAGTACATATTTCCTGGTTTAACTGCTCAATATGTCTTTCCTGATAAAACGTTTTAAATCAATCAATTAATCAATAACTAAATAATAAATAAATTATAGGAGTGCAGTCTTGAGTTCTTTGGGTGAGAGAACTGCAAAGAGATGCAGAGCAGTTCTGGCAAACAAAGGACTTGAGAGGAAACTCATACAACAATAAGACACACAGTAATAGAGCATACAACATATATACATTATGCTAAAGACCTTTGTTCAAACAAATGGAATTCAAACTGAAAATCAAAATGTGTCACTTTGCAGAGTATTAGGGAATCCCCCTTGAGGGAAACAGACTGTGCCAACTAAACTTATACCTTCAAAATGATGTAATTAATATGAATGAGACACCCTCTTATGGTTATACAGTAAGTGTACCTGGACTGTTTAGGAATAAAACATCCTGATTGGTTAAGAATGATGTCATAATGTATAATGTACACTCTGTTCTTGTTTGTGTACCAAGACATCTATGTGCAGTATCAATATGTTGGTCTACTAAAAGGCATCACAGTGTGCAAGGACTCTGGTTCCTCTAGGTCCCAATACATTTGCAAAAAATCTTCCCTATTTACAGAGTAAAATAATAAGCCTTTCGGATATCAAATGAGTTAGTCAGCAGACACTGGGTAGATTCAAAGGATGTTATCCAACTGCATGCATGCCTCCCTTGCAAATGCACACTGTTGCCCTTTCCACAGTGATACTCTCACTAGCCTCCTCATGCAACCCACAATATATGGCTACAATAGGTCTACACCATGAGTGACTGTAGTTGTCCCTGAAGGTCTTTGCTATGGAACAAAATAAAAATCTCCATTTGTCGTACAAAATATAGTGGATATCACACAAAAACTGCTGTTTTGTGTAAGAATCAGTGATTTATTGCACAAAATGGGTGCTTTGTGTGCATTTTGTGCAATTCCACAATGATTTTCAAAACGACTAAAACCTTCATTATATGTGACCATTTGTTGAAGGCTGTGGGATTTCAAGAACAGAAACAGGCAGACAAGAACGTCAGGTGTATAAAAAATACTTAAAAAGCATTTATCATTTAATATAATCATAAAATGTTAGGATAGAAAATAAATTTAAATAAAAAAATAATAACAATTCTTATGAACACAGTACTGTAGCTCCTAGTACTGCACACAGAGTGGATCAGTAGCAAGACTTCTGACAACCACATATGCCCTCATTGCCTATATAGTTATTATGTGTATAAGGCATTCATGTATTGTTAAGAGCCACAGAACTCTTCTGTGGTCTTTTCAGTATCTGACTTCATTTATTCATACATAGAAAACCAAGGTCAAGGAATCTTTAATTACAGTTATGGAGAAACTAGTAGATACCTACATCATGCTGCTTAACAAAATAATACATAACTAAATCAGGGCTGAAGGATAGAGTCATAAACACAGCTCTTAAGGTTGCCAATGGCTGCAACATCAAGCCATCAGCTACAACTTTCATTTTGGCCCTTATCCAAAAAATGGGCCAGTCGTAAGATTGTTCATGCAGACTTCCGGATATTTACACTGAAAGGAGGGAGCCTGTAACAATTTTACTTCAAGATTTGAACCCAGAGAGCTTTATTTAGATGTTAATCCCCCTTCACTTTTTTGATGACTGCAATTTTCTTGCAGCACATACATACTGTCAAACAAGATTTACATGCAGTGTATGCCACAAGTAGTAAACAGGGCAAGCCCACAAGTAACACCTTTGGTGGCTATATCTTTCTTTTATTCCAGTTCTAGCCTTCTACTTAATCTAGCTCATATCTTTTCCCAGAGGGCATATTTTCTAAGATACAGGGCAGTCCCTGTCACTTTTTATTCTTATCTCTGGTGTTAGTTTTTTATGCAGAAGAGTGGGGCGTCTTTCTGGCAAAAGTGAAAGTTGTAGTCACAACTGCTACATATTGCTGCAAGAGAGAGAGAGAGAGAGAGCAAGCAAGGATCGAGTGCGTTCCTATTCATTTACAAATTGTATCCCTCTCACTCTAAACAGGCTTACTCTCCTTTCTTTCTGCTAACCCTGTAGGGTCTTTTCTTCTTTTTCTAACACCGGGAACACTTTGGAGAGCACAGAGCAGCTGAAACCAAATAAATTGATTAACCCACCCCTCCATTTCAGGATCCTGGATCAAATCAGGTTCCTGTCCCAATTCAACACGACAGCCCGATAGCCTGTGCTTATATTCGGCTTCTTCGCGGCTGGCTGGTGAACTATTTATCTAATTTTCACTGCCAGCAGCTGGGAGCCTAAAGAACACAAAAACATTTGCATTTTTGGTTGGCAGTAATATTTTAAACTCAATTGGGAGTTTAAGAAGTTCATTTAGAGACACTGGGCGGCGGATGAAGAAGCGAAAGTGAAAAGCTTTGCCGCCATGTTCTAAACCACATTCCCTGTACAGTTTGAGCACTCTTTCTGTCTTTGTAAGGCACAGTAAAGGGGCTTCCTTTTTCTCCCTGCTCCCACATTAACTTACTGTGAAAATACCGTACTGCCCACAATAACATTTATTTTTTTAAGATCCCACAGGCATTCCTCTACGGGCATGTAGTTACATAACATCAAATTATTTTTCTCTATTTCTTTTCATCCTACAGATTTTGTAGGATCACTGGGCACTTTACTTTGAAGATTCTTCATACTCAGGCACTTTAATTTATCAGCCAGCATTACATATCACTGCACTGCACTGTCTTCTGTCATAATGATTTGAATCACAAAGCATAGGGAGCCTGATTTTCCAAGTGGTCGGGACTGTTTACATATCTGAATATAAATTTATTACCATCAGCAGCTCTGTAATATACAAGGACATTTTGTCTGTCCATTTCATTTTCTATGGTGCCTTTCCAAAAGGTCATTAATTTATAATAACCCACCATTTCATTTCTAACAGTTTATGCCTTTCCTATATCTGCATTTCATGCTTTTTTAGAGTTGGCATAGCCTTATTATTTCTCAAGTACTGCGGTACCTTTATGCCTTCTCTTTATGGCATTACATACCTTTAACATATCTCATTATATGCCTTAAATAATGACTAATTAGGCTGGGGTAAGGTAAGACCCTTGGCTCTGTACCAGAACACCCATCCATGACAGGGTTCACCCTGTCACAGCATTTTGATAAAAGCAGATTTCATGCAGTTTTTGCATATAAAAACCTTCTCAATCCTAGTCATGATTTTTTTCATTTCTGTTGAACATTTCTTTTATTACAACACTTCATGCATTGTGTTAGTGCACTGAATTACAACACTGCAACTCCCCTTCCCATTACATACAGCTCGTATCTGAACTTTTTTTCCCAGTGAGTCAACCGCCTCCCCCTTTCATTGTTCATGAAAACAATTGATTGATACTGCTACTACAGTAGAACTTTGCTAGCAGCATCAGTACCAGCACAACCTAATAGGTAATCATGGAAAATAAAACCACACACAGCATCCTCTTTTTAGATCATCTGATATCTAAACTAAGCAGTACCAATCGTTATAAATTTAGCATGACTAAAGCATTTAAATCCCCCATGTCCTGTCAATGGCATGCAATGCATTCCTTATTCCTGAAAATAAGTTTTCAAGTCATACTACTGAACTTCTATTATTTTTTAAGCCACTGTTTAGAAGTTCGAGACTGTCCACCCACAGTCACAACAGTATCTTGGTGACCGTAGTTCAGTTCTGTTGGTGCTGTTCCTTGTCAGTATTGTTACTGTATGGCTTCCATTGCTCTATGCCCCATGTTTAATTCTGTTATTTTGGGGGGGATATAGTCATCTGTATGGCTTAAAAAGCAACTCTTCACTTCAGCATGTGCTTTCATAAATAAGCAGTTTTAGCTCTACAATTTACTAAAGAATAATTTGTGTTTCATTTCAATGTTCCTTTGCAAGATTTATACCACATCTTGGTAGTTCATCTAAAAAGTCTGCATAGAAACCATTTGAAGACATTTGCCTCTCCCCTGTTAACCTCGTAGTGCCTTTGTTGATGACATCATAGTGCTCACCATGACAACAGATTGTGATGTCACAAATAGCAATTGTGTGGTTAGTAGGGCAGAGTCAGATACAGATTGAAAGACTCAGTAAAATAATTGCTGCATTATCTACAACATTTAGTAAACTAACAGCAGGAGAAAGAAAAAAACAAACAAGCAAATAACTAGAAAATAATAAAGTTAAAACATAATTGGTCTAAATCTAGGGTTTGAAGCTTTTTTATATATATAATAGAGAGTTACTGTTTAAATGCACAGTCCTTAATACTTCCATTGTTTACTTTTTTATTATAAATGTTTCCTCCTGTACTCCCCTTCCCAAGATGGACAGCTATAAATGAGATTGCTTGCTAACTCTGCGTTGCTTGCCTGATAAAAAAAAAAAGCTGTACATTTCTAAATTAATCAGTCACTACCCAATGTACAGGGAGTCTGCAGCTATTACATACTCTGTGTCAGGAAGTTAAAGTGATAACTTTTCCACTTGTCCATGTCACTGGTGTCAAAGATGGAGTTGGGGGTGAGGCTTAGTTTATGGTTGAGGTGGCATGTCACAGCTTACTTGTCTTCCACCAGCAGAGTATACCAGAACTGCAGCACCTTCCCTACCACTTTGCAAGTAACAATCACATCAATATAGTTGCTGCCCATAATTGTTAGAGACCTCACCTTCTCCAATGGTTCAGGTATGTGGGGGTGGGGATTCAGGAACTGTCACTGAATGTGTGCCCATTTGTGTGTGATGTCTTTGAATGTCTTAGTATGGTTCTTCACCTCCTGACTCTATGGTGGTACTCAACTCCAAGAGGGACCTGGCCTGAATCTTGCCAGCAGTGATGGGACAACTTTTGCTCTTGTCCTTTTTTATAAATCATGTCAGCCATGGTGATCTATTTCTATTCTAGTCTTGTGAACTGCTTCTCTGGCCCACAGAGATGCTGAAAGGGTTCTACTGTACCTTTGTTTGGCTTTGTTGAAAGGCTACATTGGAGGATTGGGTTGCATTGTACTTGGCATGAGCCACCCCTTGGGGGGAGGCCTGTTTATGTATGTTGTGGAGCTTTACTTTGGATTAGCCAATTGAGGTACAACATCTAATTCTCAGTAGCACATCCTACCTCAATGACATTTTTTGAGGGGGCTCACAGGGATGTTGACAGACTTGTTAAGGGACACGGACCAATATGCTGATTGCAGTGGTTTTATATACTTCACATAATGGGTGGTAGTATTATAACCTACAAATTAGAGGACCATGTTTTGAACCAGGAGACCCAGCAGACATGGGTGTGAATCCCACAGCCACAGCTTGGATACTCTGTGATGCTGAGCAAATCACTGATCTTCCCTGTGCTCCTGAAATGCAGGAGGAGATGAATTACCATTCAGTGTGCCTTTTCCGACTTAACAAATTCTAAAATACAGATACATATTGGTACATGCTGTACTGGCTAAATATAGATGTTTTTAATTTACTGCTTAGGTCTTTTCCTAACTATTTTACAAAATAATATATACAAACTGTATCAGGCAAATGTTTTTAACAGAACAAATTATGTCCCCCAACTGTTTACATAGTATTTCAGCTGGCAATCTTTCTACTTTTTTAAGGAGCAAATTAACCTCAGATAGGAAAAGACCTCCAAATTGTTACATGCTAAAATTTTTTTTAAAAATCTCAGTAGTGACTGAGCCCCAAGTGAGTAACTATTTCTCCACCCTTTTGTGTTCAGCTTCACTCAACCTCTGCTTTTCATTCCATTCACCTAGTGCCACAATCAATGATGAGTCCTCCCCAACCCCAACTGCATGCACGTGAAACAGAGGATTGACCTAATCCACCTGACAAAAAAGGAACCCTCACCAAAAATAACTTATACACAGCATGTATTCTGCAGAGAAAGGCCAGATATAATTCTGAATGACTGTCAAACTGCATAGTTTGCAGAGTGCTAAGAAGAGTCCCTTCCTTCTCCATGGAGGGAGCAATCATTACCCCGTCCCTGGGAGTTGCTGTTGGGCTCTGAACTACAAAGCGAATATCATTATGTCTCTGCGGCTGCTGCCCTTCCCCCACACAAAGCAGCCACCACTGAACTTTTCACTCAGGAACTTTCATCCAAACATAAGAAAAGTTTCCCACCAACCAGTAACACACATCGCAAGCGTTCTCTGAGCACCTGTCAGCATCATCAACTCCTCCTGTTCCTGCTTGTGGGGTTTCCCTATGGTCAAGGCAATTACTCCTAGCTCCGACCAGCAAAGGGGTAGGTGGGCCACTAGACACCATGGAAATGGTGGCTTAGTTCTTTCACTGTAGCCCACAGCATGAGTTCCAGCTGTGACTGCAGAAGTCAAGACAGTCCTGTTATTTTCTTACAGAGAACAGAGGTGAACTGCTCCTCTCTCTAAGCTGAGCACCCGGGATTTGGGGTGCCCAGAAAAGGTATTTCTGGCCCTTATTTTAAAAACAACATCAAAATCTAGCTAAACAGGGTCCATTTAATTAGGTTCTGGTGCTGTGTTTTAAAATGACAGCATTTTTATGTATTTTCCATGTGTGTTAGTTCCAGTAAAAAAAGGAACACGTCCGTGGCCTTATGGCACAAGAAAATGTTTTGTGCTGTGAGAAACAAGTAGTGAGAAACCAAAAAAAGGTCCTGCAACATCAAATTTTCCATTTTGTGCCAGAACCTTAACTCAAACTCTGCTGTGCATGCCCAGACTGGGAAAAACAAAACTTTAAAGCCATATAACTGTAACTATTTAATATTTTTTCACCAGACCTTTCAAAGGTACTACCTTAGGACATCCTACATGTGCCTTGCAAGTTTGGGGAAATACATTTCATTCCATATAGGCTGTAGATGAGAGTAAACGAAACATATTAAGTATAGGAAAAAATTAGACATTTTCAGAAAATGACAGGTGGATCTCAGAAACTGCATATGCTGCCATCTCAAAACTTTTCACAGATCAAGATCATTCTTACTACACAACACATGCAAAATTTCAGCAGATTAAGTCAATCGGTACCAAAGTTATTAATGTGCAAGTTAGGGGGTTAACATTAAACAGGCTAGTCAACCCCAACTATAGGGGTGCAACTGCCCCCCTATAATATAATACATATTATATAATATAAAATAATATAATATAATATAGATATATCGATATCATACTGGTGTGGTAGCATCAGTATAGTGAGGGTTGAGTAAGGTGTTTAATGTTAAACCTGAATTTATGCACCTTAATCACTTTGGTGGCATTCTACCTTCCCCAAAATTTGGCATGCACTGCCTTGGAAGCAAGTTCTCAAGATGTCAGAAATGTTGTGATAGCAGCTTGTGCAGTTTCTGAGATATGGAATGCCTTCCTTCCTTCCTTCCTTACCAGGTAAGTACACTAGATAAACATATGCATATTTTCAGGTATGACCCATAAGATTACAGGGAAACATACAGAAAGGGCAAAAACTTAACAATGAGGAGGCAGCAACATAATAGAACATATAACAGTGGATAAGGAACATAGCAAAGTTTAAACAGCATATGCATACATTTTAAGTTTACTCAAGCATGGAGCTAGACAGAACCAGACTGAGTGATAAAGTACACCACTTGTTATGGGGAGGATACCAGAAATCAAGCACAGTTCCATCAGAGTTAGAGTTCAAGTAATCACATAGGGACCTTCTAAAACTGTGGTGAGAGGTGGTGCAATGAGTATGTACTAGAAGAGAGTTCCATAGCCTAGGTACACAGACAGCAAAGGCCTGATCACCCATCGATGTACAGGTTTTAGGAACAAGCACCAAAGATGAGTCATTAGACCTAAGGAGGTAACTTGGGTTAAGAGGCATTAGTAGTTCTGCCAAAACTGTTGGAGTGTGGTTCTGACAACTTTATCAATAAAACAGCTCAAAGCAAAAGTATGATAATTCACTGGAAAAAGTCAGTCTAGTTTGTTATATAGTTCACAATGATGATCAATTAGAGGGGCAGAGAGGGCAAAAAGCATATGTTGTTATCAGCAAAATCCCATTTAGATAGATTGGAGTTGATAGTATTGGTAAAAATAAGGAGCCCATAACTAAGAGTAGGAAGGAGTACTCCTCTCACCAGGGCAAGGCACATAACTGATGTGAGAATACACTTGGCCCTATAAGCCAGGCCCAACTTACAGTATACTGCCATGTTCACATTGTGGATTTGTCAGGAAAAGTCTAGCTGAGGATCAAGGGTGACTTCCAGATATTTAGAAGAGTCTGTAACTGTCACAGGGGATCCATCAGTACTAGTGACATTTAAGGGTTCAGGACACTCTCTGATTTTGGTAAAAGTGCCAAAGAGCATAGTCTGCATTATCCTGAGGTTCAGGACCAAATTGTTTGACAGAAGCTAAGATTCTGTTTGGGAAAAGTCAGTCTTTAATTGAGAGTTAATGATGCTGGTGTCCTGAGAACTGATTAGGAGCACCATTTCATCAGCATAGAGGGTAGTGCTACAACCTGGGTTCAGCATATTTTTTGGATTTGGGTTCTGTTTAGGTCCGTCCAATTAGAGTTCATGTTCGAGTTTGGTTCGGTTCACTTTGCTGTAAGAATTTCAAAGTTTGGGTTCAGTTCTGTTTAGTTCTCTTCAAGTTAATCTGATTTACTTGAATACGGCAGGCGCGGTTCCTGTCACAGTTTTTTTTTGTTTGTTTCAATCATCCAATTTCCCACAGCACCAGCGTGTTTCTTATGCTGGAACAATTTAAATAGGCTTCTCGTAAAATAACTAATAGGTTGTGTGACCAGTCTAAGGGGTTGCATTTTACTGTAGATCATTTTATTTGTATGCCAAAACTTTATTAAGTCTTACCGTACAGTGCAGCACAAAAGAGCCAGGATACCCTACAGAATATTTTCCTAAAATCACACATTTGCAAGTGTACTATGTTGAACTATGAGGTGGTTGTGATTTACAACCCCATGGATATGGTCAAACCTGAACACAGTAAGCCACATGCACTGAAATGAAAATAACTTGCACAGGTATATTTTATTGTAGATCATTTCAGTGTATGCCATAATAGGAAGCACAGTGTCCCAGTGCTTCTACCTATAAGAACTTTATTAAGTCTTACCATACAGTGAAGTGCAAAAGAGCCAGGATACCCGACAGGTAGTGCGATCTACAACCCCATGGATACGGCCAAACTTGAACACAGTTAGTCGCATGCAGTGAAATGAGAACAACTTCAACAGTTAAATTTTACTGTAGATCATTTCAGTGTATGCCCCAGCACTTCTCCCTGTAAGAGTACCATCGCATTCAGGTTGAGTTCACATTCGGTTCAGGTTCACCAGGGCTTCTTGTTTAAGAGTTCAAGTTTGGTTTGGTTTAAAGGTAAAAAAAAAGAGTTTGTGTTTGGTTTGGGTTCGGTTCATGGCCAAACCCAGGCTCTAGGTAGCGTTACTGTGCACTGTCACCTGGGGTAAGTCATTAATGAATAGGCTCCATATTGTCAAGCCCAGCACTAGTAAAGAGGGAAAGGCTTGCCAGGAGTTTGTGAGTTTCACCTACTGACACAATTTTGAGGTAAAAGTGTGGATGAGGTGCAAATGCAAGTGGGGGCTCTCAGGTTGATCCTGTAAGTTAGAGGCAGTAAACAAGGAGGTAACAGCTGACAGGTCAGAAAACTGAGTGTTCAAAGCATTAGCAATTGTTAATCAATTGTTACAGTTTATACCTCCAATAAGCATGTCTACAATATAATGCATAGAAGACCCACTGACTACATTTTTAATGTTATGCCAGAAGCATCTTGGATCCCTCGCAAAGGCTAGTATAACAGATTTTCAAAATTCACTCTTGGCAGCACATAGAACTTTTTTACAGGCATTTTGGAGTTGTCTATATTAATAAAAGTTAGACAAATTTTATTAGCCTTAAACCTCATCCAGCATTTATCTCTGGACTTTGTAAGCAATAACAGGTCACCATGCAGCCATTTTGTGACAGCACTCCTTAAGTGGGACATGCTTATCTTGTAGGGGGGGGAGAAGATATTAAGGAAATTATTTAGGACAACAGAATCATCATCAGCAGATAGGACAGGAGGACCAGTTGTGAGTGCAAGGTCTGTATGGACAGACTAGGTGGGCCAAGTGGTCCTTATCTGCCATCAAAGTCTATGTTTCTATGAAAGGACTCCAGGTTGAATTTGGAGAAGTCTGTCGTATGGATGATCTTAGGTTTTAAGTGAGGAGACTTTCCAGATACAATACATAGGGGTGTGGTCAGAGATTGAATCTGGGAGGGTCCCAGATTATGTGATCATCTAAGGCCTATTAGTTAATATCCAATCAAGAAGGGAATTCTGACCCAGGATTTGTTATGATAATAATAATCCCTTAGACACCAGCTAAAACTCCTGCCCCCTACTGCACTGAATTGTTCAACTTGTTATTATCAATTACTCTGGGCTGTGGTGGTGCTCATAGCCTGTACCACTAATGCACATTATTGTTATTTGCACTTGTTCCATGTTGCACTTTTCACTGTTTGTACTTTGTTTTGTGGAACAACTCTGTATTACTGTGCATGATTATTATATCCTCTTTCCCTTTCCCATGTTGCACCTGCAAATGAGTCTTGACTCAAAGTGCCTTTTCTGGTTACCAATTTTCAAATAAATAAATAAAATGAAGTGTGGTGTTTTTTCATATAAACAGTACATGTTGCTTTGCTGTCAGGTACAGCCTAGATGGAGAAGATTTTTTTTCCAAAACTTTTAGGGCAGAAGTGGTCTGTGCCAAGGTAATGCCTTTTGAAGGATTTGCAAAAAATATTAACCGGTTCCAGAATTATATGGATATAAAGGCTTTTATCTGAACATGCTCAATGGGGTTTCTGGATAACCCTCTGATGTGACCCAAAAGTTTTGGGGTTGTGAGACTGTTTTGCATTTGCACCACATAGTTGTCATGACCCAAAAGCAGTTTTCTTGGGTTGCAACAGCCGCCAACTTTTGTTTTCAAACTAAAAAATATGGAAATTACCTCAATAATTGATATATTTAACAAAAAAAACCCCACCTCAACCTAGCTAAATAGAATCTGTTTAGCTAGATTCTGTTTTTTTTTTTTACAAAATTATGGCTATAAATACATTTTCTGGGTCACCCAAAATCTTGGTTGCCCAGCTCAATGAGAGGAGCAGGTTTTTCAGTTTGCATCCAGAAAACTCTAATCCCTCTCCCTCCTAGCTTAGCCAGCCTTCCCTCATCATTCTGTTTCCCATCTCCATTTTGTTTCTTCCTTCCCTCCCCCTCCAAGGTCAGTCAGCTCTCCCTCATCCTTCCTGATTAATAATTTCACTGTAAAATACAATTAATAGTGGACTGGGGCACCAGCCTTGTACTGCTTGACCACCCCTTCCCCTCCAGATCATTTGCATCCCCCCATGTCTCATTGGTATCACCGGGAAACTGTCCTTCATTGTTATTTATTTTAATATTAGTTAGCCTGAAAAGAAGGAAACAGGCCCTCAGCTTTTTTTTATTAAACCTGCAAAGCATAAAAAGGTACCTTGCTGATCTAAGCCGCCAGCACCTCCCACTCCATTCTGCCCTCCCATATAGCACCCACCTCCACTCCCACACATCTTCATTCATCTAAGTATGTCCCATGATGTAGATCCACTCTCCAGTTGAAAAGATGTCCTCCTGCTGGAACCACAACTGCAATATGAGAAAATAAGTTTAACTCTAGGTAATGTACAGTACTTCAATGCATTCTGACTGTTAATTTGTAATGTTGCCATTTTTTTATGTTTTTACACACAATTTAAACATGGCCTTTTCGGGACTCCATCTCATGTGCAGAGTAAGTGGCATTTTTCAAATCTGTCCCAAAAGGTGATTTAACAGACACTCCTTGAAATCAATTTTCTGGCAGGATTTGAAAATTTTCACCTGATGGGTTCATGAGGTGGGGTTGTGAGTTGACTATGTTGAACATTTGTTGGAAAAATGTGGTAAAATTACCAAGTTGTGAGTGAAAATTGAACTATTTCAACATCTATACATAACTTAGCTAATTTTCAATATTTTCCCAATAAACTTTCAACATGGCCTTTTTGGGACACCACCTCATGAACAAGGCAGGATGAATTATTCAAATCCAGCCCAAAAGGAGATTTCACAGTCATTCCATGAAATCACCTTCCAGGTGGGATATGAATATTTTTACCTAGTGGGTTCAAGACATGGAGTTATAAGAACACTATGTTCAAAATTCGGGGTCAACATATTAAAAAACCAAAACAAAGTTATGAATGTTCATTGAGATTTTTCCATTCGTGATCATAACTTTGATAATCGTCAATCTTTTGACTCCAAACTTTAGAAATAGTCAATTTTTCACACTAGCTCATAAATGTGACTGATGTCATTTTTCAAATCCTAAATGAAAATTAGTTTTACATTTGTAGCATTAAGAGATTCTAGGCCCTGTTTTATAGATGTCATATGTCATTTTTATAAGGGGGAGCCATAAAATGACTATCTTGAAAATTTGTGTTCAACATTTAAAAAAAAATTGCTAAGAAACATTGTGTGTACTGCCAGCCTTTACCCCAGTGGGCAGTACCTTATGATCCTGTGTGGGTGAGCTGAGTCTGGGAGTGAGCTCAGTGAGCCAGCTTGATGGGCTTGTCCTTTCGCTGCTAGAGGGGTGGGAATTAGTGGTGGAAACCATAACACTGCATTTTCCTACTTGTGTTGCTTTAAGGTGAACCCTAGCTGGAGCATTAGCACAGTTTTCTGCAATGAATATATATGATAAGTAAGTAGATAGGTAGGTAGATAGATAGATAGGTAAATAGATAGATAGATATATAGATAGATAGATTGATAGATAGCTAGATAGATAGATAGATAGATAGATAGATAGATAGATAGATAGATAGATAGATAGATAGATAGATGGATGGATGGATAGATATTCCTTGCAGAAAAACTGTATCAATGCAACAGTTATGGTTCACCCCAAAAACCACAAAAGTAGGTAACTGTGGCATTAGGGTTTCAGACCCTAACTATCCCCCCAAACAGCAAAAGGACAAGACCACCCTAGCAACCACAGACAGCCATCATCAGGTAAGATAAAGAACATACAACTGTTTTCAGATTACTCAAAATATATCCATCATTTGGGTCCAGTACTTCTGCAGCCATGGATATACATGCACACTGCAAAACATACACGCCCACTTCCGGCTGCAGATAAAAATCTGCAAGTCTCAAATCACAGAACTACTTCTGTCAATAGAGGTGCAGACCCCTGTGGGGCCAGGGCTTCTGTAAACACAGATACACTTGCTTGATTCAAGACATACACACCCACTTCCATCTGCAGAAGTGCTGACCCCTGTGGGTTCTGAGCTTCTGCAGTCACAGACACAAATCCATAGTACCAAAATTAAAACACCACCTATGTCTGAAGAAGTGCAGTCCCCTGCATGGCCAATGTTTCTGAAGTCACAGATACACATGCACTGTGTAAGACTTAAATACCAGCTGTGGCAGCTGCATATACAAATCCACAATGCCCAAGTTGCACCACTGCTTTCACAGCCACAGATACATATGCACACTGCAAAATATACACACCCACTTCTGTAGTCACACTGTTACATTTCTAAATGGCACAGATTAAGCATTTTTTTAAACTGCTGCATGCTGTATAAATAACTTTTCATGACAAGGTCAGTTTCAATTTAGACAAAGGTACACCAGTGGATGTGATCTTCCTGGATTTTCAGAAGGCATTTGACACCATACCACACTTTGAGTTGGTGACAAAACTCAAAAATATGGAACTAAATCCCCTTTTGGTCAAGTGGGTCAAGGAATGGCTTGCAGACAGAACTCAACAAGTAAGGGTTAGGGGGAAACTCTACCAAGAAAAACCTGTTGGCCGTGGAGTGCCACAGGGGTCGATGCTGGGATGGGTTCTATTCAGTTTGTATATCGCAGATATGCACTGTGAATCACAAAGTAATATCATCAAGTTTGCTGATGATACAAAAATAATGAGATGGGTACTGAAGTGAAGTATCAGTCCCCTGGTGAATGATTTGAAGAAAATAGAACTACGGACAAACAAGAACAAAATGAGGTTCAACACTGACAAATGCACAGTACTACATTTAGGCAGGAACAATTCTTAAAAATCCTATAAACTCTGTAATGCTACTCTTAGGTACAAAGTCAGCAAGACCTGGGCATCATAATGAATGATACCCTCACACCCTCCAATCACTGAAGAGTAATAACACAAAAAGCAAACAGGCTAATGGGATGCATTAGGAAAACATTTGTATCAAAGAGTGAACAATGGCTGGCTCCCTTATATAGGATATATGTTAGGCCATATTTTAATTACCGGTCCCCTTTCTGGTCACCCCACCTGAGGAAGGACATTGTGTTTCTGGATGACGTCCAGAGAAGGGTAACCAAGTTAGTACCAAGGCTAAAAAATATGTCTTATGCAGAGAAGCTTGGTAAATTGAAACTGTTCAGTATGGAGGACAGGCGAAAAAGGGGTGATATATTATCATTGTTTAAGATACTAAAAAATCAGGAATTTACAAAATAAATGCAACATAGGCCAAAAAAAAAATAGGATAGTGAACCATAGGTCCCACAACCAGCAACTTACAATTCCAAAGATAAACACCAATAGACTAGATAGTAAGGGCTCTAAAGGCATGGAATTCTTTACCCAAATATTTAATTGAAATAAAATAATTTGAGAGATTTAAATTCAAACTGGACAAATATTTAATGCTTTAAACAGCCTGGGAATGATATGTAGAGATGTTGAGAAATAAAATTTCTCTGGCGAAATTCCGGTGAAATTGGCAATTTTGCCGCGCTGAATATTTCCCGAAATTGCAGAGAAAATTCATAATTTCACTGAAAATATGCCTTCCAATCTGGTGTCTAGTGGATCCCCCACCCACCACCCTGTCATCACATAATGCCCCACTCCGCTTTCCCCCCAGTACCCCAAGCTGGCCACCAAATTGAAGAAGTACCCCCCCCAATATTAACATTAATTTCCCCATCCCATTAAATTTCTGTACAAATAAAAAACAAAATTCCACTTTCCCACTCCCTGGTGTCTAGTGGACCCCCACCCTGTCATTAAATAATGCCCCACCTCACTCCCCCATGTACCCTTACTGGGCCACTGGAACAGCCATCCACTCTCCTCCATGGCCAGTAGACTGACTGAGCACTTCAATGAATGAGCGCATGCTTGCACAAGCACGCAATCATTCACTGAAGTGCTCAGTTGGGTTGCTAGCTGTGGAGGTGAGTGGAGGACTGTGCAGGTGGCTCACTCAGGGTACTGAGGGGAATGAGGTGGGGCACTGTGTAATGACAACGTGGAGGGTGGGAGGTCCACTAGACACCATGGAGTGGGAAATTGGAATGTTTTTTTTTTATTTGTACAGAAATTTGGTAATGTGAAAATGAATGTTAACATCGGGGGGCATGTCTTCATTGTGGTGGCCCACTTGGTGTACTGGGGGGGAGTGGGGTCAGGCATTATGTGATGACAGAGGGGACCACTAGACACCAGGGAGTGGAAAATTATTTTTTTTTGATTTGTACACAAATTTGGGGATAAGGAAATTGGGGATGAGGAAATCAATGTTAATCTTGGCAAGGGGTGCTTCTTCAGTTTGGGCTGGTGATCGGCGGGGGGGGACCACTAGACACCAGGGTCAGGGACTGGGGAGTCTTTGCCAGGGGATGGGGAAATGGTGGGATGGATTCTTGCATTTCGACCGGTGATCGGCCGGGGGTGTCCACTAGACACCAGGGAGTCTTTTTGTTGGCAGCAAAAATTGCGAAATGTCATTCATGAGCAGTGAATTGTGCCATTTCATGGGTGAAATGTTGTACTCTGGGACAAAATTTCACATTTTGCTTTCCACAAAATATTTTCTGAAATGCATGGATTACATGAAATATTTCACGGAGTGTAATTTTTCAAGTTTTGCACAACTCTAATGATATGCTCCCTGGGAGTGGGAGACAGTCTAGATGGGCCCAGTGCATCCTTCTGTCTTACACACTGAATAATACTGAGTATGCATATTTTCAAAGGTACCACATCAGTGCTATTGCATCTGTGTCATCTGGAAGCTTTTGTATGTTGTTTGTCTTACCTGATGATGGCTGTCTGTAGTTGCTTGTGTGGTATGGTTCTTTTGCTGCTTGGGGGAGGGTTGGAAGCCAGTGTTTGAAATCCTAATCCACATTTCCCTACTTTTGTGGTGTTAACAAGGACCCTAACTAGTATATTGACATTTTTTGTAGTGAAGTTCCTTTCTTTTTGAGACAGTTAATAAACTGAAATTACAACAGAACTTGTTACTGCAGATACACATGTACACTGCAAGACATAAACAGTCACTTCTGGCTGCAGATAGAAAGCCACAATACCCAAAGTACAACCCACTTCTGGATGCAGAAGTGCAGTCCCACTCATGTGTAATGTGGGTGTGTGATTTGTGTGTTGGAAAAGTTGTACGCAATTTCCATACAACAGCCTTATGTACATTAGCTAAATGTGCCTATGGGCCTTTCCATGGATACACAATTTGTGTAGCACACTTTGGTCCTCGTGCAAATCCCATACTACAGTGCTACATTCAACCTCAAAATTTGTTTAGGGTTCTCAGGGTTCTTTGCAAATCCTATAGTCCAACATTACGTGCATGCCAGCACAATCGTACCACAACATGCATCCCATTTCTCAATATGTATGTCCCAAATTTTCATAACTTTTATTTTAAGCCCCCACAACCTCAGTATTTGTGACAGCCTTACAATCTGACCTTTAAATAGACATTGTCAACCCCCATAGGTCTCAAAGTGTCCCTAGTTTAAAAAACATATTTTATGGTTATCAAAATTCTGTAAAGATTGCTGATGTAGCTGGTAGTTTGATTCTGACTCTTTATTTTCTTTAAAAAAGTGAAAAACAGACTGCCCAACTTACTGATGTTATCACACCAAAACAGGTATATTTACTTTCCTTGATCAACTCCAAATGCATCTTTCCTGGACTTGGGAACACCCACAATGCAGTCTAGCCCATCATGATGCAGTGGGAGTTTAAGAGGCTACTGCCTTATGAGTGATGGTCTGTTTGGGGGGGGTTAATGCTCAGGAAATATGCAGTAAAAACAGATGGAGAACCAGGATCATAAACAAAATCAAGGTTGTTTATAAATATGCACTGCCATGCATTTCAGTTCTATTAAACAAGGAGACATACAAAACAAATAGCAACATCAGTGAATTTTAGAGATGGTAAGCAATCATAAAATGTGGGGTTTCAGCTAGACATAATATGATGAAAAATACATTGACAGTGTCCCTTTGAAATTATTTGTATGACATTCTAACATAAAAACACAAAAAATACATTTTGAGGTGGAAGTGACACTTCTCACACACTGTTGTCATCAAAGAGGCTTAAAAAATGTAAGATTGTTGACAATTGCAGATTGAGGACAAAATGAGGAGTGATTTGCTGAGACTAAAAGAATGATCAAGTGTTTGGCAGCTAGGTTTCAATGCTAAAAAATGCAAAATCATGCACTTGGGGCACAGAAACCCAGGTGTTTGGTACAGGTTGGCAGGGGAGGTACTTGTAAACACCAAACAGAAAAGAGCCCTGGGGATAATTTCTGATGACCTGAAGGTAGCCAAACAAAGTGAAAAGGTGATGGGAAAAGCTAGCAGAATGCTGGCGTGCATAGGGAGGGGTATGACAAGTAAGAGGAACTAGGTACTAATACCACTCTATAGGTCACCGGTAAGAACACCTTGAGTACTGTGTACAGTTCTGGAGGCCCCACCACTGGAAGGAAAAAGATAGGGTAGAGGCGGTACAGAGGCAGGCCACCAAAATTGTTCAGGGAACGCAGCAAAAACCCTATGAGGGGAGAATGATAGAACAGAATATGTACTCACTGGAGGAAAGATGGGAAATGGGGGATATGATAGAAACATTCAATTACATAAAGGGTATTAATAAGGTACAAGAAGGTAGCATATGTCTCAGAAAGACAGACTCGAGGACAAGGGATCACTCTATGAAGCTGAGGACAGGCTCAGAGGGGATGTGAGGAAATACTTGTTCACACAGAGGGTGGTGAAAGCCTGGAAGATCCTCCCAGTGGAGTTGGTAGGAGCCAAAACAGTTGCAGGATTCAAGCATGCATGGGGCAGATACAAGGGGCCCTTGGAAGTAACACAAGGGGTGGAGACAACTAGAGATTATGAAGGGTCAACAGTGGCACAGTAGGCAGGGACAATTGGTAGACTAAATGGGCCAATGGGTCTTTATCTGCCAACAACGTCTATGTTTCTATGTTTCTAATTTTGTTATTAGGTACAAAGTCCAAATGTGTATGATGTAAGCCTGTGTTTTTTGTTTGCAGTATCTTGGTGACTTAAAAATTCTTCATATGCTGATGCTGCAGCAACATTTTGATAGAGAAGTACATTACAGTGGCAACTCACTGTTGCCGCTGTAATGTACCTGTAGTACCCCAGCACTGCTTTCTCTGGGGGTTGCCCCCCTTCCTGAATCAGCTCTTACCTGGAGTTGATAATCTTTAATTACAGGGGGTGTGGGGAACAAAAACAAACAGTTTCCCAATGGATTTATCCCGACCGCAACTTGCGGTCAACATAAATCCATTGCTGTAGTGTCATGGCGGAAAAAAGTTGTCGTCGTCACATAATTGATCCAAAATTCTTTCTCTGAAAAAAAAATAAAAATTTTTAAGAATTTTAAATTCGTATGTTGTGAATTGGTATCCTTTGTTCACATTTTCTTGTAACCTAAAAATTCTTAACCCATGACACAAGAATAGGTAATCCTTGCTAAGTCATTGATCTAAGATTTTCAGGGTTATTTTTAGCTGAATGGGTCCTGTATAACTAGAGTCAGGTGTCTGTTTTTTGAAAAAGCATAATTTTTGTGGATTCAATAAATTGTTTTTGTCAAAAAAAACAAAAAAAAGATGTTGGTAATTACAACCTAAAAATTCTTTGGTCATACCAGACAAATGTCCAGAAAACCCTAGTGAGAATGCTGAGAAGCAAGATTTTAAAACCTTAAAATTTGAGAACCAATTGATATTTTTTCACAAAACATTGGAGAGGCACATCCTTGGGTCAAGCTGCTCCTTCTTCTACTTTGAAAATTTTGAAACAGAATTCCAAACTGTGTTTTCTCTATAGGTGAGCAAAAAAAAAAAAGCACAAAAAAATGCATTTTCCAGGCTTTTTCATTTTCTGAATCTCAGAATCAGGACAAGAGGCCATCACAAAGCTTGACAAGTCATAAGAGCTTTACAGTCGTGCAAGACAACAACCAGTTCTCTGATGTAAAAATCTGAAGTCCACAAAGCACAAAGACCATGGGTACTCTTTCTTAGCTCTGATCTTATGTTTGCTGGTAATGTTGTCCTCCCTGGTTAAATTCAATTACAGAGGACTGTACTTAACCCCTGGAGAATAGTGGAATCAGCAAACATCTGATCTAAGTTAATAAAGTCTGTAACATGCCCTGCAATCTGTTGAATCTAACATGGCTGCAACCCTGATCTGATGTCTGCTGCAAGGGATTCTGTGATTTGTAGTTATAGAAAATGTCAGCTTGGAAGTCAGCAGAATCAGTATGATACATGTACAGTATTATATTGTAGTAAATAGTAAGTAAAACTGTTTTTGCACACAAAGTGGGACCAGCTCCACAATTGGGTGTGGGGCTGTTAGTTCTAAATACAGTCACAGAGGACTGTACGTAACCTCTGGAGAACAGTGGGACCAGCAAACATCTGATCTAAGCTAATAAAGTCTGCAACATGCAATGCAGTCTGTTGACTCTCCCACTGCTGCAACCCTTATCTCATGTCTGCTGCAGGAGATTCTGTGATTTGTAGTTTTAGACAATGTCAGCTTGGAAGTCAGCATAATCCATGTGATACAATGTATTATACAGCAATAAACAGTAAGTAAAACTGTCTTTGCACACAAAGTGGGACCAGCCCCACAATTGGGTGTGGGACTGTTAGTGCTGACTGTTCTCCTTTAAGAAGGGTATTTATTGTAACTAGTAACTTATTAAGCTTAGTCCCACTTGCGTTTCTTATATTAAGGAAACTGGTTTCAACATATCTTGAGTTCAAGCTTTCTTACCTGATCTTAAATTTGGTGTCACCTTAACATACACAGCAGTATCCAGTGAATCTACAGATATGTTGTACTCCAAAGAAGTGTTAGTCTTTTATTCATTGATGAAGCATGAGTCATTTCACAGAAATGTTCTCCATCTGGGAGCCACCAAGGATTTTGAAGACTGGGAAATACTAGATTTGAAGCAGTTGCTGCCTGGTTCCAAAACTCATGGAGACCACTTTCTTGCCATTTAGGGTAGGTTGGTTTTAATGGAACCAGCACTGGATATTTCTGAAGGCACAAAGAAGCTATGCAGCAAATTCTTTGGCTGAGATACCACAGGCAAAAAATCATGGTGTTATCTAGTTACATGTAAATGTATGAGGAGGTCCAAGCCCTGTGGATGATATTAAAAAAAAATCAAGAACAGGATAAGGCCAAGGGCAAAATCTTAGGGTACACTTGACCCAACCAGGGATGTAATCAACAACAAAAACAGTTTAAAACCTGCTTGATAAGTAGGAACTAAGCTACCTGACTGACACATCTGCTTGGTCAGTCTCACTAAGCTTGCATAGAAGTAGAGAATGGATGGCAGAATCATTGACCATGCCCAGGTTAATAAAGACAGCAGATATTATCAAGGCATAATCCATCCCTTTCAGGATGATATCACCCAAGCCTGAGCAAAGATGATCTAGTGAAAGTGGATTTCCTGAAACTAGCCTGGAACAGAATTAGGAAAGAGGAGGAGTCAAGGAAGGGGAGAGTTGGAGGAGAACCAGATATTTTTGTGTTAAATTAGAACATGGGTAAGGGAAATAGGACAGTATTTACCAGGGACACAGGGATCATCTACTTTGTAAAAGGGAGAACTTTGGCCCTCTTCCAAATACCAGGAATGGTTCCAGTGAAAAAGTGGATGTTAAGGAGAGTGGAGAAGGGGGAAGCCACAGGAGGAGCAGAGATGTAGAGAAGTTTGAGATTAAGGCCAACAGAGCTATTTCATTTGGAGGGGTTGCATGCAAACAAAGCTGAAAGGATGGCCATAGATGTAGTGTGGAAGAAGATGAAGAAAAAGAAGAAGAATCATTTATATGGTGCTTTTCATAGATATTTTGTATCCCAAAGCACTTTTCAGGCAATGAGATACTGGTAGCAAATTGTCTGTGGACATGTGATGGCAGCCATTTAGCAAAGCAACAATCACATACAGCCATACAAAACTGCATGAACCAGTTTTATGGGAAGGGGAATGTTGGGCCAGATACAGGGGAAACTCACCTATTCTTCCAGTAGGGAGAACTGCTGTTGATCCTCACCAAGATGGCAGACCTTTGTGGTAGAGGTAGAGATAGGGGAAACAAGAGTACAGCAGGGTGATATGGCCTCAGTCCATGTTGCAGCTGGCCAGGAGGCTGAAGCTATGATCAGGGGCCCTGTGTTTTCTGTGATTCTGGGGTTGCAGCAGTGGCCTCAGAAATCAGGGCTGACCGAAGAAATCAGTACTGGATGCAGAAATCAGGAAAACCAGCCATATGGCTATGGAAATGCTAACTATGATGTACGGTGACACAAGGAAAGGGCATAGCTACTGATATGTTAAGTATGGCATGGCATACATACTCATTAGAAGGGGCAACAAACTGATGCCGCCCGCTACAAAGCAGAAAAGCTAGTGGCCGAATGGCATCTTGACCCATGCTGGCTCTTGTTACGTAACTCCGTCCAGTCAGTATTATGGGGGGGGAGATTGACGCAAGAGTAGTAGAGCTTGATTAGGTCCACAGCAGTTATGATTTGCTGTTGTGTAAGTGTGGCTAGCTCAGCCATGTTAATTTTTCATTGTGAGGCTGCTGACAGTGCATGCTGAATCCCTGAAAGATGAATTTGGAAGGAAGAACTGTGAGAACAGTAAGCAGTAGTCAAGAAATGAGAAGATTCAGTGGTGCCCATGGAGGCGGAATTGATGTCAGTGTTGTAGCAGGTATCGGAGGAGGAGCTGATTGCAGAAGCATGTGGCTAGCAGCAGAATGGGAAGAAGATTCAGTCCCCACTGATGGACATCGATCACAGTTTTGATTTGTGGGCTGCAGATCTGTACCTGCAAGTATGAGAGTAATTTCATGGCAGATTTGAACCTGCAGCCTAAATGGTGGCATCAAGCTCAATTCTTAAGGAGGGTCACGTTGCCCAGCTGCAGTAGAGTTGGAGACCAGGGTATACTAGAACTGGAGTGAGCAGATAAGGAAAAATATCAGAATGGAGGGTTGTACTGATTGCTGCTCTACATATGTGAAATGAGGGTCACTGACTGAAGAATACCACAACCTCCTGAGTTACGAGGAGAAGAGAACATGCTAACCAAGGTTACTCCAGCTTAATAAGAATGACTTGCTTGCATTTTTTAGTGTGTTCCTCAAAAGAAAAATCAGGAGTTAACAAATCATACAGACACTGCAAGTTACGCCCTCCATTACTATTATAGGAAGACAATCCCACCCCCCCAAACACACAGATTTTCACACTGCAGTCATCATGTTTGTTGCAAGACAGCTGGGGTATTCCTAGTTTTAAAACATTATAATCTAAAAGAAAATTGATCAAAATCAGGAAAAAAATGGCTTTCAAGTTGGAGTCTCTCTTTATTTCTGCTAACTGTAAATATAAACCAGAAGAATTCCAAGCAGGTTTTGCCTTCCGTGTAGTTTTAGCAGAGTGTTTTTGTCCTCCTCCAATTAAAACTTATGAGAACAGCAAAAGCCACCAGTTTCCAGAAAAACAGATGATCCTACAAATTCCTGGTTGGAGGGAAAAGTTATTAAAAGAGAATACCAGGTTTGGGTTATTGCATTTTAATATTTGTGATAAGAAGACTACATACTGTTAAATGACCTGCTGTTTCACTTTCAGTGTTGTGGAGTGGTTGCACGAGGGCAGTCAAAGGGTAAACTAAGACTTAATCCCCTTGAAGGTATGCTGTTTAACCACAATTTATCTGCTGTAGAATGGCCGCAGAATTATCAGTTGTTCTCCCTCAGAAAGTATGAGTTTCTGCCGCAGAATGTGGGTCCACTTTGCCACAGTAAACACAGGGCCCTGGCTATGATAATGGACAATTTGGTACCAGTAATACAGCCAGAAGAAGGCACGGAGATAAATTCTGCACCAGCCATGGAAACTGCTGCTTAGCTTGAAGAGGAGAACAATTTATAATCCGCGATGGAGGAATGAAAAAAAAAAAACCTTCTACAATGGATGGAGGAATTGATCTTCCTACAGAAATGGGAAAGATGGCAGCCATGAAGTCCCAACATAAGTGACAGGTAGAGCACTCAAACAGCCTGACAGTTCCTCTGCTGGCATTGCCAGCAGCAACTACTGACACCACAGCATCAAAGGCACCTCCTAACAGGCATATTGAGACTGACATCATGACCATGATACCATGGCCGACTTAACTGTTTTAGAGATCCAGCCAGCCTGGAACACAGCCATATCTGATACTGCTGGCAAACTTCAGAATAATGTTAACACAGCCCAACTGAACACGAAGACTGGTGTGCAATATCATGATCAAAGTAGAGTAGTATCATCGGGCAGTGAGGCAAAAACATAAAGACTGAGGTGCAGCAGGGACTCCAACCCACAGTCTCAAATGGAATATGCTGATGACCCAGATTAGATTCTAGATAAAGCCCTGATTATTGCAGGATAGAAGAAATCACTGCAGTGGAACTGGCTGCACCACCTTGAGCAAGAACCTGACACCCTTAATAAGCAGGTAGTAGTTGGAGAAAGTGTAGTGGTATCCAGTGTGGGTACAGATCAGCCCAGTAGTTTGTCGGTTCTTGCAGCTTAACTGCAAGCAGGGGACAGCTTAGGGAAGGTAGTTAGTGAGCCCCAATCTGCAACAGAGGATTTGTGAAGTTAATGTTTTCCAGAGATAGAGCTGTGAACACCAGTCCAAACTGATGCAGAAAAGGAGGAATTACTACCAAATACAAATCCTAGTGCAGAAAGATTGCAGAGCAGTTCAGAAACAGAGACTCCTAGAGGAGACCAGGAAATGGGTGCACTCTCTACAGTACACATGAAGAGCACTCCACCTCAACAGGTGAAACTCAAGCCATTGTTATTTATTCAGACAGAAGCCAAGTTACTGTACAAGGCACTATGGAATCTAGTTGGATAGTGCCTTCACAGATCCCATCAGATATACACAAGATGAGGCCTCAGACACTGAACAGACTCAGGAGAACAAGTAACAGCTAGGCATGAAGTCTAGAAGAATGGCAAACTTATTCAATGCAGTTTATATCCCAATACAGAGGAGAAATGCACTAAGGCAAATATGTAGAGGAGGGCTGGCTGCCATTACATATAAATAAAAACAAAATCAATAAAGGTGGGCAAGCAATGTGAGAAGGCAGCAAGGACGGCTGGGGGGATACTGGGATGCATAGGGAGAGGCATCACCAGTAGAAAACAGGAAGTTATTATCCCTCTGTACAGACAGCTGGTGAGACCCCATCTGGAGTACTGTGTGCAGTTCTGGAGACCCAATCTCCGCAAAGACATAGACAGGATGGAAGCTGTCCAGAGGAGGGCAACTAAAATGCTGCAGGGTCTGCACCGAGGACATATGAAGAGAGACTTAAGGAGCTTAATATGTATAGCCTCGAGGAAAGGAGGGAGAGGGGGGACATGATAGAAACTTTCCAGTACCTCAGGAATCAACAAAGTCCAAGAGGGTAGCATCTTTCAAAAAAAGAGGTGTGCAAGAACAAGAGGGCACAATTTGAAGATGGGGCTCAGAGGTAATTTAAGGGTATTTTTCACAGAGAGTTGTGGATGCATGGAACTCTGGAGGAGGTTGTGGAGTCAAAATCAGTGGTGGAATTCAAGCATGCATGGGATAGTCATAAGGCAATTCTGGGGGGTGGGGGTAGGAAGAAGTAGGCTGCTGGTTAACTAGGATCTGCAGCTTATCCAGTAGGTAGGGAAATGGGCAGACTGGGTGGGCCAAGCGGTCCTTATCTGCCATCAAATTCTATGTTTCTATGTAAAAAAGTTCAAGTAACTGCCTATAGGTATAAATAGAACTGGCTTTTAAACATTAAAAAGTGCAATATGATGTTTAAGAATATGTGCAATATCCAGATGTGTAATATGTTGCTGTATAATCAATTGCCACTGTTGTCTAACAATGCATAATGATTTTAACATGATGTCAATCAATCAATCAATTTTTATTTATAAAAAAGGCGCCTTTCCAAAACCAAGGCGCCTGTACAACAAAATGAAACAAATTAAGTAAAATTGCATACATTATATAAATTCCATTAAATATAAAACCATATAAAAAACACTTCAATTACCAAATGTCAGGTCAAAAAGATAGGGGTTTTAATGCAGTTTTAAAACTCTGGATGGTTAGGCAATCTCATACCAGATGAGGTAGAGAATTTCACTGGGATGGAGCAACAAAGCTAAATGCCCTTGCTCCCGATGTCTGCAAACGTACCCTGGGAACCTCTAGCAATCCCTCATCGGTGGATCGGAGAGGACGGGAGGGACAGTACGGACAAAGGAGGTCTTTCAGGTAGCTCGGTCCCTGGTCATGTAGGGCCTTATAGGTTAACAAAGCAACCTTAAAGGTGATCCGCCACTTAATAGGGAGCCAGTGCAGATCGCAGAACACAGGCATTATATGACTGGCTCTTGAAGCACCAGTCAACAGCCTGGCAGCCGCATTCTGCACCAGCTGCAAGCGGTGGATATCAACCCCCTACAGCTCTAGGTAAAGGGCATTGCAGTAGTCAGGGCGGGAGGTAATGAAGACGTGAACCAATGTTGGAAGATCATCGGGAGGAACCAGATATTTCACCCGGGCAATATTTCTCAGATGGTAAAAAGAGGTTTTAACAATTGCTGACACAGTTGACATGATGTATTATACAGTAAATCCAAAGATGCTGTTCCTGTACTGTAGTGCTAGAAAGACTTGCTAGGCGCATGCAAAAGGGAACCACTCCCTGTAATTAAGACAAGTCCAGAACTGCGTGCACTGCATATACAGTATATTGTACAGACTGAAAAGTCGATCAATAAAAGTTTTCAAGTTGAATACAGGAGGGCTGGATCTCTCCCAGACAGGACATACATGGGCTCTGCACTACCGAAGGATTTGATTAACTTTTATTCAATATAGATATACACCCTTATTCACTCCTCAGGGAAATGTACATATGACATAGGTTTTATAATATTTGTTTTGCACTTGAAAGGTTCTGGGAAAATTATGATTATTTGAAATAAACCAAATTATTGATGCCCTTCCAGGCAATTCCTTTAACTGGGCATACCATACAGACAGTCATGATTCTATTTAAAAAATGAGAACATTTATGTTTTTGATATACAGTACTGGTTCTTGCAGAAGTGTGAGGTTTATTTGTTTATTTATTTGAAAATTAGTGACTGGGAGAGGCACACTGAGCCAAGGCTGATTTCCAGGTGTGACCTGGAGTAGGGGAGCAAAGGATAAAAACAATACAAAGCATAGGCAAAGTCAATGTTATAAAAAGTGTAAAGTCAGAGCACAGAAAAACCATAGAAAGTGTACAATAGGCAAGCAAGTCATCAGCAGGCAGTTGAATATTACAACAAATAAATGAGGGACTGTTAAGAAGGGGGGGAGACAGGAGCAAGGGGGGATGGAAGGAGTCAACTTATTTCTGATAGAGGCAGGGGAAGTAATGAAGCAGAGGGAAGATGGGAGCTGATTCCAAAGTGAGATGATATGATAGGCAAAAGTTGATTGGCAAGCTGAGGTGCTGAGACATGGCAAAGCAGGGTGTGATGGTCCTTAAGAGTGGAGGGAGCAGGAAACAGAGGGAACAATGTAGAGGAGCAGTGAGATGTAGGAAGCGAGGGACCCAATCCAAAATTTAAATATGAAGGAGGCACAGTGCAGCTGGGGATGGGTTGGTAGAAGGAGGATGAATAGTGATATGTAAAGCAATTACTGATGGGTTTGAGAGGGTGGGCTGGATATGGAGGTTATGGAGCAGTCATACCCCATTATGGATTCAGAGCAAATCTGGACAGTGGGATGGAGGTTAGTGGTAAAATTAAAGCTTACAGACAAAAGATTACAGCTTCTCCCCAGCTGCCTGTACTTTGGAATGGGGAAGGACATTGTCTTTATCAGTGTCATATGAAGATCTTCTTTAAATGTGACACCCCAGATCATAAGGTCAGTTGTAATTTATGCATGAAATATGGCCACATGAGAAACTTCTGTCCAAATGACCTTCACTACAACCTTTGCAATGAAATTGATCACTCATTCAGGTCATGCCCATGGGCCACACATAACTAAGAAGACTGACCCAACCAGGATGATCTGTTATCCACAGACCAGAAACAGAGTGTGCAAAGAGAACAACAGATGAAGGTCATAAAACAGACTCAACACCCAAGAAACTTATATAGGCATACAGTCACCTTATCTGACCTTTCCACTTCCTGATTCTGGCTCCAGCAGAGCTGCCCCTAGGACCTCAGACTACAGAGCTCCAAGAAGCAGAAAAAAACTGTAATTTTACAGAACCCCCAGAACAGCAACTTTCTGCTCATGTATGAGTGAATGCACCAGCTGTAGAAGAACTCCAGAACACCCACTCATTGGAGGGTGCAGATCTGAGCCCCCAGCCCCCAGGCTCATGACAGTACTAACTAGAACATTTCTATGAAACCTGCAACCAAAATCTAAAATGGTCCATAAGAGCTCAAGTATTTCTGAAATTTCTTTATAAAATAAATATAAACTACTGGCTGGGGACAGAGACTGGGGAGATTCATAAGGAGATGTGAAATCTGAATCCTCCTCGACTAAATCATCCCAGAAGTTGGACTGTTCTGAGACTGAGGAAATTTCTCAGGAAGTTCTAAAAGAAGAAAAACATAAAAACCATGCAGAATCATGAATAGTAGTGGTAGTAAAAACCTTTATTTTACAACAGGATTTGATGACATAAATACACCATTAGGACTGAGGTCCCATTTTCAAGGTGCTCCTGAGATTTCTTAGAGCATAAGTTGCTTAAAACATACAGTACACAATATGAGGACTTAATAACATATACCCTAAGGTACAATATTGCAACAGGGAAAAGTATAACTATATTCTATCATGGATAGTTCCTGGACATTTCTAAAAGTTCGCTTATTTCCTTCATTTGTTAGCTCTAATCAAAACATGTGCATCTCTTTGTTAGTTCCTGTTTAAGAGCTGTATCAAATGATTTTTTACTATCATTTATATTTAACTCTTGCATGTTGTATTCATCCCAAACTTTTACTACATAAAATGAGAAGGTCATCTCACCATATTTGGATTTTGGAGTTTTTATTTGATAAACTCTAAGAAGTTTATTGTTTTGTAAATTATGTATATGATTTGTCTTTATCAATTTATCATATAAATAATTAGGTTTTGTTGTTTTTATTACATTTCTAACTTGATTTATCCAAATAATATTTTGTTTATCTTTAAGTGAGTGCCAATTCATCCCCTCATACAGGTGGCAGTGGTGAGTTTGGTTGTCTGCTTTTAGCACAAGCTTTGCCAGTCGGTTATATAGCACCTCCACCTTTTTTTAAACTTTTACCATTTGCAAACCCATAAATATGTAATCCCTAATCTAATACAGGAACTATCATTTGGGTTACTATTGACCTTCTCATTTTAACATCTAAACAATGTATTGTCCGTCTCAGTGCACCTAATCTGCAGATGACCCTGTTAATCAGATCATTTATATGATATTCAAACCTTAACTTACTATCTACCTACAGTCCCAAGTACTTGTATTCCTCTACCTGTTCTAAGTACTCTCCTATTGTTGTTTTTATTTCCAACTTCCATGGATTCTGAACTAACTTAGCACCACCTGAGAACATCATCACCTTTGATTTTTTACCATTTAGGCTCAGGTCTGAATTTTCAAACCAGTTTTGGACTTGGAGAAAGTCCTGTTGTAGATTTGCTTGCACCTGGTCCTGATCAGACCCCACAGTCAGTATAACTGTGTCATCTGCATAAAGTCTAATTTGTGACTTTTTTACAGTATCAGTCACTTGATTTATATATATTAGGAATAATAGGGGCCCCAATATATATCCCTGTAGTACTCCCCACTGAACTTCTAAGGTAACTGAATAGTTCTCATCCAGTACAGTCTGCTGCTTTCGTCCTGTGAGATATGAATGAAACCAGGTGCATGCTTCCTCTGATAAGCCTATATGTTTTAGACCATCCAATAACCTTAGGAGGTCTACTGCATCGAATGCTTTGGACAAGTCCATGAACACTGCACCCACTGTCTCTCCTTTATCTAGGGAAGATGCCACCATATCAATTAAGTCAGTGAGCGCAGTGTTCATGGAGTGGTCCTTTGTAAATCCTGACTGGTGCATGGACAGCAAGGCATACTTCTCCAAATAGTTGCATAGCTGTCCATGCACCAGTCTTTCCAGAATTTTTGATACCACAAGCAGAAGGGTTCTGTTGTGTTTCCTCCTTTAAAACTTGGAACAATTTTTGCCTCTTTCCATAACTTAGGGAACTTTCCTTCTCTCAGGCTCCAATTGAATAGTTTGGTCAAGATTGGAGTTATAACACACTCTGTATCCTTCAAAAATCTTATTTCAATCTTATCTTTCCCTGGGGCTTTGTTTTTATTTAATGATCTAATTATTTCTCTAACTTGCTTACAAGTAACATATTTAAATCTAAATCTTGGCACAAAGTTTTTTTCATTCTCTATTGCTAGTTTACCTATCAGTTCTTTTTGAGTTTGTAATTTTCTCCCTAGTTTTCCTACCAAGTCTGGAAGAGTAGAGAAGTAATTGTTTAATATAGTGGATGATTTCATACTGTCTTGTAAAACACCGTTCTGTTCCATTTGAATTTTTGGAGCTGCTTTTGTAGGGTTTTTGAGCAAATTAAAAAAGAGCAGTATTTTCCTGTGCCTCTTGTATCTTCACTTTTATTTCTAAAGTATTGTAATTTTGCTTTCTTTATTTTTACTTTTAGAGCATTTCTTGCTTGTTTGTACTTATCCCAATCTACTGGACTCAATGTTTCACTGGCCAATTTCCATAACCTATTTTTTAGTCCAATTTCTTTTTTTTTATTTTTTCAGTTATCTATGGTACATGATTTTTTTAATATATATATATATATATTTTAACACAAGGGACTAGTTTATCACAAACCTGTATGAACTCTATTAAATTCTGAAACTGCTAGTTCCAAGGATGGAATCAGGAACAGTATTTCCCATTTAACAAGCCTTAATGTTTGTTGAAACAATTCTACACTATAAGATTTAAAACTTCTTCTCCAAACCTGTTGTTCTTTGTTCTCATAATTTCTTTTAGTTAATAATCTTATCCCACAACTCAATGTGTTATGATCACCCAATATTGGCTGCTGTACTTGGGCATATTGTACTTCTATTTGTTTTGATACAAACACTAAATCTAGTATGTTACCTGAACTTTTCAATGAGCTTTTCCTTGTAGAGTGAATTATAACTTGCCTAAGATATAATTGGGCAAGACCAAATTCTAGTGCTTGACCTCTTAAATGCCCCAGGCAGAATTAAAATCCACTGTTAATACTAATTCTTTCCCTAATGTTTGATTTTGAATTACCTGGGCTAGATTTTCAAATTCTGCAGTCTTAACTTTTGGTGGATAATATATAACCCCATCACCAAATTATGTTCAATTATATTAATTACTAAATATTCAATACCCTGAATTTCTCCTGTGAGAAGTACCTCTGTTGATCCCATTTCCCACTTAGTATATAACATCACCCCCCTTTTTTTATTTCTATCTTGCCTATGAATGCTGTAACCATCAATTGCCATTTCATTATTTTGAGCCTTCTGATTTAACCATGTTTTGGTCAGTGCTATGCAGTCTGAAGCTTCTGATAGGACCCATGCTCTGAATAAATCCATTTTTTTAACTTCTTGCATTGTCATAAATCATTTTAAATATAAGATCTTGTTGGGGGCCAGAATTTCATTCTATATCTCCACGTAGGACCAATGCTATTAGGATTAATCTACTATTTCCTGTCATGATTTGTCTAATTTTAGTATTATGTTTTCCTAATTCAATCTTCACTGCCTGAAATGGGTTTCTTCTTTTCCTCAAATTCCCTGTAACTGATTCTACAGTACAAGTCATATTAAACTGTTCCATCAACTCACTGGTATAGCATTTTTTTTGTGATGCTGTTGCAGTGGCAACTCAAACTGTTGAAGCTTTAAACTATTTTCCAACCATCCTTCAATGCCTATTCAACTCACTTGTAACTGTTTAGTGAAATGGCAGTAGCTGCATTTTCATGGCATTGTTTATAAAATCACAGCATTCCTTAAGAGCATTGTTTATAAATATCACAGCATTCCTTAAGAGTTGCTTAGTCTGCCTTCTGAAATGAAACTCATAAGCACTCAGCTGAAAATAAAGTGTATAGTACACAACAGCTAGATGCAAACCAATACTAACCTTTTACTAATTCAATGAATTAAACAATGCACAGATTAGGAAACTCATTGAACAATGCTACACCAGTGAGTTGAGGGAACAGTTTAATGTGACTTGTACTGTACTTGTTTGATATTTATTGTTCCCCTAAGTTTAATAGCCAATAGTTTCTCTTCTTCTAGTAAGCTTTGTTCCAAGCTCTTTTGGTGAACAATTATTTGAGTCACACACGTTATTATGATCAAACTCACTGCCATCCAAGACATCACTACTTTGCTTCCCCCATGGTTATTTAATACAATTTTATAATAAAAATTGCAATGACTCGATAAGAATCTCTCAGGAACACTAACTTTCTTCCCAAATCAATTAAAACTATACACATTCATTTGCAAGTATGAATGAAAGGCTTTTACGTATTACACTTTCAAAAGCTTAGCATACAACAATCAATTTCTCCCAGCCAAGCTCTAAACCCCTTTATTTTTCCCTTTTTCCTGTGGAGTCCAAGGGTATTATCAGTTTAAACAATTTCAGATTACAGGCTCTCCAGAATTAATATCAGTCACAATGAATGTTTCAGTATTTTAAATTACCAGGTCTCCAGGTAAAAATTCAAAGTCTATAAACAGAGTAGCAATCCAAGCACTTGAAACAATTCTATAAACTTTTAGTTTACCTGTTACCTCTTGGGCACCACAGGATAATCACTCTCTCTCTTCCCAATTTTCTCTACTGAGTGGTGCTCATGCCACTCATGTTCACACCTACGCGCTCGCACTTGTAGGTGCCATATTTCTATTAAAGCTGGCAGCCCCTCCTCCAACACTAACACTCAGCCGCTGGCCACCTTCAAGGCCCCCCATGGCAGCTGAGCAGGATTTCACTCGGAATACAGCTTTAACAGCACAAATCACATCAAGTGCAATTACAGTCTTTTAGGGTAGATTGTTATAGTCTCTAGACAGTTTACGGCTTCAACAGGTAATTCAGCAGCAGTCACAGTTTCAGCAGCAGAAGTCAAGGAACGGGTGCAATATCAGGCTTTCTGAAGTTATTTACAGCTGCAGCATTTGGTATAAGGCTGTTAGATGTCCCCAGCTGATGCACCATTCCTCCACTGAATAAGAGGAGAGAATCAGAAAAATGAAGGTGTGTAACGGGAGACAATCACATACAAACCTCAGAAAGACTTCTTCCAAATATAACCATTGATGAACCCAGACACTTATTTGTAGACACAATAAATGTCAGTAGTATTACAAATTCAAAAATATGCTTTTTAATGTTTTTACTTTTAAAACACCTACTATATGATATCTGTATCTTACAAGAGACCAGAATGAGCACAAATAGGAATGTGGTGCATACTAAAAGGTTATGGTATTATAGCCCCTCATACTGGTCATTTGGAGAAGACAAATATAATGGCAGTGGAGTGTTGTTTAAGCATACAGATTTAACTGTGGCCCACCTACAGGGCACAAAAACATAGAAACATATAATCTGTCAGCAGATAAGGACTTGATGGCCCACCTAATCTGCCCTATTTTCCCTACTTATAATGTCACCGCAGACCCCTACTCAGTCTCCAGTCTGCCCCGTCTCCCACCACTACAATCCCTTTTTGTCTATCCCATGTGTTCTTGAACCTTGTCACCATTTCTGTCCCCATCACCTCTGTTGGTAAGATGTTCCATGCATCCACCACTCTCTCCATGAAGAAGTACTTCCTCACATTTCCTCTGAGCCTCCCCTCTTCTAACTTCATAGCAAGACCCTTTGTCCTTGTGCATCTTTTTCCGTGGAAAATGCTTCCCTCCTGTACTTTTTTTTTTTTACTGTGAGGTATTTTAATGTCTTTATCATACCCCCCTTTCCCTCCTTTCCTCCAGGGAGTACATGTTAAGTTCCTTGAGCCTTATGCCATACTGCTTTTGATGCAGACCATGCACCATTTTGATTGCCCTCCTTTGTACTGCCTCCACCCTCTCCAAGTCTTTACAGAGGTGAGGCCTCCAGAACTGTACACAGTACTTGAGACGTGGCCTAACCAGTGATCTTTATAGGGGTATTATTACCTCCCTCCTTCTGCTAGTGGTTCCCCTTCCTATGCAACCCAGCATCCTTCCAGCCTTCCCTGCTGCTTTTTCACACTGACTTGCTACCTTCAGGTCATCAGAAATTATCGACCCCAGGTCCCTTTCCTGTTTTGTAACTGTTAATACTTCTCCCAGTTGGTATGTTGCCCCCAGGTTAAGCTTAAATACTTGATGTGATATTAGGTGAACATACACTGTCTAAACTATCATTAATATCTATCTACTTCAAATCAAGAAACAAAGAATTGAACAGTTTAAATCTATATATCCTTTTCTGTATACCTCCAATAAGGTGATATTGGGTGGGAGATTTTAATTTTGTGGCCATTCAACAGGATACAGGTTAATGTATTAAGAAGCTTTAAGATGAGTATATTTTTTTTAAACTCTACGATATCAGATGCTGGGCTGACTGATGCATATAGAAAAATCCATAGCACCAGAGGGTTTACCTTTTGTAAAAAGACCCAAACTATCTGGATTGATTTTATCTTTATATCAGGGATTCTAGTGGTCCCTGTGGCCTCACTGGTGCCCCATAGAAACCTCCGACTGGGTATGCCGACCACACATTGAAACCCCAATGGCGAAATTCCTCACAGTGACAATCTCAACAGGTTTCGAGATTGTCACTGTGAGGGACCTGAGGGTGAAATTTTGCCTTTTCGCCGTCTTTCGCCCCCCCCCCAAACTAACTCTGACTCGGAGTTAGTAATCTGTAGACATGGGGGTGATAGAAACACACAATGTCTGACAGGCAAAATTTTGCCTGTCGACATTGGGGATCTTGCCATGCTGAACTTCAACAACACTGTTTTCGATTCAGCATGGTAAAACCTTGCTAGGCTGTAGATTTAGTAGCCTTAATTTTTCTACAACAGGGAAAGAGATCTGGAGCATGAATAATACACCACTGGAACACAGAGAAGTAATTCCACATATGCTGGTTTGCTGGCTGCCCCTCCTACCAGGCTTAAATCTTCATGTGATAGAGCCTTTGGAGTGGCAGTTTCTATTATATGGAATTCACTTCCTTTCCATATCTGTTCAGCTGGTATGTTGGAGGCCTTTAAAGCCTCCACGAAAAGCTTTCTGTTTAATTAAGCTTTTTCAGCATGACGTTATTTTGACTTTATTTGCTAGTTATTGTTTCAATATGCTGTGTTATGATTACAATCTAACTCTGTAAAGCACTCAGAGCCCATGTTGGATTAAATGCTATATAAATTAACTTGCCTTGCCTAATTCAGGACCTGGAAAATTTATTAACAGCTAGTAATTCAATGTAGTATATTTATGATGAGTCTTGCATTTGGTGGGAGGATACTAAACAGGGCACACTCAAAATATTAAAAAGTAAAGCTAAGCATCTGAAAACATTGTACTATTTAAGATCCTGTATTTAGATTTATGAACTCAGCTTTCTAAACTTATCTTTTTAGAAATAGAGGCAATAGGCTTATTTACAATGCAAATAAAAAAAATCTAAAAGAAGATGCAGGCTGTTTAGTATAGCAGTGCAACCTCCATACTAATGGATCAACATTTTGGCACTCAAGGTAATATGATGGTTGGGGATATTGTTACTGTAGATGCTGACTGTGTAAGGTACAGGACAGTAAAGGAGACATAAGAACTCAAGATAGTGACCTTCATCAAAATGTGCATGATTACTGTATATGTTTAGCATGTTTAGGATAGAGGAAGCTCCAAATCGGAATTTAAAGAAGTTTTTTTATGACTCAATCTTCCCAAACTACACCAAGAAGAAGCAAATATACTGGTTAGGCTGCTAAACCACAAGCCTGTTCAAAAAGCTAGTAACAGGTTACAAAACCAAACTTCACTGAGTTCAGATGGTTTAGCCACTGAGTTTTATAGAAAGGATATAGAAACTATAATCATATATGTTGGCGAGAGAGTTTAACTAGAATTCCACTTGTGGAATTTAACTTTCATGATCCGCTTATCACCACTGTATCACTTTGCCTGCACTAGCATCATGACCCTGCAATGCCCCTCCAATACTATTTATTTATGTATGTATGTATTTATTTATTTATTTATTTATTGAGCAAATCAGATTTACAACCTTTGAGTCAAAGACTCATTTACAAAGGCTCCTCGTCAAAGTACAAAACATAAACATAATACACAACATACTAACAGCTTTTATAATATGATAATTCAAAGTGGTAATGAAAGAAACACAGGTTATAGTGGTACAGTAGCTGGAGCAGATCTGTCTAGGAGAAAGATAAGAGACAATATACAGTATACTTGTAGGCACCTGCAGAACAGCTCTGATACTGGGACAGGACCTTGCCATCCTGGCCAGTGGTCGGTAGACAGTTGTTAGTGATGTTGAGTCATAGCCCATTTTGGCTGGTGCAAAGGCAGTGGCAGGTGGAAAGTATGTGTTATTTGAGGGATATTTTGAAAGGACCCAATCTGGTGATAGAGGAAACAGCTGAGGGGAGCTCATTGTACCATAACGGTGCTCTGTAGTGAAAGGACCTTTGAATTAGTGAGGTCGTGACCCTGGGGACAGTCCATATCAGTTTGTTAGCTGAGCAGGTGTTAGCTGTGGCATGAGCTGAGCAGATGGTGGCAGATACTCCAGGGGGTGTGAGACCTAGAGAATTTTTTTAGTGAGGAGGGCTGTTTGATAGCAGACACTTTCATCAAGAGTGAGGATATTTGTTGTGGCATACAGGATACAGCCATGGGTACACCTGTGGGCCCTAGTGAGGAGTCTGCATGCTTTGTTGATGGCTAGGTGGATTTTATTCAAAGCCATGTGGTTGGTGGCCACGTATATGGTTAGACCATAATCTACTAGAGAGAGAACAGAGTAGGTGACTGCAAGGTTGAGGGCCTCAGCCGGCAAGCATTATCTATGCCGATACAGTAGTCCAGTGTGAATATTTATGGCTGAGGTGAGGTTGTTGATGTGTGGATGGAAAGATAGGCTGGGGTCAAATGTAAGGCCCAGATATTTGTAGGTATGTACCTGCTCCAAGGAGAAGCAGGCTTTGGAGAAGATTTTTAGCTGGGCATCTGCGTTTCTGCTTTGCCAGTGGGCAAAGGGCATTGACTTAGCCTTTTTTATATTGACCACCAATCTGTGATCCACAAACCAGTTTTTGATGTGGGTGAATGGAATTTGTAGTGATGACTGTAGGGTTGTGGGGTCTGGATGTGCATTAAACAGAACCACATCATCAGTGTAGAGCAGAAGTCTACTTGGGCAGGCTTTAGGCAGGGTATTCAGGAAGATGCTGAATAATAAGAGACCGAGGATGGAACCCTGTGGGACCCCAGAGTTGACAGGCAGGGTAGTCGAGTGAGTGTTATTAATATTAACACTTTGAGATCTATTTGAGAGGTAACTTGCAAACCACGCGATGGGTCCAGGAGATAGCCCAGTGTGGTGGAGAGTATTTAGGAGCAGGTTATGTGAGACAGTATCGAAAGCTTTTGAGAGGTCAAAAAATACTGCACCTGCTAAGTGTTTCTTATCCAGGGCTTTGTGAAGTGAATTGGAGAACTCTGTGAGGGCAGTTGTTGTGCTATGCCCTGCTCTAAATCCATGTTGTTCTCTACGTAGTATGTTGTGCGCTAGTAGGTATTCGGATAGCTGGGTGGCAATGATTTTTTCCAGGGCTTTTGAGAGTGGTGACAGAATGGAGATTGGCCGGTAATTATTGGGTGAGGTGGGGTCCCCATTCTTCAGGATTGGTGTGATAATGGCCAACTTCCAGTCTGTAGGAAATTGCTGCAGACATAGGGAGAAGTTAAGGAGATCAGTCGGTGGTGAAAGTACAGAGTCTAGTACCAAGTTAAGGATTTTCATGTCAAAGGAGTCTTTGCAATAGGTTGAACCCCCAGGGACATTTGCAAGGTATTGCCTTGCATCCCTTCTAGTAATAACCCTGAGGTGGAAAGAGGGGGGTAGGCATTGTTTGGTTCAAGGATTGTAGGGGTTGGGTCAAAGAAGTTGTTAGCAAGGATAGCACTCAGGTCAGAGAATGTAGCATTCATGCAATTGGCAATGGTGAGTGGGTCCGAGGAGTAGGTATTGTTGACAGATAGCTGGGAGGGAGGAGGCATCCTGGCTTTTCCGTTAAGTTCTTTCAGGTTGTCCCAGAACAACCTAGCATTCCCCCAGGTGGAGGTGAGGGTAGATCTATAGTAGTCTGCTTTAGCCCTTCTTATGGCCCAGGTGCATCTATTGTGGGCCACCCTGTAGTTGAGCCTGTCTGCCGGTACCCCTGAGGCAAGTGCCTTATGCCAGAGATTGTCACGGTTCTTTAGCTGCTGTAGTAAGGCAGGGAAGACCCAGGGGGCATTATGTTTTTTGGATTGCACCTTAGTGAAGGGGCAAATGTATCACACGCAGTGTTGAACATGCAGGTGAAGTAATCTAGGGCTCCATCTATAGAGGCGGAGTGTCTGATGGGGGACCAATCACATTGGGCTAGGTGTCTCCTTAGCTTAATGAAGATTAGTAGGAAGCGGCGTCATGTGAAATTGATAAGTTGAGGTTGCCGCTGACATGACTTGGTGAAGAGGATAGGGGAGTGGTCACTTAAGGAATCTGGAAGGATAACCAGGTTAGAAATTTTGTTAGGTTGATTGGTGAGTACAAGATTGATCAGGGTGCTAGATCCAGTTCTGGGATTCATCCTGGTTGGCTGATTGATTAACTGGGTGAGGTCTAATGCAGCAAGTGTATCTTTCATACAGGATGCTGAGCTTGACAGCCAGTTCATATTAAAATCCCCTAGTATAATGTGTTCAGTTTTGGGAGGGAACCTGGATATATAGTTGGCCATGGATTGAAATGCTGCAACTTGGTTTTTAGGTGGGATGTAAGCCACAGTAATGGAAGTAGGGGCTCTAGCTGGGTCAGGTGTGAGTTTTATTGTCAGGGCTTGTGCCCCGTGATCTAGGGAGGGAGCAGGAGGGCTATGGCATAACAGGGAGTAACGGATGTAAAAGGCACACCCCCCCTCCTCGTTTGCCAATCCTAACAGCTCTATAAAGGGAGAAGCCTGGGAGTGTGACAAAAGTGTCAGGAGTCTTCTTTGATAGCCAGGTTTCTGTAAGGGCTAGCACATCCGGCTGATGCTGTAGCATCCAGCACTGCAAAGGTGCCAACTTCTTGGGCAAGCTGCATATATTCATAGCAGCCATTCATAGCCCGCGAAGTGAGGAGCAGGAGTTTGGCCAGAGGGGACCTGGATTGGGGTGTACATTGCCCGAGATCAGGAGCAGCACAGCAAGTATTCTGAGGAGGGCCAGCATCAGCTGTTTGTTGGTAATGGCACAATGTTCTTCCAACAGTGATGCTCAGCATCATGCTCCATCATGACTAAAAATGCACAGAGATTTTTGTCACAATGGCCTAAGTCGTAACTAGTTGTAAGGCTTGGCATGACTTGGTACCACAGTTTTCAAATAGGAAAAACATACATTGTTATTTACGTGTAATTACAGAGTCAGCAGGTGGCAATTTACTGAAAGAATGCTGCATGTGCATGTGCATGTGCTTCCACAAGTCATTAAGCTCTTTATTTATTTATTTAGCTTTTGTTTACTAGGTAAGCACACTAGGCAAAAAATTCCTATTTTCAGGTATGACCCAGGAGGCTACAAAGGTAAAAATACAGAACAACGTGAAAGTGAAAGTGGTACAATTTAGACAAATGTTTTTTTTAAATTAGATGGAAATAACTGAACTAACATTTTTGTCAAAATTTTGCAGAACATTGGTGTAAATTTCATGAAATTTCATGGAAGATAGATCAGAATTTTTCCAGGATTTCACTAGTGGCAGAGAAATTTCACCCAGCCCAGCCTGCCGCTGAAAGACAGCTTCCAGTTGACATGCAGCAGGGGTGCCACAATGCACTGCAGTGGTACAAGGGAGCACAGAGAAAACCAGCAGAGTTGGGTTCAAAGCCATACATGCCACTTCCCATTGGGTGACCCCCTAGCATGGCTTAAAACATGCAGTGCTGTCTTCTGTCCCAGCATAATGAGGAGTTTGGAGCCACATTCTAGTTTACTAAGAAAATAATAAATAAATACTAACATACGAGTGAATATGATACGGAGCACAGGGGGAGCATTAGTGTGAAGCCAGACTGCCATGGCAAGGCCCTTTCCAAGGGGTCTGGATTAGGTAATAAAGTGGGACAATTGTCATGGGCTTTGTAGGACCATTACTAATGTGAGTTTCTGGTTGTGCACTGCAGCCTTTTCTCACTTCTGTGGTTCCCATAGTATTATGGCCAGCAAGAGACAGACATCCAGTGTGAGCCAAGATTAGAAAGGGTACTGAAAGAACAGCTGCAGGCATTGTACCACAGGAAAGGTCAAGCATGGATAGATGCTGGCTTAGTGGTCGAACTGCCTCTTGAGGAACCAAAGGACTCCACCAATAAAGTAATAGAAAGGGCAGACGGCCCATGAGGTAAGGCACAAAAGGAGCATGGTGAGCCTATCAGATAAGAACATAGCTGGAGACTATGGAAGCTTGGACAGATTAATCCATCTGTGGGGAACCACCTGTCAGGATCCCCTGATGCAGCCAGGGCTGGGATTCCTGTAGGTCTGATGCTGCCAGGGGTCAAAGGGGGAGCATGACATGCTCCTCACTGTGCTTCATGTTTCTGGGGACAGGTCTAGTGGATGAATAAGCACAGCTACAGTAGATGCAGTGGCCTGGCCAAGGCCCCCAGCAGGTTCACTGTTACTGGACTGGTTTACAGTTTTCCTCAGTGTCTGCCATGTATCAGGCAAGCCCTGTGGCAGGCACAGGGATGTTTAGAGAGCTGCACATAATCCTGTGGTCCTACAGGTCTGAAAGTGACTCAGAGTCTTTCACCCACTCTTTGCAAAGAGAGACAGCTACTGACATGTCTAGTGGCATCAGCAAGGGCAAGACTGCCTAGGCCAAAGCTCTGAGCATGTCCCAGGTTTTGGCAGCCTCTTCTTGTTTCAAGCCCTATGGAGGCAGTACAGAGTGGATGGGGATCCTTCTCCTGGAGTTGGGCATCAGGTTACCCTGTTATGAGCTATGGTTCAGGTTTCACATTTCCCTTTATTCCTTGCAGTTCACCATGTTGTAACCAGAGAGGAGAATCAGCAGGAATGATGGGATACCTTCCCCAAGTGTTGGAAATCTAGGTTACCCTAGGCTAGGACCTCTTCTGCTTTTTACATTGCCCTTTGTGCCTTTCAGGTCACCCTAAGGAGCCTGGAGAAAAAAGTCAGCAGGCATCTCTTGTTCAGGGATAGCAGTGGAGTGGCACAAAGAGGCATGGACCTATGGGAATTGGGTTCATAATAGGCTCCAAGGACTGCCTAGCACTCTGATGTAGACCCTGGGCAGAAAGAGGCTCATGTGTTTGTTGTACTTGAGACCGCATATCTTTAACTGTTTCATTTTGTGCCTTTTTCATCTTCTCTGGATGGATCTAGTGGACGATTAGGCAGGCACGCCATCACACACTCAGCGATGAGGAATGGGGTGATGGCCAGAGAGGAGGAACCTGGTGTTTTGGCAAGCAACCACATGTATGATGCTTGCATTTGTGAAGCATGCACTGGGAGGAACGTCTTCCCAGATAGGAGACTCAGGCCTGCTGAGAAAGTTCCCTAGGAGTCACCATGGGATAATTGTAGCAGAAAGACCAGGGATTCAGACAGGCTGTGACCCATTGCTTTGAGTTGAGGGAGGGCTGCAATTCTTCCATGGTTTGTGTCCTTGGGTTGCCATGGAGGTTCACTGTTTGGTGTCCAATGGGTGTCTGCAGTACAACATTGCATCATCAATATGGTGTTATCTCAGTTGATGGACAATGGTTGGGAGTTACAATGAGCTTAATATATCATGTCTTGGAGTCAATATGCCATGTTTTGGAAGTACTGTAATTACAGTGAGTTGCTTGGGGGGTCAGATTGCATCTGTCCTATGGCAGCTTTGGTGTCTGTCAGGAAGATGGTACAAAGGATAAAGGAAAAGAATTTGATTTCCCCTGATGAAATCCTATTCCTGGTCAGAATGATGTGGGGAGATGCAGGACATGGGTCCCAGATCACAGGGTCATGACCAAGCCCATCAAGCTTGCCTGCAAGTGCAGCACCACCAGACAGAGGTAGGTCACTTGCCACCTGGCCACTTGACCCCCTACTCTCTGAGATTTGGGTTTCAGCTCTGGGAGGTACATCATTCCCTCAGTCCACACAAGTGTATGGTGCTTTAAAGGAAGTGGTGCAGATGTTCTGAGGTTGACTTGGTGAGACTGCTAACTGTGCACATCATTCAGGTATGTATCATGTGGTTGTTTAGTAAATACATGGCTGCAACCATTTCCTCCAAGACTTGTGTGGGGTGTGGTTTGTCCAGGGTAGGGTATATAGGGGCCTATGCAGATAACACACAGCTGCATAAGTATTGTAGCAGACCAAGCATTGTCTGTGGCCCATCCCCTGAAACCTGGACTCTAGTTAGACAGGTGAGGTTCCATCAATAGTAGTAGTAGAAGTGTGCCCTGACACCACCTCTGGGGGAGGAACTACTTAGGCTACCCACAGGATGAGGCATCTTTCTGTGGGAGGAGACTTGAGAGGTTAAAAAGAGCTGCAACTCTGGGCTCCCTCTCACGCTGTCCCTCCAGCTGAAGATTTTCCATCCACCCTCCCTCATAAAAGCAGGTTTCAAGGATGGCCATGCTAGTATCAGGAACCCCTTGCATCCATATGGGGGCCACACTAAGGGTTGAGGGGGGATTTTTCTGTTTTTTTTTTGCCGCCTCCAAATGACTGTTTGAGAGTTAGGTAGTTCCATGTGTTGCAGTCAGGGCTGCTTGGGAGTCTTTCAAATAGATGGTACAAGAGGAAAAGGGAAGGAGTCAATTCCATCTGAAGGATTCCCCTCCCAGGTCACAGGATGTGTGGGGGGGGTATGACCTGGTTCCCAGTTTGGGAGGTCACGGCCAACCTTATTGGCTTGAGTTTGGGTACCGCATCACCAGACGGGGGGATGGTATCTTGTCACCATCCACTTAATCCTTCTACTCTCTGAGGTTTGGGTTCCAACTCAGGGAGGTACATCAGTCTCTCAGCCCACACAAGGGTATGGCCTTCAGTGGGAAAGGGTGCAGAGGTTCTGATGCTGACTTGGTGAGACTCCAAACTGCACATAACACTCAGATATAAAATATGGTAATTTAATAAATACATGACTGTGGCCAGTTCCTCCAAAACTTGCATGGTGTGTGGTTTGTCCAAGGTAGGGGATGTAGGGGTCTAGGAAGATAAAAAAATATTTTCCAAATGGAATGATGAAATATTTTTTGTATGGTGCCTTAAAAAATACAGACAGTCATGATTTATATTTTTTTACTCTTACCAAATTTTGTAGATGTTGTTCAGGATTTTATATCTAGTCATATCTGAGGGCATAAACACTTTGCAGAGTTAGTTCACCCAGCCAAATCTTAAAAAGGCACAGGAAGTAAAAATGTTTAAAATAATTACATTTCAAAAGTAATAACTCTAAATGACCATATCAGTTGATCAGAAAGGGCTACTAAAACCAATATTGATGCTATTGATCCCAAATCCTGCAAAAATGTTAATAGTGGGTATCTGAAATGCACTTTTATCCACACAAAACCTGACCAAGACCACCAACATAATGTTTTCTGTGATCTGAGCTAAGCTTCCAACCCAGGTCTCAAGAAGAGAAATTCTAGAACAGTACCATATATACTAAGCCATCCAGTCACCAATAAGTTCTTTGCTTAATTACATTAGGTTTAACATATAATAATAGTAATATAAACCAAATCTGAAGACATCCATCTTTAAACTACATAGAATATATTATTCAAAGATTTATACACTGTAGTTTATGATGTATATTGATTTTATAATTAGTTATTTGGTAATGAACTACTGGGCTGCCAAACGCTTGCTTGCATATGCTAATGAGTATGACAAAATGAGATCCCTCAATGAACTTCAGAGACAAATACTGTATTTACACTAATTAGTTGATAAAGATTTGCATATCCAAATGGGATTAACATTCTGCAAATTGGCATGCGTTAATATTAATAGCTTTGTCATACATTTTTCAAAGTGTGTGGCAGTTACTTATGAAGTATAACATTTTATCTGTCAGGATAACATATAGAATACATAAATTTGTTTATTTATAATTTGTAAAGTCATGGTAAGTGTTAAAACAAACAAAAAAACGTTGGTAACCTGATATGAAGGGAAAGGAACCATTGTTATTGTTAGACTTTTTACTGGAGTAAACAAACTAAATCTTGATCTTTAAGTAAGCAATCATAAAAGACAAGGCATTCTGTTATTAGATAATTACTACACACACACACATACATACACACTGGGTTGGGGGTATGAGGTATTAGCTGAGTGCTCAATAATTGCAAGCCCTGAAGTGTGTTATTGTGTTTATAAAATAGCACCAAAATATTAAGAAAACACAAGACTAAATAAATCTTTAAATTAAGAATAAATAAATCATCTTCACTGGTACATTGGTTCTGACACCAAACAGCTAGGTTTGCCCCATCAAAGAGATCAAACTGGCTGGCAGGTAAGTCACTCATGCTATTTGAAATTTTTTTTTGTTTTTCTCCAACTGTCAAAGTAACAGAGAATTCTGAAGCTGTGTAGTTCCAAGGCTTTTAAGGCAGTTTCCAGACATGTGTGGTTACTGGTCAATAACCACACAGATCTGGACAGCTATTGACTAATGCATTCACTGGATTTTTCTTACCCCTTTTATAAAGATATTTCAGTCATGCAAATACATGTTGAAGTTTATGCAAATACTAAATCACTAGTTGCACAGGATAGAAGCACTTAGGTGTCTCTACTGACATGTGGTTGCCTTACATCTTGTCATTCAATATTTAAAAAGAAAATATTAACAAGAGGGTCATTTAGCAAATTAATTTGCTCTTGGAATACTACAGGTAGCTATGACAATATTGACAAGGTTATGCTTTAAAACACATAGAAAGTGGAGAAAATATAATGTTATGTTCACACCAAATTCAGTAAAGAGGCATTATGTCAAATCCAAACAGGCACTTACAACGCTATTCACCAACATACAGGTACTATATAAAGTGAGGAATCAGAAGTCCACCTCTGCACTTGCAGCAGCTTACGTAAATCTCCAACTGTTGTTCTCCCCCCGGGGAAGGGTGGTCCTGATCCACTTAATGCCTCTACATGGATAGAATTGTCAGGGGCCTGCCAAGAGTGGATCCATTATCTGCATGACTCACAACACGTTTGTGCAGTGCAAAGAACTCACAAAAGGTGTGGATGCTCTATTAGGGGGAACCCCTGATGTAGTGCTTATTTGCTCAGCTAACATGGTCTACCTGGATTGTTGTGTGGCCCAAATTTCCCTCTATCTATTGGTCTTAGCCCTTCAATATAGCATGGAGGGCTGACATGCAGAGTGTCCCTTTTCTTAAAAAGAAAGTTGTCCCCCATGTGGAGACACTACTGTTGTTGGAGGACCGTTGTATTCCACAGTCGCCTGTCCTGTGGTGAAGCACTGCTGGAGTCTGTCCCTGCACTGCTGCCAGAATGCCTTGATCCCTGTGCAGTCCTCTGTAGGCCGAAATTGGAATGGCTACGGGCTGTGGATTTCACCAGGGTGTGAAATTCACCAGAGTTTTGGAGCAGTATGTGCTTTCAATGCTTCTACCTATGTAGATGCTACTATAGATCTTAATTAAAGGGCTATATGCTCTGGTTTGATGGGACAGTGGTGAACTACACCATACCACCAGTTAGCTGTACTTAAAAAATACATGCCTAAGTATCCTTCAGATGATTGCTCATAGCGGGAGCCTTGCACGTGCCAGTTCTTCCACACACCTTGCTCAGCCTTCTTTTCTTGCTGCTGCATTATGACTGCTGCCTTCAGCATACCCCCCACTCTCTCTCCCTGCTGACTGTTTTCCTCTACATCTGTTGTCTCTATGTTTTTCTATGTCTGCAGCCAACTCTGCTCAGCTCCCCTTGTGTCTACCTTCCCATGGCTGCTGCTTTGTGTCCCTCACCAGAGTCACACTGCTTTCTCTGATCTCTGTGCCTCTCTTGGTATCGTTCTGCCACTTTAAGTTCCCAGAATTCTGCCTCCTGCCTCCTCTAGTCTCCATGATCTGGCTCCTGGAGTGTTGCTTCAGCATTCTGGTGTTGCTTGTCCTTCAGAATGCTGCTCCCACACCCAGGGGCCTCCACCACTGGGGCTTCTGCTGCTCCTCCTCTGGTCCTTCCTCCTTTTGCCTTCCTTTTCTTGGCACTTTGTGCTGTTCTGCTTTCCGACATATGCAGGGCTGTACCACACACCCTGTTACTGTTGCTTTAGCTACTGCTTCCCTGCTTACTGGTTTGATGCCTTTTTCCTGCTTACTGCCCCATCTTGGTGTATGCTCCAGGGCCCCACCCCATATTTTCTTGCTTTACACCTCTTTCCCTTCTGCTACCTCACGCTCACCTTTACTTTGCTGTCCACCCTTCTGCCTCCTGCTGTGTTGGTTCCTGATGACCTTCTACCAACTCATAGTCTCATGCCTTGCCTCTCTTTTGGATTCCAACACTGCCTCTTACTTGCCCATTGTCTAGCCACCAATGCTGTGTTTGTGTTTTGCCAGTTTGTGCTTTGGGCCTTTCCACCTATTTTTAGGACTCTGCTGCTGCACCTCTTCTATCATGTATGACATCCTACTCAGGTGGTCATCCAAGATCTTTCTTTGGGGCTCAACACTCATATCATTTAGACCCACAGGGCCTTGCCCTTCTTATCATTCTATCTACCCAAGCTTTGTCCTTCTTTATGTACTACTTCATCGTCATACCTTCCCATTATGTCCCAGCATCACTGCAGCTCTTTACGTTGCATCTCAAGGGCTCATCTACTTATTATTTTCACATCAATGAATTGGATCCAAAGTTGTCCCATTGGTCTTTGAACTTCAAGGGCTTGGCTCTAGTGTTCCATCTATGATCCTTTTTCTAACAGAATAATACAGAGCAAGCCTGCTATAATGAACTCATCTATGCACACAAGTTTTGTCCATTATATCCAGAGGTAGTGGAGCCAATTTGTTAGGTGCGACTATTTCTGTGAGCATAGGCTCAGAGTGAATGAGAAACTATTATAAACATCATAGATTACTCGGAATCCCACCTAGCATATATATTTCTGTATTCTGTGTGTTTATGTAAAGTTATTTAACTGTCAGGGAGCATGAGTTTTTTTTTTAAATAACTTTATTGCAGAAGTTAAGAAGAAAATAGTAACTCTAGTGGCTGGATGTTGAGGTTCTAGTATAGTAAGAACAAACACAATTGTACTGCAAGGGTTTTACTGAAACATAAAATAGTTCCCTTTTAGGGTAATTAATTGAGTAATGAAAGTGTATGCAGCATGTGGAGAATTATTTTGTATAAATTTAACCTCTGTAGCTCCTCCATCTCAACTCTATATTTGCCAAATCTCCAGCTGCGCACACACACCCCAAAAAGTACTACAAATGCCCATAAAAGCTCCATAGTGTCTGTTATAAGCAATGTTTCTGTCTATTATAGCCAGAAAAAAATGCTTTGCATTTGATACATTTAGTTTGGGAAATACATTTTTATCCACCTTAAACCTATAGGGCCTTATCCTTCTTATCATATTAGTTGCTCCGGCTTTTCCCTTCATTACATACTACATCAGTGTCATACCTTCCTACTAATTTCTGGCATCACCGAGGCTCCCTCCGTTGCACCTCAAGAGTTACTCTACTTAGTCTTTTCCCCTCAATGGCTTTGATCCAAAGTTGGCCCCTCTGGCTTTGCACCTCAAGGACTTTGCTCCAACCTTCCATGCATGATCCTATTTCACAGAGGAAAGCACTGTACCTAGGCAGCCAAGACTGAAGCAACTGTACCTAAGTTTTCCTTCTTCTCAGAGTTCCTTTAACAATCCTGCCATTCCTTTGGCATTGAACATTGGCCTCCTAGCACCTCCTCAGGGATGGAGTCATTCCATGTAGGAATTCCTTTGTTTGCACAGCCAGCTCGCCCTGCCACAACTTCAGAAGGCTGGAAGTCTTGTAGACAGAAAGACATACATTTTTTTCCTTAATATAAAGCAGCAAGTCTGAGATCCTTTCTGAAAGGTCCCTCACAGAAAAATACATAATCCTTACCCCACATAGGCACTTGCCATGCTGTCACATGTTGGGGCATGGCAGTTTTCAGGACCAATTACTGAGCTGTCACATGCTGTAGTTTAGTTGTTTTAGGGGGTTTCCACCTTGATTTGCCCCTTCCAGTTTCAGAATTAATGGTCATTCTCTCTCTTGCTGTGGTATGATCATTATGGAAGCAAACTGCAAAGCTGCCACTTGCTGTGGCTCAGTCATTTGAAGGCATATTCAATGCATCATGTTATAATAATTAAATAATAATTTTATTTATTTAGCACCTTTCTAATTATCAAGGCATTTTACATAAAAATAAAAAAGCAGGCTAAAATAATACAACAATATAAAACAGATAATCAATAAAATCTGATATTCAGTGTACTCAGACGGAGTAGGCCTGATGCCACAAGAAGGTCTTTAGTGCCTGTTTAAAGTCCCCCCCCCAAGGTTGTGCACTCCTGAAGCTGACAGGGTAGAGAATTCCAAAGGGCTGGGGCCACATACATGAATGCACGGGCCCCATAAGATTTTAAAGATACCCTTGGAATCTCTAGCAACCCCATGTCAGCCAAGCGGAGTGATTGCACGGGGTAGTAGGGGGACAGAAGCTCTTTCAGGTAGTCGGCGCCGAGTCCATGTAGGGCCTTATAAGTCAGTAATCTGACCTTAAAGGTGATCCGCCACTGAATCAGCAGCCAGTGCAGTTCACGCAGCCCCGGTGTGATGTCACACATCCAGGGGGTTCCCGTCAACAACTGGGCTGCTGCGTTCTACACCAGCTGCAGGCGGCAGATATCAAACCCTGATAGCCCTAAGTAAAGGTAGTTGCAATAATCAAGGTGCAAGATTTCAAAGGCATGGATTAGTGTGGGAAGGGCACCAGACAGGTCTAGGTGCTTGATCCTAGTGATGTTCCTAAGATGGTAAAAGGATGACTTGATGACGGCTGACACCTGAGATTGCAGTGTCGGCCCATCATCAAGCAATACCCCAAGATTCTGCACCCGTTCAGAGGCAAGAAGCTAGGACCCCCCCCTAGGAAAAGCCCCGTATGCTGACCAGCTCCCGACCCCCCTATCCGGTGACCCGGATCCAATAACAACACCTTAGTCTTTCCCGAGTTCAACTTTAGCCAGCTGGAATTCATCCAATCCTGGATTTCAGTGAGGCAGTTATTAAAGGCCGAGAGTGTACTATCCTGGTCAGGTGCAAAAGACAGGAAGAGCTGGGTATCATTAGCATAGCATTGAAATCTCAGCCCATACTGTCTTACAATGTCTTCAAGGGGCAGCATGTACACTGTGAACAACATGGGGGACAGCACTGAGCCCTAAGGGACCCCACATGACAGAAAGAGAGAGGGTCAGAGGAATAAATCCCTGACACCACCCTCTGAGTTCTGCCAGTGAGGAAGGACGTAAATCACCTGAGAACTGTGCCATTCAGGCCACAGATGAACCTCAAGCACTTGAGCAGCACCCATGGTCCACAGTGTCAAATACTGAAGAGAGATCAAGGTGCACCAAGATGGAACAGCTTTTCCAATCTCTCACCATCAGGAGATCATTGAGCACCTGAACCAGGGCAGTCTCGGTACTGTGCCTCTTTCAAAAACTGGATTGGAGAGGTTCATAGATGTTATGGTTGGTCAAATGGTTCTCCAGCTGTACAGCCACTATCTTCTCAATCACCTTCCCCACAAAGGGAAGGTTAGAGATGGATCTGTAGTTAGCAAAGCAGTCTGGGTCCAGAGAAGCTTTCTTCAGGAGGGGCATCACCACCGCCTCCTTCAGGGAGCTAGGGAACTCACCTGACTCAAGGGAGCACCAGACTATCCTTTCCAGGACTGGGCCAATGATGTCACAAAATCCCATAATCAGGGATGTTGGGCCCGGATCCAAACTACAGCACATAGGGTGCATACCCTGGACAATCCGCATAACATCCGTGAACTCCGGCCGGTCAAAGGTACTCCAGAAAAAATGGGGGACAGTGACCTTGTACTGATCAATAGCGTCACCCATAGAGTGTGCCAGTCAGATCTCCACCCAGATGTCGCCCACCTTATCCACAAAGAACCGAGTGAGTTCATCACACTCCAACTGAGAAAAGGCCCATCAAGACCACAGACAGGCTGGGCTGCACAGCCTGTCCATGGTTCGAAAGAGCTGAACCAATCGGCTCTGAGCAGCAGCAATCTCCCTGGACAGGAGCTCTGCCTTCTTATGGGAGATTATTGATTGATAGACTTGATAATGATCTAACAATCTAAGGTGGTCTGCCTCCAGGCAGGATTTCTTCCAGCAATGCTCTAACCTTTGTCCCAGTTGCCGCATCTCCCTCAAGGTCCCATCAAACCAAGGGGACCGAGGGCAAAGGGAGAAAGGATGAACACGGACAGGAGCGATAGAGTCCAGGGCCATGATCATGACCTTATTATAGGCCAAAGCCAAAGCCTCTGGACTCCTGCTTGCCACAGGAAACTCCGATAGGTCAAGTACCATCACCAGGCCTTCAGGGCTAACATCCCATAATGGGCGGTATCTGATCATTTCCACAGGGGCAGGCCTATGAAAGGGGAGCAAAAATTGAACCTCACAGTGTAGTGATCAGACCATCTGACAGGTTCCACCCCCAAATCAGAGGCTTTGATCCCCAGGAGGAAAACCAGGTCAAGAGAGTGACCATGTTTGTGAGTAGCAGAGGTAACAATCTGTGTAAGGCCCAGTGATGTCATCAACTGGAGAAATTGTTGTCCAAATTGCGAGAGTTCATCATTGAACCAGGTGTCGAAGTCACCCAGGATCATCAGCCTGGGTGACTCAAACACCAAATCGATCATGAAGTCCGCTACTTCCTGGAGGAATTGCTTCTCATTCCCGAGTGGATAGTAGATGAGGGCTATCCTACAGTCTACACCTGCTACTACAGTACATTCAAATGACTTGGCCTCCTCAACTGGTACACTAGTGAGGCCCAATTCAGTCTTGAAACAGACCGCACCCCCCCCGCGGTCCAGTCTTGAGTGGTGTATCACCGAGTACCCAGCTGGAATTGCAGCCTCCAACGTGGGGCCAGCATTTTCATCCAGCCACATCTCGGTGATGCAAGCCAGATCAGCTGACCAAACAAGATCTGCAATAATTGCAGTCTTATTCTTAATAGATCTGGCATTGCATAACACTGCTTGAGTTGGATGGGTCTCCAAGGCTGCTCGGGCTGCCTGCCCACCAAAAGTGGTGGTGCCCTTGGTTATGGAGACCAGACATGGCAGGTCACTTTCCAGAATCCATTTTTCCCCAGGGCATCTTCTTGACCTAACTACCTCAATGTGAGAGCCCAGCTCATTCACCCTCTGCCGTTCACACCCTGTACCCCCCCATGGGCAATGACCAACGCTCTACAGCACTGATAGATTGAAAACTCTAAAGGAGAGAAGGGCAGAGGGTGCAGAGGGCTGAGAATGAATAGCACACCACCGGGGGAGCAGGTCTGCAACACATATTATGGGCCTGAGGCACGGTGACCCAAGACCTTGGATCTGTAGAGATTTCCTCCACAAGGGTTTTTTCTTCTCTTCCATACAAAAGGTTATAATTCAATAATATTAATCAGTCATTCCACTGAGCATTGGGCTGGGTAATGGTCGTACATTTCTTCAATAGCATCTCATCCCAGACTGCATCTCCTCTTATGGACATGTCAATGTGTGTTTTATTCATTATACTCTTGGGCTTTCTTCCTTAAGATACCTTTGGTCTAAGGGGACATCATCCCATCAGCACCTCTGGGGTGGAATCATCCTCAAGCAGGTTGTTGTGTCTTGATGGTACCCCAAAAGCTTGCTAGTCCCAGTAAAAGGGACAGTAAGAGCATATGCCAAAGTCTCAATTTGAGGTGCACAAGCATCTACACAATGCCTACCTTCCAAACTACCTCAGTAGCCACCAGTCCATTACCAATCATTCTGCTTCCCACTAATTATGCCAATCCTGTCAACGTACAATTGCAGCTATTGTCATGGTCATATATTTCCTGTAATTTCTATGATAACTTTAGAGATGTTACAGTTAAAGATGGATGTCTTCGAATCTGGTTTGTTTTCCTATTATTATATGTTAAACCTAACGTAATTATGCAAAAAAACATATTGGTGACTAGTACATATAGTACTTAGTAGGCTTAGTACATATAGTACTATTCTAGAATTTGACTTCTTGAGACCTGGGTTGAAAACTTAGCTCAGATCAGAGAAAACATTATGTTGGTGGCCTCAGTCAGGTTTTCTACATATAAAAGTGCATTTCAGATGACCACCATTAACATTTTAGCAGGATTTGGGACCGATGGCAGCAATGTTGGTTTTGATAGCCCTTTCTGATCAACTAATATGGTCATTTAGAGTTATTATTTTTGAAATGTAATTATTTTAAACATCTTTACTTCCTGTGCCTTTCTAAGATTTAGCCGTATGAACTAACTACAAAGTTTGTATGCCCTCAGACATGACTAGATATAGAATTCTGAACAATATCTACAAAGTTCAGTAAGAGTAAAAAAAATATCATGACTATCTATATTTTTTAAAGCACCATACAAAAATATTTCATCATTCCATTTGGGGAATTTTTTTTTGTCTTGCTAGGCCCCCACATCCCCTACCTTGGACAAACCACACACCACACAAGTCTTGAAGGAACTAACCACAGGCATGTATTTATTAAATTACCACATTTTACATCTGAGTGACGTGATGTTAGGAGTTTCACCAAGTAAGCTGCCAAACCTCTGCACCCCTTCCCACTGAAGGCCATACCCTTGTGTGGACTGAGAGAATGATGTGCCTCCTTGAGTTGGAACCCAAACCTCACAGAGTAGAGGAATTAATTGGATGGTGGCAAAATACCATCACCCAACTTGTGGTGCTGTACTCACAGGAAAGCCCGTTTGGTTGGCCGTGACCTCCCAAACTGCGAACCAGGTCATACACCCCCCCCCAACATTATGCGACATGGGAAGGGAATCCTTCAGAGGGAATTTACTCCCTCCATTTTCCTCTTTTACCATCTACTTGAGAGACTCCCAAGCAGCTCTGACTGCAAAAAATGGAGCTACATAACTCTTAAACAGCGATTTGGAGCAAGCAAAAAAAAACTATAACAATACCTGTCAACCCTTAGTGTGAACCCAGTATGGATGCAAAGGGTTCCTGATACTAGTATGGCCATCCTTGAACTCTGCTTTTGTGAGGGTGAGTGGGTGAGAAATCTTCAGCTGGAGGGACAGAGTGAGAGGGAGCCCAGAGTTGCATCTCTTTTTTACCTCTCAGTCTCCTCCCATAGAAAGATACCCTCACCCTGTGGGTGGCCTAAGTGGTTCCTCCCCCAGAGGTGGTGCCAGGGCACACTTCCACCACCATTGATAGAACTCCACCTGTCTAACTAGAATCCAGAGCTCAGTGGATGGGCCACAGAGAATCCTTGGTTTACTACAATACTTATGCAGCTGTTTGTTGTCTTCATAGACCCTTATATACCCTATCCTGGACAAACCATACCCCACACAAGTCTTGGAGGAAATGGATGCATTCATGTATTTACTAAACAATCACATGATACATAACTGATCCTCAAACTTGAAAAACATAATGCACAGGTACAGCAGGCAAGTGGATGGGGTTGCAATCTGCCTGACCTTCAACACTTTTTCTGTGTTGGAGATGGCTGATGTAGAACATGTATGCTATGCTGTGACCAGAAGAACCCCTGCAATAGCTCCAACTAACCATCCCTGGAGAGTAGTGGGCCCTGATTGGCTCTTCATCTGTTGGTTCCAGCCCTCTGATGTGGCATGGAAGGCAGGGAGACACATGGTGCCAATTTTGTTTGCTTTAAAACATGTTTCCTTCATACAGGGAACACCATAATTCTTGGAGAACTGTGTTATCCCATAATCTCCCTGCTCTGCACAGTGTGTGGGATCCATTCTAGCTGACCTATTCAAAGCAACCCTAGACCAACACCAGCCTCTGTGTGAACCTCTGCACAAATGTATTGGGGCAGCCAGGGGCCGAGAATTCACCTAAGGACAACTGAGTCTGAGGGTGCAAAATGCAATGGCTCAGATACACATAATTCATGCATATCCCACACCTTTTGTGGATTATTCCTTTAGCTTTTGCAAACAATTCCATGACAAAACTAATCCTCATTTTAGAGGTTTACTGGCTACACTATTGTTCTGCTAATAATCTTGCTATTTACAATTGTCTCAAAAGTATTTACCCACGTATGACAATAAAAAATAATGTCTTACAGTAATGCAGCTATTCTAATCTAATGAAAAGGTACTGTAAGACAACCTTTATTTATTTGTTTATTTAACTTTGATGACTGGGTAAGTACACTGGCAGTAGGAGCCTTTTTGCAGGCTCAATCTAGGTGCAAATGCACTGATAAAATATGCAGTCATTGTTACACATATACAGCAGATAATAATATATACAAAGCAATATTTACATGATGCAATAACAAGTTATTATGTACATCCGAAGAAGTAACAATATATACAGTGCAATATTCACATGATTCAATTACAGAAAGTACAAAAGGGTGTGATATGTGTTTGAATGCAGTTACGTTTTAGGAAGAATAGAAGAATAGAAGTAAAAAAGAGAGTTCAGGTAGTACAGGGTAACAAAGAGGGGTAGAGTGGAATAAGGGGGAGGTCAGTGGAAGCACTGACTTGCGACAGAGGAGAAGCAGTGGGATTTCAGAAGATTAGTAAAGGCAGAGGTAGAGGTATTTTTTCTAATGGGAGGGGTATTGCGTTCCATATTTAGGCAGTAAGGAAGGAAAAGCTCAATCTATCTAACTGTGTACAACAAAGGGGGTAAGGGAAATTAAGAAAAGAATGTTTTGCACTGATGGGGGGGGAGAGGGGAGACTTGGGGGAATGTTTGGCATCCTGCATCTGGAAGGGGGGGGGGCTCTGGTGGGCAACGACAGCAATGGGTAGGGTGGGAGGCTGCAACAACTGTGGTGCACCAATCTTTCTAAAAATTGCCTGGAGTGTGTGAGAATGTTTAGTGTGCAACCACATAGAGAAACTTAGAAGGTTGATTGAGGGTCTGCAGGAGGAACTAAGACAGGCAATACAGACTAGGGGTGGGTTTAGCCCAATACTGGAGGGAGGAAGAAGGGGAGATGAGGGAGGGTGATTTAAGCCAACAGTAGTGAGGAGAGGTTCAGAAGAAGGGAAGCAGAGATGAAGGGGCCCAGGGCAGGAAGAACGATTGCTGGGGAAACCAGGTCAGGAGACAAAAGACAAATGGAAGGAGGAGATAGGGACTTTTGAGGGGAGGCGAAGAAGTGGTAAAAGTCATGGAGTAGAAAGGAGAGAACAGGCTACTATGAAGAGAGAGGGAGTGGGCATTTGTGAAGGATCTTCAGAAAATAGTTTTGCACTGCTAGAGAGGAAGAAGGTGGAGGAGGGAAATGATGAAATTAGAGGAGTAATTGATAAATGCCTTGACCAAACCGGGGGGGGGGAGTTCTGCTGGGAGAATTGCAAAAGGGGGAAATAATGTGCAGGAGGAAGGAGATGAGCCGGAAATGAGAGAGGTAGATGAATGAAAGCAAGCAGGGAGTAAGAGGGGTGGAATCTTAGTGCTTGGGGACTCAAAACTAAGAGGAGTCAGGTGGGGTAGCAAGGGAGAGAGGCATAGTCGCATTTGGGTGGAGGCCATGCCAGGAATGACAACGGAAAGGGTGGGACAATCTGTTCTGAAATATTCTAGAAGGGTTAGGTACAAGCCTCATTTAATTATATATCTTTCGACGAACAACCTGGCTGACAAGACAGTAGATATAGTCCAGAGGAGGTTTGAGGAACTAGGACAATTACGTGAGGGGGCAGGAAGATCAGTAACTTTTTCGGAGATACTTCCAGTGCCCAAGGCAAGCACAACAAGAGAGCTGAGAGTAGAGGAATTTAACTGATGGTTAAGAACCTGGTGTTGTGCTAAAGGATATGGGCTGTTGGGGTGGGAGGGACCTGGGAGGACAGTAGTCTCTATACCAAGGACAGAATACACTTGAGTGAGGAGAGAAAGAAAGTGTTGAAACAGAGGATGGATCAGTACATAGAGTAAGTTGGAAATTTAAACTGGGAGCGGGGGTGGCAGTTGGGCAAGAGACATGCAGAGACCACACATTGGGAAACCACATGAGCTTACCCCCCATAACAGTGACAAAGGACAAATGGTAAGTACTATTGGTGATGCTAGGAAAGGAGGGCAGGATGGGAGGAGGGGAAAAGGGTGGAAGGTGGTCACCCTTAATGCTAGGAGCCTTGGGAGGAAAACTGCAGAGTTACAGGTGCTCATGGCAGAGGGAGAGGTGGACATCGCAGCCATCACAGAAACATGGGCCACCCAATGCAGTTTATTTATTTATTTTATTTATTTATTTAGTTTTTGTTGACCGGGTAAGTGCACTAGACAAATCCTGCCTATTTTCAAGCACAACCCGGGGGAGGGGGATACAGATGAATGCCAACTGACTTTGAACCAGATTAAACTGTTGGTGGTATTTTTAGTGAATGAGGGAAATTTGGCCAGGACACCGGGGAAATTCCTCTACTCTGTAGATGGGTGGCGCTGTCCATCTGTCTGCAGGGATGGCTGAGCTCACTTCAGAGCTGGATGCTGAAGGAGAAGGACATGTTGTTGGGGAGGATGCTGTTCTTCTCACCACTCACACTCAGAGTGATTCCACTGTTACGACAGACACTCTGGAGAGCACCAGACTGGATGATTTTCGTTTGTCCACAACACCAATTATAAATGAAGCAAGTATGTCTTCAATAGCTTCACATGTGCCTCCTTCACAAATGCTGGAGGACAAACGTACTTATCTTCAACAGCAACTGCTTCTTTTAGAGGCAGAATTTAATCGAAAGCAACTGGCTATGGACATGGAGAAAAAACGAAAAAGAAGTCCAGAAACTACCTCTTCTTCCTCCGCTTTGTCTAAAATGTTTGCGGCTGATTCAGTTCTACCAGAAGATGATATTTGGACTGATAAGGAAGCGTACACAGTTCCGGGAGATCCAGGATGGTCACCAGAGCGAGCTCTGAGAGACGCTGGATGGCGTCAGGTAGCAACCAGAGAATGGAGTGCAGACCCGGTTATGTCCACAGAATCTACTTCAATAGACTTCTTGCCTCAGGAGCACACCACAGTTTTTCCGGCAGAAGCGAACTTTACACCGGAGCCTCAGGAGAGGCCTACCATAGAGACAAACAACCAGACCTCAGGTAAAGTGGTTTTAAACTCTGATATTCCCCTTCCTCTGAATACACCTAGTGAATTACTGGGTTTTTCTGCTCCAAAAACTCCACCGGAGAACATTGCGAATATTGAGTCTGAGCAATTTAACTCACAAGAGCATCAGGCCCAGAAACAGGATACTGTGCAATGTCCTTTCTATGCAGACTTATTCAGAAAACCAATTGAATTGGCTATAAGACGTAATGCAATATGACTCAGGTATTTGGGGGGTATGGATCCTGCCCCCAATAGATACTTTGTGGGGCGCATTTTACTTAAACTATCTTTGGGCTTTACACCATCTGAAGTCTATGCTTTGATTCATGCCCCGGGAGAACTCTCTTTTGACATTAGCTTTAGGACTCCTGAACTTTTAGAACGCTTTTGGATAAAACATATGACTGTTAAAACCAATCCTTTATGGACATCTTTTCAAGTAATCCCTTTAACAAAACAATTGTTTAGAGTTATTACTATCTTATTTACAAATGAGGGAGTGAATATATCAGATATTCTGTATTGGTTGGAAAAACATTGTGAGCTACAGGGTACCCCTAATCCTATTTTGGATGCAGAGGGTTTTTGGAATGGGGGATGGAAAATGAAAATCAAGTTGCACCAAACTGCAGAGGGTTTAGAACATTTGCCAAATTGCTTCTACATAGGCAGGTATAAGGGATTTATCTTTTACACAGGACAATCAAAACAATGTTTTAAATGTGGTTCTCCCAGACATCTCAGTTCTACTTGCACTGTTCAACAATGCACATATTGTGGGGATACAGGCCATATCAGTGCCCACTGTATAAATACTCCAAAGTGTAACCTTTGTGATGAAAGTGGACACAATTTTTTCGAATGCCCCTGGGCTGCACATAATACTGGGGAGGATGCATATGGTATACAAGATTTTTATATACATAGGGCTACCAAACCTGCAACTTCTTTTTCATCAGAACCTCAGCCACAAAGGACACAACAGGGACATGCCATACATCATTCTCCAAATAACCATACCCCTTTTGAACATTCTAAGCCTGGGACACAGATTCTGGTTTTACCAGAAGACAATATAGAGGCACTTAGACCCAAGTCTTCTACGCCTCACACAGATCACCTTACTAAAGAGGTTATGCCCCCTCCTCCTTCCCCTTTGGTGATCCCAGTTTCCTCAGTTTCCCTCCAAAAGGAGGTCCCTGTTTCTCGGACTCCTTTACAACACTCTTCACAAATGGTACTGGGGATGCCTGTGATTGATAATAGGTACTCAGTGTTATCTGTAGAAAATGGTGGGACAGATCGAGATTCTGATTCAGCCTCCTTAGCTTCCTCCCAAATGGAGCTTGTTTTGGATTCTGATATAGGTATACATGTATCTAGTAAAGTGAAGAAAAAAAATGGTTTCAAACCCAGACAAGGGACTAGGAAAAGTACAAGATTGTTCCAAGCTACTAACTGATTGAATGTTTCCTTTAAAGGATTGTGCTAGCTATGATTTTACAATAGCTAGCCTTAATGCAAATAGTATCCGTTCGGAGGTATGTATGTATGTTAGCCACTTTTGATTTATTTTCTACGTTTAAATATGACATAATATTTTTTCAGGCTATCAGATTATATTCTTTACAAGATTTTGCTAAAGCTATTGACGCATGGATTTGGGATCCGAGTTATTGGTCAGGAGGAGAAGACCCTTGTTCAAGCCTAGGGATTTGTTTTACTACCCCACATGTAATAATTACACATATAGTAGATATTTTTCCTGGTTGTGCTCTATTATTGGATGTCACTTTAGCTTCCATTGAGTTTCGGTTGATTAACATGTATGGTCCACAATCCAAAACTGGTAGGATTTCTTTATTAAAACAAATTCAGCCTTTTCTTTTTACTAGTAGAAATGTTTTATTTGGGGGTGATTTTAATATTAACAGCACAATTCAGGATAAACTTTTTTCCACTTCAAAGGTCTATTGTGATTCTCATTTTTTGAATTCTTTACTTATTCAGTCTGGTTTAAATGATGTATATTCCTCTCAACATAGGGACCCTCATACTTTTTTTCAAGGAAAAAAATCTTCTTGTATTGATTACTGGTTTGTTTCTTCTTCTTTACAAACTAGGGAACCAAATGTCTCATTAGTAGCCACAACAGATCATGTACTTCTCAGTGTTATTCTTTCAAATTGCCACAAAACCTCTAGAGGATCAGGATACTGGAAATTAAATTTGTCTCTGTTAAATATTCCAGAAGTCAAGGAAGGATTTCAAGCCACTATCATGGCTAGAAAATCAGTATTTTTTCCATATGAGAGTAAGCAATCATAGTGGGAAGACACAAAACGAGAATTTAAAAAGTTTTTTCAAAAAATAGGAAGATTATTGGGTAGATATACAATGCAAGAATACTCTATAATTAGAAAATCCTTTCTCATGTTTCAGGACGATATTATGAAAGGTCTTGCATACGATGAACAAGAATTTTGGATTCTGAAAGAAACACTGACAAAACTTCAATATAATCATATGTCTTCTTTAAGGCAGGAACAGAGGTTTGGAATCAGTGGTACTAGAGCACATACCAATCCTTTTGATTTTTGTAAAGCTTCCAGACAAAGAAAATATATAACAACCCTAAAAAAACCTTCAGGAGAAGTGATACATGAAAAAAATGATATTTTGGAGGAAGTTGACAGACAGCTTTAAATCTTTGTTTACTGCAGACTTACGGCTTACAAATTCCTGTATACAGGACTGGGTGACTTCATGTCCCCTAAAAAAGGTCCCTGGATACTCAATTTCAAGTTTAATAAGACCTATTTCAGCACAAGAAGTAAGAGATGTAATTATTCATTCTCCCACAGGAAAAACACCAGGTTCAGATGGTCTACCAAATGAATTATACAAACTTTTGGTACCTTGGCTGATAGATGAACTAGTTTGTCTTTTTTTGAGTAGTTTAAATACTAAAATATTACCTTCTAGTATGTATATTGGGTTGGTAATATTACTATATAAACATGGTGATAGGGATTGTTTAAATAACTGGAGACCAATCACCCTTTTAAACAGTGATTATAAGTTACTTTCCAAGATTCTTAGTAATCGTCTATCTCTTTGTCTAGATGCTATAATTCATCCTACACAGTTTTGTTTGGTACCAGATAGATCAATACAGGATGGTCTTATTTTATTAAGAGAAATTTTTTCAAGGGGATTTTCAGGTGAACTTATGGGTTTCATCCTTAGTTTGGACCAGAAACAAGCTTTTGATAGTGTCTCACATCATTACCTGTGGACCTGTCTTACATGTATGAATTTTCCATCATCCTTTATAGAGTGGTTGAAAACATGTTATAATGCAGCTTTAGCAATACCTTTTGTGAATGGATGCGTAGGAAATCCAGTATTAGTTACTAGAGGCATTCGACAAGGATGCCCTTTAAGTGCCCTGCTCTATATTTTATCTCTAGAACCCTTCTTACTCAAATTAATGTTGCTGATTCTATTAGGGGTTTATCAATTAACCCTTAGGCTGCCGGAAGATTTAGAACGCATAGGTTTTTAGGACAAGATATCTTGTCTGCGGCAGCCTAAGGGTTAATAGTACATGTCCAGAAATTAAAACAATTGCTTATGCTGATGATCTTTGTCTTACTTTGGCAGATCTCCCATCATGCCATGCTACTGCGGCCTTGCTGATGGCATATGCAGAGGGCTCAGGATCTCAAATAAATCTATCAAAAAGTAAGTACTTTTCCCTTAATGTAGACCCAATGATAGTTATAGATGCTCCGAACATTCCGGTATGTATAGGTCCAGGTAAAAATTTAGGAATTGTTTGGGGCATGGAAGATCCAGCAAAATATAATTGGGATCTTCATATACTAGCTGCTCAATCAAAAGTTTCAACTTGGAATAAATGGAGGATGTCAAAGAAAAAGAGGGTTTTTATGGTCAAAACCTTTTTATTAAGTATGTTTTTATATATAGGGGTAATTTTCCCCCACCAGCATCTTTAGATACAGTTCTTTATGGATTATTTTTCTCTGCCATATGGGGAAGTAGATTGAATCCTATTAAAAGGGCGATCTTATATCAGGATTTTCAGTTAGGAAGGATTCGAATGGTGAATCCCATTGTGTTCTTTTTTTCTTTGTTTATAACTAAGAATATCTGTCCTTTGTTACATAAAGTTGGTGAAGTTTGGGAGTATTGGGTGTGGGATACTGTCTCCCCATGGATCTTAAAATTGGAATCCTCCAAATGCATCCCCAAACAAACATCTTTAAAGGGACTTCCTGAGTACTTTAAATCCTGTTTTTCAAAATTAAAAGTCTGGGGAGTTTTAAGGGTTTATTTAGAAACATATCAAAGGAAAACATTGTATGTGAAGATTATGGAGAAATTTTTGATCCCACCTATATTTACAGAATATTCTTTACCCAAACTTTCCAAAATTAGTAGCATGTTGACATCTAAAAGAATCCCAGCATACATGTGGGATGTAGTTTGGCTTACAGTACACTTGAAATTGAATGTTAAAGGGAATCTAAAGCATAAGGGTGTTCCAGATAGAGGTTGCCCAAGAAGATCCTTATGTCACGCTCCATTTGAGACTGTTCAACATCTGTTTTTTGACTGTCCATATGTGGTGGAATTTTGATCATATATTATACATCATTGGTCAGAATTCCCTTTACAAACATTAACGGATGAAGTATTATTTTTTGGAATTCTGCCTCACTCCTTGAGTAAATATTTTCCTGATACAATCCATGTAATTCTGTCTTGCATTAAATATCATATTTGACAAGCATGTTGTGCGTGGTCCTTGCAAAAACAGTACTTGACCCCAATTCAGTTATTTTGGAAGGTACAAAATGCAATTATAAAAATTAAACGTTTTGAAAAACTCCATTTTTCAGAAGTTCAGTTTCAAAAGTATTGGAAACATTTAAATTGATTAGATACAGGGTAAACTAAAAGATACTGTTTTTGAAGTTCAATGTTTTCCCCTCCTTTTGGTTTTTGTGTATTAAGAGACATGGTTATGATTTTATATATTCCTTTTATGTTACATTGATTAAATCCCTTACTCTTCTAGTAGGGAAAGGGGAAGTAGGTTATTTTGTTTTCCTTATCTATTTCAGGATTAATGTATGAATTAATAATTCTTTCAGCTTTATATGTATAATTTTTCTAATTTTTTTTCTTTTATGAATATGTATGATTTACTGTTTTGATTTCCTTGTATATTGTTTTGTTTTTGCACAGTGTAGAATGAAAATTCCTCTACTATTTTTGTAGAGATGGGAAGAGGATATTGTAGAATTATGGAGTATTTTATTTTGAAATTTCTGTTTGTTATATTACTTATTTTTTTGGTATTATGTATTTTATGATGTTATATGCAGTAGTATATTGTTCTATTTGGTTTTTGAGTTTTTTGCATAACATTTTCCCCTACTCTTATAGTGGGGAGAGGGGAAGGGGTGGGTTTATACTGTTTCTATTTTGTTTAGGGTATCTGTCTGAACTAATGCTTATTTCTGTGTTTTTTTAAGATTTTTTTTCCTTATTAAGAAAATGTATGATATCATATTGATTTGTATAACTTTGTCATGATTTGTTCAGATTTCAAGAACATAATTCCCTTACTCTTTTAGTGGGGATGGGACGGGGTTTTAGATACCAAAATGAATTGTTTATGTTTACAATGTAAGTATGCTGTAATACTTTTTTATGTTTTTTCGTTTCTTTCCCTTTTATGGTTATATACGATGTAATATTGATTTACCTATATTTGGTCATGATTTTGTTCAGACTTCAATAAAAAATTCCCTACTCTTTTTCAATATATGCCATGGGATCTTTAACATCCACCTGAACTACCACCAATCCAGGCAGATGGGACCTCGGTTTAACATCTCATCCGAAAGACGGCACCTCAGAAGTGCAGCACCCCTCTCATGCTGCACTACAGTGTCAGTACTAGGATATTAACCCAAGTGCCAGATGTGGGAACTGATCTCCCGGCCTCAGAGGCAAGTGTGCTACCTACTGAACCACTGACACTGCTCAATGACTGGGACCTGTCTGTACCAGGGTACAGGTTATTTCATTATGACAGAGTGATTGGGAAAGGAGGGTGTGTGGCACTATATGTGAAGGAAGGACTGAAGTGTGAAAGGGAGGAAGGGGAGGAGGGTAGTATGGAGTCACTTTGGATGCAAATCCAGGATTCCAAGAATAGGATTCTTAGAATGGGAGTGGTGTACAGGCTGCCATCTCAGACAGAGGAGTTAGACAGGGAACTAGCAGGACAGATCAGGAGGACCTGCAAGAAGGGTAGTGTGGTGATTGTGGGGGACTTCAACATGCCAGAAGTGGACTGGAGTACCTCAACAACCAGGAACAGAAGGGAGCAGGTACTGCTGAATGCCTTCCAGGACAGCTTCCTGCTGCAAATGGTCAGTGAACCAGCCAGGTTAGGGAATACCCTTGACCTTGTGCTGGCAAATGGGGCCTTTGTGAGAGAACTTACAGTGGAGGAACCACTGTCAGGGAGTGACCACCCCTCAGTATGGCTCACATTGGATATGGGCAAGGAAAGAGTGGAATCTGGCACAAGAGTACTGGATTTCAGGAGGGCCAACTTTGGGAGGATGGGGGAAGTGGTAAAAGGGCACCTGGCCAGAATTCAATCTAGTATGGACACTAACCAGAGGTGGCAGCTAATAAAGCTGGGGATAGTGGAGGCAACCAAAACCTGCTGCAAGGCCCAGAGCAAGAAGGCTAGGGCTAAGAAACCAAGCTGGTTGAGCAAGAAGGTCATGGAAAAGGTAAGGCAGAAAACAGCTGCCTTTTAGAAGTACAAGAAAACAGGGAGGGGGAAGGACAGGGAGGAGTACTTGATGGAATCGAAGGAGGTGACAAGGGCAGTAAGGGGAGCCAAGGCATCTACAGAACTCAGGCTGGCACAAGGCATTAAGAAGGGGGAGAAGAACTTCTGTAGGCACATCAGGGAGAAAAGGAGCTATAAGGACCACATAGTAAGGATTAGGAAGGGGGGTGGAAATAGGGTGCGATAAGGCAGAAGCACTAAATGAGTACTTCTGCTCAGTATTTACTAAAGAGAAGAGGGGGTGGCACCCAAGGGGGGAGAAATGGCAGAAACAGGGGGGGGTGACAAATGGGGAAATCATGGAGGGCAGAGTTCTGGAGGGTTTGAAGGCACTGAGGGTGGACAAGGTGCCAGGCCCAGATGGCATCCACCCCAGGGTACTGAAGGAGCTGGCAGGACCTTTGGCAGACCTATTTAATGCCTCACTACATTTGGGATGTGTACATCAGGACGGGAGGATGGCTCATGTGGTACCCCTCCACAAGAGTGGCCCCAGAGATGAACTGGGAAACAACAGACCAGTGAGCCCCACATCCATCATGGGTAAGCTAATGGAGACTATACTGAAGAAGAGGCTGGTGGCCCTCCTAGAGGCCAAAGGACTACAGAACAGCAGACAGCATGGCTTCATATGGGGCAGATCCTGCCAAATCAACCTGGTGGAGTTCTATGACTGGGTGACTAGGCAACTGGACAGGGGCCATGCAGTGGATGTCCTGTATCTGGACTTCAGTAAGGCATTCGACTCGGTGCCACATGGAATACTGGGAAGTAAGTTAGTAGGCACAGGGGTGGATGCAAAGCTGGAGAAATGGGTAGGGAACTGCCTTCAGGGAAGGCAACAGAGGGTGGCAGTGGGTGGAGAGCTCTCACACCCAAGGGTAGTGACAAGCGATATCCCACAGGGCTCAGTGTTGGGACCAGTGTTGTTTGGGATATTCATTGCAGACATATCATTGGACATCAAGAGCAAGATCAGACTGTTTGCTGATGATACCAAGGTAGGAGCAGTGGTGGATGACCTAGGGGATGGCAGAGGTTGCAGGATGATCTGGCAAAGCTTGAAACCTGGTCAGACACCTGGCAACTGGGGTTCAATACCAAAAAGTGCAAGGTGCAGCATTTTGGGATAAAGAACCCAAGGAGGAGTTACCAGTTGTGGGGAGTGCAGCTAGCCCAGACAGAGGAGGAGAAGGATCTGGGGGTGCTCATTACAGGGTCAATGAACAACTCAGCACAATGAAGGAAAGCAGCTGCAAAGGCCAACAAAATGCTGGGTTGCATTGCAAGGGGTATATCTTCGAGGAGGGAAGAAGTGATTCTGCCACTGTATAGGTCATTAGTTAGACCACACCTGGAGTACTGCGTGCAGTACTGGCACCCTTATCTGAAGAGGGACATTAAGTTACTGGAGGGGATGCAGCGCAGGGTGACAAAGATGATCAGTGGGCTGGGGGACTTATCATATGAGAGGAGGCTGAGGGAGTTGAACATGTACTCGCTGGAGGAGAGGAGGACAGGGGACATGATTGAACCTTTAAGTACATGAAAGGAATAAACAAGACAGGTACAGAGGGGCTGTTCAAAGTAAGGGAGGGGAAGGGAGGGACACCAGGGGCCATGATATGAGACTGGAGGGAGGAAGGTTCAAGAGGGAGATGAGGAGACACTTTTTTACAGAGAGGGTGGTGGTTGGGCGGAATGCATTACCTGCAGAAGTGGTATCCAGTAGAACAGTGGACTGCTTCAAAAGGGGATGGGATAGGACAAGGGAGAGGGTTAATGAAGGGGAAGGGTGGAAGGGAGGGGCAGCTGCAGAATAAGGGGTGCTAGCTGCACATTCGAGCAGACTTGATAGACCTCTAGGCCTTTATCTGATGGCAAATTTCATATGTTCGTATGTTTATAAAAGGATTGTTGGCACATCCTGGTGTGAAAAACTGTGACAAAAATGTTGTTATGGGAGGAAGATTGGGAGGAGGGAAGATTAACGAGAGGGATCTGCCTGGCTAGGTATTGAGGGTTGCCAGTATGCAGAGTTTGGCTGATTAGGAAAGTAAGAGAAAGATTTGCCCTGGGTTTGGGAGGTAGCCATTTTAGGTTGGTTAGCAGTGTGCAATGGTGGATATTGTGGCTGCAGCTGGAGGTGAATTTAGTTGTATTACAATAGAGAGTATGCTTTTTTGTAGCGCAGATTTGCCAGCAGCATTGATGATTGCTGAGCCATATTCAAGTATGGGAAGGAGATTAGCCTGAATGATTTTGACCTTGGTGTCAGTAGTCAAGAAGTGGCAGACTCTGTGAGTGATCCAAGTTTTTTGTGAACTGAGGAAATGGTGTCTTGGAAGTGAGTTTCAAAAGAAAGGGAAGGGTTGAGGTGTATTTCAAGGTACTTAAAGGAGAGGGTCTTTTCAAGAGGGGTGCCATTTCCGGTGTTGACACTAAATAGAGGGGATAGTTTGGAAAGGTTTTGCTTGGACCCAAACAGCATGGACAGTTTTTCTTTGTAGATTTAGGACCATTTTTTTCTTGGGAGAGCCAGGCTTGCAGTCTGCAAATGAGTTACCAAGGGAGTTGTTGATGAAAGCAATATTATCACTATGGGTATAGAGGACAGCATCATCGGCATAGAAGTGTTTATACTGGTCCATAGATGGTCAGGATATCATTAATGAAAACTGAGAACAAGAGAGGCCCTAGAATGGAGCCTTGAAGTACTCTACTGGAGGTGACATTCACACCAGAAATGTTGTTTCCAATTTTGGAGACTTGCTGTCAATGGTGCAGGTAATCTTTAAACCATGCTATGGTGGGATCCTAAATCTTAGTGCCAGGAGTTTTGAGATGAGTAGTTCATGGTTGACAAGGTAGAAAGCTTTAGCCAGGTCAATGAACATGGCATCTGAGACTTGCCCTCTATCCATTTTCTGGTAAATGGTGTTGGTGAAGGTTATTAGGGCAGTGTCTGTGCTATGACCTTTTTGAAAACCTTGCTGTTCGGGGCAGATGAGGCTGTGTAACTGCAGGTATTTGGTGAGCTGGTGGTGAACGATTTTCTCTTGTAGCTTGGCTAGGGCTGAGAGAATTGAGATTGGGCAGTAGTTTTCAAGGGAAGTGATTTTCCTTTTCTTTTGCAGGGTGACAACTATGGATGTTTTTCCAGAGGGATGGCATGGTACAGGAAGAGAAGGATAGACTGAAGATTTTTGAGATGGGAAGTGTGATTTGGTTTGCAGTAAGTTTAAGAAATCTAGGGATGAGACCATTGAGTCTGGTTGATTTGTCACTTTGGGAGTGAGGAGTAGTTTATGCATTTGTCAAGGCATGACACTTTTGATGTAGAAGGGAGGCTGCTTGGAGTCAGATTGGGTTTTTATCAGGGCCAGTGTCAGTGTATCCATTGGATTGGATTTGGACAGGTCACAGAAAAAATAATTGAAAAGTATGGCAATTTTTATGGGGTCAGTGAAGGTGGTTTCATTCTGTTCAATAGAAATAATATGGGAGTGATACTGGCCATTGAGAAGTGTGTTCACTGACTGCCAGATCTTTTTAGGTTCATGCAGGTTTTGAGTTTGTTGGGATATTAGGTACTGAGTTTTGGTACTGTGATTTAAGTATTTACACTTATTGCACAGATATCTGTAAGTGTGTCAATCAGAGATGCAGTTTGTAGCCCTGCATTTAGCCCAGGATGCATCTTTTTTGCGCATGAGGGTGAATATTTCATTTGTGAGCCGCAGGGATTTTTTGGCTTTAACTTTGCGAGTACACAGGGGGCATGCTTTTCAAGCAGCGATAAGAAGACATGAATAAAGAATTTGAGGGCTCTGCTGACGTCAGAGACTGTGTTGAGGTAGGACCAGTTGATACGGTGAAGATGTGACAGAAATGAGCCATTGTTAAGGTTGGAGATGTTTCTATAGGAAATGATCCGGTAGGGGTGGAGGTGTTTAAGTACACTATTATGCCATTGGCAGTGTGTAGCATGATGATCACTGATTGAATCTCTTAAAGACTCCTGAAGTAAGGATCTTTTGATATTGTTAATCAGGATCCGGTCCAGAAGGGTGTGTTTACTGGTCCTAAGATTTGATCTAGTGGGGGATTGTACGATTTGCTGAAACGGACCGAATTTAGTGCTTCCATGTAAGCAGGTGTCTTATTTAACCAATTCAGATTAAAATCACCTAGTGTGATACATTTGGAAGCTGGAAATGTATTGAGCATGTGGATTAAGTCATGAAGGCCATTGAGCCCTACTTTTGGTGGGATGTATGCACAGGTGATACATAGGGTTTGGGGCCTAGGGTGACATGGATGGAGAGCCATTCACATAAGGTGCTTGGGTAAAGGAAGAGATGCAGATTTCACTTTGAGATTGATATCTGTAAAAATCAGGATGCCACCTCCGTTTTTTGGGTCTCTGTCCTTGCGAAAGATTTTAAAGTTTGGGAGGGAGATTTCCGAGTCTTTTATAAGAGGTGAGAGACAGAATTCAGAGATTGCTAGAATGTGAGATTTATAGAGGGCAGAGAGGCCTCAAGATCATGCATTTTAGATAAAAAACTTCTTATGTTTAGGTGTATGATGTGAATGCCATTGGGACCAGAAAAGATCGGGGAGGTAGTTTTTGCGGGGCCAGGTTGGTTTCCAAGTCCCCAGTTAAAAGAAGGAGGATAACTAATAAGTGAGACAGCAGGGAGACAGTATAAGAGGGGCATGTTGAACATGGGGAAATGATGTGATATCCTAGGGCGTGAATGTGTCTCCTGTTGAGTAGATCAAGAACAGGGATGTTAACTTGTTGTGGTGATATCTGGAAGTCAGTGACAGTAGTAAGGGCAACTACAGAAGGGCCAGATTGGTGACTGAAGTCATGTTCATGGATTAATAACCATACACAGGATATAGTGCCAGCACAGAGGCCTTTCAAGGCCTTGGTAGCAGTTCGCCTGTGCAGAGTAGGAGAAAAAAAATATGACGGGGCAAATTACGCTTTCCCAATAGAATATTGTTGGTGCAGAAAATGGGGTATGTGAGGAGTCCACAAATGTGGAAAAGGTGGTTTGAAATTAGGGTTTGAGAGGTTGTTCTTGGTGTTATATGTGATTAAATTATGGGACTTATTAGCAAGTGCACAACTGGGAGTGTTAGCTTGGGAGGTAGTAGATAAAATGCTACCTGATATGAAATAAAAGGAGAAGCATAAAGAGATAATCCTGACCCTAAATTAAAGAAACACTGATACATATGATCACAAGGGGGCATAGAATATTATAAGCTACCTAGCGCTGGGGACATGTTTCATAGTAGAATTGTAAATACAATGAGAAGAATAGTTTCTGAACTGGCAGAGGCCAAGGGTGAGGGGTCCATTGGGGGGAGGGGAGATTAAAAGCATGAATATGTGAGGGGGGGTGAGCTGATTGTTTTTTAAGCAGATATCCTTATAAAGGTAAGACCACCATAGGGTGGAGGAATGGCTGAGGAGGGAGGGGGCGGGAACAGGTAAGAGCAGCACCATGTCCTATGCAGCTGCATGTGAACATTGGATAGCTTGTTCCTGTTATTTAAATATCAGCAAAAAAATGTTGAATGCATTTAAGTGTAAACATTCTATTCTGCACCAATACAGTATTGACTAAATCATCAGTTTATAAAATAAAATTATGCAGTTGTGCTTTCTTCGGATGCTGTATATGGCACTGCTTGAGCCTGAAGCACTGATATCATGTTTATCACCTCTTTGTATGCAGAGTTGTTTGATTTCCTAACCTGATATGTCCTTTTCATCCATCTTCCCCCACCACTTTCCATTGGTTTATGGCAACTGCAGCTGCATGCTTCCTTTAGTGGAAAGGGCAGGTAAACAAGCAGCTTCCTCGCCAACCAATGCAGAGTCAGAATGCTACTCCAATAGAAAAGTAATTACATTTTTCATTTGCAAGCAGACTTAATGATTCTATTGACTGTTTCCTTTGCATATGATATCTTAAGAAACATAGAAACATAGAATTTGGCAGCAGATAAGGACCGCTTGGCCCACCCAGTCTGCCCATTTCCCTACCTACTGGATAAGCTGCAGATCCTAGTTAAACAGCAGCCTACTTCTTCCTACCCCCAACCCCTAGAATGGCCTTATGACTGTCCCATGCATACTTGAATTCCACCACTGTTTTTGACTCCACAACCTCCTCCGGAAGGCCGTTCCATGCATCCACAATCTCTCTGTGAAAAAATACTTCCTTAAATTACCTCTGAGCCACCCCCATCTTCAAATTGTGCCCTTGTTCTTGCACAAATCTTTTTTGAAAGATGCTACCCTCTTGGACTTTGTTGATTCCTTGAGGTACTTGAAGTTTCTATCATGTCCCCCTCCCTCCTTTCCTCGAGGCTATACATATTAAGCTCCTTTAGTCTCTCTTCATATGTCTTCCGGTGAAGACCCTGCACCATTTAGTTGCCCTCCTCTGGACAGCTTCCATCCTGTCTATGTCTTTCGCGGATTGGGTCTCCAGAACTGCACAGTACTCAGATGGGGTCTGACCAGCTGTCTGTACAGAGGGATAATAACTTCCTGTTTTCTACTGGTGATGCCTCTCCTATGCATCCCAGTATCCCTCCAGCCCTCCTTGCTGCCCTCTCATTGCTTACCCACCCTAGGTCATCTGATATGACTACCCCAGGTCCCTTCCATTTTGTTGTTGTTAGTATCTCACCCCATTGTGTACTCTTCCCTGGGTTTTGTTTCCCAGCTGCATTACCTTGCATCTTAGCATTGAATCTAAGCTGCCATACATTTGACCATTCCTCTAACTTTGCCAAGTCCCTTCTCATCCTTTCCACTCCACCTTGTGCATCAACTCTGTTGCAGATCTTTGTGTCATCTGCAAAGAGAGACATACTTTTCCTTCCAGTCCCTCTGCAATGTCACTTATAAAAACATTGAAGAGGACCGGTCCTAATACTGAACCCTGCAGTACCCCACTAGTAACCCCCCTTTCTTCTGAGTGGACTCCATTTACTATTACTCTCTGTGTCCTATTCTCCAGCCAATTCTTTACCTGGGCTGTCATCCTGGGACCCACTCCCAGGCTGGCTAACTTGTATATTAATCTTTTGTGTGGTACTGTGTCAAATGCCTTGCTAAAGTCTAGGTAGGCCATGTCCACAGCCCCTCCCTGATCTACTACTATCTTCCAACTGATGTGAGGTCTGAATCTGTAACATTGTTCAATTATATATAATAGTGTTTGCCTTCTTGGTTTTATGTGCTGACCTATTTAGAAATGGTGATGTAATTGCTTTAGTATAACCTCTTTTTTGTTAGATGTTATTATTACTGTTTTCATCTGTGATGAAACTCATACAGTACCTTTGTCTGCACACCATCATCAAATGAGCTGGATGCTGTAGTACCAATATTTATTTCTTGACACCATTTTGGGGTTTTATTTTGGTTCCTTCACTAATGGGCCCCAGTTTGGTAATTGCTATCTATAATGTTTTGTTTCTATATTAATAATAGCTTCATTTTCCTTGTATTTTTTTCTGTATTATTTATTTTTATTAATTTTGCTATTTCACTTAGGGGTTCTTTTTTATTTTTAATTATCAAAATGAGAAATTATTTTACCAGGGAATGGTTTTTGCCTTGATAGCGGTGCTTAGTTGTTCTTCTCCGTGCCTTTTCTATATGTGTTTTATGAGACTTGGCTGTAGTAAGTTATTTAAAACTTATGAATTACTAAAAACCTGTGACTACTTTGACTAATGCTGTTACTTCAGGAACAACATCCATCTGTCAATCTGTGATATTACTATTTTGTTTTACTTTAGGAAAGCCCACATAAACTGAGTCTTTGAAAAGTTAGAATCCACCCCTCTGAAAAATCAGCTTTTTGCCATTGTGAAATGTTAGAGTATCTAACATTTGGTTAGATAGATATGCATGCTACAGATTGTGTGCCAACAGTAGGTTGATCATTTGTCCTTCTTCAGCAATTATGTACAGTATGTGCCAGGTTTTGCATGGCTGCATAGCACAGCTATGCAATGCATTGTTGTGACATACTAGAGAGAGGGGACTCTGGAAGCACATGACTGGATACATTATCTGTGTCCTTCCGCTGTGAAGTTGAAGCACATGCTGTCCTCTCCATTTACTACGGTGCTGGTCCTCCTCCAGTGCACTATTTTCCTGCTATGTGCTCACTTCTGGATTCAGAGCAAGCACTTATTTTCCTCCCCCTATATATGTAATAATTTTCCCTGGTGTCTAGTGGCACTCACTGCCCTCCACTCAATGTACCCATTATTTTCTGATCTTTCCCTGGTGTCTAATGGCACCCTCACCCTTGGATTGCCATCCCTTCTGGCTAGTACAATTTCCCTGGTGTCTAGTGGCAACCTCCACTCTCCAACTGCTGTCCTTCTTGTGTAGTATTCCTTACCTGGTGTCTAGCAGCACCACCCCTTACCCTCTGATCACCATCTCATTATATTGTTTTCCTTCATTGGTGTCTAGTGACGCCCCTCACCCTCTGATCAGTATCTGTGTTATGTGCAATTCCTCCTTTGGTGTCTAGTGGCACCCCACACCCTCTGATCACCATCCCCATATTGTCCCAATGTCACCTTAAATAAAGAAAACCAACCCTCAATTTTTTTTTAATTTTCAAAAAATAAAATGGTCCCTCATCAATCTGACCCCTCCGCCCATACTGACCTCCCACTTATCACTCATCACTCCACATGCCATCACTCACTTGAACATGCCCGGCAGTGAAGATCCTCTCTCCAATTGAAGACATGTCTTGCTGCTGGAACTGCCGACTGCAATATTAGAAAGTAAAATAAGTGTGGTTCAATGTATGCCAATGGGGTTTTGAACTTCAATACATAACTTTGGCATTTTTGCATGTTTTGTCCCCAAATTTCCCACATGGCTTTTTTGGGACCCCACCTCATGACCAGTTGTGTTGGAATTTCACAAATCAGGCCCAAAAGGTGATTTCATGCTTGCACTGAAAAATCACCCTTCAGGTAGGATTTGAAAATGTTCACCACCCTTGTTCATGATGTGGGGTCATAAGAAGGCTATGTTGAAAATTGCAGGCCAAAATATGAAAACATTTCAAAGTTATGGGCGCACGTTGAAATATTTATATGCTTGCTCTTAATTTCAGTAATTTTCAATATTTTGAACCCAAATTTTCACTACAGACATTTTTTCATACTGCCTTATGAATGTGAAAGCTGTTAGTTTTCAAATCCTGACCAAAATGTGTTTTTGCATCTGTCGTGTGGAATGACATTTTGGTGGTATGGGATCACATTTCAGCAGGGATTTGACAAACTTCATCGATGGGGATCATGAGGTGGGGTGAAGCAGCATCTCACTTGTTTCAGCTGTATCACTACCCTCATTGTGCAGTCTTATTGGTTCTGAGTAGAGTTTGTTATGATTACCAGCCTTTTGCCATTTGTAGGACTGCACCTCACACTGTAATGTCTTTGCATATCTTGTTTGTTGGTTCCCAGCCAATGCCAGTTCCACTCATTTTGCCACAAGCAGGAGGGCTTGAGCACTAGCAATTCATGCCTGCCACTAGGAACTAAGAACCTGCCCTCCACATCATTCATAGCTCTTGCTGGCCCAAGGCTAGGCAACTTTAGTTTCTAGATGTATAAGCCATAACCCACAGTCAAACCTGCAAACCATCCAGTTTTTCAAGTATCAGCATCACAGAACAGAGAGAGATAGAGAAATAAAGAGACAGATGGGGACAGATAGATAGATAGATAGATAGATAGATAGATAGATAGATAGGCAGGCAGACAGAAAGATGGATGGATTGATACAGACAGACAGATCTATAGACAGAACTACAGATACAGTAATATATTATAAAATCATCCTGATCCAATATTACGAAACTGAAATGGACACTTCGGTATCTTAATGTCATTATTGTTTTTCCTACAATGAAAATAATTACTATATTCCTCAGTGCTGTAGGTTCCAGTCAGTAACATTGAGGAACAAAATAAAGTGGACAAAAATAAAGCAACAAAAACAATGTCACCATTAATATTGGCAGCATAAAATGAGGCGTGCCAGAACAATGCAGGCCACACTACATGCAGGTAGCAAACAATGTCCACTGCATGGAGACACTGCACTAGAACACACAGCAGCAGGCACACGAAAGCATGCCATCTCCCCAGTCTTGTGTGTTGTGTGTGTTGCTGCAGACATGCTGGCTTGTGCTCCTGGCCCCTTGCATTATACACGGCCATCCACATGGTGGCCATGGTCCACCTGTCCTCCAATGGTTACCCTTAAAAGGTTTCACCTTAAAACATCTGGAGCTCTTGCTTTTTCATTTGCAGCACCGACTATGTGGAATTCTCTACCTACCTCATTGGTTAAGAGAATGCCTAACCATCAGTAATTTTAAATCTATGCTAAAAACATATGTATTTACTTTGGCTTTCCCAGATTAATTGAATTGATTTTAAAAAGTTATTATATTCCCTGTTTTTATATTCTGTTTATGTTTGTACAGCACCTTGGTTTTGAAAGGCACTATAAAAATAAAGACTGATTGACTGGTTGATTGATTGATACCACCGTGCACTGTCTCCATCGCTCAGCATTCTGGGTGTGGGTACCCCACCATGTGAGTGCCTGTGCCATTAGATTATCATTGTAGGTGTCCAGTGGCCTGCTTTCTCCAGTGGTGATTGCACCCTGCCATGTTCCATCTCCCTGCACCCTGTGCTGTTTCTGTGCATGTGTGCCTGCTGCTGTGTGTTCTAGTGCAGTGTCTCCATGCAGTGGACATTGTTTGCTATCTGCATGTTGTGTGGCCTACATTGTTCTGGCATGCTTCATTTTGTGCTGCCAATATTAATGGTGACACTGTTTTTGGCACTTTATTTTTGTCCACTTTATTTTGTTCCATGATGTTACTGACCGGAACCGTGCTGTAAGTCAATCCACAGACAATTTCTCTTGGGTAATACAGATGTTGTTTTTTTTTTAACATTCTTCTCTTTATTAAGTTTAGTAGGCAAATACAAATTGACTGATGCATGAATAACTAAACAGCCTCATCAGAAAAATAAAAACAATGATAATATCCTATAAAACAAACCAGCAAAGTTATAATTATATCCCACCCCACACCCACCCCTAAATCCGGTGAGATCCCAATACTTGTTAAGATTACATACAAAATTCAATGATAGCCTTAATGAATACAGGTTTGTACAGTCAAAAAGTAGAAACTTAATACATTAGATCCAGTCTGGTATACTGTAGGTGAAATACCCTAAATAATGATAAACCATCCTCTAACTAAAAAACAATAAGGAAATAATATAGGAGGATTAATAGTAATCAGTTACATAAATTAACTTAACAGCCACACACCTTAAAGGAAGGAAATAAATTTAAATCATATGCAATAAAACCCATTTAACATTTATACCATATTACAATAATACATAGAGAACAGAAAAAAACAATAGGAATGCGCCACCCAAAGAAAAATACAGGTGCTAGGGGAATGGTCAGACTGTAGACATAAGCTGGCCCTATGTCTGAAACATAGAAACATAAAAACATAGAAGTTGACGGCAGATAAGGACCGCAAGGCCCATCCAGTCTGCCCATTTCTTTTTCTACCTTATAAATGTGCCATCAGCCTTTGCTCTGTCAGTGGCCTATCTATTCATAGTCATTTGTATTGCTCCCTTATGCCTATCCCATGCCTGTTTGAAGCCATGCACTGTATTCTATAGCCACCACTTCTTGTGGTAAGCCATTCCATGCATCCACCACCCTTTCTGTGAAAAGAATTTCCTCACATTCCCCTTAATTGGCCTCCTCTAATCTCATGCTGTGTCCTCTTGTCCTGCTATTTTCTTATATTTAAACATGTTAGACTCTTTCACCTTGTTTATGCCCTTAAGGTGTTTGAATGCCTCGATCATATCACCTCTCCCTCCTTTGCTCAAGGGTATACATATTGAGCTCCGTTAATCTGTCCTCATATGTCTTCTGATGCAGTCTCTGCACCATTTTGTTGCCCTTCTCTGGACTGCCTCAATTTGGTTAATGTCCTTGTGAAGGTGTGGCCTCAATACTGCACAGTACTCCAGATGGGGTCTAACCAGTGTCTTGTACAAGAGGATTAATACCTCCCTCTTACGACTTGTGATACCCCTACTAATACACCCTAACACCCCTAGCCTTACCTACTGCTTTAGAGGTCTGCTTGGATGATTTTAGGTCATCAGTGATGATGATGCCCAATCTCTTTCTTCCTTTGTGACTGCTAGCAACTCCTCTCCCAGCCTATAGGTGGCTTCAGGGTTTCTCTTCCTATGTGCATGATTTTGCACTTCTTTGCATTAAATCCCAGTTGCCACTCTTCTGACCATTCTGCTAGTTTATCCAGATCTCTTCTCATTCTGCCCACCCCATCTGGATCATCTACTCTGTTGCAGATCTTGGTGTCATCTGCAAACAGACAAGCCTTACCTCTAGTCCATCTGCAAGGTCACTAATGAAGATGTTGAAGAGGACTGGCCCAGGACAGATCCCTGAGGTACCCACTTGTGACTTGCATCTCTTCTGACTGTATACCATTTACCACCACTCTCTGTTTTCTGCCCGTCAACCAGTTTGCCACCCAGTTGACCAACTTCTGACCCACCCCGAGCCTACCCAGCTTATTTATCAATCTTCTATGTGGAACAGTGCCAAGAAGCTTTGCTGAAGTCAAGGTAGGCGACATCAACTGCTCCCCCTTGGTCCACCACTCTGGTTACCAGTCAAAGAAATCTATGAGATTAGTTTGACATGACCTTCCTTTTGTAAACCCATGCTGTCTTGGATCCTGTGCCCCTATGTATTCCAGGTGTTGCACTATCCTTTCCTTAGAGTGCCTCCATAATCTTGCCCACTACTGAGTAAGACTGACGGTCTGTAGTTCTGCCTCCTCCTGCTACCACTCTTGTGGAGCGGGATCACATAAGCCCTTCTCCAGTCTTCTGGGACCTCTCCTGTGCTCAGAGACTCACTAAACAATTCTGCTAATGCTCTGCTAGTTCCTCCTTTAGCTCCTTAAGTACCCTGGGATGTATGCCATCAGGTCCCATTGCCTTATCCACCCTGAGCTTAGCAAGCTCTTGTAGGACCCTTTCTTTTGTGAAGGGAGTAGTGCTCACCACCCTCCCCCCTGTGTCCATGATGCTGAGCTGTGGGCCCTGCCCTACCTTCTCTTCAGTAAATACTGAGCAAAAGTATCTATTTAGGATAGATGCCTTTACAGGGTCCTCCTCCTCACATGCTCCCTTTTCTCCATTAAGCTTAGCAATACCCCCTCTGGACTTTCTCCTTTCACTAATGTATCTATAGAAAGTCTTGTCACCTTCTTTTACTGTTCATGTTAGTGTTTCCTCAGTTTGGGACTTTGCCTGCCTTACTGCCTTACCTGCTTCCCTTAGGGCAGTTTGGTATGCCTCCTATCTTCATCCCGCTGTGTTCCTTATATTCCTGAAGGCCAGCCTTTTGGCTCTGACCTTTTCTGCTACTGTATTTGAGAACCAAAGTGGTTTCCTTCTTCCTTTGCACTTCCTTTTCTGTCTAACACAATGGGATGTTGCTTCAAGTATTGCATCCTTAATGCTTGCCCACTTTGCCTGTACCCCCTCACCTGTGTTTCTTTTTGCCAGGGCTAGCTTAACTCTATTGGCCATCTTATAAAAGTCAGCTCCTATGAAGTCCCATATTTTTGCCTTGGAATGGGATGATTTAGATGTAGTAGCCAAATTGAACCATACCATGTGATGGTCACTGGCTCCCAGGTGACCTTCTACCTGGAGATCTGTGATCCCTTCTTTGTTAGTCAGTACTAGATCTAGGATAGCCCTGTCTCTTGTGGGTTGCTGTACCAGTTGTTTGAGGCCCTCCCCCTGCAGGGAATCCACTATGAGTCTAGTTCTGGCAGATGTTCCTGCTGGTATGGATCAATCTATATCCGGCATGTTGAAGTCTCCCATTATCAGAACCTCCCCTTTAGCTGTCATGTTTTGTATATCTTCTAACAGTAATGTGTCTATGTCTTCCCTCTCATCTGGGGGCCTGTAGACAACCCCAGTTCTTATGGGTGTCCCATTTCCTGTTTCCAGGGTGACCCACAGTTCTTCTGGCTCCTAATGTGTATTCTGAATTTCTGTAGCTTTGATATTTTCATTAACATACAGGGCCACTCCTCCCCCCTTTTGCACCTCGGTCTCTTCTGAACAATACATAGCCAGGTACTGAAGTCTCCCAAGTGTGGTTACTGGTAAACCACATCTCACTAATTGCTACTATGTCCAGTTTAGCCTCTGACATTATTGCCTGCAGGTCTGGGATCTTATTTCCCAGGCTGTGAGCATTGTGTACATGATTTTCCATTGGCCAGATTTTGGTGTGTTAGTTGTTGGGTGAAGTTTGGCATTACCCTCAAAGGTCGTGTGGGAGACAAACCTTTTTTCTTACCTGGTGATGCAAATGAACGGCAAACATGCTGAATTCCTGTTTGACTACTAGCTGAGGGGAGGGTGTTCTTCCCATTCGACGTATGGGGTGCTGCACCTCTCCCCATTTGCTAGTTTAAATATTCTGCAAAGACGCCAAACTTCTGCCCCAATGCACTGACTCCTCTTTAGTCAGATGCAGTCCATCAAATTTAAAGAACTTTCGCTACCAGAACTGTTGCCAGTTCCCTACAAATCTGTGTCCTTTTTCCTGGCACCAGTCCTTGAGCCACGTGTTTAGCTCCCTTATCTCCCCTTCTCTGACCTTCCGTCCATCTGCTCCCCTCTCCCAGACTGGCAGGATCTCTGAGAAGGAGATGCCGGATGAAATAGATGATAGTTTGTCACCCAGCCTAGTCAGGTGTTCCTTGGTCTCCACAACTGACTGGCTGGCGAGATCATTAGTCCCTATGTGTACTAGGACATCAATGTTTTCTCCTGCTTTGTGAACAATTTTAGCAATGCGGTCAGTGTCTCTCCATGCTGATGTACCTGGGAGACATCTGACCATCACCCTGGCTGGAGATGGGTATCAACTCCCGAATCATGGAGTCTCCTGTGATCAGAAGTTTTTGGATTTCCTTTGTGCTTGTTTTGTTTTGGTTCCTGATTTGGGTGAGTTTTGTTGTGCTAGCTCCTGTGCCATGATGTCCTGCTCTGCAGTGTCTTCTGCCTCTTTATTTGATTTCAGAGATAGAGGCAGATACCTGTTTGTAGTGTTTATATGGTTTTTGAGGTAATGTGTTGAGAGCAGAGAGTGATGGGGCACCTGATTTGCTCCTCCTAACCACCTGCCAACCTCCTGGACCAACTACCCTCTGCGGTCGAGGTTTTCTGTTGGATGCTGGGGAAATGGCGGTGGTTCTTATAATGTATTTCCTCTTCAATATGAAATTTGAGGCGTGCAATCTCTGCCCATGCTGCCCGGAGCTGAGCCCTAAGATCTTCAAAGGCTCAGCATGTAGGACAGTGTCCTAAATCCTGTAAGACTGTCCTTCTGAAAATTGTTCCACAGTACCTGCAGTTAATGAAATCCATTCCAAATAAGTTGCTGGGTTTGTAACCTAGTCAGAGTAATTAGAAGGAAAAAAAAGGAAAAAATGCAAGTAATGGTTTAATTGTGCTTTGTTTAACTTGTTATAACAAGTTAAATTACTAGTGCCCCTGTAAATGAGATCACCTTGTGGAGGCCCCACTGATCCACCCCTTCCTGCTCTGCCACAGGAAATGTCACAACTGTGATACCCTATAAAAGGAGTGTAGTGTGGGGTGGTTGGGGATGGGGGTGGGTGGCTGGGCCCTTCCCCTGCCTAAAAAGAAGAACCACGGATGAAAGAACAAGGAGGTAAGAGCAGAAACAATCAGTCAACAACAAATGCAGTAACCCTGAAAGCTTATCCTAATGTTAGATAAAACTGTAAAACCTGTAAAGCACCACCTGTAATAATTTCAGAGAAGATATACGCTGTAAGAAACACTTTGCTCCAGAGAAAAATAAAGCAGTAACAGAAGATATACCTTGCAAAAGACAATTTGAATCAGAAGATTACAGGAGTAATCTGTTAGCACACACCTGTAGGCACACCTTGTAATAATGCAGAAGAAGGTATACCAGCAACAACAATTTGAATCAGAGAAAAAATAAAGCAATGAAATGTTAGCAACAAACAGTAGCAATCCCTGTGAGTAAAAAATAAAAACACCACCACACAGTAAATCTGCTTAGCCAAACTAAGTCTTAATCCTTTTCCCTTGCTCTGGTAAGTTTCTCTACTCTGCCTTTCAAGCAGTCTTAGAAGGAAAGAGCTCAGGTGAAACTAGGTGCCTTGGCCAGCAAACCAAGTCTGAAAAAAGTGTCTCTGTTTATTATAAAAGCAGTTAATCAAGTATATAAGTTATAAATTATTCCTCATATTTGCCACCCATTCTTTAAAAGATGGAATAACATTATCTGCCCAATGTTTAAGGACTGTTTGTTTGGTTGAGATAGCAATTAAAGAGATTGTAGTTTTATCTGTGGATGGGATAGTCTTCATAATTCCCTAGAATACAATTGTCTATATCAAAAGGAAGACTCAGATGTAATTTGCAGATTTTTTCTCTGATTTTCTCCCAAAGCCTATGTACAATTTTGCAAGACAATGAAATAAGAGAAAGGGAGCCAGTTCCAGAGTTGCATCATGAGCATTTATCTGAGACTGTTAATCCATACCTATATAACATAACAGGTGTCAAATATGCATTATGTAACAGTTTGAACTGTATTAATCTAAGGTTGTCTAGTGGTATATTTTTGTATATGTTCCTCCGTAACTTAGACCAGCTTAGAGATATCTGCTCAAGTTCTTTTTGCCAATAATTTGTTTGTAACGATTGGTCAGTAAATGTAGTCCTTAGTAAAGTTAAATATATATTGGCAATAAAATGTTTCTTATTACTATCTATTTTAAGTTGTTTTAGTAAATCTTGGAGATCTGTCTTCCAAGCAGAAGGGCCTAAGTGAGCCTTTAATGCTATTTTAATAAGTAGTAAGTTATTAATATATTTTTGTTTAACCCAAAATCCATAGGGAGTGTACTTATGGAACTAATTTGAACCTGCCTTAAAAAAGAGGTCACAGTGGGATTACAGTTGCCAGGTAACCAATAGAGGGAAAAAGATTTACCATTAATAGTAAATTTTGGTTTACGTAATATAAATTGGTTGATATCTAGGTGCATGTTAATACCTAGAAAGTTACAGATTTGGTTATGAATTCTCAATGAATTACCTACCACTGTATTTTTTAATGCTTTGAGAATATTTTTTTAGTTTAATGTAAGGTATTATATCTGGTAAGAGCTTATGCTTCTTTAAGAGTGCAAGTTCGATTTCCAACCAGGTAGGATTATATGAATTTATTCTTGAGACATCCTGGAACCATTTAAAATATTTATTTAAGTGGGATGCCATATAGCACAAAAATAAAATTAGTAAGCAATAAGATACAATTGGGTGTGTGTTAGACAGTTCTAATGCATGACTAGGGGGTGTAGTGAGGCATGAGGCCACAGGCTAAGTGCATCCAGTCCCCTAGCTGTGCATTAGAACTGTCTAACACACATCCCAGCAGTGGCTTATTGCACTTATAAAATGGATATGTGTATTCTAAATGGGGTTTCTAGATTTAGCTGTGCATTAGAAACTTCAAACACATGGCTAACAACCAATCAAATTACTTGAAATCCTTTGCCCATTTTATAAGGTAGTTTAATACCCCATAGTTTTGGGAGCATCAGTTTGTTTAACACAATCCTAGGGGTTTTCCCTTGCCATGCAAAATTGTTTATGATGGTGTGAATGTGCTTACACCATTTTAAAGGCAAGAATATATTTAACATATTGAGCAGATAAAACAACCTAAGAAAAATATTCATTTTAATTATGTTAACCCATCCCCAGAATGAAATTGAAAGATGCTGCTATCTTTTCAAGTCATGAATCAACTTTGTTATTAAATCCTTTAAGTTCAACTTTAATAATTTGCATCTAATCTGTAGGTAAATACATACCTAGATATTTTAAACCTGATTGGGTCCATGAGAGACCTAAATGCAAAATGTCTTTCTTTAATATGAAATTGTTTAAGGGCATTACCTCTGTCTTGTTTCTATTTAGCTTATAGTTAGAAAATAAACTAAATTCTTAGATAGTTTGCAGGATCACTTTGAGTTGGTTTGGCTAATGATATGTAAAACAATATAATCAGCAAATGCAGATAGTTTTAATTATTTGTCTCCTAGTTGTATACCTTTAACAGACGGATTCTTATTTAAAAAATATATAAGGAGTTCTAAATAAAAAAAATAAACAGAATAGGGGACAAGGGACAGCCTAGTATGGTACCACAGAATAACATAAAAGGCATGGAAAGTATATTATTACAGAAAATCCTTGCAGAGGGGCAGGAATACAAAATTCTGAGCCATTAAATGAATAAGGATGGGAATTCAAATCTATGTAATACTGCAAAAAGAAAATTGTGATCTATCCTATCAAAAGCTTTCTCTGCATCCAGGGATACCAGAGCAGCCAGAAGTCTGGAATCCCTGGATGTGGAAAAGATTTGTGAGAGCTTCCTAAGGTGATCAGATGCCTGTTTAAGGGAAATAAATCCTACCTGGTCCTTACATATTAATGGATGCCAGATATTTTTAATTCTTGAGCTATAATCTGTGTTAACATTTTCATGTCATAATTTGTGAGGGAAATGGGATAGTAATTATTGACTTTATCTTTTGGTTTGTTAGGCTTAGGTAATAAGATTATTAGAGCTTCCATCAAAGAGGTCTCTGCGATACCAGCCTCTAGGATATAGAAAAATAACACTTTTAAAATTGGTGTTAACATATCCTTGAAGGTTTTGTAAAAGTTAGGTGTAAGGAGATCTGGGCATGGTGACTTACTTGGTTTAAAATTTTCAATGTCCATGTTTATTTCTTGTTACTTCATTGGAGATACCAATTCCTGTGCTTGTTCTTCATTAATTTGGGGACATATAAAATTATTCAAATAATCATTCAAATCCTTATCTGAAGGAAGGTTCTGAATAGGGTCATATACTGTAGCTGCCTTTAAAATTAAAAACATTCAGCTAAAATCCCTTGTTGGTCCATTATGACCCAATTGTTATCATCCAAGGTAATATTTTCTATTTATTTAGATTGCTCTAGATGTTTTAATCTATTGGCTAAGATCTTGCTTGGTTTATCTCCTAAATCTGCATATTTATCTTTGGTCCTAATAATAAGTTCTGCTTTTTCTTTAGCAAGCAAAAAAAATTCTTCTTAAGCAAATTAAGTTCATGGCTTTCCTTATCTGACAGGAAATTTTGACTGAGATTTTCCAAACACTCTATCCTGTATTCTAGTTTTTTTAGTCTTTCTAACCTCTGACATTTCTGTTTTGCAGTAAACCTTATAAAATCCCCCCTAATGCAACACTTACATGCAGGCAATACCATGTCTATTTTGTAAGAGGACCTTACATTAATCTTCCCAAGGTTTTTTTTTAATTCTATTTACTGCTTTGGTTGGCCAGGGCATCTCTCAGAGGTGCTCTATTAACCAAGTCTCTACTCCCTGCCTGAGACCTCTCCTCCCTGGGCATCCTCCACCCAGAACCTTCCAGCCCTCCAGCTCTCCACCTGGGAGAGGGCCCGCCCTCCTACCTGGTGGCCTTTCTGTAATTAGAGGGTTGGTTCTAGTTGGTACCAGCTGTAGCCCACAGGAGGGATGGTCCAGCACTGAGGATGTAGGTTCAGTCCCTGGAGCCCTCATCACCTCTCTGGTCCACTGGGGATTTTCCTTGTTGTTTGCCCCCTCGGAGCATGCACATGCAATGATGTCTATGTCACTAATGCACCAAAGTCCACCGATGCTCCACCCCTATGTCTGTTGGTGCCACATGTTCTGAGTGCTGCTCCTGGCCACCACCAGGAGCTGCCCAGGAGTAGCATTAACCCTGGCTCCCTCCCCAGGAAGGGAGAGCAGTCTTCCAGGCACTCAATCCCTTCCCTTCCCTCCCCTGCTGACCCCTGGCAGCCTGAGTCTGTTCCTGAACCTGGGTTTCCAGCATGGCATGAGGTCTGGTGTCCAGCACCTCAACCCTCAATGACACCGGGCCAGCCTCCCAAAGGTTTTTGATAAAATTTTGAATAAAGTTAACAATATATTCTTGTCTTAGTAAATTATTGTTTTGTCTCCATATAGAATGTTTCTCAGTAGAAGAGGTTAATTTAATATGTAGATCTATTAAAGAGTGATCTGAGAGTATTCTAGGTAAACTTTAGGAGTCCAGTACTGAGGGTAGTATGAATTTAATGACCAAGGAAATGTCTATTCTTGAGAAGGATCTATGTACAGGAGAATAAAATGAATATTTTCTTACATTGGGGTATAAAGCTCTCCAGGGGTCTACAGTGCTACATATCTGAAGATTTGATAGAAGTCTTATTGTCCTTGATGAAGGAAATACAGGTGGGATACAACATCTTAAATTTATTGTCAGCCAATATCAGTTTATTTACTAGGGGTGAAAATTCTCTCCTTCTTTGCCTGACTGCTTGAGGAAGATCTTGGGAGGTGCAGATTTTTTTACCATCCTAGGATAAGTCAGACAAGATTTTTGCTTTGTTAATAACATGGACTCTATACAGAGAGTTCAAAAAGGTTATTATAAAGGATCGTGGAGGGTCAGATTTAGCTGGTGCTGGATGTAAGGCTCTATGCACCCTTTCTATAATATAACTTGAGCCATTAGGTGAAATTCCAGCAATATTTTCACAGATTACCTGGGCAAAACAGATCAGGTCTAAGCCTTCAGACTGCTTTGGTGTTCCATTTATCACTATATTGTCTCTTCATTACATTAGTATTGGCATGAGTTCAAGATATTGTTAAATTTTTTTATCAAAAATGCTAGGTTTGATAGCTCAATGTAGGTTTAAATAAGGGCTGGTAACTGGAGCATCATGGGAGAGCTCTTATCCTGACTGCTTCATCACTGGAGCTTTTCAATTAATACAGATGTTGTTAAGGCATTCTGTTTGTAAGATGTATTTGTAGGTTAGGGATTGGAACTAACCTGACTCAGAAGTACTGTACTCAACCTATGGTGAGATGTTTTTCCTACCTCAAAGCTCAGGTCTATTCATAAACATAGCACAAGGAGATCTGTTATGCTCAATTTGGACAGTTGCTCAAGTGATACAATGAGTATAAAATGAATATGCTATAGTTGACTGCATCCTGTTATTGATGTATTCTTTGAAATATGTGATACTGTAAGCAGGATTGGGAATGTGGCTGCAAAAATAATTAAGAAATATTCCCCATATGTCTGGGTAACTTTCATGGAGGGACACTTAACACTAGGAAATATACAAGGAAAAATATAAGAATATATGGTTCTTAATAATAAAATATATCTTAAAATTGAAAAAGACCCAACTTTAGACATAAAAAATTTAATTGAAAGAATTTTGGACAGAGCACTAGACAACAGCTGGATAATGGACTGGGAAAGATGCTCTTTGCTGTGTTCTATACACTACCAAAAATTCACAAAGATCCCTTATATCTACCAAGAAGACCCATAGTTTCAGGGATAGACTTGGTTTTGGAACCATTGTTAATATTTGTTGACCAACATATTAGAGATTTTCTAGAAGGAACTAAATCATTTATAAGGAATAGTACACATGTTATAAACATTTTAGAAGAACTGAATGAAAACTTGATAGAATTGGAACATTGCCTATTTGTAACACAGCATGGTAAAGACCTTTATACCTCAATATCTCATGATCAAGGATGTGAGCTCTTGATGAAAATCTTAGATGAGAAAATACTGGAAGGAAAACCACCAAATGAATTTCTTACTAAACTAGCAGAAACAGTTCTGTTATAGAATTACTTCTGGTTTGAGAAGGAATTTTTTGTACAAATAAAAGGAATAGCGATGGGATCCAGCATGGCCCCATCATATGCAAATCTTTACATGGATAATTTTAAATTTAAATATATCCACACACATAATCCATTTTCCAACACGATGTTGTTAATGAAGAGGTTTATTTATGATATCTTTGTGATCTGGAAGGGAACAGGGACCAAACTTGATGACTTTCATAAATATATAAATTCAAAAACAGACCATTTGAAATACATTAAAAATTCTGATTCAGAGATTATTCCTGTTTTAGACTTATTGATTTCCAAACATGAAGGGAAAAGTAATACTAGATTATTTAGCAAGGAAACCTAGAAATACTATCTTAGAAGCCATGAGTTTCCACCCTGAGGTCTTAAAGAACTCAATCCCATACAGTCAGTTATTGAGGGCAAAAAGGAACTGTGGCTTGGAAGCAGATTTTGAAGAAGCCACTGGTGAAATGGAAATGAGGTTCCTACAAATGGGATATTCCCAACAGGTCCTAGATACCGCTAAGCTAAAAACTGATGGACACAACAAGAAAGAAATTTTGCAAACAAGAAATAGACACCAAGAGAGCATAAAAAAGGGTGCTGCTTACAGTAAATTTTAACAGTGCCTTTTATGATATCAAGAAGGTTATTTGTAAACATTATAATGTCTAAAAATCTACAGAAATAAGAGAGGCAGCATTTTCCACAAATCCTTTAGTGGTAGCAAAAAAGGTCAGATCTATTCAAGATAGAATAGTTCACACAGATTACAAAATCCCAACAATAGAAAATGTTTTTTTTTACCAGTGTTGACTTAAAAGGTAACTTTCTGTGTTGTAGGTAATCACACAGTAACAACACAAGAAGGATGAAAACAATCAGAAATGTCTCCAGAGACCAGGATATAGAAATCAGAGAATGTATTATATGTCAATCAACGGGGGTAGTATATGGCATTAAATGCCCATGTGATCTGATCTACATAGGTAAAATGGAAAGACAGTTAAAAAGATAGGTTGGAGAACACAAAGGCTACATCAGGAGACAAGATCAGAACTCCATGATTACATGCCACTTTTCAGAAGCTTCACACCAACTACCACCATTAAGATTCCTGGGATATAAAAAAATTGAGAAAGATAAAAGAGATGGTAATTTTGGACAGAAACTTTTGCTAAGAGAAGCTTTTTATATAGATCTATTTCAGTCAGTAGATTCAAGATATGGTTTGAATGACAGTATAGATTGGTTAGCTGTGTTATAAGGAGACCTTGTCATTTCACCTTTTCCCCCTAAAGAGTAAACAGCCTTTGAATATTTAATGCACCTTGTAGTATAGGAGTTGGGATTTTAACTACTCAATAATAAATAAACAAAGTACCCCCCTTTATATTGACCCATGGTATAAAATTTCATGGCAATTCTAGTGGTTTTAAAAAACCTTTTTTTTTCCTTTTGGCCAGTATAAAGGTTCATACTGTTTAGTGAGGTTTATTGTCCGCATAAGAGAAAGTATGCACTGTATGTAAAAATGTGATACCATAATGTATCTAACATTTCAAGACTATAAACATTACTAGATAGGTTTAGTAATGCTACACTTTAATTTGCTTCATTATAAGTGAACTGCACTAAGTACTAGACACCTCCAGTAGGTGCTGCTATGAATAGCTGATCCAGCACTCAGCTGAGCATTCACACACTCAGACATGAATGCACCCCACAGTGACACTTTCCACATCACTGAAGGCTTGCATCCACTGCCGGGTTCCAGTACTGGTCCACCTCTAAAAGAGCTTGCTTTCTGGCTACTCCTTTGCTGCTGCAGTTACTCGCAAGGTGGTGGAAGGTCATTCCAAGTATGGACTACAATTGTTGAACCATTGACTATTTAAAATGAATAACATGAATGAAAGACAAAAAAAGCAGTTGAGCTAAAACTAAGTAAACACATTCATTTATCTTTAAAAAACAAGGAGAGAGTATCAAAGATAAAAAAGAAAATGTTTTTGTGGTCTGGAAAACGATAAACACCATGGCCAGTAACAAGGTGGGACAGAGGTTTAGCACAGTATTTTTTAAGAATAAACAAAGAAATAGCTATAACATTTGGATATTAATGACAGTTTTTTTCTTTAGTGCAGTAAGCCAGAAACAAAACTATAAAAATAACTATGTAAATGAACAGAATACACTCATTGAGTGTGAATGTAAACAAAGTTATTGTTCCCTGTTGGAACCATGGAAACAAAGCCAGTCTTAGACTTCGTGGGGCCCAGGACAAAGGCAAAACATGGGCCCCCTATAACTGGCAATCGTCAATATGGTGTTCACTTACGTTTGTATTCACAGCAGAACTGGTACTGCCTGTATTTTTGAGAGGTGGACAGGAAACCTCAGTGCCACTGAGAGGTAAACAGAAGAACCCACACTGCAAGTATTGGAGGCAGGCAGGAGACTTCAGTGCCTCTGAGCAGGAATTAAAAGAAAATGTGTTGTCTCTGTTTGAGGGTGGGCAGAAGACCACAGTGCCAGTGAGCAGCTGAAAGAATAAAAGCCCTTCAGAACTGTGGAGATCCAACATTATAAGCAACTTAAAGAAAAAGCTCTTCAGGGCTGTGGAGACCTACTGCTGTGGGCTGCTGAAAAAAAGCTCGTTCTGGCTATGGAGAGCCATCACAGAAAGCAGCTGACAGAAAAAAAAAACTTTGGGGCTATAGAGACCTACTGCAGTGGGCAACTCAAAGCAAAAAGCCCTTTAGGGCTGTAGAGATAGATAGGTAATTGCAATCCCCATGTTTGTAGCTGACGTGTAACCATGTTAGTCATTAGATCCAAATAGCTTCCAGGATATACTGTAGAAAAACTTTTGCAGGCCATGGCAGTTTACAGTTGTACTGCAGTGGGTCTCATCTCTGCAACTCCTGTGATTCTTCTGGAGAGATTACACACTGCCTCCTGCCACACCCCACAGGCTGGATTTGGCTTGCCTGTTTGCTCCAAAACAGCATCTGGACTGAAAGCGGCTGAGGCCACTGAGCACCTGATCTTTGTTCTGAATCTCTTCAAAGGATCCATTCAAATTTTCAACCTCTACTACCAACACCAAGAACCATCACCCATTCACCCACCCCACACTGAGAGAGAGAGAGAGAGAGAGAAAGAGAGTGAGAGAGAGAGATAGAAAGAGAGAAAGAGAGAGACCAACACACTCAAGACTCACTGTGACAGAGCCCAGCTGATGGTCTGAGGAGGAGAGAGGAGGCCATGTTGCTGAGTCAATAAAATTATTTTTTTTTTGTTATGCTGAATGCCAGCAGCCCAGTGCAAATTTGCAGACGATGGGTCACGCAGTGCTGGCACTTCTGAGAGCAACTACTCTGAGTCAGTGAGACAATGTGGCTTAGTCTGGGATGAGAGGCTGATGGCCCTGGACCCATGCAAGCCTGAGTGAAAGCACCTACTGTGGGGTCTGGTCTCTTGTTATGGTGTGGGAAAGGGAAAGTGTGTGCATGTGTGTGACTCCTGGTCATGTGACCTTTCTTGGAGCTCCAATGATAACAACATGATCTAGTGACTTATCTTGGCTGTCTGCAGGACTGCTCTCAGTTGGGTCTTAATAAGTGAATCATCTGATGCCCCAGCTGGGTGATTTTTTTTCAAAGTGCAGGACCCCCTGCAAGCACGGGGCCCAGGGCAGTACCCCTACTGCCCCCCCAAGGACGGCCCTGCATGTAAACAGGAACTGGCTAGTTATTTAGGTTTATAAAATTGATGTATATGTGTGTGTGTGTGTATATATATATATATATATATATATATACATATATATGTATTAGAACAAGTAAACCAGTCTCCCTGAGAAAGGGGAACTTCTTTCCCCGAAATGTAGGATAAAGATGCTGAATGTTAAAAGAAAAATAAATTATGACTGTTGAATTATACACATGGTGAGTGGGCCCATCATTCCAATCTGAAATTTCTTTGAATTTGCCTTGATTGATTTGGGTCTCTCCTGGCTGTCAATCTTGTCCTGTTTTTCATTTTTCTATGAGGTTGACTGAGCCCGCCAGCTGTTGGCTAACACTACCACATGCCAAAATTACACATCCTTGACACAAAATTGCATATACCTGTCATGTTCCGTTTCTGCGACATTCTTAAAAGCTATGACACCACTACATTCCGAATTTCAGTGTCCTTGCCCCGTTTCAAAATTGTGTGTCCCTACTACCTTCTGAGATTGTCTTTGCTGCATTCCACAATTGCAGCCTAGTGGTATTCTGATATCTCATCCCTGCAGAATTGTAAAAATTGCACACAATGTTATGTATTTATACGTCCCTCGGAGCCACTCGTTTCTGAAAACAAGTGGTTTCATGTACCTTCAGCTGCAGTGCGAACAGCGAAGTGAAGCTGAGCTGTTCTGGCTCCAGCTGAAGGCAAGTGAAATCACTAATTTTCAGCAACGAGTGGCGACGGGGGATGTATTAATATATTATTGATCGAGAGCAATCAATAATATATATATTTTTTAAAATAAACTTCCCAGAATGTGCCCATTTCCAGGGCATCTGCGCATGAGATGCTCTTCAGAGAATAACAGTGCCTCAGGTGCAGAGGAAAGGAGCGCTCCGATTGGTCGGGAGCACTCCATCAATTGATAATTGCATTCTGAAGCCATGTTTGCCATTGCATGCCAACTCCTCATCAAATTCTTGAGTACCATGCAGATAAACATTATGTAAATTCATGCCTTGTACCCATCCAGTGATGGATTTTTTTTTCAAATGTTTACTACAACTGCAGTTTTATGTAATGTGGGAGAAATAAATCCTATAAGGTAGCTTTCAGGGAAGAATAGGCTGTGAGTTCTGGTAATGACATCATCAGTAACTCTACAGTGAAAATGGCTTTTTTGAACAGGCAGTGAAATTAGGTTTGCAAAATGACTTTGAACTTTTAAACAAAGTAACTTAGCTCTTTTTTGGCATGAGGCTAATTAGGGATATGCTAATCTAAATTCTAAATTTACTGATGCTACAATTGTGATTCCTTGACGGTACAGTACCATGTACTATGGCAGCAAAACAGGGAGAAAGAAAAGTAGCAGGTGGAGCACATTATTGAAATAAATGTTTTGCTTCCCTGGCTACTGGTGTGGCCATAACCCCTGATGGAACTATAGCCTTGCTATGTACCACTGAGTCATTTTTCATCTAATCATGGTTGACAATAATCCTCTTGTAAAATACATAGCACTACCTCTGAAAAGAATATATGAGATCCCTTCCCCAGTCTAGGGTATTTTGTAATATTGGTGGCACACCACAAATGCATTAATATTTAATGACAGTGAAATCCTGGGGCTTGGAGACTGGAACCAGAAGGGAACTGGGAACTGTTAGTTGCAATAATAGTCACAGACATGAATGCCCATACCATCTGATGAATCTAGTTGATACTTTATTCACACAGAGACAAATATCAGCTGATGCAAAGCATACTGGATGCTTGAATCCAGATGAGGAACATTATATAACAAGCCCCAAACAATTCTAGTTAAAACACAGCTCTAAGAAAGTGAGAATAACTGCACAGTTAACATGCGAGTTGAGTCCTTCAAGAAAAATACCATCCAAAGGAATGGCATTTTAACAAACAATTCTGATTTCTCTCATAACAAAAGCAAGTATCCCAGGACAAATTAGATGCACAAATCAAAAGTCTAATTTCAAAATTCATGAATTTTATTTTCTGTATAAGGAGACCCTCACAACCTGGTCCAATGTTTCACCCTACATGGGCCTCTTCAGGGGAAGAGGAGCTTTTTCAGTGTTTCGTTCTAATACAATTTTCTTTTTTAAATACAGGTGAAGAGTATAAAGTGCTTTTTATCTTCAGACCTAAAGGAATGGCATATCTCAAAATCACATCAGTCTCTCTGTCCATTAGTTCATTGTAAGTAAGAAACAAATTTCTTCTATAACTTCTGCTAAGACAAGCAGTAGTTTTACTATTTGTTTGTTCTGCTCCTGCTCTGCAGAGCATTTTGCATACTGGCAGTGTCTTCTCCTGTATGTAGAACACTAACTAAACACTGACAAGACCCTCATTCTCTTCAGAAGGCCCCATAGGGCCAAAAGTCGGGCCAGGCTATGAGGGCTTGCTTCTGAAGAAAATACAATTCATGAACTTGGACATGGAGGCAGCAGAGTATAGTATTTTAGGGCACTGAGCTGCAAACCTGGAGACATGGGTTTGAATCCCACAGCCCAAACTTTCATACCATGTGACCCTTACCGAGTTCGTTAACTTCTTTTCACTCCCAAGTCACACCTGGAAATGAGCTGTGGCTTAGCATGCCATTTCTAGTTAAACAATTTACCGTTTCCCTTTTCCTTGGAAAAAAATACTTAATTTGTGTGGCTGGAGTGTCCTGTGGTACTTGTTTTTGAGCATCTACTTTGCTGCCAGCCCCCAAAACTACCTAGACACTTAAAAACACTTCAGGAAGGGTACCCATCTGTGTGTCTGGCCTTGCATTCTATCATAACAACCCACAAGATAGCTGATGACATACTGTAGTGTGCATATTGGTGTCTTCAGGCAGCTGATAATTGTGAAGCAGAGTATGAAAGTCACTGCTAGTAACAGAGGTATTTGCATGTAGCAAGAAAGTATCAGCAGACCTGGTGTGTTTATCACTGAGACCTGGCTGGGTGATGACTCCAGATCTGTGCTGGAGTTGGCTATCCTGCCTGACTTCTTCCTGGCCCACTACCTGAGGCAGGAGTATGGGGGTGGGGGCCATCTATTTTTGATCCCTCTTGGAGTTCACAGCACACCCAGTGAATGAGGTGAGGTCTGCTGAATACAATATGTGACTTTGAAACATAGAAACATAAACTATGACAGCAAATAAGGACTGCTTGGTCCACCCAGTCTGCCCATTTCTCTACCTACTGGATAAGCTGCAGATCCTAGTTAACCAACAGCCTACTTCCTCCTACCCTCCACTATAATTGCTTTATGTTTTTCCCATGTATTCTTGACTTCCCCCACTGTTGTTGACCCCACAACCTCCTCAGGAAGGCCATTCCATGCATCTACCACCCTCTCTGTGAAAATACTTCCTCACATTAGCCCTGAGCCATCCCCCCTCCTCTATCTTCAAACTGTGTCCCCCTTGTTCTTGCACATCTCTTTTTCTGAAAGATTCTACCCTCTTGGATTTTGTTGATTTCCTTGAGGTACTTGAAAGTTTCTATCACGTCCCCTCTCTCAATCTTTTCCTCGAGGGTATACATGTTAAGCTTCTTTAGTTTCTCTTTATATGGTTTCTGCTGGGGTTTGTGTGTGGACTAGGATTCTCTTGGTATACTGCCTACCTGGGGGAAGGACAAGAGTTTCTCCAACAAATTGCAGATCTCATTGTCTCTCTTGCATTGGAATCCCCCAGCTTACTGGTTCTTGGGGGATTTTAATGTTTGGGTCAATGACAAGTCCTCTTAGTTTGCTCAGCAGTTCTTCCTGCTGATCATATTGCTGGGCCTCACACAGCATGTTACTTCTGCTACTCATAAATTGAGCAACACCTTAGACCTTGTCTTTTCACTGTGTCTAGACATCTTTAATGTCAGAGAAGGGCCAGTTTGGTAGTTGGACCACTACACTGTGGAGTTTCTTACTGTGGCCTCCTTGATATTATCAGCTGCTGTGGAGGTGGCTTACTATCACTCTAAACATAATCTTGAACCTGAGTAGCTCATGGCAGTGATATTGTGACAGGATGCCAAGGGGGTGTGGTGGATGCTGTGGATGGTTATAATTGAGCCATCTTAGCACTTCTGGACTCCCTTACACAGGTCTGTGTCCATCTACTGACCTTGTAGTACATCTCCCTGTGGTACTACAGTGAGCTTCACTGACTGACGGCAACAAGACAGAGGTTGGAACATTCATGAAAGAAGACTGGCCTGTTTGGTGACAGACTGGCTCTGATAGCTCACTACAAAGAGTTTCAGAGGTTAATTACCCTGAAAAAGATGAATTCATGCCATGGGTGCTTGCTTCAGATAAGAACTGACCAGCTTAGCTCTTATGTATTGTAGACAGGCTGCTTCCCCAGTCCTATCTGAGGTCCAGAAGAGTTTTTTCAGCAGAGAAATGTAATGAGTTTAATCAGTTCTTCCTTGACAAAATGTCATCCAACAATGCCAGGATTTTGCAAGTGGCTTGTCAGGGGCCAGTAGTGTCAAGTTGGGCTGTATAGGGGCCAAATATGATTTCACAAATACCATGAATAGTAGGGCTCCCAAATATTCGGAAGTCCTTCACGAATAGCAGACTATTCATATTCGAGTAACAGTATTCAGCCAACAACAAAATAAAACTAAAAAAGTCCCTCCCCCTCTTTCTGAGTCCCCTCAAAACAGTGGAATACAACCCCCATCCTCCACACTCTATCAGCAGTTCAGTCTCACACTACTCCCCCAGAGCTCACTGTTTGTTATATTTATTTAGAAAAATGTCAAATAAATCCCTTGATGGACGACTGGCACAACCCACCCACTTCCTCTGCCTGCCTCCATCTTTCTTGCTGTATAGCTGCTGTTTCTGTATAAAAAATAAATAAATCAGTTATGTCACCCCCCCGCACCCTGTCAACATCCTACTCCCACCCTCTACACCCCATGTCCGATTCTTACTAGGACAAAGTGATTAGCACAAACCCACCATGGATGGCTACCTCTCATGAATGAAATCACTCATGCTCTTGCTCTCCCTGTATAGTAAAACCAGCTGATCACATGATCAGCTGGTTTTAGTATACAGAGAAAGCAAGAGTGTGGGTGTTTTCATTCATTTTTTTAATTGAAAAAGCTTTATAAGTTTAGAAATATGACAACCAACAACATTATACAAGCATCATAAGCATGATAGACAGGATATAACACCCCCCTACCCCCAATACCTACTACACCTCCTCCCACTGAAGTGCACAATAATAACAAAGGATAAATACCTCTGAAAGTACTATATAGATTAAAATTATATATATAGTCTATCCAACCCAATGAGGTGTCTGGGAAATCCAAAAGAGAACTATTTTAAATAAAGAGCATATAATTTGCTCCATTTTTGTTAAGTAGAGGTTTACAATATTGTATACTAGAGATGAATTGCAATGTTCTTAGTGAAAAAGAAAGTTTGTGTAACCATTCATTATAAGTGATTGGTGCTTGGTCCAGCCAGTGTCTGAGGACTATCTTTTTAACCGCTAAGGAAACAAGGGCCATATGATTTCTCCTTTCCTTAACCTAAATCCATGAATAATCACCCATAATACATATAGCTGGGGAGAAAAGACCTTGCAGGCCTAAAAGGGGTCCATTCATCCTTCAATTTTTGCCCACAGGGGAGACACCTTCTCACAGGCCCAAAAGACATGCAATAGGGTACCCTCATGCTTACCGCATCTGGAGCACGTGGAGGAGGGGAGGTGATCCATTTTGGCTAATTTAACCGTGGTATAATGCATATTTATGAACTGGGGATTGTAACTACGGGAAGCTGATTGACCAAGAGGTTTTTGACTACATCATCACGGCTTCAAAAAGCCTCCTGTCACCAGCCTCCTCACCCAAACCAAATGCATCTGATAGCACTGTTTGCTATGCCCCTTAGTGTGCTACACACACACACACACACACACACACACACACAAGGCCAGCACAAATGGCTGCCGGAGTCTGAAGCAAGTCAGACTGCGAGACGGCCGTTGTACAAAACCAGGAAAAAAAGACAAATCCTCAAAAATATGCCACGTGCTTACATGAATGAAACACCCACTCTCCACACAAGCCAGCAATGGCAGCTCATGATATCAGGTAAGTCGCAGCTCTAGTCACTCCTCAAAAAAAAAAAAAAAAGGACTGTTAAATGGAATATATAGCGCAGATCTACAGGCCTGCTGATGGCTTCACATAGCAACAACCACTCAGGTAAACTTACCAACTGGTAGCATAAAACTGAAACTGTCTAGTTTGACAACGTACTTTTCACAGATTGGGTTGTGCAGATAAAAAATAAATAAACACGTACATCTTCACCCATTTCCAGACCACACAGGGGGACCGGGTCAAATGTGGACAGACCATAGTTTACATCCTGGATTAGTGCTGTGCAAATGAGAGAGACTTCACAACTACCCCCCCCAACAAATTGCACTAGCAATAGTGCCACCTGCTGTCCAGAGCCTTCAGGAACTATTTTGTCAAAAGGTACTCTTCCAACTCCCATAAAAGACACTTTCACAAGGTTTTAAATGATGTTTTTTAATTATTTTTTACTGATAAGATTATTCATCCAGTTCATAATAGCAATAAGTCACTCCAGGGTGTGGTATATCATGGGATATCATCACTTCTCGGACAGTTGGAAGCACTCGGCTTGTGGCCTCATGCCCAACCACCCAAGGCATGATGATATCCCATGATATACCACACCCTGTCATGCCTTATTGCTTAATTATTTAGAATATGACATTGGGTAAGTCTAAGCTGGTCCTGAGATAGATAAGTATATAGATCTTTTCAAAGGCGTGTCGAGTTAATTTCGAGGTCCGATAAGAGAGATTCCCATAACTTAGAGCCCGCTGGGGAACAAGATTGGGAATTGGTAAGTAAATACATATATATAAAGGAGACCCCATGGGGTTTGGAGATGAGCTCTTGGATCTGTCGCAAGAAATCCCCAAAAAGAGATTGTTGTACTGAAGGACCAAATTGCTTGGCTAAAAGATGCCTTAACTGATAGATCTTGAAAACGTGAGTTGGCACCAGCCAGAATTTAGCTAATAGTTCAGGAGAGGTGAGTATAGACATCTGGGAGTAAAAATCTGATACTTTAAGTTCCAAGGGTGCTGGAATCTAAGTGGTGGGTAGTGGGTGACCTCCAACCTTGATATTCAAGTTGAGAAAAATAGGCTGAGAAACGTCTGAGGAGGGGGACATCTTAAGATAGGCACAGAGTAGTAGGAGAGCTTTAAGTGAGATACCAATTGGGGAGGGACTCAATGTCCTAGGGAGAGATTTCAAGGGGGAAAATAAAATGGTTGCAGGGCTCGGGTTGTAATTAGTAAGTAGCTCTAACTCTATTTGCAACCAGATGGGAATGTTTTCATCTTCTTGTGTCGTTTGATCGCACATAAAGCCATTTTCCACACTTATAGAGATGGCTGGCCCAGCAGTATATCATGAAATTAGGTAACCATAGACCCCCTGATTCCTTGGGCAATCTCAGTTTAAGATAAAAGCATTGGGTCGCTTAGTCCAACCATATAAATGACATGGTACCGGAGTGAATATGCTTAAAGAAAGTTAAAGGAAGCCAAATATTGAGCATTTTTAAGGGGTAAAAGAGCCTGGGGAGAACATTCATCTTAATAATATTGATCCTGCCCCATAATGAGAGAGGGAGGCTCTTCCAGCTTGTTAGATCTTGTTGAATGATACCCCAAAGATCTTCTAAGTTCAGTTTCTGTATTAAGGCAGGATCAGTGGTTAAATATATACCAAGATTTTTAATACATTGAGAAGACCACTTCATACCAAATGGGGTAAAGTCTTGTCTGTGTGTCAAGTGATTAAGAGGATATCTCTCCATCTTGTTAAGATTTAGTTTATAATTAGACTATCTCCCAAAGTCTTCTATAATCTTAAGGACTTCGGTAAGAGAGGAGATGGGGTTGGAGATGTGAAGAAGGATGTCATCAGCATACACTGAGATCACTGGCATAAGACTACCAACGGGGATGTCAGTTATGTTAGGGGAAGATTTCAAATGCTTAATGAGTGGTTCCAGTATAAATTAAAGAGAAAAGGGGAAAGTGGGCATCCTTGATGAGTACCGGTGTGTAAAGAAAAGGGGGAGGAGAACACACCATTACAATATATTTTAACCGACAGGGAGGAATATATCACCTGAAGCCACTGTAGAAATGAGGAAGGGAAGCCCATCTTTTGCAAAATGGACCACAGGAATAACCATTCAACCCTACCAAAGGCCTTTTCAGCATCAAAAGAGATTAGAGCCATGAGGGAGGAAGAGGAGCCCATCGTATGCAAGATTTGAGATATTTTACAGAGATGAACAGTAGAAGACCTCCCAGAGACAAAACCAATCTGTTCAGGACTCAGAAGACAAGACCAAACTTTCTCTATTCTGGATGCTAGGATTTTAGTAAGGATTTTGATATCACAATTTAATAAAGAGATGGGACGATAGCTGGTTGGACAGATAGGTAGTTTGTCTGGCTTGAGAAGGAGGACAAAGGTGGCTTCCAACAGCGATGGGTCGAGGGAGTATGATGAAAGCATAAATCGATATAGGCAAAGCAGAATGGGGGAAAGGTCTTTAATAAAAAGCTTGTAGAAATTTGAAGGGAAACCATCTGGGCCCAGAGCTTTGTCAGACACTAATAGGTTTATGACTACTTCTTCTTCCTCTAGGGAGATAGGTGCTGATAGTATAACTTGGTGATGCTCTAGAAGGTGTGTTAACATAGAGGAGTCAAAGTATGCAGACACTTCCTCTGCATTTGATGAATGTGCACATTGGCTATATAAGGTGGAATAAAACTGTTCAAAGATTAAAGCTTAGCTCCAGGATACATTTTGTCGGAGCTGTCTAGAGCCGTAATGGAAGGCATGACTCATGAAGCTTCCAACTTACTTAGTCGTAAAGCTAGAAGGTGGCCTGTTTTCTCACCTCATTCTATGTATGTGGCCTGGGTTTTTAGTATAGCGAATTCCACCTTCTCATGCATAAAAGTGGCATACTTGTCCCTGAGAGAAAACAGTGTTTGTAGAGAGTATGAAGAGGAGGTAATAGAGGGGGACTGTTCTAAGGTACGAATTTGGGCAAGCAGGGAGAGAGCTTCTGATTCTCTGAGGCATTTAAAGGTAACAGAGAGACGGATGAACTCCCCTCTTAAAAAACACTTTAAGGCACACCATTCATAGTCTACCCTTGGTACCGTGTTCTGATCAGATGTGATAAATGATTGGATGAGAGAAGAGATTCTGGAAATCACATACTCTTCCTTGAGAAGCTGAGTATTCAATTTCCAGGATGTATCCCATTGAAAGCTGATATCTAAGACAAGTGCTATCCATGCCACTGCATGGTCAGATAGGAAAATAGGTTATATTCTGGTGTTGTAGGGACCAGGGAAAAAAGAATGGCTAATCAGAACATAATCCAATCTGGAAGAGGGATGATGGACCACTGAGTAGAATGAGTAGGTGCATGACAGTGGGTTTAGAATACTCCGGGGCTCACAGAGACCTGGCAGGTCCATAAACCCCTACAGGGCTCTTTGTGCAGCAGAGGACGGCCTAAGAGAATAGTTAGACAGGTCCAAATCCTGAGTTGGGGGGAGGTTCCAATCATCACCCAGTATCATTGGGAATGAGAGGAAACGGGGTTAATTTATCGGCCAATTCTGTAAAAAAGCTAGGTCACCTCCAACTGGTCCATAGGTGTTCCCCAGTATTAGTACCATGTGGTCAAGTAGGCCCTTAATGAGGATGTATTATCCCTGTGGGTCTGCAATAATATGGTCAACCTGCAAAGAGACTGAATGGCTCACCAAAATGACTGCACTCTTACTTGAGGTTGAGGCGCCAGAGGCAAAAACCTGACTGATGTTCTGCCTCCGAAGCCTGAGTGCCAAAAAAGTGGGTCTATTGAGTAAAAGAAATATGTGCCTGTAATAAACAATTATACTTAAGCACTTGGTACCTTTTTAAATGTTCCCTGAAACCTCTAATATTCCATGTCAAAAACTTATACTTCTAGCCATAATCATAACACTTAAACAGCATATGCAAGTAAACCGTATCCCCCAAGTGCACTCCGCACCCACCCCACCGGCCCCAAGTCCAGTTCCCCTGTTCTCAAGAATATTACAATCAAGTATAAAGAGATTGTATACCATAAAAAGATTGAATTCAAATGTGTCTTAAAACCACCCCTCCGATAGTAATCCCATGTCAAGCTAATAAACTCTACAACAATTAAGTTGAAAAAAGATAAAGCGAATAACATTTCCGTGACCCCCCCACCCTTCCCCCCCTCCAGCTCTGTAAACATTATCTCTATTAAGCAAATCTTTTGCCAGAGAAGCCCCCAGGTTAATAAATATCCAGCTTCTAGTAGTATAAGAGTTGACTCCCCTGTATACCTAGTTGAAATTAGTACCATTTGTGACAACCCCCCTCAACCCAAACCACTCCCCCATAACTATTTACATCCAATCCCCTGTTTACCGAACTAAAAAAGATAAAAAAGGCCCTCCTCCCACCCAACCTCCACCCCCAGGATCCTCAGAGGTATTAATATCTTGTAAGACTAAAAGAAATAAAATCATAATACCTCATAAGCCAGGACCCCAATTCAGTGTGAGTGGCAATAATAAAAACATGATTAGAAAGAAATGACCAATGTTGTGTTGTAAAAAAAAACCCAAGGCCCTTAACTTGGAGCCAGCTTGGCTGTAAGGAATCTCCATTTCCTCGTGTAATAGGAGAGAGAAGCAAATGGCCCATGGCAAGAGGGGAAATATATATTGGGGTTGGGCACTGGTGATATCCCAGAAACCTAGAAAACGGTATAGTAAAGGGAAGGTCCTGGTTCCCACCCATTTAATTCAGTATGTGACAGTCCCCGTAGTACAAGCCACTGCTCAGCCCACCACCCAGCTCCTGCCCATCACCTCAGAATATCTCCTACCTAAAAGTATGACTGAAGATGCATCATAAACCAAAAACACAATTACAGAAATGAGTGTTAGTTGAAGACCTGTGAAGAAATAAAGTGTCCAGTGGGGGGAGAAATGAACCTAATATCCCCCATCCATCTAACATTAATTAAGTAAACATATATTGACTGCCAAAAGTTCATGTAAAAAAAAAAAGGCAGCCTAGGCAACAAAAACTATAATCTTAGTAAGATTGTATAGTCTCTCTTCCTTCGTGTGCAGGACTCCCATCCAAAGCAATGAGAAAGCTGTCTGAACTAAAAGAACAACAGACTAAAACTGAAAATCCTGACCGTGGCAGCATTTGAAACTTCTCTGGCAATGAAGAGAAAAAGATTATTACTTGTTTAATAAAGTCACAGAGCCGGATGTCATATTCTGGGAGGTCCTACCAGCCTGTAGTGTCGGAATCTGGACCATGCGACACTGATCGCATCATCAAAAAAAAAGTGAGTAGGATGCAACAGGGCCACTGACCAATCATTCACACACTCGTGGTGAGCAATTCACGATGTTGCGCACATTCGTGCAGGTTAACCAAAGACGCAATACAGCCAGAGCCAAGTACCCAAAAGTTCTACTTTACTGAGACCTGCTGGATACTGAGTGAATCCTCAGGTGGCTTTAAAAAGTGCTGGCAGCAAGTCCTGGAGCTCTTTTAAAGCACGGTCAGCCATATCGAAGGAATGCCACTTCTCCTGAATACAGATCTGTAGCTGGGCAGAATATCCCATTTTAAAGCAGATGCCCGTGGTTATACGCTTGGACACCACCGAGTGGAAATCCAGTCTCTTTTTGTGGAGGTCTTGGGCAACACGTAGAGCGGTGCCTTCCCACAGGATTGAGCGCAGCTCCCAGAGTTTCTTCAAGATGTGCTGCTTTCCAACATAGCTGAGGAATTTGAAAATAAATGGGCACGGGGTGAGCCGTTGGTAGGTTGGGATTGGAAAGACCTATGTGCAAGCTCAGTCAAGTGGGCTGGATTACATGGTGAGGGGCCAGCCATCTTCTGGAGAAACTTTGTGAGAAAACCACAGGAGAGGAACCTTCCGAAGATTCAGGGAGGCCGAAGAGGACCAAGTTTTTCCGATGACTCCTCCCTTCCAAATCTTCATTTTTTTTCCAGCAGTCAGGGAACCTGTTGGTGCAGTTTAATCAGCCCCGCGTCAGCTTTGTCCTTCCATTGTTCCAACGAGTAAGAATGACTTTCTGAATCCAACATTCATTTGCCTAAGTCCCCGAGATCACTATGAAGGGACTTCAGTTCAGAAGTGATCTCCATTAGGATTTCTTTAAACGGTTGAAGTTCTTGGAGGAAACGGTCCTCCGCCAAGGGTATAGCTGCTGGGGTTTTAGTGTTAGAGCAGCCTGCTAGAGAGCTCTGGGCCTTAGAGTGCTAGGAACACTTCCCTGGGGTCACCGGGAGAGTATTTTGCAGTAAGGCCTGCTTCATTTCTTCATCCACACAGGTCTGAGGAGATGAAAATTGCAGGTTCAGTTTGCTAGTTATTGGTATAGACGTTTGGTTCGTGTTGATGCAGCACCCTGTACAGTTAGAGAGGCAAAGATCTGATGATGTAGATGGTTAAAATTGCAGTTTTAGGCAGAGAAAGACAGGAGCTGGTGAGACTATCTGCTAACCAGGTCGAAGCATCATGTGATCTCTGAGCACTTTCATTCATGAGAGGTGGCAGCCATGGAGGAGAGCAGATTTGTGCTGGTCATCTCCTATTAAAAAATGTGTGTTGGGGGGTAATATAACTTTTTTTATGCACAAACAGCCATAAAAGATGGTGGCTGGCCATGGAGGTGAGTTCATTGCACCAGTTATCCATTGAGGGATTTATTTGAAATTTTTCTAGTTAAATACTGTATAAGAAGTTGTGGGTGCAGGGAGTCAGAAGGGTGGGACTGGACTGCTGCTAGAGGGTTGGGGAGGATGTGGGTTATATTTTACTGTTTTTTGGGGGGACTGGGATGAGGGATGGGGGCTCTTTTTATTTTTATTTAAAATGGGCTGTGAATACTGATACCCAAATACCTGATTATTTGCCTGCCCAATATGAATATTCAGCCAAATATTCTGGAAAGGTATTCACACAGCTCTGGGGTCAAGTGACAAAATGTTGAAGAACCCTTCATGGTCCTGGAATTAATCTCAGCCAGTCTCAGTTGAAGAGGTGATTGGGGTGATCTCTGGGCTATGTCTTACCTTTTGTCTTTTAAACCCTCTACCTGCTTGATTTTTATTGAACTGCTGGGAGTTTGTGGGTTCTGTTGTCGCTAGGATTTTCCAGTGCTCAGTGGAGGGGGGTCCCTATTGCCTTGAAGATGGTGGTATTGAATCCTCTCCTGAAAAAAAAAACATTTTGGACCCAGGAATCCTTATGAATTACAGGCCTATATCAAGCCTTCCCTTCTTGGGGAAAGATGACTGAGAAGATGACAGTGATGCAGCTCAAGGTGTACCACAGAAATGTATTTACTGAATTTTGGTAACCGGGCAAGCCCACTGAGACAGTGCAGTCGCTTTTTCAGGGGTGACCTGAAGCATGACAAAATAAAACATGTAAATACATTTTACAGATTAATGAATATTCAACTGCTTGCAAAACATAGGCAAAACAGGTGTAAACAATACCAGTGCAAATCCTCGGTTACAATAATGTTAAAAGGTGGTTCAACAATAAAAAAATATTTTGGTAAGTGCAATACATTAAAAATGACAATAAAGGTGAGATTAATAACCATACACAGTGAGAATTAGAATTAAATTCAAGCTGACAGAGGTATTGTCATACAAAGGAAAAGCAGGACCATACAGCAAGACGCTTTTAGTGGAAACATGTGCAAGGAGATGGGAAGAGAAGGTGGCAAGATAAATTAAGCTTGAAATGTGAAAGAGAGATTGTGGAAAGAATCTCTTGTAGGAATGAGTTCCAGGCAGATGTGGCCATATAGGCAAATGATCGCCTGTTGACTGCCAACTGTAGGTTGGGCATAACCAGTAGGGAGAAGGCAGTGTATCGTAAGGTTCACCAGGGATGCTTATGATTAGATCACTCAGGCAAGGTGGAGTGTACTGGTGAACCAGCTTAAACATGAGGTACATGGTGGAATACTGGAATTTGCACTCCAAGGGAGCCCAGCCCAGGGCTGAGAGTACACTACAATGTTGCTGCCAGAAGTCGGTTCCAAGTGCAAAATTCCCAGTCCTTAGGTAAAGTTGTTTAAGGTGGGAGAAGATGGTGACCTGTGATTGGAGGAGCAGTGGAGCACTGTATGAAAGCTGGGAGACAGGAGTAGACATTGTGATTTTGTGACATGAGGCTGAAGTCAGTAGAGGATGGAGGCGATACAACATGCCTAGTCACTGGCTGATTGTTTTAGTCAGTACATTGACATGGCTTTTGAATGTGAGCAGTGGATCCAGGGTGGCCCCCAGGTATTTAAGGTGGGAACGAGTTCCAGGGCATTGCCATCCTGGGATCGGATCTAGAGGGGGTATTGAGACAGGGGTGTGCAGATGTGGTTATGGAACAGCATGCTTTTGGTCTTATTGGTGTTGAGGACCATATGGTTTTCTAGGAATCACCCCTCAAGGACACAGAAGTCAAATTCAATAATTTGGTTTATCCAGCCAAGATCTCAGGAGTAGCGGTAGATGATGGCATAATCTGTATAGAGGTGGACTGAGGCTCCTCCACAGTTGTGTGGTAAGTCATTCATAAAGAGTGAAAATAATAGTGGTCATAAAATGGAACCCTGGGGCACCCAATGCTGTATTGGTATGAGGTCTGAGAGAGCCCCAGACCATGTGACCCTTTGAGAGTGATGTGTGAGGTAATTACTGATCCATGTGAGGGCGTTAAGGTCAAGACCCAGGGAGTGGAGCTTGTGTGTCAATAAATGATAATTGACCAGGTCAAATGCCTTCATTAGATCTGTGAAGACAGTGCCTGTGGCTTAGACTTGGTCCAAATATAACATCCATGAGCCATTCCAGTCTGGTTTCAGGCATAAGAATGGAAACCACACTTGTCAATGTGCCTGATGGCCTACTCCTAATGAAAGATAGACAAGAATGCTCTATTGTCTTTCTCCTTGATCTGTCATTGGCATTTGATACAATAGTTCTGGGGTTTTGATAAGTTGCCTGGAGCAATATAATTTGGTTTTATGTAATGTTCATCATACATACACGATCTTAAATTGTTTGCTTGAATTCCTGTGTGATAATCCAAATGAAGTACAACATCTTGTTTACTGTAGGGTCCTGTTTTGACCCAATTTTACATCTGGGTGGCTAGAAGGACAATGATGTTAAAGAATTTGTTCAAGGTTGCACAGCATGCCAGTTGTTGTTGCAAGAGTTATTTCTGTGATTTTCTGTTTCACAATTCAGTACTACAACCACTAGACTATGTTGCCTTCCTTAGAGCATTAAGTGATATACTGAAGTGCTGTGACTATCTCAAGGCAGATGGCAGCAGCTTTTGTGTGCCAAACATTGCACATACAGCTACAGTGACTGAAACCAAGGATGTTGGCTAGGACAACCACAATTCCTGAAGAATTCAGGCACTCACCAGCCATATGAAGAAAATTCCACCAGTAAGATGAATTAAATCATTTTATTTTTGAAAATATGATGGACTGACCACAAAACCATGATATACGCTTGATGTATTTCGGATCCCCTTGGATCCTTTATCAAAATCTGATATATCACAAACAAACCCAGCGATAAATACAATATCATAACTGACAAGCATATGACATCACAGTTGACACATTCTGAGTCATTGGTGTAAACCCACCACATGCTATCCACATTAATTAGCTAAAAAATTATCTTTATTGCTTAATAAATAAATATTTTAAAAAAATCAATTTCACCTTCGTGTTATAAAAAAGAAGTATTACCACATTGTATATCAAAAATATTACAAAGGGGTTGGGGGATGAATAGTGATATGAATTTAAAAATGATCAGAACCTAAAAAACATTTTACTGATATGTCTACTCATTCATCTTTTGCTTACATATACATTTTTATGGCTGTGAGAGGAGCCTACTGCCATCTTGCTGTCTGCAGCTGAAAAAATTGAGTACTGTGGAATACATTTTTGGAGTTTTCAATGTATCCTTCCACATCTACAAATCACTATGACAATTGAAATAAAATACTCTTTTCTTTCTGTTTAGCATGTTGGAGCCATACAACAGCAACCACAGACACTGCCAGCTATTTCCCAAAATTTCTGTGATATTTCCAGAAATATCTCCTGCTTTCTGCATTTCCACAGTAGGGGCAGCAGAGAGAAACGCTTCAGAAATTTTGTGAAATAGCTGGAAAAAGGTGGCAATGTCTGTGGCTATTACTGTAACTCCAAGCTGCTTATCAGATGGCCATTAGGAAACTGAAACAGCTTACTAAATAGTGGTAGCCTATTAAACTGGAGATTTGTTTACCCCCTTTGGAATGCAACAACTTGCACATTTAAATACTTAGCATTTAAACATGTTCTTGCTACTAGCTTTAGTTGGGCAGGTATTGTCTTTCAAGAAAGAGTCATACCTCATAAATGTCACCCTTTCCCAGCAACGACTCTAAAAAGATTTGCAGGTCTTTTAACCTCTTAAGACACTATCTGATAAGCACTATTTCAGACATATGCCAGGTCTTCTGTGAACTATACAGGCTAAATATATAGCAATCAGCAAGCATTTTTTACTATACTTGTTGGGGGGGGATTGAGCTACAGCAATCGCCACACACTGTACACAACATCCTCATGGCTACAACATTCTAAATAAATACTGCAATCTAATATGTTATAAAACAATAAAGAAACTGTTTGTTTATGTCAGTGAACACAGTAAAGTTCAGTTTACAGTAGATTTCCTTTAAATATTTCTTATCCTATATTTTGTATCCTGCATAGCTCAGGGAAGTTGCTACATCCCCTCATTGTCACAGGGATCTTCATTTACACATTTTTGCACTGTATCAGGATGTCCCAGATTAGTTGTAGTATTTTGTTTTCAGTGGGGTCATGATTTTACTATTTTTGTAATGTATTTATTCAGGGTAGCCTAGTCAGATGTAAAATATTGTTTTCAGTGTGCTCTGATTTTACACAATGCAGCATAATATTGTGTAGATGTAGAGGCCCCACTGAAAATAAGATTCCATGTCTTCTTTGAATTATCCAGGATAAATGTATAGCAATCAGCAGGCATATTCTAGGAAAACACATTGTAAACATATGTAAAAGGAAGACCACATTAAAACTGCCTCTCAGCAGATCTGCATTGTGCAAATTCATTAGAAATAATGGGTAAAAGCATCCCAAAAGCTCTCCATAGCCATATTGACTCTGACCAGAATTTGTTATATCTGTGAGGATCATTTACTGATAAGTACAATGAAATACAAATGCACAGCACATATTTATTTGTTATCCAGGTGTGGTTTTAAATCAAAGCCTGTGTTAAGTATTTGACTCTTTGTAGCTTATAGCCTAATGATCCAGAAGGACTCTCTTTTCAATAATAAATTGTTGAAATTACCTCCTCTTGGATTTTATTCACTTTGTCTATTACTGTGAATTTCATCCTGTGTTCTTCCTTATTTTTTGCTTCATTTATATGCACTGCCATTGCATAAAGGGGATTCTTGTGTTCAGTACCCACACATGTTCCCCTAAACACTGTTTAAATGGGCTTTTTGTTTTGCCAATATAGAATGCTTGGCATGTGCATTGTGCTAAGTAAATGACACCAGCTGAGTTACATGTGGTCAGCTGCCTGATTTGAAATTCCCTATCCACATTTGCACTGATGAAGGAACTGCAGTTGTTTACTGTTTCACAATACAGGAAGTTCCTGTACCTAAAACATCCCTTTCTCTGGTCTAGCCAGATATGTTCTCTTACTTCTGTAATGTGGCTGTGTATTAATCTGTCCTTAAGTGTTGGAGCTCTTCTAAAGGATACTCTTGGTGTTGTATTTGCAATTTCCTTTAGACCTGGATCACTGCTGATCACCTTCCAATGTTTTTTAATGATTTGTTTTACCTGACTGGCTTGAGATGAATATGTGGTAATGAAGTTGAACCTCTGTTCTGATGGAGCTGCTGTGGTTCCCTTCCTACCATCTCTTGAAGTAAGTCATGTCCATCTGCTGCACTGGCCCCAATTCTGGCTTCATGGATGTTTTGTTTACTATATCCTCACTCCTACAGTCTAAGTGTAAATCAGTCAGCTTCCTGCATGTTTGACTCTGCTGTGTTGCAGTTTCATTTTGTCCACAGGAACTGACCTTTGGGGATGTTGCGCCTTACATGGAGCGGATGGCAACTGGGTGAAATGAGAAAGCCATTGCCATACACTTCCTTTCTATACAGTCTAGTGTCAATTCCCCCTTCCTCATTTTTGCTCAGTGTAACATCTAAATAATTTACTTGTTTTATATTACTGCTATACGCAACTCTAAGATGTTCATTGGTGCTGTGCAAATATGTGATAAAGTCATCTAACTCCGCCCTGCTGCCCTGTCACACAAGTAAAATGTTGTCAATATAGGGCCCAAAGAACAAGATCTCCTCCCTGAACAGAGTCACCCCATTACTAACAAAATTCCACTCCCATAACCCGAGATACAAATTAGTTATTGATGGGGCGCATGTTGCCCCCATCTCTGTCCCCTTTGTCTGCAAATAAATTCCATTGTTAAACATAAATACACTGTATTTTAAGACATATTCTAGTAATTTCACTATGAAATCTGTAGGAATCACTGATGTTTCAGTACATGTGTTTAAAAATGGGTAGCGGCATCAAGATCCTCTTCATGGGGCGCATTAATGAAGAGTGAATCTATGTCCAGTGTAGCAAGCAATACATTTTCATTCAGTCTCAGATCATTACAAATGTTCAGCAAGTGTTTTGTATCTTTAATGTAAGATGGTAATCCTTCTACAAAAGATTTTAGGTACATGTGTATAACCCATGACAATGGTTCAGTTAGTAATCGAATTCCACTAACGATGGGCCGGCCTGGGAGATTTTCTGTTTTTTATTTTTTTTTATTTTTGGTATTGCATAAAATGTAGCTTTAACTGGATTGGATGTTAACAAAAAGTTCCTCATTTTGTCTGTAATAATCCCCTTCTCATATGCATCAGTAATAGTTTTGTCTATTGCAAACTTAAAAGTGTTAGTCGGATCTGCATTTAATTTTTGATAAAAGTTACAATTATTGAGTTGTCTATAGACTTCTGCTACATAATCTTTTTTTGCTGCATTACTACGCACACCCTTTGTCAGCTTGTTTGATGACAATCTGATGGTCTTATAAATTTATTAAAGCCTCATTTTCTTTTGCCAACATATTCTGGAAATTAGGTTTAGGGGATTCGAGAAAAGGTTATTCAGATCTTGTTTGACTAATGTTTTGAAGACAGTCACTGCCGGACTTGTGAGTGGACAAAAGGTGGAATTAGGCTTTAACTCATTCCTCATAGCAATAACTGCATCTTGTTCCAAATGTCTTTTCTGGAAAAAATATTTAAGTTTAAGCTTTCTACAGGCCAAGTTTAAATCCAAAATTATTTGTACTTCATCAATTTTATTTGTGGGGTCAAATTATAACCCTTTTTCCAAAACATTTATTTCTTCTTTACTTACTATTCATTTTGACAGATTTACTCCCAGTGGTTGACAAACACTTCCTTCTACCTCCTCTGACCCCTGAAGTTGCATCAGCATCTCTGTCCTTGCCATCGCCCCTTGTACTGGCCTCTGGAATTGTAAACCCCTGTGCCTCGGGCCTCTCCTGATTCTCTTTCTTCTTGCAGTCCTGTGTTCTGATAGCTGAACTTCAGGCTTCTCCATAGCAGGATTTGTTGCTGTCCTTGTGGAGGTTGTGGTTGTGCTGTATTGTCCTGGCCTTGATACAAAAAAGGCCCTCTGGTTTGATTTTCATTTTCCAAATCACTTTGGTTGGTGCTGAAATTAAACGACTCTCTGCTTGTGAGTTTAAGTATCTCTTTTGTGGTGTCTCTTTTCCAGCTAAACATCTGTCCACATTCCCAGTTATTTTTATCTCTAATAAACTTGACCTGATTAGCTTCTTTTAATTCTTTATCTAGATTTGTGATTGATTCATACGTTTTTTATTTTGATTATCAAATTCTGTAGTCTTTAAATTTGAGTACCACTGTCTTATGATTTTTCAATTCATCTCTTAACTTTTTTTCTCACTTGACTGTATTTTATAATCAGTTTCATTAGTTTACAGTTGGCATCAATCAGTATTTCTTCCCAGTCTTTCATGAACTCACTATTTTCTGTGCCATACCCTGGTGTTTTAAGTAGTCACAACCTCCTAGGCACTTTCCCAACCTGAACGTATGCTTCCATATTTGTAATGTTCCAATATAATCTTCTAATTTGGTGTGTTACTTTTTCCAAATTTCTAAAATCCTCTAAGAGAGATCTTGCTCCAGGTTCTAAAGTGGCTGTATCATTATTGTCAATAAAGATGTGTTTGCTTCTCCTGCTGTCATCATTAAATGATTCACATAGTCCAAAGGGTGTGTTCCTGTTGGCGATCCTATTGATCCTGTTGCTCCTCTATTAACTTTGCTGTTCCCAAAAATGTTGGGTGTTGCTTCCAACTACATAATTCCTGTGATGTCCTTACTCAGTTCTGGTGTATCCAGAGTTTAAACAGTGTGGCTTTTACGCGTAGTAGGTTCTCTATATTGCAACCCATGCATAGCAGTTAGAACAGTCACAGAAAACAAAAAAGAAAAGTGCACACAGGGAGGTGGTGCTCTCAAACAAGGCACACACAATCATACAACTACAGTGACTGAAACAAAGGATGTTGGCTAGGACAGTCATAGTTCTTGAAGAATTCAGGCACTCACCAGCCATATGAAGACAACTCCACCAGTAAGATGAATTAAATTATTTTATATTTTAAAATATGATGGACTTGCCACAAAGCCATGACATACACTTGATGTGTTTCAGCTCCCCTTGGATCCTTTATCAAAAGCTGATATATCGCAAACAAACCCAGCTATAAATACAGTGTTATAACTGACAAACATATGACATCACTATTGACACATTCAAAGTTATTGATGTAAACCCACCACATGCTATCCAAATTAATTAGCTAAACAATTATCTTTATTGTTTATTAAATAAATAAATAATAATAAAAAAAAATATTTCACCTTAGTGTTATAAAAAACGATAGTACCACAATGTATATCAAAAATAAAAATGATAGTACCACAATGTATATCAAAAATATTACAAAGGAGTTGGGCGGGAAGGAAGGAATAGTGGTATGAATTTAAAAATGATCAGAACCTTAAAAAACATTTTACTGATACTTCTACTCCTTCATCTTTTGTTTACATATACTTTTTTACATCTGTGATGATCATTTACTGATGAGTACAATGAAATACAAATGCACAGCACACATTTATTTGTTACCACGTATGGTTTTAAATCAAAGCCTGTGTTAAGTCCTGGACTCTCTGCAGCTTATAGCCTAATGATCCAGAAGGACTCTCTTTTTAATAATAAGTTGTTGAAATTACCTCCTCTTGAATGTTTATTCACTTTGTCTATTACCATAAATTTCATCCTGTGTTCTTTCTTATTTTTTGCTTTGTTTATATGCACTGCCATTGCATAAAGTGGATCCTTGCATTCAATAGCCCTCATATGTTCCCCTTAATTCTGTTTAAATAGCCTTTTTCTTTTGCCAGTATAAAATGCTTGGCATGTGCATTGTGCTAAGTAAATGACACCAGCTGAATTATAGGTGGTCAACTGCCTGATTTGAAATTCCCTATCCACATTTGCACTGGTGAAGGAACTGCAGTTGTTTATTGCTTCACAATACAGGCAGTTCCTGAACCTAAAACATCCATTTATCTGGTTTAGCCAGGTAGGTTCTCTTACTTCTGTAAAGTGGCAGTGTACTAAGCTGTCCTTAAGTGCTGGAGGTCTTCTAAAAGACATTCTTGGTATTGTATTTGCAATTTCCTTTAGAGCTGGATCACTGCTGATCACCTTCTAATGTTTATTAATGAGTTGTTTTATCTGACTGGCTTGAGATGAATACTTGGTGACCAAGTTGAACTGCTGTTCTGATGGAGATTGTTCCTGGATGTCTTTTTTACTGTATCCTTACTTCTGCAGTGTAAGTGTAAGTCTGTTGGCTTCCTGCATGTATGACTCTGCTGTGATGTTGACTAGGACATGCAAACTGAAGACTAGGCACCTAGTGCAGGGAGACAGTACAGCCCAAAGAGCTAACCACACTCAATCTATGAATTTATGAAGGCAACATAAAGGGAACAGGGAATGGGAGGATTACACTCAGAAAAGAAATAAGGCCAGGAAAATAGTGAAAGGAGGCCAAGGCAGCAAAAGAGCTGCAAATTGCTCATGGAGTCAAATCAGGGGAGAAAACCTTCTTCTGTTATATCAGTGAAAAAAAAGGAAGAAAGGGGGAGGAATTGTAAGGTTAAAAGTAGGGGATGAGGCTCTGGAGGACAGTGGACTAAAAGCTGAGGCCCTCATTAAATACATTTGCTCGGTATTCACGAGGGAGAAGCAGGGCCCACTTCCAGACAGTGGTATCAAAGCCAAGACCAGAGGGGTTCAGAGAATGTGCACCCAGGAGTTCACCACAGCCAGGCTCAGGAAGGGCCTTTCAGACATCAGATCTGACAAGGCCCCTGGCACTGATGGTTTACACCCTAGAGTGCTCAGGGAGCTTGCAGAAGAGCTGGCAGTGCTTCTTGTGCACCTATTCAACAGGTCACTGGAGTCAGTGGTATTTCCAGGTGACTGGGTGGTGGCTGACATGGTGCCACTGCACAATAGTGGAGACATCGAAGATACTGGTAACTATAGGCCAGTCAGCCTCACATCAAGTAGTGGGTAAATTTATGGTGGCCCTTATCAAGCAAGATCTAGTGGAATACTGCAAAGTAAATCACCTCCAGAACTACAAACAGCACAGGTTTGTGATGGGCAGATCATGTCAAATGAACCTTATTACGTTCTTTAATGAAGTGACCAAGGAGTTGGACAGGGGTCATGCAGTGGACTTGCTTTACTTTGACTTCAGTAAGGCATTTGACACAGTCCTGCATACATGCCTCTTAAAAAAGCTAGAAGAACTTGGGGTAGCAGAACAGATAGTAAAGTGGGTACAGAGTTGGAAGAAGGACAGAAAACAAAGGGTGGTAGTAAATGGGTTGAAATCTAATGAGAGTCAGGTCACTAGTAGGATGCCTCAGGGGTCGGTCCTGGGGCTGATTCTCTTCAATGTATTCATTAGTGACATCAGCGAGGGCATGAATGGCAACATTGCCCTGTTTGCAGATGACATGAAACTCAGCAGAAGAGTGGATAGTGCAGTGGGAGTCAGATAACCACAAGAGGACATTAAGAAGTTGGAAAGGTGGTCACAAATATGGCAATTAAACTTCAATGCTAAGAAGTGTAAGGTGATGCACCTGGGTAGGGCCAACCCCAAGGAAGAATACTGGCTAAATGGAGTCAAGCTGAACTCCTCTGCTGAGGAACGCGATCTGGGAGTCATCATTAGGGATGATCTCAAGCAGCAAAGTCAGTGCAATAAGGCTTACAACAGGGCTAGCAGGGTGTTAGGATGCATCGGCAGGGGGATAGACAGCAGGAACAGGGATGTGATACTACCACTTTACTGGTCATTAGTGAGGTCTTGTCTGGGGTACTGTGTACAATTCTGGAGGCCTCATCTAACAAAGGACATTGATAGATTTGAAGTGGTCCAGAGAAGGGCAACAAGAATTATACATGGCCTTCAGGAAATCACCTATGAAGAGAGGCTTGGGGCTCTGAAAATGTATTCACTACAGAGTAGGAGGGAGAGAGAGGACATGATTGAGACCTTCAAGTTCCTTAAAGGCCACAACAAGGTGCCAGAAGTGCAGCTATTTACCAGGAACGTCAATTCTACTACAAAAGAACATGAGTGGAAATTGAAGGGTGGAGTGTTCAAAAGGGGTATCAGAAAGTATTACTTCTCAGAAAGGGTGGTGGAACCTTGGAATAGATTACCTCCTGAGGTGGTGGCTTCAAAGTCAGTATCAAGCTTTAAGCATGGGTGGGACAAGTATTGGGAACAAATACATGGCACTGGCAAGGGCTAGGCTGGGTGTCTAGGAGGACACAACACTGATGCATAATAGGTCCCGGGATACCTTGCTTGGGTAGACTCGATGGACCACAGGTCCTCTTCTGCCATCATCGTCTATGTTTCTATGTATAACAAACCAAAAGAGGGTTTGCACTTGAAAGACACTCTGGACTAAGCATTGGGAAATAATTACAGACTTATTGCATCTTCCACTGTCAAACAAAATGCCAATGATCAGGAAACCACATACTAAGTGCCTGCAAAAGTCCAGAAATATAAAAAGTTCATAGAGCCAAAATTGACTTTGATCTATACCTAGCCTGATAGCCTGATAGCAACAGCACCTCATCATTCTGCTTAGTACCTTCTGTCCCCTCTTCCACCCCAACCCATTTTCCTTCCCCTCTTATTCCTTCATCCCCCTACTCCCCCCCAGGTAGCTGTACATTGGTAGCAGTCTACTCCCTTTCCGTATGGCTCCAATATGAGATACTTTTCATTCTCATTCCTACTTTTGTCCCTTTTGTGATCCCCTCCTCACTTCCCTGTGGGAAGGCAAACTCCCTCAAAGCCATTGCTACGTTGTTACATTTGCTGTTAGGTGATGTTAAGCTTAGCCTTGGCCCCTTTCTCCACCCACACTCTTCACCCTCTTATCCCATTTCCTCCAATAGTGCTTTTGGAACACCAAATAATCCATTGTTCAACCATGATACCCAGTGGTCACCCCAGAGGTATTGACTAAAGGACTGAAAGTGGATTTGTTTAAGTAGAAGTAGTCTCTTTGCAGAGACTGATGAACTCAGACTGAGTGTTTTGCACTTCAGACCTTAAGTCCTGGTTGCCTCTGAATTCTGGCTGTCCAGCAGTTTTCAATGTTCTAAACTACAGTGCCTATCTGTCTTCTCTGTCTTCTATTAGGACTGAGAAAAGAGTGGCAATACAGTGTCTGTGTCTGTCTCATACAACTATCAGTTTGAGACTGTGAACAATTCTTCCATACCCTTCTCACCAGATACCATGCTGAACAAACTGACTATCCTTCTCTCCTTCTGTTTCAACTATGGTGCCTATTGCTGCCTTGGCATTAAACTTGACTCTTTTCATGATCTTTTTTCCTCTATCTCTTCCCTTGTCACCTCTTAGGAACCCCTTGTGTTAGATGATTGTAACACAAACTGGTCCTTCCTTTCCTCCAAAAACAATGCAAAAAAGCCAAATCTTTTACCTCACACAGCACAGCATTAAACCAAACCTGATTCAACCCAGCTACTGGATCTCACTCACTTATAGACATAATCCTGTCCTACCACCCCAACTATATTGTGGAAGCAGGCACCATCTGGGATGCCTGCAGTGACCAGTAGATTGTCTTCTGTATGAGTAAATCCACCATCCCAAATTCCCTCAAGATGTTTATTTAGCTCAGGTTATTCAGGTCCCTTGATCTTATTGATTTGTACAATGCTGATTGATTTCCTATCACCACATCAACTGTTGTGGCTTTCATCCTATAAAAATTTCCAGTATAAATTCACTAAAATCCAGGACAACTACATTCCTCATTGGGGAGCTCATGTGAATCGCAAGGTTGAGAAAATATGAAAATTGACGTTGTCAGTTCAGTTTCGATTTGGATCCCCAGACTACAGTTTGGTTTAGATACATCGGCAATACACACTCTGGAGTCCTTGGTATATATGACTATCAGCATAAAAAGAGCAGTAAGAGGCCCTTCTCCTCCACTCCACACCCAATGTAGCCATTTCCAACCTGTTCTACCCTTTTTTGTTCCTCCGGTCAGTTTTGTTGAAAAAAAAAATACTCAGTAAGAACATATCACTGGCACAGTGTCAGGGACTAAACCATTTTTTTTTTGTATGTGTATGTGTGGTAGGGGTGGGAAAATGAAATAACTGACTGGTGGGGGTGACCATAAGACTAGGCCTACCTAGCCACCTGGGGAAGGCTAGAGTGTTGTTTTTTCAATTCATTGGTCAAAGGTCAAAGCCATCTGAAGTGGCCTAAATGTTCAATTAGGCTGAATTAATGACAAAAGTTCCACATTTCAGCACATTCACCACATAGTTTAAGGCTTCCATCTGGCATGGGTCTTGGATGAACTCATCTAGTGCCATGATGCTTGTGACTCAGCCTGGCACTTTTACAGGTCCTCTAGCTTTCCCAAATGCATGGAAGGCAAAAATGACTCTGAAATGCCTGCCACTAGTCTTGCCAAATCAGAATATTTTGCATCAAACTTCCGATAAACCTTAACATTCTCACTGGATTTGGAATAACCATTCACTCGCTATTTGACTCTCCCAGTAAACACCTACACACTTCAAACTAGGCTCCTCCACTATCTCCAATCCCACAGAGCTTCTGCTTTCAGTATTATTGTTTCCACTTGTACTCCATTCTTTCTTTCCAGCCAGCCTCTTTCTTCCTCTTTATTCCCACTCCATCATTCTTCCACGCCCTTCTTGTAATACTGTTACCTTTACTCCTACAGTTGCAGCCAATGATAAGTAGCACTATTTATCTAGCTATATCACAAAAAATCAAATTGAAATACTTGGTAATTTCACAGAGATATACTATATCTAGATATACCACAACATTTTACTAGCTGTCACTGCATCTGTCCATTTACTCCCTTCATGACCTTCATGCCTCTTGATAAAGTACCCCATCAAAACAGCGTGTCAAATACAGCTACTTGAAAACTACGAGGCCAATACAGTGCTTGTCATTTGAGCAGTGTGGTATTTACAGCGCATGTTAAGTTTAACGTGGTTGGGGATATTGCTGTTGTGGCCTACTTTTTGCCACTCAGAGATGGCTATTTTATGTTAGGGGGTTGGGGGGGTAAAGCACTCCAACGAGGGTCACCGGGGGGTGCAGCCCGCTGATAGTGGCTTATAACAGGAGATTTGCCATCATTGTTCAGCACTATATTGCAATGCGCTGTTATAGTTCTTGCTGTTTCAGGGTCACTGATATTGCCCTGTGCAGCTTTGCAGGCACGGTTTTGACATGGAACCTCTTGATATTGCAAAATGTAACTGTCTTCATGGTCTTGGCCAAAAGTTCAATCACATCCGTACGCCTGCTATTTTGTCTCAAATCTCCACCCTGCTCATTTTCTCCTTCCTTACTGGTAAAGTTCCCAGTGCCTAGAAAAGGGCGAAGGTTCTCCACTACACAAGGACAGTGACCCCTCTTTAAAAGCTTACTACTGCCCTTTCCCCTCATCCCTACACTGGCTATACATCAGGAAGAACTAGTGCTCTCCCAGCTCTCCTCAAGGCCTGCATCTCTGTGAACATCCATAAATACATCAATAATGCAATTCTTTGGGCCCATTGTCCCTCCATACCCCAGCTGGCTGAGCAGCTCAAGTGTGATTTGGGCAATATATAGCACTGGTTCTACAATAACTAACTCTCTCTTATAAATAAATAGCATACATGACCTTTAGTACCAGGCAGCGGCTGTCCAAACTTCAACCCACTCCTGTCTTCAAAACCCTGAATGGTGCCTCACTGTAGGAAGCCTCCTTCTTTAAATAGCTGAAGGTTTGGCTGGGTAGTCATCTTGATTTCTCCTGTCACATAGATGCTATCTACATAAAAAAAAAAACTTCCATCTGAATCTTGATGTACTATACCAGAACAAGCCAAGTATCAACCACCGCACATGTCATGACATCATTATGAAAATGATTCTCCCTGTATTTGACTATGAGGTTGTGATGTACAGTGCAGCCCAGAAATCCACCCCGGCAAGACTGGTTAGGCACTGGAAAGGAGCAGGGAAATCCTAGCCTCCCCAAACAAATCACGGTAGTAAGTGCGGTAAACAGCAACATAGAGGTGTCGATAGGGAGAAGGGCAGGGGTAAATGGAGAAATTGACAAAGGCAAGAAGGACAGGGATGGGGCAAAAAGGAGTAAGGCCATCAGGAAATGGAGGATAATGAGTACCAATGCCTGTAGTCTGGGCAACAAGCTCTCTGAGCTGGTGGCCTTGATGGAAGAGGGATGCCTGGATATTGTAGCAGTCACAGAAACATGGTACATAGAGAGCCATGACTGGGATGTTAACATACCAGGGTACATAACCTACAGGAGAGACAGGCAGGGGAGAAGAGAGGGAGGAGTAGCTCTCTATGTAAAGGAAGGGATAAAAGCAACTGAACAAAAGAGTAAACAGGGAGGAGAGGAGGCACTGTGGGTCACCTTGGAGACTGGAAAGGGCACCACAATCTGCACAGGGGTTGTGTACAGACCCCCATGTCAGGGGGAGGGAATGGACAAGGATATGATAGAAGGCATTCTTAGAATGGCAGAGAAAGGGGAGATACTGTTGATGGGAGACCTGAATATGCCAGATGTTAACTGAAGCACATTTGCTGCAGCCACATCCAAGAGCAGGGCCATTCTTGATGCCCTACAGGTGGCAGGCCTCAGACAGCTAGTTTTGGAACCCACTCATGAGGGAGCAATCTTAGACCTCGTACTCTCAAATGGTGGCAGTGACAGGATCTCGGATCTAGAAGTGGGTTGCCATCTGGGAACAAGTGACCATCAAACAGTGTGGTTCACGTTAAACTCAGTTACAGAGTCAAGCCATACAAAAGTGAAGGTACTGGACTTCAGGAGGGCTGACTTTGGCAAGATGGGAGAGTGCCTCAGAAAAGCACTAGCAAACAGGCTAGAAGGAGGTGTGGAGCAACAATGGGGAATCATCAAAACTGCCATCACAGATGCAACAATCCTTTGTGTGAAGCAAATAAACAAATCAAAATGAAAGAAAAAGCCACTATGGTTCTCAAAAGAGGTGGCTGTGAAAGTCAGGAAGAAAAAGATAGCATTCCAGAAGTATAAGGAAACACAGAGCAGGACAGAGAGCTGTACCAGTTAAGGCAGAAGGAAGCAGAGAGGGAAGTCAGAATAGCAAAGGCCCAAACTGAGGAAAAGATAGCCAACTTGGTTAAGAAGGGGGATAAAACCTTTTATAGGTACATCAGCGAGTGTAGAAAGACAAAGGGAGGGATAGTGAGGCTGAATAGAATGAACGGTGGGTGGGCAGAGGGGGACAGTGAAAAAGCAGGGATTCTGAATGAATATTTCTGCTCAGTATTCACAAAAGAGGAGGGCGAAGTGCCTAATCCAATTAACAGAAGCACTCTTGATAGGGGGGTCGATCCCAGTCCTTTCACAGAAGAAAGGGTTCTGCAAGAACTCCTAAAACTGAAGGTGGACAAAGCAATGGGGCCTGATGGAATTCACCCCAGAATTCTAAAAGAATTAAGGGGGGAACTAGTGAAACCACTGACTACTCTTTTTAATAAATCATGGGACGATGGTGTGGTACCCAAGGACTGGAGGAAGGTAGATGTGATTCCCCTTCACAAAAGTGGGACCAAGACAGAGGCAGGAAACTACAGACCTGTCAGCCTGACCTCTGTGGTAGGGAAAGTGATGGAGTCATTTCTGAAGGAAAGAATAGCTGAGTACCTAGAGGCCAGTGGGGCACAGGACCCAAAGCAGCACGGGTTCACAGCGGGAAGGTCATGTCAGACGAATCTAATAGATTTCTTTGACTGGGTGACCAAAGTAGTAGACCAGGGAGGGGCTGTGGACATGGCCTACCTAGACTTTAACAAGGCATTTGACACAGTCCCACACAAAAGATTAATAGTCAAGTTAACCAGCCTTGGAGTGGGTCCCAGGGTGGTAGCCTGGGTAAAACATTGGCTGGACAACAGGACACAGAAGGTAATTGCAAATGGAGTCCACTCTGAAGAAAGAGGGGTTACTAGTGGGGTACCGCAGGGTTCAGTATTGGGTCCAGTCCTTTTTAATGTCTTCATAAGTGACATTGCAGAGGGACTGAGGAAAAGTATGCCTCTTTGCAGATGACACAAAGATCTGCAACAGGGTTGATACACAAGGAGGCGTGGAAAGGATGAGAAGGGACTTGGCAAGGTTAGAGGAATGGTCAGAAGTATGGCAGCTTAGATTCAATGCAAAGAAGTGCAAAATAATGCACCTGGGAAACAAGAACCCAGGGGAAGAATACACAATGGGGGGAGGTAGTAACAACAACAAAAAAGGAAAGAGACCTGGGGGTAATCATATCAGATGACCTTAAGGTTAGCAAGCAATGTGAGAAGGCAGTAAGGGCAGCTGGGGTTATACCGGGATGCATAGGGAGAGGCATCAGCAGCAGAAAACAGGAAGTTGTTATCCCTCTGTACAGACAGTTGGTGAGACCCCATCTGGAGTACTGCGTCCAGTTCTGGAGACCCCATCTCCGCAAGGACATAGACAGGATAGAGGCAGTCCAGAGGAGGGCAACTAAAATTGTGCAGGGTCTGCAAGAGAAGCCGTATGAGGAGAGACTAAAGGAGCTTAATATGTATATCCTTGAGGAAAGAAGGGAGAGGGGGGACATGATAGAAACTTTTAAGTACCGGTTCAGGGGCACTGTGAGGGAGTATTATTTCACAGAGAGGGTAGTGGATACATGGAACAGCCTTCCTGAGGAGGTTGTGGGGTCTAAAACTGTGGGAGAATTCAAGAATGCATGGGACAGACATAAGGCAATTCTTGTGGGGGGGTAGGAAGAAATAGGCTGTTGGTTAACTAGGATCTGCGGCCTATCCTGTAGGTAGGGACATGGGCAGACTAGACAGGCCAAGCGGTCCTTATCTGCCGTCAAAGTCTATGTTTCTATTCATGTTGTCATTTTGTTGCTGCTTATCCATCCTGTATCCTCAACTGCTCTTTGAGTTCCTCATTCTCCATCCTTTCTCTTTGAGGGCCACCACTTCTCTCACTGTGCTTCACTCATTGCCAAATTCTGAGTTGGCTTCCTCCCTTGCTGCAGTACCTCAACTCTTGTTACCTGCTCTATCCATTTTGCCTACACCAGAGCAAGCTACATCTCTCAATCCTTCTCCCTCCCTGAAGACTGCTACTCAGCAAGCTGCTTTCTCCTTTAGACAAACCTATTTCTGCTCCAACCTGCCTCCACCCTATGATCCTTCTCTTTTCTGTCTGTCTTGAAACTCTTACTCCATGATCACATTGCACATGTCTGTTCCTGCATCTAATCCTCATATTCCTTTTCCACTCTTACTCCCTCCGTTACCCCTTAACCTACTTTCCCCCTCTTCTGCCCTTACTAGCCTTTCTCTTTATACACTCCTCTTTACCTTCTCTAATTCACTATGTCTGCAGTTTACTGCTCTCTTTCAGCTGATTATGCACATTCATTACTTGTTATTGTTCTACTTTCTATTAGTCCACTGTGTTTTTATATATAGAATAATGGATGGGGAAGTATGCTTAATGAGAATTTAATGGTTGCCCGAGGTATGGGATGATACATAAACCCCGAGGACAAAGCCCAAGGGGTTTATTAAAGCATCCTACACCGAGGGCAACCATTAAATTCAAGTTTGAGACACACTCACGCAATCTTATATTTTTTATAATTGCTGGTCAGCAATCTTTTCCAACCTTTCTCTGGTGTTCCTGTGTCTCACTCAAGCAGATATAGGTATCATGTCGGCACAGCGATGGGAATACCATGAAGACCATCACAGTGACATTTTCGGCAGTTCACTGTGATGGTCTGTGGGTTTCCTGACGTTGTTGCCACAGGGGTATTTGCCCCCCTTCCTGAACCAACTCTGACTGGAGTTGGAAATCTTAAGTGAGGGGGGTGATGGTGGCAAAGCCCCCTGCATGAGGGAGTATGGGGGGTGAAGCCGCCCCCAGAAAACACAAGTTCCTCCAGCAATGGCACAACACCAATTGGTGCTGTTGTGCTGTCACTGTGCTGATGGCTGAGAAATTTCATGTCGCTGTGGCATGGTGTAACCGCAGATACACACACAGACACACACACACACTCTGTCTCTCTGTCCCTCTTTATTTTTTTATTTTGTTTTTTCTTGTTGTTTATTTTTTTTTTTTTTTACTTGCAGTTTCAGACAGCTCCAGGAAACCACTATTGGGATCAGGCTGTTTACTTGGAGATTGAGCTGGCACTGTGTGTTGAGCCATTGTCCATTTCATGGGGGACGAAGAGCAGGATCAACTGGATACTGTTATAACGTGTGCTAAAAACAAAATTCTCCAGTTCAAAGATGTTGTGGCAGCTCAGGTGGTGGCTCCTCGATAAGTGAGAGACAGAGCCACCGTGTTTCTGTGACTGTTCAGCCAGACCACAAATGGAGGATTAGCCAATGAAGGAGTGGCTTTGTTTTGAGAGACTCGGCTCGTGTTCACTGTTACAACCCATGGGTTATAATGGTAAATAATAACTTTGTAAGCCCATAGAAAAAAATGCTGACCAGTTATTATATTATGAAAATAGCATAATAAAAATAACCATTATTTGTTAAGCATGTGACAGGAATATCAAAGTGCTCTAAAATTATAACAAAGTAAAAACAGCTTACCCATCAGTGCAGCGGTAGAAGTGACGCATTGGGATGCTGATAACCCAGGTTAATGAACCAGACAAGGACATCAGGTCAGCTAGAGAGTACATGATCAAGCATCCCAGAGGATGGTTTCTGCCTCCTCTGATGAGGGAGGTTACCACTCTCCAAACACCTATGTAGTTGAGTATCGGAATCAAGGAGATTGTGGCTTGTCAATACTGTAACTCATTCAGATACGGTATGTAGGGCAAGACCATTGTGTCATTTGAAAATTGTAGAAAGTATTTTCAGTATGATTCACTTCTGCACAGGTACAATAGTTAGTGTAGGTTGGCCAGGATTGCAGTGATGTGGTCAGATTTATTTTAAGCCTGAGAGCAGTTTTGCTGTGGGATATTGAACAATTTATAAGCACTGGATGTTTTTAGAGGGTAATCAAGCCAAGACTGAATTCCATTAAAATATATAGTAGAGCACAAAGGCATGAATTAGAGGTGATGCAACATTTTTCACATTTTACTATGTTACAATAAAACAAATTTTATTGGTTCCTAACATTGGAAGTAGCCCGAGTTCTTTTGACGTTGAGGCGTCAACTTCTACCTTTTGACTGTACAGTGTTTTTGGTGATTGGCTCCATCACCAGGAGTCCTGAGATGCCTCTTTTATCTTGTGATGAAACATGACAATTTAGATAAGAGTGTATTTTTGTGGTGTTGTGCAAGTGGAAGAAGACTGTCTTGATTGTGTTGCTAATATGCATGTCAAATTGAAGAGCTTGATAGAAAAGAACCTCAAGATTATGCACAGTGGTAGAAGGCATGCTGACAGTAGAGCTAAGCTGCAGACTCAATTCAGAAAGATGTATGAATTTCACCTAACAGAAGCTTTTCCTCGTATACCAACAGCTCAATTTTATTAAGGTTAAGTCAAAGAGAGTTCAGGGTCACCTAGACCTGAAGGTCACCGAGAAAGCAATTTTATATTATTTTTTTTTTTATTTTAGAATTTCTGGCAAGGAAAGGCACACTAAGCTGAAGCTTGTTCCCATATGCATACCGAGAGTACAGAGAGGTTAAGTGACTTGCTCTGGGTCACACAGTACAGAGGTTGTAGGAATCAAACCTAGGTCTGCTGGATGTATCAAACTTCTCCACAGCTTCTTCTGTTAGCACCCTTTGCAAACTGTGTGAGAGGCCTTTCGGCACCATGCAATTCTGCTTAAAGTTGGACCAGCATAACATTCTGTGGTGATTTGCATATGCAGCCCATGATGCTTTGCATTGTGGGGGCATGTGTGATTTTTGTATTTTCTTGAAACTTGGCTTCCCAGCCAAATGCCCTTTGGGGTAACCCTTGCCTCAGTGTTTGTGCACAGAGGTTTTTTGTCTTTTAAATAGTTTTTTATTTTAATGGGATCACCATAATATATCCAAGGCACACTGCCTTAAGGGTAGCTGGTCCATTCCACTGGGGTGTCAAACAGACGAGGCATACTGAGGAGTCCTGGTAGGATGAAACACGTGTCTATGTCTTCTGTTAGCACCCTTTGCAAACTGTGTGAGAGGCCTTTCGGCACCATGCAATTCTGCTTAAAGTTGGACTAGCATAGCATTCTGTGGTGATTTGCATATGCAGCCTATTATGCTTTGCATTGTGGGGGCATGTGTGATTTTTGTATTTTCTTGAAACTTGGCTTCCCAGCCAAATGCCCTTTGGGGTAACCCTTGCCTCAGTGTTTGCGCACAGAGGTTCTTTGTTCTTCACAGCTTGTTGCCCTACAGCTAATTGTTCACATATTTGATGAAAGTTCTCCAAAGATACACAGGGCTCGATTCTCAAAGCTCCCAGCATGGCGAAAGGGGCTTGCACTACAAAGAATGGTGCAAAGTGCCCCATGCACCAAAAGCTGTGCCAGAAGTGATTCACAATGGCAGCCAGCATCAGTCACAGGCTGCCTGATCCAAATGGGGTTTGCACTACCTGTGCACCCAAAAATGGGCTGTAACATGGTGCTAGGGGGCATGTGGCAGATGCAAGCTGTCACATCCCTGAAAGTGGGATTCTCAGAGCTCTCCCTGAGGGAGAAATTTTAAGTACCATTAGACCAACCAGGGCTGGTCTAAGAAACATAGAAACATATAAACATGGAATTTGACATCAGATAAGGACTGCTTGGCCCACCCAGTCTGCCCATTTCCCTACCTAATGGATAAGCTGCAGATCCTAGTTAACCAGCAGCCTACTTCTTTCTACCCCCACCCCTAGAATTGCCTTATGACTGTCCCATGCATGCTTGAATTCAACCACTGTTTTTGACTCCACAACCTCCTCTGGAAGGCTGTTCCATGCATCCACAACCCTCTCTGTGAAAAAATACTTCCTTACATTATCTCTGAGTCCCCCCCATCTTCAAATTGTGCCCCCTTGTTCTTGCACACCACTTTTTTTGAAAGATGCTACCCTCTTGGACTTTGCTGATTCCCTTGAGGTACTTCAAAGTTTCTATCATGTCTCCCCTCTCCTTCTTTTCCTCGAGGCTATACATATTAAGCTCCTTTAGTCTCTCTTCATATGTCTTCCGGTGCAGACTCTGCACCATTTTAGTTGCCCTCCTCTGGACAGCTTCCATCCTGTCTATGTCCTTGCGGAGACTGGGTCTCCAGATCTGCACGCAGTACTCCAGATGGGGTCTCACCAGCTGTCTGTACAGAGGGATAACAACTTCCTGTTTTCTACTGGTGATGCCTCTCCCTATGCATCCCAGTATCCCCCCCAGCCTTCCTTACTGCCCTCTCACATTGGTTGCCCACCTTGAAGTCATCTGATATGACTACCCCCAGGTCCCTTTCCATTTTTGTTGTTAGTATCTCACCCCCCATTGTGTACTCTTCCCCTGAGTTTTTGTTTCCCAGGTGCATTACCTTGCACTTCTTAGCATTGAATCTAAGCTGCCATACACCTGACCATTCCTCTAACCTTGCCAAGTCCCTTCTCATCCTTTACACCCCACCTTGTGCATCAACTCTGTTACAGATCTTTGTGTCATCTGCAAAGAGACATACTTTTCCTTCCAGTCCCTCTGCAATGTTACTTATAAAGACATTGAAGAGGACCGGTCCTAATACTGAACCCTGCAGTACCCCACTAGATCACCCCTAACTTCAGAGTGGACTCCATTACTATTACCCTCTGTGTCCCTTCTCCAGCCAATTCTTACGCTGGCTATCGTCTTGGGACCCACTCCCAAGCTGGATAACTTGTATATTAATCTTTTGTGTGGGACTGTGTCAAATGCCTTGCTAAAGTCTAGGTAGGCCATGTCCACAGCCCCTCCCCGATCTACTACTTTGGTCACCCAGTCAAAGAAATCTATTAGATTCATCTGGCATGACCTTCCCACTGTGAATCCATGCTGCCTTGGGTCCTGTGCCCCTCTGGCATCTAGGTACTCGACAGTTCTTTCCTTCAGAAGTGATTCCATCATTTTCCCTATCACTGAGGTTAAACTAACAAGTCTGCCATCCTCCAGTCCTCAGGTACCATCCCATCCTCCCATGATTTGTTAAAGAGGGTAGTCAGTGATGTCACTAGTTTTACCCTTAGTTCTTTTAGAATTCTGGGATGAATCCCATCAGGTCCCATTGCTTTGTCCACCTTCAGTTTTAAGAGTTCATTCAGAACCCTTTCTTCTGTAAATGGGCTGGTATCCACTTCTGTATCCAGAGTGTTTCTATTGTTTGTTTTAGGTACCTCCCCCTCTTCATTTGTAAATACTGAGCAAAAATATTTGTTTAGTGTCTCTGCCTTTTCACCGTCACCCTCTGCCCACCTCCCTCCCTTTATTAAGCCTCATTATCCCTCCCTGGTCTTCCTTTGCTCCCTGATGTACCTAAAAAAGGTTTTATCCCCGTCTTAACTGAGTTGCCTATCTTTTCCTCGGTTCAGGCCTTTGCTGTTCTGACTGCCTTCCCAGCTTCCTTTTGCTTTAACTGATACAATTCTCTGTCCTGCTCCTTCTGTGATTCCTTGTACTTTCTGAATGCTTTCTTTTTCTCTTGAACCTTCACTGCCACCTCCTTTGAGAACCATAGTGGTTTCTTACATCGTTTTGTTTTATTTGCTTCACACAAAGGCTTGTTACCTCTGTGATGGCAGTTTTTATTATTCCCCATTGTTCTTCCACCCCTCCTTCCTGCCCATTTGCTAGTGCATTCCTTAGGCACTCACCCATTTTGGCAAAGTCAGCCCTCCTGAAGTCCAGTACTTTTGCCTTTGTATGGCTTGACTCTATTGCTGTGTTTATTGTGAACCATACTGTTCGATGGTCGCTAGTTCCCAGATGGCTACCCACTTCTACATCTGTGGTCCTCTCTCCATCTCCATTTGAAAGAACGAGGTCTAAGATTGCTCCCTCTTGAGTGGGTTCAAATACTAGTTGTCTAAGGCATGACCCCTATAGGGCATCTGGAATAACTCCACTCTTAGAAGTGGCTGCCGCAACTGCACTCCAGTTAACATCTGGCATATTCAGATCACCCATCAGCAATATCTCCCCTTTTTCTGCCATTCTAAGTATACTTACTATCATTTCCTTGTCCATATCCTCCCCCTGAGAGGAGGCTCTGTATGCAACCCCTGTGCAGACTGTGGTGCCATTGCCTGTCTCCAAATTGACCCACAGTGCTTCTTCTCCTCCCTATTTACCCTTTTGTTCTGTTGCCGTGATGCCTTCCCTTATGTAGAGAGCTACTCCTCCTCTTTTACCCTCCCTGTCCCTCCTGTAGATAGTGTATCCTGGTATGTTTATGACCCAGTCATGGTTCTGTGTGTACCATGTTTCTGTGACTGCCACAATATCCAGATGTTCCTCCTCCATCAAGGTCACTAATTCAGTAAGCTTGTTACCCAGACTACGGACATTGGTATTCACTGCTCTCCATTTTTTGATGGCTTTACCTTCTGTAGCAGCATCCCCCACTGACCTTACTACCTTGGTCTTTTTCTCTTTTAGTACCCTGTTTTGTAGGGGGAGGCTGGGATTTTCATGCTGCTTATCAGTGCCTCCCCCCCTTGACTAGTTTAAAAACTTGCCAATGAGGCATTTAAACCAATTGCCCAAAAGACTTGCTCCCTTCCTGGACAGATGCTGACCATCCTGCCAGTATAGGCTGGTGTCCCTTCAGGTGGAACCCCAGTCCCCAATGAAGTCAAACCCCTGTGCTCCACACCATTCATTCATTAAACTGCATGGTGCAAAGTACCCTCACCTCACCCATGCCACTGACAGGCAGCACCTCTGAGAAGGATACTGTGTGTGCTACTTGTCATAGGCCCCTCCCCAACTCTACAAAGTCCTTCTGCACTGCTCTAATCTCATGATGAGCCAAGTCATTTGTCCCTAAGGGGATAATGATGTCCAGCTTAGACTTCCTTGCAACTGTTCTTGTGATCCTAAGGATGCGCTTCCTGTTCCTCCAAGCCATGGCACCAGGCAGGCACCTTACTTCAGTTTTCCCTGCTACCCCCAGTTATATCCCCTAATAATTGAGTTCCCCACCAGGAGCTGCTTTCTTTCCCTGTGGTGTCCTCTGTCTCCTTCCTGAGCACCTCCCTTGTGACAGTTGTCTGCAACCTCCTTAGTCTCCTCTGCAGGTGCATCCATTTCTAAGAGTACTTAGAAAATTTTTCTCTGGGAGAGTTGACCTGTTTGTGTCAATGTGCTGCAGTCACCTCTCCCCATACCCTATGTTGCATGTATTTATATGTATAAAAATAGCCCTTCCTGGTGGTCTACTGGCCCCTGTCCCTAGTCCCTGATGTTGCCCATATTCAGAATTATTAAAATAACCCTTCCTCACTTGCCACTAGGGGTGCTAAATAGGATGGCAGCTTAAATATCGACTCCACAACCCAGAGGAAAATATCCTTTAAAATCCTTTTTCTACCAGCTGGTATTATATCCTCACTCTACTGTAACTTGTGGGGTAATACTCAAGCTACACTAATTTAGCTTCATTGACACAAAAAGCCTTCATTTGCTGTGTGGAAATTGCTATCTTACTGAAAAGCATCTTGCATGAGGTAGGCCTGAAAATATGGCTGCAGGCCGCTTGCCACAAACCTGGGAGCAACCGTCGGTTGAGGCGATGATCGGCCAACTTGTGGCCCAGATGGCACAAGTCACTGTGGCAACTAATCGAAACACCCAAGTGGTTCAAAATTTAGAAGCCAGGATGCTGCATACCAAACCGTGTGTGTCGGCGATGGAGGGGCAAGTTCAGGACTTAAGGGCAGAATTAAGAGATCAACAATGGACCATACAGATGCTGCGCAGTAGGATGGATGACCTCGAGAATCGAAGTCACCGTAATAATCTTCGCTTCCTGGGCTTCCCTGAGCATGTAGAAGGCAAAGATACTGAGGGATTGCTACAATTAGCCATCGCTGAAATGCTGCAGTTGGACCCATTGATACCGCTCCAGGTGGAATGTGCACACCATACGTTAGCCCCCATGTCTCAGGCCCAGCACAGACCGTGACCTATCATAGCCCGATTTATTGATTTTAGGGACAAAGAGAAGGTCCTAACTAGAGCTCATGAGTTACAGCATGTAGTGTGGAGATCAAATAGGATCCACATCTTTCAGGACTTCTCTAAGGATCTGTCGGACAAACGCCGAGCATACTCAGAGGCAAGGCATAAAATGCACAGTATTGGACTGTCCTTTTCCTTGAGTTACCCAGCCACGATGCGGGTTATGCATAATGGGGTTCTGATCAGTTTTGAATCTCCTGATGCACTCATGGATTTTTTACTGTGCAACAGGCCACAAGAATTCACCACCACTACCCCAGGTTGGATTGCCGCTCCTCTCCATCAGTGAGCAGGCCTGCAGTTTGGCAAGATCTCAGGAAGCAACACTGTGAACTCCCCCTGAAAGCACACCAAAAGAGGCAATCATCAAAGAAACAAGCCCGCTGGGAGCATCCTTCGGAGAGAGGGCAAGAAAACACAGAGGAGGCCACAAGCATGGACACTGTTGCTCCGGATCCATTACAGACCTACCACACTGCTAATAGATATGAAGCTTTATGCCCCAGCTCTCCAGATCATCACTCAGGCATTGTGGATTCAACTGTGGAAGGCAGGCCTACTCCTATGTTGCAGCCCAGCCTACCTGTCCCCGTCAGCAACTCCTCACCAGCCACAGAACGGAGCTACAGATAGTGGAGGGCAGCTTTCACCAAAGGCTATGAGGGAAGCCTCCTCTACCAGTGGAGATTTCATCTTCAGTGTGGACAGTCCTGAACGCTCTACAGCTCCAGGGCAGTCAATCAGAGAAAACCCACTGGCATGGTCAGATAAGTAGTCATCCTTCTATTTTCTTTCTATTCCTGTTCTTATAATCCCCCAGTGAGTTGTAGGTACGAGGTGAGTGTCTAAATTAATTGTCAGTGGACAATCTCCTTGGCTGACCCATCTGCTACCCTTTCTCCATGTTACCCATGTAAGGGAACTTTTAGCCCCTTTTCACCCCAACCTTGACCCCCGACTTGCACTGCCATATGGCAGAGATGATGCCTCGCTCCTATACTGGGAGGGATTCAATGAAGCCTACCAACAAGCTCTCAGTGGACATCCTGATCAAAGGTCCAGACACGTCTAGATGGCAAAGAAGGCCTTTTTTGTACCATCTGATTAAACAGCAGAACTTTTGTGGGATCTACCTCGCTTACTTGTGTGTGGGGGGTTGAGGTCTGCTGAGAAGTTGTGACATATAATATGAAAGTATCTGTCAGCATGCATAAACTGTTGTGCTGAATGGGTAGCCAGGATGTGTTTTACATGAGGCCCTAAGTGGTGAATGGCACAGGCCTGTGCCCCTCTGGTATGTTTTTTTTTTTTATTATTATTTTCTATCAAAGGGAGATCTCCCAGCCCCTGCACTGGGTGGCTTACTGCACACTCTTCACAGGTGTGACGAGCCTGACCTCACCAAGATTTTTGTTGTGAGAAGACATTAGCACCCATCAGCAATAACCCTAGGCTTGCCGAAATAGTGGGTAGTTCCCCCCCAGCTTTCTTTCCTGCAAACCCCCACCTCATTAGAAGCATTGTGTAGTCCCACTTTAGCCAGCTTCTGAGCTACACCACTGCAGCAGCTCTCTCAACCCTCTGGGGCTGCAGTGAGTCATGTGGTCCAACCTTCTTATTGGGTTGCTCAATTCTCTCGAGGGGGAACCTCCCCCCCCCGCACTCACCGTAGTGCTAAGGAAGGATGGATATCTCTTGATAATGCCCTGGGAATAGGGGCTAGCCTACAGCAGGGCTCTGCGGTCGAAGAGATGCCTCTTTATCCCCAAATTGCATGGTACACTGTGCACAATGTATATAATTTGTTAATGTGTTTATGTATGTTTGTTTCACAAGAGACACACACGGATGTTACATTATTTGTTAGTATAAGGTCATCTGGTAGAGGCAGGGTATATAGGCTTTACCCACTCTCTCCATATCTGGTGGCGCTCTATAGAAATGTGCCTCTTCTGGTTGTGCTGCCCTCACCCCCTATCTGCTGGTTGTTCTTGATATATCTCTTAATTAAATATTTGTTCCCTATTACTAACAGGTGATATCACTTGTCTGACATGGAACGTCAGAGGGCTTAACACCCCAAACAAGAGGAAGCAAGTTTTGGGCCACCTTAAGAGACTGGGAGCGAGGGTCGCCTTCCTGCAGAAGACCAAACTTACTGGGGGGGATCCTGAGAGACTGAAGAGAGAGTGGGTAGGTCAGGTCATTCATTCATCAGCCTCCTCTAGAAAGAGAGGGGTGGTGATTCTGCTTCACAAGCAACTACAATGGAAATTGCAGAGACACGTGAGAGACCCTGAGGGTAGATGGGTGGTGGTACTCATGGATACTGGGGAGGGCCCTCTGATCCTGGGTAATGTATACGCTTCAAATGAGGACTCACCCTCCTTCTTTCACAAGTTGGCCCAGGAGCTGGGATCCATAGCTCTGGAAGACACCCCCAATTTATTAGGGGGCAATTTTAATCTTACTCTGGACCCTTTCCTGGATAGATTCCCTTCCAATACTGAGCCCCATTCCAGGACTGGAATGGCAGTGACTCAATTACAACAAGATTTGGCTCTTACGGATATCTGGAGACTATTTCACCCCTCCCAGCGGGACTACACCTTTCATTCCCCAGCACATAGTTCTCTTAGTAGAAAAGACTTCTGGTTCATCTCTCCTACTATTACCAGTAACACTGTTAATACCCTTAGCCATCCCTTAGTTATCTCAGATCATGCCCCTGTCCATCTTGCCTTCACATGGGGCCCCCCTTCTCCCTAAGTCTCCAGCATGGAGGCTGGACCCATTGCTACTTTGTGACCCAGACTTTCCCCCTTGGCTTCAAAAGGAAGCAACGGAATTTTTTCAGCATAACTTCATAGCAGATACCTCTGTGAGTACCACATGGGAGGCATTCAAACTACTCTAAGAGGGGCAATAATAGAGTATGCGAGCTGGCACCGAAAGAGGAAGGAACAACATTTGAGGGGGCTTGAATGACAACTCAGAGAAGCGGAGCTTGCTTTTAGGCCCTTCATGTCCCTTCCCTTAGGTCAGAGGCAGGTCACAAGGTCACCTCTCTGAAGATGCAAGTGAATGAACTGGTCTCTAAAAAGGCAGAGATTTCAATCATTAGACTCAAGCATAAATATTGGGAAGGGGGAGAAAAGGGGAGTAAGCTGCTGGCATACCGTCTCAAAAAGCAGCAAGCCAAAAGGCATATAGTGGCTTTAGGGGATGCAGGGGGTATGACCCAGACCTCAGCGCAAGGTATTAATCAAATAATGATGGATTTTTACTCCTCATTATATAAGTCCTCCAGAGCCCCAGACCCCCAGGGGGTCCACCCATTTCTGGAGTCCCTACATCTTCCCAAAATCTCAGAAGCCCAAGCTAATGCCCTAGATGCCCCAATCTCAACCCAGGAGGTGGCAGACACCATCATCTCCCTTAAAAAGAGAAAGGCCCCAGGAGGGGACAGTTTCCCTATTGAAGTGTGGCAGCTATTGCATCCCATAATCTCTCCGGTATTGCAACAAGTATTTACTGAGTCATTGCAAACAGGGTCTCTCCTATCATCCCTTAGGGAGGTGACCATTACTATCCTACCAAAAAAAGGTAAAGACCCTCTTAAAGCATCCAGCTACCCCCCATTTCATTACTGAATGCTGATACCAAGGTGCTAGCTAAGATACTAGCTAATAGACTTAATCCTCTCCTTCCCAGTTTGATCCACTCATCCCAACTAGGCTTTGTTAAGGACCACTTTAGCGCGGACCATATTAGATCATTGGTAAATTTAATCCAAAAGGCCCAAACATTATCTTCCCCTGCTACTGCCATTGCAATAGATTTCAAAAAGGACTTTGATTCCCTGGAGTGGGACCATGTCCAACAAGTACTTTGCACTATGGGCTTGGGGGTGGGGTTTTGGGCCTGGATTGGGGCAATATATTCATCCCCAGCTGCACAGATACTCACCAATAAGATGCTGTCTCCCCCATTCATACTAGGTAGGGGTACCCATCAGGGATACCCACTTTCCTCACTACTTTCTGTATTGGCAGTAGAACCGCTGGTGGCTACTGTTAGACAAAATCCTCTAATTTCCAGTGTCCAGGTGGGAACAAGGGCATACCCTACTCTTATGTATGCGGATGACCTGTTGCTCCCTATAGCCAATATCATCACCGCCTCCCTCCCTCCCCTACTGTCCACCTTGTCAGATTTCTCTACATTTTCAGAGCTCAAGATAAACCATGCCAAGATGGAGGTCCTACCTTTAAACTCTAAGTGTACCTCTCAAATGATTACTCAGCATGGGCTCCGATGGGCCCAGGAGGGGATTACCTACTTGGGCATTACTATCTCTCCTAATCTGCATAAAATCTGGGACCTGAATATGAAACCACTTTTTGCGTCCATTCATACAGAACTGGACAGATGGAAATCTCTTTGGCTGTCGCTTGTAGGTAAAATATCCACAATTAAAATGGTCACAGCACCAAAAATTATATATTTTCTCTCCCACATTCCTTTGAAAATACCTCATTATTGGTTTACTAAGTTAGACTCCCTGCTGGGATCCTTTTTGTGGGAGGGTAAGAAACCTAGGTACAGTAGAAATAAGCTCAAAGCTCATTGGTCGGAAGGGGACTGGGGTCTTCCATGGTTAGAGGGGTATAATTGGGCCTTTCAGCTGGCTCAGACGTTAAAATTGTTCCTTTTCCCTGAACACAACGCTCCCCAGTGGCTGGATATGGAAAGAGAGAGGTATGTCAGTGTACTCACTTGGTACTATTGTTACTTAACCATCCCCCTAAGGGCACTCACTCTCATCCTACTGTAGGTCCCTCTTGGGCACCTCCCCATCTCCCCTAAGACTTACCACACTGTGGGGCAATAACGAGATTACCATCAATAAACAACCAATTGCATGGCCTCATGGGAACGTGGTGGTATCTCATTGATTCAAGATATGCTCATTCCTGGTACAGATACCCATAATTCCTTTGAGGGCCTGCAGAGCTCTTATGGGATCTCTCCCAAAGACTTCTAGCGATTCCTTCAAATAAAACATGCCATCCTTACGTACAGGCATAAGCAGCACCAAGAGCAACAAATCTCCCAGGTAGAGTCATGGCTCGCCCTAGAAAGAGGACAGTCAAGCCGGGTATATGCGGCCATTCGGAGCACCATCCCATCCCAAGCAGAGGAATCCAAGCATAAATGGGAGAATGCACTGTATGCTCCTATTACAAACCTGGAGTGGAAGTCTTGTCTAAAACTAGCTCATGGGGCATATCCTGACATCAGTAGTCAATTAATACAGAAAAAGATAATTCACTCCTGGTATAGAACTCCTGTCATCCTCGCCAAGGCAAAGCTGGCTCAGTCTGACCTGTGTTGGAGGTGTCAGGAACTCCCAGGTGACGTGTTCCATATACTTTGATCCTGCAGGCTGATCCAGCCCCTATGGCAGGCTACCTGTGAGATGGGGTCCAAAATACTTAGGAAGCCTGTGTCTCAGTCCCCTGAGTTGCTGTTATTAGGACTCTGGCCCCTGGCCCCTCACCTTCATCTCTCCAAGTTGAAACTATTTCTGACACTCAGTATGCAGGTTAAAAGACTCCTACTGTGTAAATGGCGGTCCCAGATAATCCCCTCCCTGGGGGAGGTACTTACCTCCATGGCTCAAGTTGCCAAATGGGCCAGAATATCACATACTGTGACCAATACTATCTTTAAATATACTGTCCTCTGGACTCCCTTCCTTCTGTTTTTGAAACCTAGAAAGGGAATCGGCTGAATAGGCACAACCATGCTACTATAATGGTCTCCTCTCATGGTGCATTTAGGGGCAAGTGCTGGAGAGATTGTTATTGAGTTATAGGGGACCCTGCTCTACAGATGACATGGTATAATATCAGTAAAAGATAGTATTTTCTCTGACAATGAAGACCTGTTTGCTTTGTGTGTGTGATCTCTTGTATTTTGTAGGCATAAAGTAGAGGACAGCGGCCCAGGACCGCTCATAATTTCTGATGCTTTTTCAAATACTGCAGAAACTAGCAGGATGTGGCCAGGTAAGATATGTTTGTATGAGTTAGCCATAATGCAATGCACCAGCTGCTAATACTTTCAAAGTTAATCTCCAGCTGGATAGGCGTTGTACATCCAGGCACAGAGTATTATCCTATTGCTTACCTGGCTAGCATATTCAGTTCGTTACTATTTGGCCAGCATGTTCCATTCTCTGCTTCTATAGACATATGTAACAGTCTGTAAGATCTTTGCAACGTATCTGACTGTTTTAATGTTTGTATCATCTTAATAAGTCAAATCAATAAAACTTATTAACCACAAAAAAAAAAAATAACCCTTCTTGGTGGTCTGGTGCACACTTCCCCAATGTTGTGATAATCATAATTAGTAATAACCCCCTTCCCTGATGCATTAGTGGACCCCTATCCCAGCAGGTAGTGCCCACTTCCCTGCTCCTCATCCTAAAACACAGACAGTGACTGGCACAGCCCACTGTCACCTCCATGACCAGCCACTGACTGAACTGTCACTGAGTCCCTACTGTATAGTGCACGTGCTCATTGATTAATCAATTCAATTCAATTTGATTAATCAATGAGCGCATTCACTATACAGTAGGTGCTCAGTGACAGTTCAGTCAGTGACTGGATATGGAGGTGAGAGGTGGGCTGTGCCAGTCGCTGGGTGTTTCAGGATGGGGGAACAGGGTGGTGGGCATTACCTGCTGGGGTGGGGGTCCACTAGACCACCAGGAAAGGGGTTATTATTATTTATGATTATGGTTACATCGGGGGGCACTAGATCACCAGGAAGGGTTAGTTTAATAATTCTGACTACAGGTGAAAACAGGGATCAGGAAGGGGGGGCACTAGACCACCAGGAAGGGTTATTTTCAAAAATATGAATATGGGTGACATCGGGTATTGGGGAGGAGGCACTAAACCACTAGAAGAGTTATTTTTATACATATGAATTTGAGTGACATCAGAGATAGGGGAAGGGGGCACTAGACCACCAGGAATGGTTATTTTTATACTGTACATATAAATTCAGGCAACATCAGAGATAGGGGAGGGGGACCACTAGACCACCAGGTAGGGTTACATTTATTTTACAATGTGGATCAGGTAGGGAGACCACTAGCCTTTGCTGCAGGGAGCCTGTGACAAACATCTCCCATGCACCATGAGTTTGTGGCATGGGAAAGGTTGCTGCACATGTGGGGCTTTAGGCGTCAGGACCCATCCTGTACCAGAGTCTGGTGCAGGGTTCCTGATGTACTGGGCTTTGGCACAAGCTGCTGTTTTCCACAGCTTGCAATGATCTAAGCCTTCTTTGAGAATCGAGCTCACAGTCATCAGGGCACACATTTGAGTGTCATCAGCGTAGCTGTGGTTTTAAAGTCCATGAGATGATATGATAAAGCTGACATTGGGGTCATAATTATGCTAAAAACATTACCCTATTGAACTGCCCTAATTGAATTGTTTCACAGAATTTAAAGATCATATTTATCTGTCTACAATTCTTTTCAATGATTTTAATTTCCTTTCTGCTTTCACAGGACTCACATGTTGACTGTTCTCCCTGTCCCCTTTTACTGTAAATGCACATGTATTTTCAGTTCAGTGACTCTGTGACACATTACAATGTACTGTGGTGGACTCAGATGTGAGTACTTTAATGAGCAACCATAGTTTTTTCAGTTCAGAACAAAAACATGATATACATATCCATAATAAAAATGTGCAAAAATGTATACTTTACATGACTGCGCAAAGTCTTTTTTTAGTATAAGTACACAGAATTATTACAGTGAAAAAGATTTTGTCATTGCATATTTTTTCTTTGCCTTAAGACAGCATGAACATATTACACTATTTTTTTTTTTTGCATCAGTTACATTAAAGGGATTAATTTGAAAATTGGTACATGCAATCAATGCATTATTATAGGCAACAATCAGATTGCCAAAATACTTCATCTTCCATACATCATATAAAGGACAGATAACTAAAATATGACAAATGACATTATATATAACATTTTAACATAGTGTTTTGAAAAGAATTTCCTTACTTTTAAAAAAAAAAGTCAAGATTCATGATTTTTTATTAAAAACAGAAAACGGTGGAACAAACCAATTGATCTTGTACTCAGTTACAATGTCTTCCTTGTAAAGGTTGGCACAAGAACTATGAATCTTTATCTTACAAATTATATATAATAAACAAAGCATAAATAAATACAAGTGTTTATAGCACAAAAGAAAGCATATATAAATAAAAAATAGACACGGTAGACATTAAACTGCATCACAACTTTAAAATGACTATTGACATTAGTCACAGTAAACTGAATTACCAGAAAAGAAATTTAATAGCCGTTAATACACTACATTATATTATATAGCTTGATATTATATTTTATCTACAAGGAATAAAGTGTGCCTACCCAAAGTACCTTTTAGAGCAGAGAAACAGATAAGTGCTTGTGGGTAGGGGGAAGGGATATAGTGGCTATTAGGAGCAAACATACAATAACAATATTTTTAAGCACTCCACTGGATATATTTTTTTAGTCTATTAAAGAGCTTCTGATACAGTTGAGACTTCAAAAATATGTAATATTCACGCATAAATGTATGAACATATGAAATTTGCCAGCAGAAAAAGGTCATTTGGTCTATCACGTCTGCTCAATTTTGTATCTAACAGCCCTATTCTGCAGCTGCCCCTCCCTCCTCATCCCCTCCCTTTATCCTCTCTCTTGTCCTGTCCCAGCCCCTTTTGAAGCAGTCCATTGTTTTACAGGCTACCACCTCTTCTGGTAACATGTTCCACCCTGCCCCCACATTCTCTGTAAAAAAGTGTATCCTTATTTCCCCCTGAACCTTCCCCCCTCCAATCTCATGTCATAGCCTCGAGTGTCCCTCCCCACCCTTACCCTGAATAGCACCTCAGTACCAGTCTTGTTTATCCCTCTCATGTACTTGAATGTCTCGGTCATAGTCCCTCTGTCTCTCCTCTCCTCCAGCAAGTACATGTTTAACTCCTTTAGCCTACTCTCATACGGTAAGTCCCCCAGTCCCTGGATCATCTTAGTTGCTCTGTGCTGCACCCCTTCCAGTAATTTAATGTCCCTTTTCAGGTACGGGCACCAGTACTGCACACAGTATTCAAGATGAGGTCTAACTAATGATCTATATAGCAGCAGAATCACCTCCCCCCTCCTCGACATTATTCCCTTTGCAATGTAAGCCAGCATTTTGTTGGCCCTTTCTGCTGCCTTCCTACACTGTGCCAAGTTGTTCATTGATCCCGTGATAACCACCCCCAGATCCTTCTCCTCCTCAGTCTCCGCCAGCTGCATTCCTGCCAATTGGTAGTTTCTCCTTGGATTTTTCCCCCAAAATGCAGTACCTTATACTTTTTGGCATTGAACCCCAGCTGCGAAGTGTCTGACCAGGTCTCCAGCTTTTTCAGATCTTCCTCCAAACTCTGCCACCCCTCTCTGTCATCCACCATCGCCCCTATCTTGGTGTCATCGGCAAAAAGGCTGATCCTGCTCTTGATGCCCATGGAAATGTCTGCAATAAATATCCCAAATAACACTGGTCCCAGCACCAAGCCCTGTGGACCCCATTCATTACTGCCCTTGGTGATGGGAGATCCCCTTCTACCACCACCCTCTGCCGCCTTCCCTGCAGCCAGTTTGTCACCCATCCCATGATTTTTGCTCCCGCCCCATGCCTTCAAGTTTTATTCCAAGTCTCCCATGCCACACTGAATCAAATGCCAGGTACAGGACATCCACTGCATGGCCCTTGTCCATCTGCCTAGTTACCCAGTCACAGTAATCTACCAGGTTGGTTTTGCAGGATCTGCCAGTGACAGAGCCATGCTGTCTACTGTCCTGCAGCCCATTGAACTCTAGCAGGAACAACAGCCTCTCCTTCAGGATCATTTCCATTAGCTTCCCCCTGATGGACATGAGACTCACCTGTCTACGGTTCCCTGGTTCATCTTTGGGGCTGCTGTTATGCAGGGAAAACCACATGAGCCAACCTCCAATCCTTGGGTACACATCCTGAATTCAGAGAGGCATTGAATAGGCCAGCCAAGGCCCAGGCAGGATCTCTGCTAGCTCCTTCAGTACCCTGGAGTGAATGCCATCTGGCCCAGGTGCCTTGTCCACCCTCAGCGCTCTCAAGCCCTCCAACACTCCATCTTCTGTGACCACCCATCCGTTACTCTATCTCCAGCCTTTACTGCCCCCCCCCTTGGGTAGCACTCCCCCTCTCTCTTTTGGAAATTCCAAGCAGAAGTAGTCATTGAGTGCTTCTACTTTTCTCCCCCCTTCTCTACCCACCGCTCATCCTTCTTAATCCTTACAATCTGTTCTTTACAGCCCCTTTTCTCCCTGATGTACCTGCAGAAGCTCTTCCCCCCTCCTTAATGCCTTGCACCAGCCTGAGCTCTTTGGTGGCTTTTGCTGTTCTTACTGCCCTTGTTACCTCCCTTGCCTCCTGCAGGTAGTCCTCCCAATCTTCCCCCCTCCCTGATTTCCTGTATCTCCTAAAGGCCACCCTTTTTCTCCTCACCTTTTCCACAACCCCTCTGCTCATCCAGCTTGGCCTTTTTGCCCTGGCCTTTTTACTCTGAGTCCTGCTACAGGAACTTGTTGCCTCTAGTATCCCCTTCTTAATGAGCTCCCATCTCTGGTCTGTATCCATACTAGGCTGGATCATGGTCAGATACCCACTCACTACCTCCCCCATCTTTGCAAAATCCACCTGCCTGAAATCCAGCACCTTTGTATTGATGACACCCCCTCTTTGCCCATAATCAACTTGAACCATACTGAGTGATGGTCACTCCCTGCTAGTGATTCATTCACCTTAATATCCCTCACAAACTCCCCACTTGTGAAAACTAGGTCGAGGGTGTCCCCCCCCCCGGTTGGTTCTCTGACCATCAGTGTCAGGAAGCTTTCCTGAAAGGCATCCAGCAGTACCTGCTCCCTTTTATTGCTTGTGGCTGGAGTTCCCCAAGCTGCCCGTGGCAGGTTGAAGTCCCCCACAACCACTACACTCCTCTTCTTGCATGCTTTTCTTATCTGCCTCACAAGTTCCCTGTCCAACTCCTCTTTCTGGGAGGGTGGTCTGTACACCACTCCCATCTGGAGAGTCCTTTTCCTGGAATCCTGGATTAGCAGCCATAATGACTCTGTTTCTCCCTCTGTCTCCTCCTCCCTAATGCACTTTAGCCCCTCCCTCATGTATAATGCCACTCCACCCCTCTCCTGTTTTCCCTATCCCTGCAGAATATTCTGTACCCTGGGACTGTCAGGTCCCAATCATGGTATTGGGTGGTCCATGTTTCCATGATGGCTGCCATGTCCAACTCCATCTCCACCATAAGGGCCTGTAAGTCATTAATTTTATCTTTCAGGCTTCCAGCATTCATGGTGACCACTTTCCATCCCTTTACCATCCCTCCCCATCCCTCTATCTTCCACTTCCAACATCCACTCTATTGCAACTAAATAGTTCATTGCTCTTGTTCTGGGGGGTAAACTTGCTCTGCTTCCCATCTTGTGGTCACTATATGCTCTCCGTCTACCTGCCACCCCCCTCTCCTAGTTTAAATGTCCCACTACCACAATATACTTCCCAAGCTTCCGTTTCGGCCTCTTCTTGCCCTATTCATCTTGGTGAAGTCTATCCTTAACATATAGACTACTGTCCTCCCAGGACTTTCACCACCCTCCCATTAACCCTTACACTTTGGTGTGACACCATTTGCCTAACCATTCATTAAATCTCTTGATCCTTTGTTTTCTAGCTCTGCTCCCCTTAGGCACTGGTAATACCTCAGAAAAAGTTACTGGTCTAACCCCCCCCATCAGATAAAGTTGGCAGCTTCTCAAACCTCTTTTGGACTGCCTATAATGTACTATCAGCCAGGTTGTTACCCCCAGATGTAGAATTAAATGAGGTCTCTCCCTTCCACTTCTAGGATATTTCAGGACCGATTATCCAACTCTTTTAGCTGTCATCCCTGGCATGGCCTCCACCCATATACAACTATGTCTTTCCCCTCTTGCTACCCCACCTTACGCCCTTAGTATTAAATCCCCCAGTACTAGTATTCCCCCATATTTCCATCTGCCTGTTTCCCCTCCTCCATTCCTTTCCCTTCTGACTCCTCCTGCAGCACATAATTCCCCCGCCTGTCCCTACTGCCATTCCTCTCCTGCCTGACTCCTCCTCCTACACGTAACTCCCCCATCTGTTCTGGTCACTGTTCCTCTCCTGCCTGACTCCTCCAGCACACAATTCCCCCAATCTGCCCCATTGCCTTCCCCCATCAGTATTCTCCACTGCCACAGCTGCTATGCCCCTGACATCTTCTCTATCCACCCTGCTTCACTCCCCTGGATCCCTGCTCCCTTAAACTATCCCTAAAGCTGTGCTCCTCACCCCTTCACTCCTGCCACCCCCCCTTAGACTGGCTACCATCCCTTGTGCATTCCTCTCCCTTTCCCTCTCTTACCCCCTCCTTGGTATCCCGAACCCTCTCCTCCTCCACCACCAATGTTGCCAGCACCACAAACCTATTACCTGTCCCCTCTGCATTGCTGTGCCTTAGTTCCTTGTTCTTGACTTGAGCCTTTCCTCCAGGTCTAGGCCTCTTGTTTGTTTTGCTCCCACACCCCTTCTCCACCCCCTCCCGTGATCCGATGTACCTCCCATGTTGTATTCTCATAATACTCCCTTGGGGATGCCCTCCTGCCATAGATTTTCTCCCCCCATACTCTCCAACTCCCTCCAAAGCCACAGCACTTCTTCCTTGAGACTCCTCAGCCAGTGACAGATTGGACACACTCCTAGCTTCCACAATATATTCATCCAAACTGCTACCCACATCCATTGCAGCCCACTAGTCTACACATATTAACAGTACTTTCTAGAAAATACAGTTCTAACTAGAAAATACAGTTCTCTCTTAGGTTATCTACCAGCCCAGACCCTAACTAAAAATGCAATACCAACTGTACTTGCAACAAAGCATAAGACAGTACCACTACAGTACTAACTGGAAGCTACAGTACTAGCCATAATTTTTTTTCTGTTTTTTTAACAGTTTAGTCCCTACCTAAAAATACCTTACCAACTGTTACACTGCAAAGAAACATAAAACAGTACTATCTATAAATTTTGTACCCACTACAGATTGAGATGCTACACCTTTGTTCTCACCTCACACAGACAGTAATGCCCAAGAACAATCTTAACCATCAACTTGTAGTCCAAATAGTGATCAACTCCTTCCTAGTGTTGCTGCAGCTGAAACACAGTTTGTCCCCCAACTACACCAAAACAAAACAAAAAAAAAAAAGCACTTCCCTCACTCTGAACTGTGTGCTTCCTGGTGTCTTCTCTTGTCTGCAAGGGGTTCTGTCCTGCCCCCTGTTATTAGTGTTATGTAGAGGAGCAGGCTGTTTTTCTTTAAGAATATGTAGGAAGTTGTACTACTCAGGTACCCCCTTAAGAAAATGCAGGAAGTTGTATGACTCCGGTACCTATAAAGGTGGGGTGCACTCAGGGTGAGGTGGGGTGAGGTGTGGGTGGCAGCTAGCTACTGATGCCTCCTGCTCCAACAAAAAACAGTCAACTGTATTAAAATTCCCTGTTTCTAGCTTATATTTCATATTTTATTTTGTAATTCTACCCTTACTTCCTTATTACTAAGTTTATCTGCATGAACACAGTATTTCTGCCCTTTTAGCTCTGACTGCCTGCCTACACCTGACATCATAATTCTATTTATGACATCAAAGAAGGTTGCTGTGGAGATATATGTGTGTGTTATATATATATATATATATATATATATATATATATATATATATATATATATCATATATATATAGATATCTATCTATATATATATATATATATATATATATATATATATATATATATATATATATGATATGATGTCTTAAACAGGGATTGTGATGCCATGTGTAGAGAAGCAGCCAAAGTAGACATAGTGTAAGGGACAGGGATCTTTTTTTCATGCAACTGTTTTCAGTAATAAAGAACATGGGGAATTAATTACTGAAAATATATAAAGTAGTAAAGAAAAGGGATAGGATTGAATATAAATCTTACTTTTTTCAGTGTTTTCCTAATTCTGTCAGAGGCTGTTTAATCTTTATATTTCTTCCCCTATAATTGCTGATGCAGATTATATTTACATTCATTTATGAGTAGCTATGTGATTTTGGCCCTGTTTCCTTTCCAATTTTTTATTGAAACAGTGGCTTGTTTGTAAGATTTTGTAGGGAGATATGATGGCTGTGAGTATTTCTTTTTATTGTTGTTTTGCAGCAGTTTGTAGTCTTGTTTTTTTTATTTATTTATTGATAACTAGGATTAATACACCTTTGAGCTAAAAGATCATTTACAAAGGTTCCATGTCAAAGAAAAAACAGAACTTACATAACGAAAACATAGAGGGAAACAACTTAAGGTTATTTACATACAATATATTACATACCATATAGTTACATAATTAGTTACGAAAATAGTACTCATGGGCAACAGCTATCATCACAGGAAAGAGGAGTTGGGAAGTTAAGAGATTGGTAAGGAAAACTGAGCATGGGGTGTAGGAGGAGATCAGCAGTCAGTGGATGTCCAGGAGGGCAAGCGGCAGGAGCAGCTCAAACTTGCCTTGTCATGATAAGAGTTTGGGGGGGGCATAGAGCAAAGGGACTTCATAGGTAACTCAATAAAAGGAGGTAGGTAGGAAGGTAAGGAGGAGGGTATGGCGGAACGAATGCTAGGGGTTATAAATTAAGTGCAGGAGGTGCGGCAGAGGTCAGCGTAGTTTGCAAAGAGACATTAGAGACCATAGTCTCACTTAGTGTTGTGGGTCATTAGGTGAGCCTTCAGATTAGATTTAAATTGGCCTAGTTTGGTACACGACAAGAGATCAGGGCAAAGGGAGTTTAGCCATTTGGGGGTTCTATATCCAAAGGAATGTTGTCCTTGAGATGTCCAACAAAAGGCCACCTTTAGAGAGAGAGGCTGCCTGCACTCCTAGTGCTCCTGGTGCTGTTTTTTGAGTGGAGGAGGTCAAGCAACCCTGGGGTAGTGAAGCCAAGAATGGTCTTCTTGGCTAGCAGGCAGACTTGGTAATGGATTCTATTTTCCAGGTTAAGCCACCCAGAATGGGAGTAGAGCTCACAAGCATGTTTTAGGCAGTGGGCACCTAGGAGGAGCCTACAGGCTTTATTCAGGGCTGTATTGATTCTTTGTAGAGCTGTATCGGTAGCGGCACCATAAGCTACTATTCCATAATCAAGTACCCATGGGACTGAGCTTGGCAAAGTGAGTCTAAGGGCATCATCAGTTAGACAATGTTTGTGTTTGTACAGAAGGCCGATTCTAGAGTTAACTGACTTTGCAACCTGATTAATGTGTTGCATATAGAAGAGGGAGCAGTCTAAGGTGACCCCAAGATATTTGAAGAAATGGGCCATTTCCAGATTTTCATTTTGATTATTGTGAATTTTGAGTTGATAGGACCTGTGTCTGTTTTGGGATGTGGCAAAGAGCATGGTCCTCATCTTGTAGTTTAGAAGAAGCTTTTGGTTTAGGAACCACGACTCCACATCCAGGAAGTTAGTCTGCATTAGTTTTTTAAGGTTAGCAGGGCTGTCTTGACTTGAAAAAAGTGCAGCATCATCTGCATACAAGAGGACATGGCCTGGACAGGCCATCAGAATATTATTTAGAAATAAGCTGAAAAGTAGGGGGCTCAAGACTGAGCCTTGGGGTACCCCAGTTGTGACCTTACAGGGATCAGAGTGGGAGTCCAGGATTTTTACCTGCTGTATACATCCAGTAAGGTAGCTCTGGAACCACCCCACTAATTCAGCTGAGAGACCAGTAAGGGACAATTGGTTGATCGTATCGAAGGCCTTTGTTAGGTTGGTATATGTAGCCCCAACCATGCGTCCATCTAGGGCATCATGGATGAAGCTAATGAATTCAACCAGAGCAGTGGTAGTGTTGTGCTGTTTCCTAAAACTGTAGCTGTACTTGTTTAGGTAGTTGACTAACTGGACACTGACTATCCTTTCAATGCTTTAGAAAGAGGGGGGAGTATCGAGACAGTTTAGTAGTTCAAGTAACTGATTCAGTCACCACTTTTAAAGACTGACCTTACCATGGTCTTTTTTCAAATCATTGGGAATTTGGAGGTTGTGAGTGATGGATTTAATATGTGGGTTAGGGGATAGATAACCTTATTCAGGGTGAGAGCAATAAGTTTGAGGTCCAGAGAGTCTCCGCTGGACCGTGACTTCCCAATTGCCTTCGTGAGGTATTTTTTAGTCTCAGTTAAGGAAATAATTTTGAAGTAGAAAGGGGGAGGTGCAGGTCCCCGAGGATTGCCTTTAGTCACATGGTTTGTTGTACATTGATGAGAGTCAAGGAAGTCAGGTGGAAGCACCCTGCTAAAGTCAGTAAAGGCCTTATTAAAAGTGTTGGAAATCACTCTAGTGTCCTGGGTCAGCTCCCCATTGACAAGGAGCATAGAAGGAGGTGTTTTACTTGATTTTCCAGTTAAGATCTTTAAATTTTCCCAGAAATTCCAAGAAATTCTGGCTATTGCCCCAGGATCTGTTTAATTCCTGTTTGAAGTACTGAGTCTTTGCAATGCGAATAGCGTAGGTGCATTTGTTGTGAACTGTTTTATAATTTCATACATCTGCCTGGGATCCAGTACTTTGGGCCTTGTACCAAAGATTATCCCTTTCCTTCATTTGTTTGAGAAGAGAGGGACTGATCCAGGACTTGATGGCACCCTTAACTTTTCTTTTCTTGTATGGGACAGAGATATTGCATGATGCATTGAATGTGTTCACAAAGTGCTAAAGTGCAAGGTCAGCATCGTTGAAATTGTAGATAGCAGACCAGTCTTGTTGCGTAAGGTGGGCCTTTAGGGTATCTAGTTATCCAGCCCTTAGGACTCTGGAGGTGATAGTTTGTGGATGGGTTTTGGGGGTCTTATTCATCCATGTACAAAGGATAGGGGAATGGTCACTTATTCTCTCTGGGAGTATGACAGGCTTGGTTATCCTTTCAGGGTGATTGGTTATAAGCCAGTTGAGTAGAGTGCTGGTTCTGCTTCTGTAGTTCGTATGTGTGGGGGAACCCACTAGTTGGGTCATACCAATGGAGAAGATAGCATCAATGTATGGTGTCACCTCAGGGGATAACCAGTTTAAATTAAAATCCCTGAGCACTAGGATTTCTGAGTCCTTACGGAGTCCGGTGAGGTAGTCAAGGGTTGCTTTAAGGCTCAGTGACTGCTCTTTTGGTGGGATGTATGCGGTGGCTAGCATGAGGCATTTCCCCATGACCCAAGTTGGATCAGGATTGATAGTATTGGGGAGTTGCCGTTGGTGGTGGGATGTGGGAGTACACAACCCTGAAGGGTTTCTCTGACATAGACAACATAGCCCTCAGCACGCTTACCGGCTCTATCCTGTCTAAAGGAGGTGTAACCATCCACTTGGAAAGCCTGATCAGGACTCTCGGGGTTAGCCAAGTTTCCACGACAGATAAGATGTCAGGTTTATGCTGGGATATCCAAACCTGAAGAGAGTCTTGCTTAGCCAGGAGGCTACAGATATTCATAGAGGTGATAGTTAGGGCACCTTCCTTTTTTAGAGGGGCAGATTAAATAGGCTTGGGCCCAGGGTTAGGGTGAACATTGCTGGATATCAGTAATAAGAGGCAAGCTAGCCTTATAGCTTGCCATTTGAAGAGTTTTGGGGCCTGCACTCATGTGCAGGTGTTTGTTCTGGCTTTCACAAATTTGTAACCTAACATAGGTAGGCTAGTTAGAGCTGTGGGGGAAGGGGGGTACGATATGTGCAGAATTCATACAGGCCACTTAGCATGTGAAAATTCCAATGGGAGACTGCAGTCACTGGGCCTGGGAGACACGTGGTATCCCATTTAAAGAGGTGTTGTGTGTCATCAGAGTAACAACAAGGCGTAGTGGTCCCCAGATGAGCAGAGAGCGGAATAACTAGGATTGAAAGTAGGATAAATACTATCAGACATTTTCCCATATTATCAGCTGGACTGCACAACCTGAGAGGAAGAGCAGTGTACACTTCCACCATGAAGAGTGGTTGCACAACTGAGGGGGTAGAGGGGGTAGATACAAGGTATAGTTAACAAGCTTGCACTACCTGTGAGGAGAAGCAGTGGACACACAACTCCTACAAAGAGCAGGGAAACTAGGTGGAGTGGGATACAAAAATTGGGGGAGTTAGTGCAGGTTGTTCTGGACTAGCATTTAAAACTGTGAAGTATGAAAGAGTTCAGGAAGCAGTAAGGCTGCAGGAGTAGCTCAGCGGTAGGATACTTGCTTTTGGAGCAAAAGGTCGGGGGTTCTAACCTGGCAAATGCAAAATGATCAGAGTAGATAATGTAGCTACCAGAGGGTTACACTAGAGAGCTGAGGGGGAAAGCCAGGATAGGTAAAGTGACAAGACGTTAAGAGATAGCAGAGGAAGGAGGAAAGATCAGTGACCCCTATGGGTCAACAGGTATAATCTGCTAATGGTAAAATGTGCCCTTATAGAAATGTCCCTTATAGATGTGACCTAATCATCCCAATTAAAGTAGGGATGGCCCAGGGTGGAGGGGTGGGCGGGGCAGTTGACGTGCAGTGTCAACGGGCAAACACCCCCATCAAACAATCAGATTCCAGTAGTGGGTTTGTAGGTACCTTGCATGTGGTTCCTGTGCTCCTCGTCGTGCTGCTGTGTGTGGCGAGTGTGGGGGGAAGGGTCCTGAGAGCATGAGGAAAAGTGATTAGGGACAAAAGGGTAAGATTCAGGGCAGGAAGATTCGAACAATAGAAAAATTAAACCAGGAACAACTGCACATGCGTGAGCTGGCCCGAGGAAAGTAAAGGCAAATACAAGAAAACAGCAGTTACACAAGTCTCTACTAAATTCAGATTAAAGTATAAACTGGACTTTAGCTAATACCACACTAGCGTTGTACTAGATGAGCCCTTAACACTACTCAGTGAAACAAGTCAAAGCATGCGAGTCAACTAGCAGGTCAGAACAAGTACAAAACAATCAGGGCACTCTGCTGATTAAAAGTCCCTTTTAACACAGTAGCAATCCCTGTCTAAAAATGGCAAGGCAAGGCGATGTTTATTTAAAAGACGCCCAATCCCAGAGGCTCTGGGCGCTGTACAAAAATCAGATACATAAATAAACATAAATAAATCCATAAATCTCAAGAAAAAAGAACATTTAAACAGACAAATCCACAAAATAAAATGCACCACTAAAAATAGGGTTGTGGAGAACTATGTCTATCCCAGTAGACTGAAAACTGAGTCAGGAAAAGCCTGGGCGAATAGGATGGCCTTTAGGTGGGCCTTGAATACCTTCAATGTTGGGGCCCCCCAACCCCAAAGGGTAGCAAATTCCACAGGACGGGGGCGGTGACACTAAAGGCCCTGTGACCAGCCATTTTGAACCTCATCCTGGGAATTGACAGGGGACCCCCACAGGAGGAGCGGGGGTGTGTGGACCGAGAGAGCCGGTACAAAAAGGTCTGACAAGTAACCAGGGCCCTGGCCATGTAGGGCCTTATAGGTGAGAAGACCCACCTTAAAGAGGATCCTACACCTGACCGGCAGCCAGTGCAGATCACGCAATACCGGTGTAATATGGCAAAATGTAGGCTTACCAGTAAGTAACCTGGCAGTTGCGTTCTGCACCAGCTGCAGTCTGTGAAGAAATCCTTCCATGACCCCGAGATAGAGCGCATTACAGTAGTCAAGCCTTGATGTAACTAAGGCATGTATCAAAGTGGGGAGGTCCAGAGATGGCACAAGGGACTTTATCCTTGCAACATTTCTAAGATGGAAAAAACAGGAGTGGACAGTGGAAGACACCTGCACCTCCATCATCAAACCCCTGTCCAAAATTATACCAAGATTTAGCACCTTAGAGGAGGCCTTCAATGGAACAGATCCCAGAACAAGTCCATTCTCTAATCCAGAGGCTATCCTATCCCACACGCTATTCGACTCCATCACCAATACCTCGGTCTTATCAGGGTTCAGTCGCAACCAGCTAGAGGCCATCCAGTCATTGATCTCATCAAGGCAGCTGTTAAGCATGTCTGCTGTGTTAGATGTTCCTAAGGCAAAGGATAAGTACAGCTGGGTATCATCGGCATAATCATTGGCATAGCAATGAAAGCCCAAGCAATACTTCCTAATGATCCCTCCCAGGGGCAGCATGTACACTGCGAACAACATTGGGGCTAAGACTGAACTCTGAGGTACTCCACAAGATAGAGGACTAGGGGTGGAGAAGAAATTCCCCATCACAACCCGTTGCCTCCTGTTGGTTAAAAATGACTCACACCAGCAGATGACAGTGCCGGTGAGTCTGCAGAGTTCCTTAAGGCAGTAAAGCAGCACACAATGGTCCACAGTGTCAAATGTTGAGGAGAGATCGAGAAGAACAAGAATTGTCCTTTCCAATCGATCTCTAGCCCTGAGGACATCATTCTGCACCTGAACAAGCGCGGTTTCTGTGCTATGCCTCACCCAAAACCCCGACTGGAAAGATTCATATAACTCATGGGTCACAAGGTGCTCCTCCAACTAAAGCACCACTACCTTCTCCACAACCTTCACCAAAAAAGGGAGGTTGGAGATGGGATGGTAATTTTTCCTAACCTCTGGGTCCAAAGATGGTTTCTTAGGGAGTGGTCTCACCAATGCCTCCTTCAAGGCATCAACAAATACCCCCTCAGACAAGGAACACTGGACAATCAGGGCAAACACCGGGCCAACGGCATTGATTCATCTCATCAAGAAATGTGTCGGCACCAGGTCCAGTTCACAGAAGGTGTGCTTCAGATTGGTCACCACCTTAATGACCTCACTTACCTCCACAGGTCTAAACTCCCCCCAGCCAGGCGGACTGCAGTCAGAACACTTTGGGCGACCACTGCCAGCTCTGAATTGGCTTACTGCAGGAACTCCCTGCTGGATACCGGACACTCTATCTGAGAAGAACCGAGCAACCTCTTCACATTCAGCATTAGGAAAAAATGTTCTACGGCTGTAGACAGGCAGGATTAAGTAGCCTGTCCACAGTCTGAAAAAGTACAGCTGGTCAGTTCTTCCCAGCAGCAATCTCCCTGGACAAGAACTCTGGCTTCTTATGGTTGATTTCCCCTGGTATACATTATAATGCATGTGCAAGGCCAGTTTGTTCTCCTCCAGGCTGGACTTCATCCAGCAGTGCTCTAATCTCCAACCCTTTCTCTTCAACTACCTGAGGTTGCCATCAAACCATGGCAACCTCTGGTAGGAAGATTTGGGTCTTATACGGACAGGTGCTAGGGAGTCAATGGCATCAGATAGTACCCTATTACAGGAGCCCACCATGGCACCAATGCATCCGACACATGCAATACCCATGCTAGATAGATTGGCTGCCACCAAAAAGCCTTATGGGATTAATCCCCACAAAGGACGGCAGCTCATCATCTCTGTAGGGGTGGGCATCTGGTGGGTGTCCCAAACATGAACTGCACCATGCAGTGATTAGACCATGCCACCCAATCAATCTTGAGATCATTTATCTCAAGCCCCAGTGAGAACACCAGGTCCAATGTGTGCCCATCCTAGTGTGTCACAGCAGAAACAGCTTACAACAGGCCCAGTGATGACATGATCTGGAGGAGGTTAAGACCAAGCCAAGAAGATTTGTCGTCAGCCCAAACATTGAAATCCCCCATGACAATACACCTGGAGGCTTCCAATGTTTTACCAGCAACTAATTTGGCAACCTCCTGCAGGAAATCCACCGCTGCCCCAGGGGGGCAGTAGATCAGGAGAATCCTGCAACCTGTGCCCTGACCACCACGGACAGCCACACACTCCAAAGAACCCGGGGTAGGGGTGGGCGAAAATCAGGAAACGTTCACAGAAGTTTCCGAACCTCCACCTGTGGTGGAGTGGAAAACGTCCACAAAGATATGGGTGAAATTTCACCCGATTTAAAAAAAAAAAAAACTGGTGGCTAGTGGCCCCTTCCCCAACCCACCCCACAAGTACCGTTAAATCCCTGGTGGCTAGTGGTCCCCCCCCCCACCGGTTCACCTGCCTGTCACCCAACTTAAAAAAAAAAAATAAATCTGCTCCCCCGCTTGACAGTGCCCACACAGCCCAAATGACCTGATGCCCTGGTGGCTACTGGTCCCTCCCCTACACCCCAAGCCCAAGTGTATAGTAAATTTATAGTATCCTCCCATGTCCATTCATACCGTAACCGTAGTTGTAGCTAGTCACCAGTCACCACTAGCTCAGCAGTTCCTGGTTGTGCATTCCCAAAATAGTGACACCCCTATTGTCTGCCTGTAATATTTCTATCGTCTGGGGTTTTGCTAAAGTTACAACCACAATCGTGAGAGTCGTGATGCTTTCAAAATGGCTCTTCAGCTATTTGCATGGCATTCCCCTGCTCCCTCCAATGCAAATTCATATAGAAATTTGTGAATGTGTGGAAGAAGTCTGCAATCTTCTTTTTTTAATAGCTCAGGTGGGAGGAAGCACATGTTGGGGATTAGTGCTAAGGTACAGGGCAAGCACCTTAGCTCCTGTACCTTGAAACTACAGTACAAATTGGGATCATCTTTTTTTCCTACATAGATTGTTATGTCTCCATCCAGCTGCAGTCAGATATACCCCATTCAACTCTTAATGCTATTCAGATGGTCTTTTTTTATCTTTTTCCTTGCTCTCCTTCATCCTGTGATGTGCACAGCTATCCCTTGGATCAGATGATGCAGCATGCTGTGGATGCATGCAAAACACCTCGCATGGGAGCAGGCTCAGTTGCCTACTGCAAGGGGGCTGCTGCATTGCTGGGGCACTCACCATCCCAACAAGTATATGAACTCTGAAGTATATCACTGTGGATTGTCTCCTGGAGAAGCAGAACAATTGAAATAAATATTTACCAAAAATTGCTTCTGGAACTCCCCCAATGCCTGCTAAACAAAATACTTTCACCAAATGTAATAGAAAGCTAGAAAGGGCAACAAATAATTTTTTTTTAATGCAGGGGTTAAGGGTTCATCATTCAGTGTCTGAGAAATGCGTAGGTCCCAAAAGGGACTTGGGGGGTTGGGGGTGAATGGAAATAATGAGATGCAATGGTGAGAAGACAGCCAAGAAACATGTTCATGAATGCGCACACTGCGCATGAATGGAGACGGCTCAGTTATTCAAATTGCACTGTGCGGCCTCTCCAAAAGGCTATACTGTTCCTCCAACAAAAATGGAGCCAGGAAAAACTAAAATGGACCCAGAGAATAAACTGACAAAGGTTTTCCGGCCCCAGGGAAAGCATCGGGGCTGGGAATTTAAAAAAAAACAGCACTGCACATTGACAGAAATCCATTCACCTAGCAATGTAGGACTATTTTATTTGTAGAGGAAGGGTATTCTTCTGAAAATCTATTAAAAAAAGGTTTAAAAAATTACGAAGTGTGCAATATTTTTTCCTTAAACTTTTTGTCACTTCCAATTGTATCATCAGTGCACCCCTCCAGGGTGTGGGTTATGCTGTGATTTATCCACTTCTGGTGTGGATTTGGTCACTTGGCCTGCGGCTTTATGACTAAGCCACACCAGCAGAACCCACACCCTGTCATGGTATATTGCTTAAAAATATGACACTGGTAAATGCGAAGGTAAAACGCCAGGCAAAATAGCATCACTGTACAGTTGATAATCAGAGGTTATTCTCAACACAGGTCACAGAAATGCTTTTTGCTTTTTTCTGTTTCCTGTCCTTGTACAGTACATAGTTCATGAAGTGTATGTAGAAACTAGTATGTATTGTATCTGTATCAAAATTTTAATAAGCTGTGTGACAGAAACAAAGAAAAATCCTTGTTCCCCACACCAGCCCTTTCATCACATGGCAAACTCCCAGTTCAGCCTGTCCTGATGCTATTCAGTAGTAGTGACCACAGTGGCACCACAATCTGTTTACCAGAAACAGAATGCCGGTAAAGAAGAATTCAGTCTGAAAAGCCATTTTATTTTGGCATGCTGGTTAATGGGGGGTTGCAGATTCCAGCTGTGGTTACTGGAAACCAGAAACCCTCTTTAAAGTATAGCTATATGATTCAGTATGTTCCGTCATGAACATAATGTTTTAGCTATTAACAGTTTACTAGGATGTGCATAGTTTTCATTTTCGGTTTTCCTTTCTGCGCTTTATGTCAGATCTTGGTATCCTATCCAGAATGCATATAAAAAGCATTTGCCACTCCCCCTCTGACATTTTGTAGTAAAAAAAATGCTCTGGTGGTCTAGTGGTTTCCGTAATAGCCCTCCATCTCCCGATCCCCAGTCACATATAATTCCCTGAATCACTGGTGGTTTAGTGCCTTCCACCCCCCAACCTAGCTGGAATCCTACCACTCTGCTCCCAACCCCTAAACCCTGGGTGGACCGGAACATCCCTTCTCTCCTCCACAGCCAGCCTGCCCACTGACTGAACTATTAGTGAATGAGCGCGTTCCTGTACAGGAACGCGCTCATTCATTAAAAGTTCAGTCAGTGGGCTGACACACGTGAGGAGGAGGGAGAGATCCAGTCAGCCAGGAGTTTAAGGGGTGGGAGCAGGGTGGTTAGACTCCAGCAGGGGTGGGGTAGAGGGTTGGAGGCATTAAACCACCAGGGATTTGGGGAATTATATGTGACTGGAGATCAGGAGGGGGAAGGCTATTAGGGAAACCATTAGACTACCAGAGAATTTTTTTTAACTAGGACTATGGTACAGAGGACGGACATGGGGGGGTACTATAAATTTACTATATACACTTGGGCTTGGGGTGAAGGGGAGGAACCACTAGCCACCAGGGCATAAGGGTATTTGGGCTGTGTGGGCACTGTCGGGGGGGGGAACTATTTATAACAATTTTTTTTAGTAGGGTGGCTGGCTGGTGAACTGGGGAGGGGAAATGCAAGCCACTAGGGATTTAACGAGTATCTGTGGGGTGGGGGGGGGACCACTAGCCACCAGGGATTATTTTGAAATTAAAATAATAAACAAACACAGCATAGGAGAGGTGAAATTTCCACGAATGTTTGGAAATGGATTTCCGAACTTCCATGGAAGTGAAATTCTAACTTTCACTTAGGTTCTGCTGGCAAAATTTTTCCTTTGCACACCCCTAACCTGGGGTTCTCACTGGGTGCACAGTGAAGTCCATGTCAGATCTAAAGCAGATGGCTACCCCACCTCCCCTATGTTCCTCTCTGGGGCAGTGCACGATGGTATACCCAGAGGAGATGGCAGCCTCAAAGACCGGGCCAGCATCGTCCCGAATCCAGGTCTCTGTAATGCAAGCCAGATTGGCTGAGGAAATCAAGTCCACAATAATCACAGTCTTGTTCCTGATCGATCTGGCATTGCATAGCACTGCCCTCAAGGGATTGGTGGGCAAGACAGCCCTTTGGGTTACCTCGCCACTTGGTCTGGTGGACTCCCTGGAGACAGGCACCAAACACATCTGGCTTCTCTTTTGAGCCTGTCGTAATTTGCTGAGTGCAGAACAGAGCTCTTAGGATCCTTAATCTTAGGTCTTGGTTTGTTTGAAAATTGTCTTTTTTTTACATTTATGATCGGTGTTCAAATTTTTGCTGCATTGTGGAGAGAAAAGTATAAATGGTTAAATGGTGAAATGTGTTTTTTTGTAGGATGATGTGGAAGGATTTCCTAGGAGGTTTGATGCTTGACAGTTTTGTTTGTTGTAGGATATTGTAATGTATGTTGGGCATTGCTTTATCTTATTTTAATATATATTATCATACTTAAGATATCTTATCTTACCTAAAGATATCTTATTTTATGTTAAAATATCTTTAAGATATCTTATCTGTTAAGATAACATATCTTAAGATATTTAAAGTCAGATAAGATATCATAAAATATAAGATATCTTAAGATTTCTAAAGATTAGATTAGATGAGATGAGATAAAATAATAAGATAAGATATTTAAAGTAAGATAAGATATTGTAAAATATACAACAGGAGTGGGGTAAAAATGGCAAGATAAAAAATTATATTTTAGCTAGTGACATCAGTAACAGCAAGATATCAAAAAATATCATTGTTACTGTTGTCACAATGGATATCTTTTAAGTTACTGTCATCACAGTGGGATGCTGAACCAATCAGACAGCAGCTTCTACAATGCTGATGACATCATAATGCCTAGTGCAGCACTAAAGCAGGCAGTTAAAATCAAAGAAAAACAGCAACATTTTTAAATAGACTGCAGATTTAAAAGCTATAACTTGAAAATTACTATTGTATATATCAAATATACAATAGGCTGACTCAAAATAGGCAATTTATTTTCACTTTAATAACTCACTTGTGGCTCTGCCACTCGTGAGTTATAGTCCTGACCCCTCACACTTGAAGTTAAATTGCGTATTTTGAGTCAGCCTACTGTATATCCTATAATATCTTAAGATGTCTTAAGATATCTAAAGATTAGATGAGATGAGATGAGGTGAGATGACGTAAGGTGAGATGAGATGAGGTGAGGTGAGACAAAGAAAAAAGAAGAGAAAGATAAGATATCTTAAGTAGCAACTGATGCCACCCAAAGAACTTTGAAAAACATTATATTTGGACACAGTTTAGCATGCATTTCACAGCGGTTCTGTATGTCATCTCCCCATTATTTATTAATGAGATCATGTAGATGAAAACCTTTTCTTTGTTCTTTGCTCGTTTGTCAGCTCCTATTGATTATTCCCAATCTGGGCCTGATATTCAAAGTAGCACAGGCTATGCGCTGTGCCTGGCATTTGACCTGGAGCCTGAGGATGCTATATCAGTTGAATATAGGGCCATATCAGCACAGCACTAAATCAAGTAGCACTGACCCAACATGGATCCCAAAGTATGCTGCCAGAGTAGATAGTGCCAGAGTGCTATCTATAATATTAAAGAGGACATTGGGCATGCAAGACACTAAGGGACCATTTCCATGCCCATTATGGGCTCATTTGTATGGGTAGTGAGGCAGGTTAGTGCAGCACCACCCCCTAATTTCCAGGTCCCAGACATGTGTAGACATCCCTGGTGCCCAGTGGTCCTCCCTTCTCTCCGATCGCTAACATGTTGTAAACATTAAAACCCTCCCTGGTGCTAGTGGTCCCCCTCCCTCCGGTCACCAACCCATATTAAAAAACAAAACCTCCATGGTGCCTAGTGGACCCCTTCTGTCCAATCACCACCCCATAATAAAATTTAGAACCCTCACTGGCACTAGTGGTCCCCCCAGCACCACTCCATGGTCCCATCCATCACAGTTCCATACTCCATGGTGCCTAGTACCTCCCCACTGTGGCACCGAACACCGACACTCCAGTCACCTTACCAGCATCCTTGGTGCCATTGGTGTGCATACACTGACCAGTGCAGCCCTCATCACACCTCCTCAGCTGGTGACCATATGTCCAGGCAGGGTCTACATGTCTTATTTATAGTACAGGATGATGTACCCTAGCCTATAAATTAAAAGCGTGCTCCCTGCCTGGATGTATGGCCTCAGGCTGAGGAGGTGTGATGAGGACTGCACCAGTCACCATATGCACCCCACAGAACCAAGGACACTGGTAAGGTGAACAAGGTATGGGTGTTCAGTGCTGCGGTGGGGGGGCACTATATGCCAAGGTGTAAGGAATTAAGATCAGCGGTACCATGGATTGGTACCCAAGTAGGGGACCACTGGACACCAGGGAGGGTTTTAAATTTTACTGTGGGCTGACAATCAGAGAGATGGAGGGAGGGAGGTCCACTAAGCACCAAGGAGGGTTTTCATGTTTGCTATGAGCTAGTGACCAGAAGGAGAGGGCCCACTAGCACCAGGGAGGTTTTGTTTTTAATATAGGTTGCCAACCAGAGAAAGGGGGCCTTTCATGTTTACTACAGGCTGGTGATCAGAGGGAGGGGGAACCACTTGCACCAGGGATTGTTTTAATTGTTACTACAGGCTGGATGATCAGAGGAGGGGTTCTACAGATCACAGGGCGTTGGTGTGATCCCGCAGTAGCCAACTGGCTAGTTGACTGCATTACCTCTGGCAGCCACAATAGTTGCCCAGAGTAAGTTGGGGTCCTGTTCAGTGGTATTTGTGCTACACAAAAGAACCACACCAAACACTTTTGTGCAGCACAGTGCTACTAAATGTGAGGTAGCATGGCTATCCATGACCACACCCACTTGCCTGCCTGCATACATTATGTTTTTTTGCAGGTGGTAGCCCTCTTTGTCTGTGCAGAATCCCCTTTTGAATATGGGAATCTGGCGCAAACCCCAGTTTGTGTAGACAAAGACCTGTTAGTGCCCACACAGACTTCTGAATATCAGGCCCCTGATGTCATAGTATTCTGCTAGTTACCTCATAGTTATGTCCATAACAACAGACTGTGACATCACAAGAAAGGATTATGGCTTCAAGTAATATATCAACTGTATATGTACAGTAGATGAACTTTGAGGGATAAACCTCCTGATTCTGTGCAAATGTTTTCAACAATAAATAATTAGGAGAGAAATTCTAAAGAAGATATATGAATACAAGCTTAATTGTGTCTATTACATTTTCCAAAGTTTACAAAAGGTGTCAACAGTTCTTTAAGAGAAGATATATTGAGATATCTTAAGATAAGATAAGGCATTGCCCAACATATAATATCTTACAATAAACAAAACTCAAGCATCAAACACCCCTAGGAAATCCTTCTACACCAACCTACCCAATCACACAAAATTTCCCTATTCAACAGTTTATAGTTTATTCTCTAGACAATAGCAAAAATTTGACAAATTAGTGGAACACTGCACAATCATTCAGGTCCTCCTACCATATCTTTGACTCAATACTGGCATTCTTGCACTAGTAGTGGCAGTGCCATGTGGGGTGCACTACTGGGTCAAGAATGCTCAGTGCTGGCATTGGGCCCAGAAGTGATAGGAGGATCTGGATCATTATGCATCATTTGATCTATTAAAAAAAAACTGGGTGACTAACTACGGGGGGGGGGGGACTAAAGAGGTGTTCATAGCAGGGGCTGAATGGGTGGAAAAGCTATGATGGGTGGGGTGGATCCTCTACAGACAAATTATTGGGGACCAGAATATATTAACCCTCTATTTAAGCTACCTAGGTAGATCTAGAACAAGAGCAGCCCACGATAAGAACATAAGAAAGAGTCCGCAGATGGGGACTGCATGATCCATCTAGTCTGACCATGGTGCTACCCCACCAGGATATCTTTCAACCTATTTTACCCACAATGTCTGTCCTATGCTAGTTTGAATTCTCTTACGATTTTAAATGCCACCACTTCTTGTGGCAGGCTGTTCCACGGGTCTATCACTCTCTTCGTGAAAAAGTACTTCCTAATATTGTTTTTGAATCTACCTCCCACCAGATGCAAATTGTGCCCTCTTGATTTTGCAGCTCTGTTTTCCTGGAAGAGGTTTCCTGCCTGAGTTTTGTTAACCCCCTTAACGTATTTAAATGCTTCTGTCATGTCCCCACTATTTCTTCTTTGCTACAGAGAATATAAATTCAACTCCTTGAGTCATTTCATATGGCTCATGATGCAGCCCCTGCACCATCTTTGTAGCCCTTCTCTGTACCATCTATAAATGGTCAATGTCCTTTTTCAGTTGAGGCCTCTAGAACTGGCCACAGTATTCTAGGTGTGGCCTCACTAAGGACCTGTAGAGTGGAATGATTACCTCATGCTTTCTACTTATAATATCCCTGCCTATGCATCCAAGGATGCCACTTGGATTTTGCACTGCTTTTTCACATTGTTTTCCTACCTTTAAATCATCATTAATGATTACACCGAGATCCCTTTCCAACTTTGTGTCCTCTAATTTATGCCCTCCCAGTATGTACTTTTTTCCTGAGTTCTGTTTTCCCAGGTGCATTACCTTACATTTTTTGGCATTAAACTTTAACTGCCAATTCCTGGACCATTCCTCCAGTCTTCTAAGTTCAGCTTCCATACCTACTGCTCCCTCCTGTGTGTCCACTCTGTTGTAGAGTTTCTTGTCATCTGTGAACAGCGATAAATATGTCAAAGTGGATTGGGCCTAGCACTGATCCCTGAGGAGTGCCACTGGTTATTCTGCCCTCCCTTGATAATGACCCATTAATAAAAATTCTCTAGGTCCTAGTCTGAAATAAATCATGTTTGTCTGATATGAGTGTCCCACCATGAAACCATGCTGCTTGGGATCGAGTTTTCTGCTTTCCTTTAGGTAATACATTATTCTCTCCTTAAGCAATGATGCAATAATTTTCCCCACTACTGAGGTCAGGCTGACAGAGTGGTAGTTTTCTGCCTCCTTCCTACTTCCACTTTTGTGCAAGGGCACAATTGTTGCCCTTTTCCAGTCTTGCAGTATTCTGCCACTTTCTAGTGACTTGCTGAAAAGCTCAGCTAGCAGTGTGGCAATTTCTTCCCAAAGTTCTTTTAGTACTCTAGGGTGGATACCATATGGCCCCATGGCTTTATCCACCTTCAGTTTACTCTGTTCTTCTAGGACCCTTTCCCTCATGAAGGGGCTTGTGCCCGCTCCTCTATTATTGTGCACTGTCCTACCTAGCATAGGTCCTTTCCTACTATCTTCTATTGCGAAGACTGAGCTGAAGAATTCATTAAGCAACTCTGCTTTGTCTTCATCTTTCTCTAACAGCTGGCCCTTCTTCATTGCTAGTCAGACTATTCCTCCCTTACTCTTTCTTTTTTCTCTTATGTATGTATAGAAAGTTTTATCTCCCTTCTTAATCCCCTGCACTGTTCTCGTCTCAGTCTGCGCTTTTGCCCCCCTAATTGTTTTTCCCCTGCCTCTTTTAGTCTGTTCCTGTATTTCTCCCTGTCTGGTTCATTTTTTGTCTCCTTATATTGTTTGAAAGCCCTTTTCTTTTCCTTGATTTTGGTTGCTACCTCATTGGAGAACCAGAGAAGTGTTTTCCTTCTTCTGGATTTGCCTATCTGTCTTATGCATTGTGCAGTAATTGTAGTCTTCAAGGTCTCCCAGCAGTCCTACACACTCCCCATGTTATTGCACTCTAGCATGGATTTAATCCTGGATTTCATTTCAGGAAAGTTTACTTTCCAGAAATCAAGCATCTTAATTTTTGTGTGACTTGTATCTTCTACTTTGTTTGCTGTTAACCAGATTGACCTGTGGTCACTGGTCTCCAGATTGATCCCCACTTAGTAAGTAACTAATGTTTATTCATTCGATTAAAAGTCATTGCAATACAATGGAAAGAGAAAGAACATTCTGCAGTTTCAAAATGTTAAATATACAAAAATGTACTTAAAATTCAATCAGTAAGCAATACATAGTACCAAACATATCAGACAATAATTTGTACTACCCAATGACTGAGTACTGATTACCCTAATTGGACACTTTCTAATAAGCATCAGTAAGTTAATTCAACATGAAATATTTAGTGTCCATGTTAATTTCCTTTTAACAGATAATGGTAACAGGGCTTATAATGTATCTCGCTCATTATGCATTTCTATCTCTTAGAAACTCACTTCATTTAGGGCAACTTGAAATGAAATGCACAAAACAAAGTATTATCCCTGAAACAGTCCCTAGGGAAAATATTATCTTTTGGTCTTTTTACAGCACACTACTTCGTAGACATATTGAGCTAGATATTCAAAGGGGTTGCACCTGGCACAACTGAGTTGCACCAGTGCAACCCCAGAAATGATCCCCAGGATAATATTCAACACAGGGAATTGTGCAGTGCAATTCCCAATGCCCCAGGGTGCAAAGATAATGTATGTGGTGCAACCCCAAGGGACATGCCCATGCATATGCGGTACATCCCGATATTCAGCCCAGGATGTGTGGTGTATATGCTTGCACAACCCTGGGATGCACCACATACCAATGCCCAAAGTTGAGACTGAAAAAAAACAGCTCAAATGGTGGCCACCCACAGGCCAGCTGCTGTATTGCAAGGTGCAACGCAGCAGCTGCCAGCTGTGGGTGGCTACCCAACCACCCAGTAAACTGTGCAGAAGCACCCATATCATCCCTGGTGGTCTAGTGGAATCCCTCTCCCTCCCCGTAGCCTGATCACTGTAAAATAACTTTTTAACTATTCTCTGGTAGTCTGGTGGCACTCCCCTCCCCCCATAGTCCGATCGCCTAAAATAAAATAAAAATATATCCCTGGTAGTCCAGTGGTACCCCCACCTCTCCTGATGCTCCGATCCCCATAAAAGTACAGCTCTGTAATTCCCTAGTAGTCTAGTGGCCCCCTCACCCCTCCCATAACCCCCATCACTGATCGTACGTTAAATTCACCTCCCTGATGGTCTAGTGGCACCCCCAACCCCACACCCACACAGGACCCCCAGCCCACCCAGCTCCCTCATCATCGGCGGGCAGCAGTATACTGACCTGTATACCTCCATGGCTGCCCGCAGACGACAGCATACAGTATGGGCTCTGCAATCCCACTGGTCACAGTGTGGACCAATGGGCTTGCAGTGCATAATATAATAGTCATTCACAAATATGTGAATGAATGACTTCATTCACACATTTGTAAATGACTGTTATAGTATGCACTGCAAGCCCTGGTCCACACTGTGGACCAATAGGATTGCAGCCCATACTGTACGCTGTCAGTCGGTAGGCAGCTGCGGAGGTATGTGGGTGGGTATGCTGCTGCCCGCCGATGATGGGGGTCAGCTGGGTGGGCCAGGGGTCCTGTGTGGGTGCAGGGGTAGGGGGTGCCACTGGATCACTGGGGAGGTGAATTTAACATACAATCGGCGATCAGGGTTACGGGAGGGGGAGACCACTAGACTTCTAGGGAATTACAGAGTTGTACTTTTATGAGGATTGGAGCATTAGGAGGGGTTGGGGGTACCACTGGACTACCAGGGATATATTTTTATTTTATTTTAGGCAATCGGGCTATGGGGAAGGAGGGGTGCCACTAGACTAATAGGGAATAGTTAAAAAGTTATTTTACAGTGGTCAGGCTATAGGGAGGGAGGGGGGTGCCACTAGACTACCAGGAAAGATTTAAAAGGTTATTCTACGGCACTCAGGGCTATGAGGAGAGGAGGGTGCCATTAGACCCCCTCTGGCAGTACCATATGCTGTGCAGGGTGCCATGTGCATTTTGCTGGCCTGCCCTGCACAACTCATGCAAATGGGGCCATAATGACATGCAAATGGCCCCATTTGAACCTTGCATACATTATGGGTCCATTTGCATACTGTTGGCAGAACATCAGGAATTTGTGCACAGCATAACTCTATTGTGCTGGCGCAGTTCCCATTCCTGGTATTCAGCCCTGTCTGGGATGAATGCCCCAGTGCATCATATTTGTGCAGTGTGTATTACCTGATGTATTCAGAGGAGATGCACCATTGCTCATCTCTTTTGCATATATCCCTGAGTTTCACCAGTGCAACACGGTTGCCCTGCAGCACCACATGTGCCATTGCTGGGCGCAACTCTGAATATTGGGCCCTCAGATTATGAAATTAACATAGCTTAATAGCTAAAAATCAACTGCTTTCCAAGCTTTTAAAAAATAATTTGATAAACCTGCTAGATTCTGGTGCACAAAACTGTCTTAATAATGTAATTATAACTTGAGACCTACAAATAAAACCATTCTACTTAAAACATATTCCACAACAGAAAAGCACAGAATTTGTGTTTAAAAATTAGAACATGTTTGAAACTTGTTCATTTACTGGAGTGGCTCAACTGTTGAGACTTTCTAAAATATGCAAGTCTCCCCAAATTGTTTTGCTTTGAACTTTATGTTCCAACTTTTCTCAGTCACTCTGTTTCTTTCCAGTCCCACAACTCTGGCCTTCCTCCTACTTCTCAATCTTTCCTTCTTCTAGCCACTACTCCTGATCCCAATCACCAAGGCAGACCAACTTGACTGTAGACAGTGGTGGCAGGAGTGGCTCTGCAATTTAGTCATCCATTGGTTGCAGGCTTCGGAGATCACCTTACACAGTTTCTGGCACTCCAATTCTAGTCCATCTCCTCAACAGACTCTAATTAGCTATGGTTCTTCTTCTGCAGTATTGGCTCTAGTGCTGGCATGCACTCCAGTCTTCAATACTATATCAGGATATACTGAAAAAATAGAACACAGTCTCCAAGTGCACATTTTTTCAACTATTTTTTTGAAAGGAACAATAGCTCATCACATAATAAGATCCTCAGGATAACTTTTTGGCTGCCAGAAGATTTAGAACATATAGGGTTTTCGGATGTGTATACACGTCAGTGGCACAGCAAGGGTTAAAGGTATACTAAACATATGAATACTGTCAAACATAGAAAAAGGTATTGAGGAGCTCCTGCATGCCTTACTCCATACAGGTCTGCTATCATCTCGTACTGCATTAGATTTTTTTTTCCTGTGCTTATTCCTGCAAATTTTGCTGTCTCATTTTCTGTATCAATCCCTTTCATCTGAAAATAAGAATTGGCTCATTTTGCTCTTCTAGCAAAACAGTTAAAAGAGCAGTTATGAAATGAGTATAAAATATCCAGAAACTTGACTGGCCAAGCAACTTGGAACCCAATGCAGATATCCAGATATCTCAGCACAACAACACTGAAAAAAAGTCGATGACGTCACTGACCTGTTAACATTTAACAAGTACAACTGTATCAGCACACCTCAATTCACATACTTGTGCAACCATCACTCACCTCCAGCCCACCTTACAGATATATAAACATAATTCCCCCCACCTTACCACCTACTAGTGCCCACCTTTCTCCCCCATCCCCAACAAAGTTCCTTATAACAAACGTTATCTGCAAGTGCTGCAAAGTCCCTTCCACCCACCCACACCAAACCAAGAAACCACTCGCCTCCCCACTCTGTCAAAAACCCAGAGTCACTGTTTTAAGTGACAACCTCCCACTCTACCCCTTTCTGGCATTTAACCTTCCTCTTTCTCCTCCTCAAGTCCTCAAAGTTAAAGGATATGACAGTGACACACAAATAAATCATGAAAAATCCGGTCCCTCAGAGGAGCAAGCTGAGCTCTTCACAATCATTCAATACATGAATGATTTATTTACACAGTGTTGACATATGCTTTAACTTAGGGGGCTTGGGGGGAAGAGGGAGGTTGGATTCTCAGAGGATGGGGTGGGGAGCTGTGGATCCAAGGTTGGTCATTGACAAAAATTTTGTTGAACGACCAGACAGCAAAACTGGCAGGTCAACCGCATTGTCCAGTCAGCTGCTGGTTTTGGACAGAAATTAGTGTTTTCTTTGGGGGGGGGCTTTGCTCCCCCGTGCCCCCTACTTAGGATTCTCAACTCTGAGTCAGAGCTGATTTGGGGGGTTGCAAGTCCCCTGACAGACAGTGCCGGGTTCCAGTGGGTTCCCTACAGTGACGTGGTGCTGTAGTCGCTGTAGGGAACCTCGCTGTCAAAAAGTCACTGAACGTGTGGCATACTGGGAGTTGTCACCTGTAATAGGGAGTTAGTGTCTTTGACAGTATGTGGGTGTGGTTACTTGGTTTGACTTGGGTGGGGGGGGAGAGATTTTACACCACTGATAGTAAAGTTTATTATAAGGAACTTCACTGGGACTTGGAGGGGATAAGGTAGATGGGTTCTAGTATGGGGCAGGGTGGTGTGTAATTATGTTTACATGTCTGGGAAGTGGGCAGAGGTGGAAGATTGTTGCACAGTAGGTGGGGAGGTGGGGATTTTTGTAACAAGATGGCACTCATTGGGTAGTTCTGCAGTAGAGAAGTGCTATTTTGCTTGGCAAATACTACATGTAGTGGCACATTGCCAGCACTTTTGAAATATGCCACTATGTGTGGATATCACTGGGTGAAGAACTATGCAAAGTATAATTTCACACTTCACAAAGTCAGAGAAACTTGCTTTTCAACCCAAGCACCCCAGTTTCCTTTCTGGTTTCCTGGCTGTGAAGATCGTCATGCTGGAAGGCTGATACTATTTCTCCAGCTAACATCACTTCCTGTGTGACAGCCGAACTCTGCAGAAATCAAAGGAGGAGAAGGAAGGGTGATGGGGTTATACAAAAGTCACATTTTAAGTAAAAAAAAAGTAAAACAAAATCAGTGTATGGCCAGCAGTAAAAACATCACAAGTGACACTCAACCTGAAAAATGAACATGTAAGTAGATACTCTTTAAATAAATACACTTGCCACTCATGAAACCATTATATCTTGATCTCATAGTGCTTCATTCTAGTGGGTAGCACTGTACATTATTAAATAACATTATATTATAATATCTACCTCCCCAGTTTGGAAGAGTATGCTATGTGCCAGATGTTACCATTTTTTCCTTCCTCTTTGTGGGACTGAGGGTCCGAGTAGGTGTGGTCCAGTGGATATAGTGGTGAGTCACGGGAAGAGTCAGAGGGACTGGGAAGTTTGCCATGTCTGTGGGGCCAGTCTCTATCCACACTGGGTAGGCTCAGATCTTCCAGTTGAGTAGTGACCCATATCATTCCCAGGGACAGTGGCAGAGGCCATTGGTGGATCAAGTCCTCACTTGGGATTATCATTCTGGTTCCCCAGTCTGAGGAAGAAGGTCATCTTAGGTTGTTAGTTCAGAGTGTACCTGGGAGGAGGGGGCATCAACTATCATAGCAGCCCCTGAGGGAGAAGAAATGTATTTTTTTTTTGTTTTAGAATTTATTTACCCAGGATAGCCCAGCTGAGACACAGCATATCCTTTCCAGTGCAGCTTTGGGGATTCAAACCTGCAGTCCCCTGGTTCCCAGGCCAGTACACCTATCATTTCACCACACTGCCTCCTATATAGAAGGTAACACGCTGGAATCTCACAGTTTGAAGTGTATGGGTCCCAGGGCCCTGAGTCAAGGTCTAAAGCGGAAGATTCATTGTTGGGCATAGTGAAGAAGCCAAATAGTGACAGGAAATATGAAGTAGAAGTTACGTTTCAGTTATGCTGTTCTTAGCTAAAGACTACATAGTGACCATGCAAGGTGCTACCCGCATTCTGATCAAGAGCAATAACTCATGGTTCAGGACTATATTGTGGCAGGTTGTTCCTGGAGGGACCTTTCAATTAAACTTTGTTAAACAGAAATACAGCATTGCTTAAACTGCCAACATTTGTCTTGCCAAAATGTTCTGTGTAGAAGAAGGATGACAAGCATAACCCTCAGCAGTGAAGAGTGAAAACTGATAATAGACAGTAAACCTCAGACTGAGTAAACTGTTTTAAAGTATCCATCCCCCAATCCCATCTTCTTGTTGGACAGTTATAATCAAGAAGAAGAGCCCTGACTTGCCTTCTCATCTAAAGGGGAACAACCACCCTGAGATCACTATTATAGGTGAATGGTTCTGCTGTCACATCATAACTGTAAACTAATATGTTCTAACAACTATATTTAATAATATTGTAATTTTACCATTCTGACAACATAGGATTTTGAAACCAATGCCAGGTAATAGAAATAATTTCTGCATCAGTTTCACAGTCTCTTCCTGTTTTTCCCTGCATCATGTATTGTACCAAAATTACATTCACTAAAACTGTGCCTACTTAGGCTATAATTCCATCTCAAGTTTTGGTGGTGACATTGTCAAACTGTTCAGAATTCTCTCTCATAATGTATGATGTCACCATTGCCCTCAATGGAATTTCAGCCTTATTATAAGCAACTCAATGTACAATTATTATACACTTACTATTATTAAACATTAATATAATGTTGAACAGTAGACTTAAATGCATCCATTTTGTGGAGAAAAGTGAATACTGTCACTTTAATTATCACATTATAAAAATATCTTCTTCTGTAATCAGTGAGTTCAAAGTCAATGTACTAGATGAATGTAAAGCCCCAGAGAGTAGTGCGTGTTTTGTTGTAGTGCCACTATGGCCGACAAAGTTCAGCTGACCTGGAAGGCTGTTGCATTCCAAGGTTTTACAGGCGATGGCCAAGCAGGGGATCCAGGAAAAGTTTAGTAGGGCTGCTTTCCTGCTGCAAACAGGAATGCAATATACCACAGCAGGCAGCCAAGATTTTTTTTGTTTGTAACTTTCCCATAAAAAGATTCAGGTAAATGTAGCATAACAAGCCAATTTGAACCAATTTGATAGTAATTTGAGTAATTGGTTATTAAGATAATGCAAACGCACTTGAATTTCATTTCAACAGTTGTCTTCTTAAAGCCACAGCAACTACAGCAGCTCAGTTCTGGATTCTGAAAAGAGAAAAGAGCAAGTGTTCCTTTTGAAAGTCAAACAGCAGCCAATTTCTAAAAATAAGTCACTAACCAATCGGAGGCAGTATGGCATAGTGGTTAAGGGCACTGACCTATAAACCTGAAGACCTGGGTTTGAATCCCATCAGCCCACACTCACATACTGTGTGACCCTGAGCAAGTACTTAACTCCTTTGTGCTTCCAGGTCACACCTGGAAACAAGCTTTAGCTTACTATGCCTTTCCTGGTTAAACAATTTCTCCTTGCCCTATTGGTTTTAAATTACCACTTGCAGAAACCTACACTTTTTTTATAATCCCCTGTTATTCTAGAATAGGCGGATCAGGATCAATACCTAATGTACTTGTCTTTAAGTACTAAGGACATTAGTTTGATTCCCAAATCAGGTCACAAATTATATAATTTGAGTAGTCTCGATGGAAGTCAGCCATATCACACAGCCACTATACATAATTGGGCACAATTTAGCACTGTTGGCAGAATTCACTAAAAACCAGTCCAGGACTGGATGCAACATATTGTAAAATTATATTATCACAGCCAGAAGGGTGTGCCTGCAGCAACCACAGTTGTCAGGGGAGCAGGATGGCATAAATCAATTTTACCCCCTATATTGCTTATCTACTTGAATGCTCCAACCTCTGCTGGTTGTTTATCTAACTGTGTGCATATTGCTTGTTATTTGTACATTAAAAGCATGTTAGACTAGTTGAGTTATCCTTTTGTGGTTAAAAAGTTTTTGAGGAAAATACGTAAAAGACAGATACATATTGCAGGATTGCATATCTAGAAATTTATAATGTCACAGTAGTACATGCTTTGACCATGTAAACAATAACTAAATACTTCTTGTAGCATGGGTCATAGCATAATAATAATAATATGTAAGAGTGTTTTCACGTCAGGTTTGAAGAAAACAAAACATTCTTAATTTGTCTAACAAACCTGAATACTAGGTGAACTACAATGTGACCTAAGAGATCACTATCTCAACCAGCTCATTATATATTAAATTGATGTTGGCAGTGGTCATCAAAGACATGGGTTAAATACCCAGGAGGCTGTGGCAAGAGCTACTTACCCTGACATGATGGGATTATGGGTGTTTGATACAAGGACCCCAGATTCTCATGAATAATTAGTACTTGCCCTCAGTGATACGGCACAGGTGTTTATGGGTTCCCAATCCACTGATTGCCTGTTTCCATCTAGTGATGGGGGGGGGACACATACTTGACTGTAGGAGGAACTTCTTAGTCTATAACCCCACGGCTGCTCTTCAATCTTCCAATGCCAACTGGAAGAGGAAGAAGGGAAGCTAAATTCCCCAAGAATATATAACTGTTGAATACATGGAAATGTCATTCAAAAATTGCCTGACATTCTGATTACACAGCATTTCAATACCCTTTCAAGGATGGGCAGTTTCTCAAGATGTTAAGCAGGGAACTTCCCGGAGTATTGCATCACCAGCAGTGGTCATGAGTCAGTACACCTAGCTAGTGGTGTACCTGGGGTGCCTAATACCAGTGGGGAAGCACCTTATTCTGTATCAGCTTACTTCTGCAGTCTCTGCAGGCCTTATGGGTCAAGTCCCAGCAAGACTGACAGACTTCTTCAGATACTGGGGATCCCAGTGCTGAATCCCAGGTTTGCCTGGCAGTTAAGGAAGCATCAGGTTGAGCATCCCTAATAGATTTGTATATATCTCCTGCCCTACTGATAGGAAGTTTCAGCTATCTAAATACCAAATAGTTTTGTTCTGCTGTGGCAAGGCTTGCAGATGTCCTACTGTGTTCCTGTGCTACAATTCTAATTTGGATATGCCTACAGATGTCACATATCAGGAGGGCATATGTCTGTCTGATTGCACCAAAGGTACTATGAGTAGGGTGGCAGTATTAGGCATGTAAGTGTCTTTTATTGCATTAAATCCCCTTCATCTACAACCTTCCCCAGGGAGACATTTTCCACCTATCTGAATTTGACTATTCTCCCAGAGGACCATGAGTTAAAGGGGACACAGCTGACATTTAAGGATATTTTCCAGTTGCTTCCAACTGGAGACTGATGCCTGCAATGATGGGTGGTATTTAATTTGGGAGATGACTCCTCCGTAGAATTACAGACAAGATGAGAGCTATCCCATAAGACTTTGCTCCATCTCCAATCAAAACGAAGATAGTACATTATCAGATGAAGTCACTAAAGGGTGCTGGCTGCTCATCTAACTATTTATATTGTTTATCATCTGTGCCATAAAGGAATATTGTATTTGTCAGAAATACCTTATTCTTTATCATCTGTACCATAAAGGAATATTGCATGTGCTAGTGATATCTTTTTCCTGTATATATATTTTGTATTGTACTTTATCTAACTATGCTTTTTACTGTACCAAACTACCAGTTCATCTGTGCAAAAATCTTCCTTGTTGCCAGTGGAGTTGCAGAAAATTCAGAGAGAGTACAGACAATGACATTTCTACACATGGATGGGCCTGCAGCACTTGAAGTTTATAACACATTTGAATCACAAAGGAAGGAAGATAAAGAGTAATTGTCCCAGATAATGGACCAGTTTGAGAGGTATTGTAACCCCCCAAAAAAGTGACATATGAGAGACATTTGTTTAACATCAGAAATCAGAACTTTGGTGAGCCAATCGATGCATATGTGATTGATTTAAGGCTAAAAGCTAAATTATGTCAATTCAGAGAATTGAGTGACTCCCTAATTAGACACTGGATTGTATTTGGGATCCAAGTGAGCATGTGAGATGCAGACTGCTAAGGGAAGTGAATCTAATGGTATCTAGAGCAATGGACATTTGCAGAGCAGCTAAAATTAGTGAGACTCAATTCAGAAGTTTAAGTGAGATGACACAAGAAGAGCAGTATGTGCATTCAGCATCTTTAAAAGAGGTGAGAGCCAGAAATTGGCCAAATTGAAATAGAGGGAGCCCACCAGCTCAAGTGAACAGGTCTAAATGTGGAAAGTGTAGGCATGAACATGAGCCAAACAAATGCACTATGCATGGACAGATTTGCAGGCAGTGTAATAGAAGACATAATTTTGCTAGAGACATCTTTTTCCTGTATATACATTTTGTATTGTACCTTATCTAACTATGCTTTTTACTGTACCAAACTACCAGTTCATCTGTGCAAAACTCTTTGTTGTTGCCAATGGAGTTGCAGAAAAATCAGGGAGAGTGCAGACAATTACTTTTCTACACTTGGACGGGCCTGCAGCACTTTTTTTTTTTGCTAAAATGTGTCATACAGCTAAAGGCAATGCAGTTCACATAGTCAAGAAAGAATCCAATAGTGAGAGTGAAATTATTTTCAGTGTTGAGGCATTAACTACTTACAAGACTGAAACTGACTGGAAAGTGAGTTTGAACACAAATTGCAGTTATGACTTTTAAGTTGGATACAAGAGCACAATGCAATATTATGTCCTTGCAAATGTACAAAACGTTGTCTAGAAAGCCTGGGCAAAAGTCAAAAGCAAGATTGGTCTCCTATTCAGAACATAAACTAAATGTGAGAGGCAACTCTGTTTTACTAGCCTGTTTTAAGACTCAGTATTAGCCCCTTCCATTTCAAGTGGTTGATGTGAATGTGACCCCTGCTTTTGGTTTGTCTACATGCTTAGAGCTGAACCTAATAAAAAATTGTTTTCAGTGAATACTGAAAATGAGAGGTCAGAAAGCACCACTGAAGAAATATTGTCTCAATTTGCAGATGTATTTGAGGAACTAGGCTGCTCGGAGGGAAAACATCACATTAAAATAGATACGTTAGTGAGCCCTGTGATCCACTTTCCTCAGAAAATACCTTTTGCCTTTTGAGATAAAGTGAAAGCTGAACTACAGAAAATGGAAGTGTTGGGAGCTATTGAGAAAGTTGCTAAGCCCATGAGCTGGGCTAGTTCTGTGGTTGTCATAGAACATCCAAATAAAGTATGAATCTACATAGACCCCAGAGACTTAAACAAGACTATTAAAAGTGAGCATTATCCAATAAAAACAGTTTAGGAGGTTGCTGCTAAGTTAGCTGAAACTAATTTTTTCTCAGTGCTAGATGTAGGATATGCCTTTCTGCAAATTAAGTTGGATGAGTCAAGCGCAGAATTGATGACTTTTAATACTTTGTTTGGGCACTACAAATTCAAATGCCCTCCATTTGGTATTTGTTGTATGCCAGAGATTTTCCAGAGAAAGATCTCCCAGATCTTTGTGGGACTTGAGGGCACTGAAGTCATTATGGGTGATATTTTAATTTTGGGGCTCCAACATACAAGAGCACAATGAGAGACAGAGAAAGGATTTGCAGAGAGCTCGAGACAAACATTTATCCTTAAACCTTAAAAAATCCAAAATCAGATTGAGTGAGGTCCAACATATAGGCCATAAACTTTGCAAAGGACTCTTTGCAGATCCAGAAAACATTAAAGCAATTGTGCAAATGCCCAACCCCCTAGTTCAAAACTGATGTACAAAGATTTATGGGAATGGTTAACTACCTAGTAAAGTTGAGCTCGAATCTGTCAACCATAAATAAACTGCTGAGGAACTGTTAGAGAAAGATACAGCTTGGAAATGGGAAGACTGACACCAAAAGGTGTTTCAAGAATTATTGATTTATTTATTTGCTTTTGATGACCGGGTCAGTGCATTAGGCAATAAACCTGCCTATTTTCAGACATGACCCGTTATTACCAAGCCACCTGTTTTGGCTTATATGATTTAAACAAACCAGTGGAGCTTTCTGTGGACACCTCCCAGAGGGGCTAGGTGCATGCCTAATACAAGAGAAACTTTCAAGTATCTCAAGGGAATCAACAAAGTCCAAGAGGGTAGCATCTTTCAAACAAAGAGGTGTGCAAGAACAAGGGGGCACAATTTGAAGATAGAAGGGGGGCGGCTCAGAGGTAATTTAAGGAAGTATTTTTTCACAGAGAGGGTTGTGGATGCATGGAACGGCCTTCCGGAGGAGGCTGTGGAGTCAAAAACAGTGGTGGAATTCAAGCATGCATGGAACAGTCATAAGGCAATTCTAGGGGGTGGGGGTAGGAAGAAGTAGGCTGCTGGTTAACTAGGAACTGCAGCTTATCCAATAGGTAGGGAAATGGGCAGACTGGGTGGGCCAAGCGGTCCTTATCTGCCATCAAAATCTATGTTTCTATGTTTCTATGTTAAGAGGAGATGCCAGTTGCTTTTGCTTCGAGGTCACTTAACAGAGCTGAAAAGAATTATGCTCAAATAGAAAGACATTCTGGCTATTGTCTTTGGGTGTTCAAAATTCTATCAGTGTATCTATGGGAGACCTAAAGTACATGTAGAATCAGAGCATAAACCACTAGAAAGTCTCTTCAGAAAGCCACTAGCCATTGTGCCACCAAGAATTCAATGTATAACACTAAAATTGCAAAAATATGACCTGAGAGTACAATATAAAGTGGGAAAAGAGTTGCATATGGAGGATACCCTGAGTCATGCTGTTAGTGACTTATCCACTCCAAAAAGCAATATAGATGAATATGAAGTTCATACTGTTGACTATAAATAGAATATTAGATTGGACAGGGTGCATTACAAAGGATTAATTCCATCAAGAGGTTCTGGGGACATGGGATCCCCTAGAGTGAAGCTCGAGAGGTTCCCATGTCCTCAGAATCTTGAGATGGAATTACCCCCTTGTGATGTACACTAACCTATTTGTTATTTTTTTTAATATATGAATCTGATTTTGTTTTTATTTCTTTATCATTTTATAACAGGCAGTTGGCTGCTGCAGTGAAGGAGTATCTTGGTCCTGGGTGACCACCGCACTGTCTCACTCCCCCCCCCAACCCGTGAGCAGGTTATACTATGAAAGCCTGTTGTTTTAAATTTGGTAGGCAGTCCTACCTTTTCTTTCTTTCTTTGGGGAATTCAGGATCAACCAGCTAGTTCCATTTTTTACAGAATTAAAAGAAAAATAAAACAGGCAAATCTTGAGGATGCAATACAGTCTCACTAAGCGAGAGATGGCTGCCATGTTTTTTGAAAGAGTCCTGCCCACCCATAGAGAGAAAGTGGCCACTCATGAGTCACATTTTGAATCAAGAGGATGCTGTTGTATAAGTGACACTGGTAGCATAGCTTGGTGTAGGAGACTCCTGCACTTGCGCTTTTCAGTTTTAGTGATAGTAGCATCATTCAGAGCTCTGAACGAGAGCATTACGGGCTCAGAAAGATACTATTATCAGTCTGCATCAATGGTATTATCACTTTTGCAGCAGTGATATTATCAGTATTTTTTCTATGCTTTAGGAACCCATTATTTCATGGATCCATGTATTAAATGCCAATTAGTGATGAAAAATTACAAGTATTTCAGCAGGAAACAAATAAAGACTCTGTCCTTGTGAAATTGAAAGTTGTTGTACTGAAATGATGGCCCTCTGCAAAGGCTCAAGTAGACCCTGAAAATAGACAATACTGGCTGTTTCGAGAGGAAATTTCAGTTGAAAATGAACGGTTATTAAAAGGAGAACGAATGATTGTACCCACATCATTAAGAAAATAAATGCTATCAAAACTGCATAGCAAACATTTGGGAATACAGAGATGCAAGAAAAGGGCAAGGGACATTTTGTTCTGGCCAGGCATGAATAGCCAAACAAGTGATATGATAGCCAAATGTGATGTTTGTAACCAATACATGCAGGCCCAGTTGAAAGAGCTATTACAGCCACATTAAATACCGCAGCACCAATGGCAGAAAGTGGGAGCAGATTTGTTTGAATCTGAGAGACAGAATTATCTAGCAATGATCGATTACTGTTCTAAGTTTACTGAAATATTGAGATTGCAAAATACAACCAGTGAGACAGTCATCAACCACATACAGTCAAAATGAGCAAGGCGTATCTGTTCTCTGTCCTCCCCAATATCCCTGCAACATGGCACATGTCAGGGGTGCCCCCTCTCTCTACTGTTGTCTGCTCTATATATGGAGCCATTAGATCCAGCCTTGCAGAGTGAACGGGTAATAGAGGGCATCCCTTAAGGCCAAAAGGAGTACAAGGTCTCTTTATTTGTGGATGATGTCATCCTTTTGGGTTTATCGCCTGAGACATCCATGCCAACTGTTTGGGAGGTTCTACACAATATGTAAAGGGTATTGAACTTTAGGCTAAATATTTCAAAAACAGGTTGTCACATTTAACTCCTGCCCATCAGAAACCCTAACACTCAGATAACCTCTCCACTGGTTGCGCATAAAAATAAAATATCTGGGTTTTCAAATCACCAAAGATGTAAACAAAGTAGACCTAATAAACTAAGAGCAATAAACAATGTCAGTTCAAGATGACTTATCCCAGTGGGGTAAACTGGCTTTATCTTTTTTTCCAAGAGTGGAGATAATATGAATGAATATTTTGCCCCGGCTGTTGTATCTATTTCAGACAATTCCAATTCTTCCAGCTCGTTTTCATTATGCTTTTTGGAACACCATGATCTCAACTTTTATATGGGGAGGGAAACATCCCAGAGTCTGTTTTTCCATCCTCCAACTATCCCTAGCTCATGGGGGGTTAACCTGCCCATTTGGAGCTATATACAAGAGCTGCATTTCTTAAAGTGTTATTTCTTTGGTTGGCACCTAGGTATCAGGCTCCGTGGAAGGAAATAGAATTCACAATAAATGACCTCTATGACCTAGAACCTATCCTGTTTGCCTCTGGGGTAACTCTCCTCAACTAAGCCATTTCATTAAATTTACTTCCCATATCCTGAAATGATGGCACCAACTTAAAATCCATCTGAAGTTTGAGGACATTTTTTATTATACCAGGTTAATAGTGGGTGATGAAAATTTTAGGCCTCCTCAAACTGATCTTGCCTACAAAGGTTGGCACCGGTTGGGAATACATTTTATTTACCATTTTTTAAACCCTACAGGTATAAGTTCCTTTGCAACATTACAAAGGGAATATGGGTTAGCAAACAGAGATTATTTTAGGGATTTGCAGTTGAGAACCTATATTCAGCAGCGACGCCCTGACTGGACAAAATTACCTAACCTAAAACCTCCCCTTCCAGAATATGTTAATAGGGTGTATCAAAGTCAGTATTTGTGGTCACCTAATAGGGTAACTATATTGCATTCTTAGGAAAGTACTGGGGGACTCAACCCAATCAGTCCTTGATAGCTGAAATTAAAAACTGGGTCTCATGGTACTAGTAGAAGCATAGTTGAAAACTGCATTACCAGCAGCCAAAATTACTCTTTCCACAATTTGGCAGGAACTTGCGTGGAAGTGCAGATACAGGTATTTCAGATCTCCTGCAGTTTTTATAAAATATTTGCCTCCAGCATATGGAGTTTGCTGGAGGGGACGTAGATGCAGGGTATCAGATCTGGGACATATCTTCTGGATGTGCTCATTACTGACTTCTTTCTGGTGCACCTTGCAGGAGGAACTACAGCAGTGCTTGGGGAATCCAGCTGAGTTATCAGCTGAGATGGTGATTCTAAAGATTATGCCCAGCCATCATCCCCTTTAGTTCAAAACTTTATTACCACTATATATTTTGGCTGCCAACAAAGCTGTTACTCGAAGGTGGATGACCACCACTGTTCCTACTGTAGCTGACTGGAGGTTAATTGTAATGGATATTTATCAGTAGAAACTAACGGTTGGTCACCATGATAAATTGGATGCTTTCAATACAAAATGACCAAACAGGATATGGTATATGGCCCAGATAGATTCAAGCTTTGTTGCTTGAATGTCCTCCTGTGGGGGGGGCCTTACCAGGAGGTGAGGGATGGGGACACTATGGGTACCTTCCTGAGTACTAGTGTATACCTTGCAAAAGGGAGCTAGGTTCTTTGGAAGTGTCCTGATTTTGTCTTTCTGTTATTTCAAGAATGACGACATTACTGTATTCATGTTTTCTGTATCTGTAACCTCATAAATGTTATACTAGGATTTTATTCTTCTGTAAAGTATACCAGTAATGAATATCTGAATGTGCTTCACTCAATTAAAATCAATTTAAAAAAAATGTGCAAGGCAGGGAATCCTTGAGGTGCTTGTGACTGACAATGGGCCACAATTTGCCTGTACTGAGTTTAAGCGGTTTCCAAAAAGTTACCAATTCAAACACATTACATCATCATCAAAGTACCCTCGAAGCAATGGTATGATAGAGAGAATTATCCAAACCAAGATCCCCTGCCCAATTATTTATGGGCTGCAGGACAAGAACTTTGATGCCAACCAGACCTGATTTGCTGAAGCCAAAACTCATTGAGACTAATGCACAAGCAACACTTCAAGAAAACTAGAAGAAACAACAGTTTTCTTATAATAAACATGTCAAACAGCTCCCTGCTCTGCAGCTAAGATGGCCTGTCCATCTGAAAACCCCTGAGTACATGTGGACCCCTACAGTTGTCACAGGCCATGCGGATGAGCCTCACTTGTACATCATAGTCTAGGCAAATAGAAAACTGTACTTGAGAAACAGTAGAGATTTGCTGCAGACCACTGAGCATTGAGCCAGTTTGCCATGGAGAGAGTTGCCTATCTGGGAGGAGAGAGAGAGAGAGAGAGAGAGAGAGAGACAGACAGAGACAGACAGAGACAGAGCAGGATGACAGATGATGCAGGTTCTGAAGAGCCAGTGATGGAGGACCTGCCACAGAGGACACAAGCCATGCCCTCCAGCAATCAGATGATGGCAGCCAAGCCTTTGGAAGTTTGGCCTCTGTCGGCAGCCATGGAACAAGCCTTGAGAGTGGACTGGGTTAGCGGACATGAAATAAGAAGGCCTGCAAGATATCAGGACTTTACAGACTGAATTTATGTTTAAGGACATTTGCTGATAGGTAACACATTTCAATTCTTTTTATATATTGGGAGGGTTTCAAGCTAACAGGGTGAGATGTAATAATGGGAATTTAATGTAACGGAGGATCTGTGCTGTGCACGTGTACCAGATCCTGTATATATCTGTGTGTTTAGGCAAGCAGTAGCTTGTGCACTTAGCACTGAACTGATACACTGCTATACTAGAAAAGTATATGCTAAGTCCACCTACCATATCTGTAGGTATCCACACAATCTGCACATAGCGTATCCTATGTACCCTACCCTGAGAACACCAATGTAAGCCATTTGTCCTATGTACTCCACCCCCTGGACACCCATAGAAGCTGTGTGTCCTATGTACCCTACCCCCCAGAAACACAGACTTGCAGCTCAGTACGCTTCTTCTTAGCAAGAATTGTAAATAAAATGACCAAATGAATCAACATGACCATCAAAAACACTGGTCTCTGATTGGATAAAACATGTAACCTTCTATGCTCATATATACCCAAGAACACATAGTGCTGCATTTTCAAAGCCAAAATCTTTGATACCAGGCCATTTTAAAAGTGTAACAAAACACTCCAGGGTGCTGGAGTCATTGAAAGATAGGCACTCTTACAGTCTATGCTGAGCTTGGCCTGCTATATAATGCTTCAGCAAATACCTGAGGTGAACCTTTATCTTCTAATGAACCCACGCGCGTGCGCGCACGCACACACACACACACAGAGGCAGTGATCAAAGGTGAATACTGAAAGTATATAAAGACTTACTGTACAAACATACCCTAAACATGGAAGCATAGAAACACAGAAACATAGAATTTGTCTGCAGAAAAGGACTGCTTGGTCCATGTTCCCTGCCTAGTCCCTTTCTGCAGACCCTAACTGGTCTCTGCTGACAACCCTCCTTCTTCCCTGCCTATTTACTAATATTCCTCTATGTCTGTTCCATGTATGCTTGACACCCCCTAATGTCTTTGCCTCCTCTACTTCCGCCCGCAGTCTGTTCCAGGTGTCTACCACCATTTCAGTGAAGTAGGACTTCCTCTAGCCCCCCTTTTCATTTCACTGTCCTCAAGCTTCATCACAGGGCTCCTAGTCCTGGTGTTCTTTCTCATTTGAAAGAGACTCCCCTCCTGCACCATATTCAGCTCTATGAGGTACTTGTAGTAGGTCTCTATTATGTCCCTCCCACTCTCCTCTCTTCTCTTCCAGGGTGTTCACATTGAGTTCCCTTAGTCTCTCCTCACAAGGCTTTTGGTGCAACCCCTGCACCATATTAGTTGCCTTTCTCTGGACTGCCTCCACCCCGTCTATGTCCTCTCTGAGTTGTGGCTTCCGGAACTAGACACAGTACTCCAGGTGGAATCTCACCAGTGAGCAATACGGTGGTAACACCACCTCCCTTCTCCTGCTGGAGATACCCCTCTCTATGCTCCTCAGCATCCCACTAGCCCTACCAGCTGCTTTATCACACTGCCCTGCCACTTTAAGACCATCAGTTATGATAACCCCAAAGTACATTTCCTGCTTTTTGACTGTCAGTACCATCCCCCCCATCCTATATGCAGTTCCTGAGTTCCCATGCCCTAGGTGTATGATTTTGCACTTTTTGCCATTGAGCTCCACTGCCATACTCTTGAGCACTCCTCAAGTTGCCCAAGATCCCTGCACATTCTCTCCACCCTCTTCTGAGTGTCATCCTATTACAAAGTTTGGTATCATCTGCAAAAAGGCATACCTTCCCTTTCAGTTCTTTTGCTATGTCAGTTATGGAGACATTGAAGAGGATATGTAGCAGTATTAAGAGCCACACAGGGCTTCATTGGTCACTCATCCATCATTAGAGTGAGTGCCATTAATGACCACCCTCTGATGCCTATCGGTTAACCAGTTCCTAACCTAGTTTGGATCCCACCCCTAGACTGCTCAGTTTCTTATTTGGTCTACAATGTGGCACAGTGTCGAAGGCCTTGCTAAAGTCCAGATAGGCCATTTCCACTGCCCTACACTGATCTAGTTCCCTGGTCACCCAGCTGAAGAAATCAATCAGATCTGGCATGACCCCCTCCCCCAAGAATCCTTTTTATCAGTGGTCTTGCAGCCTGTTGGATTCAAGGCACTGTACCAGCCTTTCCTTCAACAGGGTTTCCATCAATTTCCCACCCACTGAAGTAAGACTGACTGACCTATAGTTGCTAGCCTCCTCCCTGCAGTTGCACTTATGTAGAGGAACCATGTCTGCTCTCCTCCAGTTCTCTTGAACCACATTAATTTCCAGTCAACTGTTGAATAAGGCCATCAGAGGGCAGCAAGCTTCTCCTTTAGTTTCTTTAGTATCCTTGGGTAGATCCCATTTATTCCCATAGCCTTGCCCACCTTTAGAGCAGCATTCCCTTTAGGACTCTTTCCTCTGAAAATAGACTTGTGTCCACACCCCCTTGTTCCTGCTGCTCTCTGGTGGTCCATGAAGACTTAGCAGAAGTATATCTTCAGAACAGCAGCATTTTGCTGTTCCTTGTCTGTGCAGTCTCACCCTGCTGCCCTCCTTATCCTCACTGTCCATCCTTTTGTTTTCCTCTTCTCACTTATGTACCTGAAATTGTCAGTTGTAGAAGAAAGTTGTATTCTCTTTAGCTACCCCTTTGGCTATCCTTGCCACTGACTGCATGATTGCTGCCCTCACTACTCTTATTGTTTCCCTCTGTTTTACTTGGTATACCTCTTTGTCCTCCTCACTCTTTGTTTCCTTATACCTCCTGAATGCCACCCTTTTTTCCTTCAACGCCTTGTCCAATTCCCTAAAGAACCATATTGGTCATTTTTTTCTTTCTGTTTTTACTCACTTCTTTCACACAGCGTCTGGTTGCCTTGACTATGTCCTCCTTTATTTTTCCCCACTATACTCTGCCCCTCCCTGGCAATCTCTATCTATGAGGCAGTTTTTGGGGCAGTCTCCCATTTCTTTAAAATCTGCCCTTCTAAAGTCCAGTGCCATCTTCCTCATGTGGTTAGCCTCTGTTGCTATCTTCATGTTAAACCACATTATATGGTGATCACTGGTAGCTAGGGGACTGCCCTCTGTGGCATCTGTAATGCTGTCCCTGTTTGTAAGCACCAGGTCCGGCACTGCCCCATCACTAGTGGGTTCTCTGACTAGCTTCATGAGAAAAATCCTTTGTAGGAAGTCAAGGATGGCCCTGTTCCTTGCCAGAGTTGCAGTTGGAAGGCTCCACTCCATGTCTGGCAGATTGAAGTCATCAATTAGCAGTACCTCCCCCTTACTTGTCAAACTGATGATGGCTTCCCTTAGTGTCTTACTCAACAACTCTCCCTGTGTTGAAGGTGTGTATACCACTCCTGTACAGATAGTGGCCCCAGAGTCTGTCTCCCATGTGACCCTAGGAGGCATGGGGTCATAATGTCACAAGACATTATGCATGGCAATATACTGCACTGCCAATACAATGTAATATATTGCCAGTGGCATGTCTTTTTTTTCCAGGTGGTGAGCCATCCGCATCCCCCCATTATGGGGGACTGCACCCCCAGAGCCCCTCCCAACTAAACTGTCTAACTCCGGGGGGGGGGAAGGGTTAACAGTGAATATCATACAAAGTGTGAAAAATTTTAAAATCCATGAGTCTGGAACCAGGAATTGAAACCTGGTCTCAAACGCACTGCCTGCCTCTCTTTGGTGCTAAGGTGGCCGACATCAGGGCAGTGTTCCAACCAGTGCACTCTCTGGGTGTTGCTTTAGATCAGCATGAGGTCATTGCTCCTCAGTTTTCCTGGAGTACCTTCAGTCGCCCCGACTTCATGAATGTCATGCGGATCATCCAGGGTATGCACCCTACATGCTGTAGTTTGGACCCTGGACCATCTTCCCTGATTTTGGGTTGTATTGATGTTATCAGTCCAGTCCTAGCATGGATAGTTTGGTGCTCCCTGGAATCTGGAGAGTTTCCTAACTCTCTGAAAGAGGCGGTAGTGATACCACTTTTGAAGAAAGCTAGTTTGGACCCAAACTGCCATGCCAACTACAGGCCAATCTCTAACCTCCCTTTTTTAGGGAAGGTGATAGCGAAAGTAGTGGCAGCACAACTGGACGACCATTTGACCATCCATGACATCTATGAGCCCCTCCAGTATGGTTTTCGAAAGAGACATAGTACCGAGACAGAGCTGGTTTGGGTGCTCAATGATCTCCTGATGGCTAGAGATAGGAAGAGCCGCTCCATCTTGGTTCTTCTGGATCTTTCATCAGCATTTGACACCATGGAACATGGGGTGTTACTTAGCCATCTGAGGTGCATCTGTGGACTGTTGGGAACAGTCCTCAGATGGTTTACATTGTTCCTCACTGGAAGAACTCAGAGAGTGGTATCTGGGGTGTTTTCATCAGACCCAGTTTCTCTGTCTTTTGGGGTCCCTCAGGGTTCGGTTTTGTCGCCCATGTTGTTTGTGGTGTACATGCTGGCCCTCAGAGACATTGTAAGAAGATACGGACTGAGGTTTCATTGCTATGCTGATGATACCCAGCTCTACCTTTCTTTTGCGCCTGACCAGGATAGAGCTCTCTCTCGGTCTTTAATAGCTGTCTCAAAGAAATCCAGGAGTGGATGGATTCGAGCTGGCTGAAGTTGAACTCCGGTAAGACTGAGGTGTTGGTTGTGGAACCTGGTCACTGAATAGTGGGTTTGGGAGGTGGGTCACCCTCTGGACTTGTTCTTGGGGGTGGCTCTCTCCTGACCTCTGACCAGGTGCGAAACCTGGGGGTAATTTCTGATGAAGTGTTGACCCTGCATTTGCAGGTGTCAGCTGTTGTCAAATCTTCCTTTTACCATCTAAGGAATATCTCCAGGTTTAAACATCTGGTTCCGTCCAGCGACCATCCTGCTCTGGTCCACGCCTTTGTGTCCTCAAGCTTAGATTACTGCAACTCCCTATACCTAGGGCTTTCTGGGGTGGAAATACGCTGCTTGTAGCTGGTGCAGAATGTGGCGGCCTGGCTTCTGATAGGATCTTCTCGATCCTGTCATATTACACTGGTGCTGCGCGAACTGCACTGGCTGCCAGTAAGTGGCGGATCACCTTTAAAGTTGGCTTGCTGACTTTCAAAGCCCCACAGGGACTGGGCCTGGACTACCTGAAAGAGCTCCTGGTCCCTTATTGCCCCGGGCGATCACTCCGCTCAGCAGGCGACGGGTTGCTAGAGATCCCTAAGTTATGTCTGAAATCTTCGGGGGCCAGATCATTCATGTTCATGGCTCCCACACTCCGGAATTCTATACCTCGTCGATTACAGTAGTGCACAACTGTGGAAGGTTTTAAGCTGGCCCTAAAGACTTTTCTGTGGCACCAGGCATATGGTGACTGATTAACTGATTAATATCATTTTATGATGTCTGATTTTCTGATTTTCTGATTGTTTTATTCAGATCTGTTTCTGATTTTAACTTGTACGGTGCCTTGGCACTTGAAAGGTGCCTAAAAAATAAAGATATTATAATTATTATTACTTGCTGCCAGTGGCTCAGCCCATCTAGCCATGGCAGCTGCTAGGCAGACCCTCATCCCGGCAGGATCCTTATCCTATACAGAGAAGAGTGAGAGGGTGCAGTATGGTGCATACATCCTTTTGCGGTTTTGCACCCTCTCGCTCTACCCTACCATGCTATTCCTACTACGCAGTCATGTCATGTGCTGTAAGCATATGACATATTGACCTGGTAAGACCCTAGGATCTCCAGTCCATCCGTTTCCTCTTGTGCCCCTGTACCTCCCTGGTCTTGAGTCCTCCCACACATATACTACAACCCTTCAACCCCTCCTCCTTGCCCTGTCTCTCCTGAACAGAAAGCAGTCAGGTATGGCCATGTCACAGTCATAGCTGTCAGTGCACCATAACTCCATCATGGCCACCCAATCTGGGCTAGCCTCCACCATGACTGCTTCCAGTTCTGTAATTTTATTTCTCAGACTCCTTGCACTGGCACACATGGCTTTACATACCTTGCTCCATGCCTGCTTCCCCACTTCCTGCCTGTGCTGTTCCCTAAAGCTCCCCCCACCAACCTCTTCCTTTTTTACATTCTCCTTTACCTCTCTCCAGTTCTTAGGTACTGGTTCACAAAACACCTGATAGGTTAGGAAAGTTTGCAAACATAGAAGACCTTGTGGTGGCACATAAAAAGGGACATAAAGGTATTTAAGTTCCCAAAGTTAGAAAATTCTTCTGAGTTAATAATAGAATATTATAGCCAAACGCCAGACCAAATTAAGCATCCAATGTGTGCCCCACCTACATGATAACGCAATCACTCCTGTACCAGCTTTCATGATGTAAATTGTTTAACACAGCAATTACTGTATGTTAGGTTGCATATGTAATCAGCCTGTTGCCTTGCACCCCAGACTCCACTCATAATGTAGGTAATCCAAATCGGGCAGGACGATTTCAGGGCATGCTGACCAACTAAAGTAAAGAACTGGAAACTGTGGGGCTGTTTTTTTTAAACCTCCCAAAACCCTCCCTAGTCTGCTGCAGATCCAGTGGTCTGGTTGTATTCTCAGACAGCTCCCAAAATCTAGGTTGGCATGAAAAAACATCTACAGTAGGTGTGTTGGACCTAAAAAGATCACCAGAACAAAGGGCATAGTCAGCATTTATGGATGCAAGAAAAAAACAGCTTGGACAAAGCACTGTAGGCATCTAAATAATTGGAGCAAGTGCACAGTAATACAAAATGCAGAATGAGTCTGCTTTGGGGCCAAAAGGTGAACATAACTGCAGGGAACATAAGCAGTTAAAACTGAGATCATATCTTTATGGTCACCTGTGAGGGACAATCTGGGAATAGCAGCACACAGAAAATGTTCAGAAATAAATGTAGTTCTGGAAGAATGGAGGATAGCAGACATAGTCATGCTATACGGAGGGGGCTGGACAAGGGGCAACTTGGGAGTTACAGGCCTCTGTAGTGGTTAAACAGATGGAGTCTCTGGTCAAAGAGGAGCTTGTGGACTACCTAAAGAGCAATGGTCTACAGAGTAGTAGAAAGCATGGGTTTGTGGCAGTAAGGCCTTGTCAGACCAACCTGATGGTTTTCTTTGACTGGGTAACAAAGGTAGTAGATAAGGGCCACAATGTGGATTTACTCTACTTTGATTTCAGCAAGGCTTTTGACTCTGTACTACACAGAAGATTGCTAAGAAGCTGGAGTACCTGGGTATGACTATGGAGAGTCAGATAGGTAGGAAACTGGTTGAAGGAGGGACAGCAGACGGTGGTGGTAAATGCGGTAAAATTGGAAGACAGTAAGGTCACAAGTTGGGGTGCAAAAAGGGATCTGTCCTAAGTTCTGTTCTCTTCAATATTTTCCTCACTGATAATATAGATGGCATCCAGGGCAAGTTGTGTCTCTTTGCAGATGATATGAAGCTCTGTGACATAGTAGAAGAAATGCAGAGGAATCTACAAAGTCCAGAGAGGTGTTTTAAGGTTTGGCAGTTGAAATCCAATACCAAACAAATGTTAGGCTATACACCTGGGGGGGGGGGGCAGGACAGAGTACTGAATGGGAAGGGTAAACCGAGCACTACAGCAGAGGAAAAGAACCTGGGAGTCATGATTAGTGACTCCCTCAAACAGTCAATCCAGTATAGCAAAGCCTATAGTGAGGCTAATATAACTCTGGGGTGTATCGGAAGGGGTACTGACAGCAGGGAAAAGGATGTAGTACTACCTCTAAATAGGTCACTGGTGAAGTCATATCTGTAATACTGTGCTCAGTTCTGGAATCCTCACATAATGAAGGATAGGGACATGCTGGAGATGGTGCAGTGCAGAATGACCAAGATTATTCGGGGACAACAAAACAGATCTTATGAAGATCATTTCAAGGCACTGAACATGTACTCATTGACGATCACGTGAGAGAGGGGGGAATATGATAGAGGTCTTAAAGTTCTTGAAGGGGAAAAACAGGATGAACTGTGGGGAACTATTTATCAGGAGTATGGAGTCAAGAACCCAAGATCATGAGTGGAATCTGGTGGAGGGGAAGGATTAAGAGGGATGTGAGGAAATTCTGTTTCTGAAAAGGGTGGTGGAAACTTGGAACAGTCTGCTGGTGGTGGGCACAAAGACGGTAAATGGTTTGACGTATGGCTGAAACAGAGTGAATGGGTTTGTGATTGCTCAGGTCATAAGCAGTCGGGAGGGGAGCAGGGGGGTGGACTGGGAGGGATAAAACTCAATAAGGGCAGTTAGGGAACTATGGGTAGACTAGTTGGACTTTTTGTCTTTTTCTGCATTGTTTATGTTTCTATGATTTTAAAAATGGGAGACATAATGTATAGTCACATAGACTATTCAAGAGTACATTTTTAATAAGTGATATTTCTAGACTCTCTTCAACACATGGGTAATCTTGTCACATTTCAGCCACATTTTTTTCTGGGCTCTGTATGAAGAAAATGCATTTTTTAACACACAACCATCGGACAGCATTCATTTTAACATATCTATCTGGTCACATGGTCTCTTTAAAAAGTTCATAGCAATTAATCGATCCTACTGTTTATCCTGAGTTTGGGTTCACTGAGACACTTTAGCCATTATCATTAACCCATTTTCATGTTGTGACCCATGTTGTATTTCACAAGTAGTTCAGGATTGGTGGGAGCAATCCTCATAAAGTCAGCATGTCACTTGATATTGACACACTGATGTACATGCTGTCTCCTCAACAAGCATTATAACTTGATGTGTTCTGAGCACCACTATCATGCACCTGTCAGGATGACACAATGCTATCGTGATGTGTCATCTTTCAGAAAAGATATTAAACTAATTTTTCATCTGCATGTTCTGGTGGTTATTTAGCTGGATGTAAAAGATGCCATGACTCTTTTCAGAAAGAGTAGGGGGTATCCTTCGAGTGCTAGCTGAAGTTCCTCCATTCATTGAACCACCAAATAGCTCAATTTTGTTCAATATCAATCAATACTTCCTTTGCTCCTTCTCCTCGGGTGAGGCTGAAAATGGGAAAACATTTCCTAGTTCTCCTTTCAACAAAAACAAAATAAATATGTAAACCATGTGCCATCCTTCCGTAAGTGAAATTCCTTAACCTATTCCACATCCATCCCCATATTCCTTTACATTACTGCATCAGGTTTTTCCATTGCTTTGTTTGTTTTGCAGTCAGTGTCTAATAATATTTGCATTTCTGATTTTTCTCCATACAGATATGATCATCTGCTCATATGCGATTAAAATGAACTGGAGACTGGAGGAAAGAACACACTTAATTTAACCCCAAATGGTTAACAATCTACTCAGAACCATCACAACTTTGGTCAACATGCTCCTGTTCTTCTTTCATGTGAACTCTATTACTTTTAATTCCAGGCTGCTTTATTTGACCACAAAACTAAACAGACAACAGCATTGATGCTACCGTGTTACTACCCCTACCTGTGTGCTGCCTACCTGCCTGGGCACATTGGACTTAGGTAGTCAGTTTACCTGCGCTGTTTTTTTGTCAATAAATTTGACACTGAGCATTTATACCAGTTTAGTCTCTAAAGAGTATTTTTTTCCTGACTAGAGTGACTTACCAGAGTGCGGCAACTCTCCTGTTTTGGCTGCCTGTCTGTCCTAGCCTGTGTCATTGCCATTGTGTAGGCTCACATGACATTCCATTAAATCATTCTACTTGTGTGACAATGCACAACTTGTGGGTAATTTACTAACAAATCAAACTTGATGCTAATCAGTTCAGATTCTGTGTGGCCCATAAAACACGGTCAAAACCAGGATACATATAATGAACCCTGGATAAGGAAAATGTGTCCCGAGAATTTGACCCAGAATTGATGTACCCCAAAAAAGGTTATCCTATGTACAGTACTGTTTAAGTAAGGTATCTCCTGGTGCATGCATAGAGCAGTTAAGGCACCAACAAAGCATTTCTAGTTACTATTTATAATGGTCTAGAAGCAGAGACAATAACATTTTAGTGACCTAAATGACATCTCCAGAAAGATGTGGATCAGAAAAGCCAACAAAATGGAACCAATGAAAATAGTACACTACCACTGTCCTTTCATAAGTTTATTTTTGATCAAATATTACTTGATTACTGATACAGTACCTCATCATAAATAACACTGTATAATGCAATTAATAATATGATGCCAAAGATCTTTAAGTACTAACACACTCACAGTACATTAGATAGTCACTTTGTTAGGCACTAAATCGATACAAAAAAAAAAGTGCATGCTATGCATTTGGCTCTCAGTATGTCAAATATAGTACACAGTGGCAAGCTGGCACATGGAGCAATTAATAACTGTCAATGTGTTACCGATGTTGTATTCATGAGCAATGTTCTCCCTCTCTCTTCCTTTCTCTCCTGACATTTAGACCCCTGGGGTGGCAGGCTAAAGCCCAGATCTGTCTACAACTTGCATGTTCTGGCATAAAACAGAGTTGCCACTTACTGCAAGACCAGATTCCAGCTTTCACAGTCATTTTTTTTAGATGTTCTTCCTTTTCTTTCCTTTTTTGTTCACAAAGACCTCATCTGGCCACAATGAAAGATGATGTGATGTAATTTTTCATTCAGTACTTAACACTCCCATAGAAGGCAATGTGGATCATTGATTTCAAAAGCAAAGGAGGTCAAGAGAGTAGTAACAGAGATATTTTGGATGCATCCCAGGAAAAACTTTAAACTTGGACTGTACTGTATGCAGGCAGCAAAACAAAACTGTTATTTGTTACCCCTTCTGCTGCCGTACAGCTTCACATGAACACTGAGCATATGTCCTGTGATCATGTAGTTTTAGATTAAAATATTACTGAGCAGTCATGGGAAATCTGTATTAAGTACACTACTCAAACTAGACAGTAGGTTTAAAGTATGACAGTAAGCAGCTGTGGAATTCATAAAACTTACTTTGAAAAAATGAAACCCATGTGCTCTATTGTAGAAAGTAAGCTCCCTCTACCACCACCCCTTGTATCCAACTGGGCTACCAATTCAGAAAAATGTAGTACTGTAGCATTATAGATACAGCAGCTTGGGTACAGTAGAGTACCAAAGCAACATAAATAAAATCAAGGAAAATAGCTGGTCCAGTGACAGCCCAAACATTTGTACCATTGTTAAGCAAAGAAAAAAATGAACTGCACTTCTTAATTTTTATCACACTTCATATCTAATTGTTCAGCATGTACTACATGTTTGAGTTTTGTTTTCCTTTGCTTATCATCAGGACTTCATAATGGCAGATAGCTGAGATACCATATTTAGCAATCTGATAGTTCAAGCATGTAATGGTAGCCCAATAGAACCAGCAGAGTTGGGCAAAGTTGATCCCCTTTCCTAGAACTACTGAATTCTGCAATACTGAATTTCATGTACAGAACAAAATTGAATGTGTTATCTTAAACAGAGCAGCTGTGCTTCAAACTGTAAGACATTTATAATCTGCTATGAGGCAGGAAATAATATGCTACTTTCAAAATATTTATCAGATGCTATATTGTACACCTGACACATTTTAACCTGTTCTTCCCTTCAGAGATTATATGAAATGTCACCATTTTCAGTAAGAACTCCTGTGTAGTGGTGGGCAAAGTGAGCAACATTTGCTTAGCGGAGTAATCCACAAAATTCTGCCCGTTTCACGGAGTGAAATGTGAAGTTTCGCCTGGCGGAACGGCAAAATTTCACCTTCTGTGGTGAAATTGCACCTTTCATGGTTAAATTTCACCTTCCTCAGTGAAATTTCACCCATGGAAGGCAAAATTTCGCCCATGGAAGGTGAAATTTCATAATGGAAGGTGAAATTTCTCCCACATTAGGTGAAATTTCTCCTGGTGGTTCTGCCTAATGTGGAAAATTTCATTAATTACTCCGCTCGGCAAATTTGGCCACTTTGCGACCTCGTCGCCAGTGGAAATTAAATTCACTGTATCTCTACTCCTATGATGTTATTGGGAAGGTAAGCATAAATAATTAGCGAACAAAGCCCAAGAGGTTCTTGAGTTTTTCACTAGGTGAATTAGCTTTTTTTGTATGTATGTGGTTCAGTAGTTTTTTTTTTGGTTTTGCCTAGCCCTAATGAGGTGCCAGAAAAAATGATCTCATATGTAGTATGAACTGTGTTACAGAGGACCATTGACACTAGAGTTGATCCAGTTGAAGGCAACATAGGGACATGGCAGTTATTACCTCATGTGAACACTATAAACCAGCATGCCATTCCTCTAACTGGAACATGTTTTTGGTCTCCCCAAAGCCATTTCCCTTTTGTCAAATTGAATATGCAAACAGTGCATGACTATGAGAAAAAAATAATTCTTTGCATTAAGAATTTGGCCAGAGCTTGCGCACTTGGGCAGCCACAGCATATTTTTATTTATTTATTTTATTTCAAACGTTTTACCAGGAAAGACATACTGAACTGGTTATCAGCTTGTTTCCATTGTGTCCTGATGTATATATATATATATATATATATATATATATATATATATGTTTGTTTATTTAGTTGTTTTATTGGGTGAGTGGACTGAGACAATTCAATTTTCAGCTACACCAGGATGAAATATATCAAAAGTACAAAACACAAAAGTAAGATAAGTGCAAGTAGTCATAATATTGCAAATTATGAATGTCGGGTCTATGTGATAACGGTGAAAACCTAAAGGCGATTGCCGTTATCAATAAGTAAAGAGTGCCGAAAATTTTTTTCGCCACTCTGACATCCCAGCGCATAGCAAAACGGCGCTAGGGACTTACTTTTATAATGTTTTATGTGGGCTGCACCTCATGCCCCACACCCCCACTACTAAAGCATTCTCAACTCTGGGGGGGGGATGCATGTTGGTGGGGTGAAAACATTAAAGAAATAAAAGGTTCAGGCTGGGCACAACAAAAACACACCAGTGGCCGGACCAGAACCCAGTACTCTGCCGACCAGTGCTGGCAACCCACCCACCATGTCACAGGGTCAGTTCAGCAACCCACCATGGCACAATTCTTTACATCCCATCCCACCCATCGGTGTTCTTGATCACTCCCCCCGCTCTCGTGTACATATAGTGACATCCTGCCACTATATTCGCCGACCCCCCCCATCCAGCCACCCTCCCCTACCATAGCCCTCGAGGGATGTATTGGGGAGTGGGTCGCCATTATTGTCGGTGCCTTTTCCCCAGCGCCCTAATCATGGTATACTTGAATGTCAACTACTGCTTGTTTGTCTTAGCAAGTGTACATATACCTTTGAACTGAGGGATTTTAAGGATTTGGATAAGATTAGGTAAAACAGGAGATTGTCTAACAGTCTTGAAAAATAGTGAAAAATAATGCTTACGGGATTATTCACCAGTTCTTGTCCTGCTAGCAGTTTTTGATACCTTTTTCTGTGCTGGCCCTCACTAAAGACGGGTAATGTCAGGAAATTTCACTTTACAAAGTACTTCACAAGGTGTCCTTGACATCACTTCACCTGCATCCACACTTCATGTACAGTGATTTTCACTTTACAAAGTGCCCACCTTAGCCTAGTGAAGACTATGCATAGTGGCACTCTGACTGAAAAAGAGGTGGTGAAGTCACACCTACCATAATTGGGGGAAGTGGCACTTTGCCAGTGAAAACTGCACAAAGTATTTTTTAAAACAGTTTAAGCCATCTATCGCCATCCAAACCTTTAGAAATTCTATACTCACAAATCTCAACCTCTAGCACCCACCTCCCCCCAAAACAGTCCTGGGGAGGTTTAACATAAAAATATGAAAAAAAAAAAAAGGAGTGAAAACAAATTAAATTTAAGGCACTGTATTGCCCTTCTCAATGCTTTAATGCTTCAGTGGCTTCCAGACAGCTCCCTCCTCCCATCTGTCTCCTCCTGGGTTCACCAGGTATCCCTCAGAATCTCCCTACCCCCTGCACCCTCACCCCCTGGAGTTGATAATCCTTATTAGTGGGGTTCAGGGGTGCTGCCCCCATAACAGGATAACGGGGATAAAATATGCCGCATGGCAGAAATTGCTCTGTATTGACAGCGCAATTTTGCCATGCAGCATAATGCCTTGTGACATTATGACCCTGTGCCCTTTTCCTCCTCTTTCTGGAAAAAAAACTTAACCACCCCTCCAAGTTCTGGAAAATCGTTCATGCCCTCTTCTCCCCCCCACCCAGTCTGCCCCTCCAGTTGTTAAGGCAGGAGATTCTATTATCTCTGATCCTCATTCTGTAGCCTCACCTTTCAACTTCAACTTTACCACCTGTGCCTCCTCACTCTTCTCCTCCCTCCCACCCTCCCCCGGTCACTCCTGTACATCCTTTCACCTTCTCACCTATTACCCCAGCTACTACTCTGCAATCCCTCCTGGCTCTCAACCCCCATGAAAGTGGGAGCCCTGATGGACTAGACCCTAAACTCCTCCACCTCTCTGCCCCTGTTATTGCCTTTCCCATCTCCTCCCTTCTCAACCTCACCTTCTCTCTTTCCTCCATCTCAGACACCTGGAGTCATACCCCTGCTTAAAAGGAAGTGACTCCTCCTCTCCTGGCAACTTCCACCCTATTTCCCTCCTCCCAACCTTATCCAAACTCCAAGAGCACATAGTTCAGTCCTAGCTTTCCCCTTTCCTTGACTCCACTTCTTTCTGCACACCCTTCCACCTTGGCTTTCAAAAACACCACTCCACCTCTACATCCCTCCTCAGGTTCACTGATGCCATTCAGAACGGGATGGGACCGGGGCCTCCTCACCACCACCATTTTTGTAGACTTAGCGAAAGTTTTCAACACTCCCTTCTCCAATGCAAACTGAAGTCAGCTGATCTCTCAGACTCTGCAACAAATTGGTTGAGCTCCTTCCTAGTAGGTAGATCGCAATTGGTGAGGATTGGAGACTCCTTATCCCCACCCCTCCCCATTCACACTGGTGTCCCCAAAGTTTCTGTCCTTGGCCCTCTACTTTTTTCCATTTTTCTCAATGACCTCCCCTCTTCCTGTCCATCTGTGTCCAGCCACATATACGTGGATGACACAGTCCTGTTTGCCTCTGGGTCTTATCCAGTTGAGTTAATACCCAAGCTTCAACCTGATTCTGATGCCATCCAGAAATGGTTCAGGTATAATCAGCAATCCATAAATACTAAAAAGACAGTTTCTATGTGCTTTAGCACTAAACTGAGACTTTCCAAGCTTCCATCCCTCTCTTGCTTCCACACTCAAGATGGGGCCACAATTGACGACATGCCATCATTCAGGTACCTTTGTGTCTGGCTTAACCAGCACCTCAATTTTTCACAACACATCTGCATGCATATAGCATGCTCATAGCTGCTGATATACTTTTTCATTTTCTTGTCCCCTCATCTCAGCTACACAGCTAAATCAGAGCACACATTCCATCAGAAACATGTGGTTCTTCCCACTCCCCATACACACACTTACCCACAGAACTACTTAGTCACTGCTGTCTGGCCTGTACCCCTACTATTTTCTTTCCATAGTTTTGAATGCTTCCACACAAACAGACTTTAAAGGGCAAATTCAAAAGTGTCAATAACTCAGCCCCTACCCACACGGCCAGTCCCCTCCCCCATACACACATAGTGTAGCGGGTTTTGGCCATGCTGGGACAGACAGCCTACCAAGTGTAGGTGTAAGTTGAGAGTCTCTTACTTGAGTACTAGGGAGCCAGAGGTAGTAGTCTTTAAGAGATGATGACCATGGGACAAAGTGCTTGGGCATGCCCTTTGAAATGAATGGGGTTATTTTGTATTGCTATTTTATACATTATGACAGCAAGTTGGAGATTAATGAAGGCCACTGTTCTTCTAACAAGGCCCTTGTTAGTCAAGCGGTGGCTTTCATTAATATCCAACTCACCATCCCTTGCCCTATGTCATAACATGCCTAAGCATGGAGATGTGGAGATCAGCTACCGGGGTGGCGGCATAAGCCTGACTATAGTGGGGAACCAATAGTCTGTGCATACCATACTGCTCAACTGTCCCACATTGCAAAGGACAGCCCTCATTTTACCTCTGAAAACTGCTCTGTCCCTCATCCATGCCTCATGGAAAATATGCTGCTCATACAGAGGATGTCTTGTAAAATTAGGCTTTATGGCATGGGCAGCATTTCAGATTTCAGCAGGGAAGGAGCCAAAAGTCAGTGAACGCTAGGTGCCAGTTAACCCCTTAAACGCAAGGTCTGGAATGTCTCTAAAAGGTAAAACTTATTTGTTGTGATTGAAAAGTGCTATGCAAATCAGGAAAAATTCAAATGTATAAGATTCATCTGCCTATACCCCGGAGCAGTGCATCACATTTGGGCTTAAACCCACACAGTTACTAACCATTTTTTTTCCTGGCTGAAGCTCTGAACCTCCCCTCCCAAAAAAAAAAAAACACCTCTTCACCCTGATCTCTTTCCAAGACTCCGTTCCATTCAATACTCATCCTGTATGGGTCATAAAGTCACCCAAAGGTGCAAAAACATGAAAAGCACATCAATATTTCAGTCCTTCCTCTTTCCCCAAGTTCCCTTATACAAAATGTTATTTACTTTAACTTACCCGCCAATTGGCTGAAACCTGTGGCCTGGCCCAGTGTACCACCAGCCCAGTTTTCAGTCCACTTCTCCTCCATCCTTCTGCTGCTAGGTCTTCTTGCTGCTGCAGGGTGCCCACACTGTTTTTATTGAGAGGTGAGTCTAGTAGTATAGGTAGGTAGCCTAGTCATTGAGCTAGCTTCTAGCTCACCCCCTGCCCCTTCAGCCACCAAGGGATATGGAGATTCACTAAAAGCAGACCAACAAAAATATGCCACCACAACATTACTATTGAGAGGTAGAGCCCAGTGCTCACTGACTCCTCCAAGCTGTAGTGTGTAGCCTGTGCACTCTGTGGCAGGAAAGACAGTGTCGCATTTGCACAACTCATGAGCTCTTGCATGGTTGGAGCTCTTCCACATTATTTGTGATGGTGCCACCACTAATAGGTGGAGAGAGTGGACAACACAGTACAGACACAGTCAACCCAGGAGCACACCCACAGCATGAGCCAATCAAACTGGGGGGCATTTATTGTGCAAAAGATTAAATCCAAATTTAATACCATTATTGCCACACCATAAGAACAACCTAAGCACAAATGCTAATACCTAAATGGCATCCCTTCTTTATGGTATAAATTCATTCTCAGGTGCTAATATCCATACAAGTAAATACAATGGTTTCCACTGTGTTCTGAGGTACTGTATCTCCATTTTTTAGGCTGTGTCCTGATCATTGTGAGGGTTAGTGTCCCTCATTGTCCCTAATTTTGAGTGTCCATGTCCCTCATTTCCATGACAAAAAGTGAGGTATGGTACATGCCTCCAAGGTCCAACTCAAGAGTGCTGTGCATGGCCATAGTGTATATGCTCCATATAGAATGACAAAGGGAAAGTAAGTGAGCCATAACAGTCATGAAGAAATACATATGTAGCACTAAATATGCATAAGGACATTTGCATTGCCCCAAACAAATAGGTCAGGCTTCACACCACAGAGACCCCTCTTTGCACATTGCACATCTGGAATGGGGGTGTTGGCTGACTATTTCTTAGGCATATAATGCAGTAAGCAAACAATACTTTACAAATTAATGGCAATTTATTGACAGAAATCAAAAGCCATTAAACAATTTGCAAAAGGATTTAATGGTCAGAATTAATGAATTTGCTTAATTTTAAAGAGAACTCAATGGAAATGGTATTTTAATGGCTGTAATTTCTAGCAGTAGTATGAGAAATAGAAACGGATGTGTTTGTTGGATGAGATTTGCATCAGTTTAGATGCTGCACACATAGCAAGCATGCAACATGTGAACCTGATGTGATTTTTAAATGATGTTCACACCAGCTTAGCTGCTGCACTCAAGCCAAGAGTGCAACATGCAAACCTGATGTGATTTTTATGACTGTGGGCGTGGCCCAACAGGAGTATTGCATTCAGAAAAGGGCTGATGTCATCTTTGCTACCAAACAACGTGATAGAGTGTTAAAAATAGATTCCTTCCCAGAAGCCTCATTACTACACTGCCTGTGTGTATATATGAAGCTTTAGAGTACTATTTTTTGTCTGGCTTGAGGAGTTAATTGAGCCCACAGAAAGTTAACTCATTATCTTCTGGCAGTCATTCTGTGTCAGATTACCAATGGATAGTACATACATCATAGAAAGCTATTGGAAGTAGAATGAGTTAAAAACTTCCTGGAACTTTCCACATAACAAGTTTTCCTAGGCCCCTATGAATACAACACCTCATTAAGTCATTTGACGCCACCATCCTAAGAGCAGTTAGTGTGCTACTTTGCAGGACATTGCATTGCAAAAGTCCCAGTGTTGCTTTTTTCCAAATAATACGCCAAATTCATTCTCAGGCAGGCAGTTCTGGGCTACTGTTTATATTCTACTGAATGCTCTTAACCTGCAATTTGTGACTATAGGTATTTCCAACTGAATGATAGTAACCACATTTGCTTCACTTGCAAATAGGTAGGCATTTGTGTGTCTAATTTTTGTTTGACTTACTGTAGGTTACACGTATAATCTGATAAATTCATAACATGCTGCATTGTGATTCAATGAACTGATAAATGGGGGTTTTGGTTTCTTTTTCAAATTAATTTTTTCTGACCATGGATATACCAAAACAAAAATTTCTCAACAACATTTTTAAAAATAAGGAGTTTAGCAGTAATTTAGTTGATATGGTATAAAGAGCTGCTCCCTGGAAAATTACCTGGTTGGGGGGGAGCTATGGTACTTCATGGACGGGAGAGTTCATAGCAGCAGAATTTTTTATTTTTATTTAAACTTTTGTTTTCCAGGTAACTATATGAGCTGAAGCCCTTTTCCGTATACGACCCTGGGCATAGCCAAAGATGTTAACAGTATTGCAAACATAGCCACAGATACATAACATAGATACAGAACATAAATACAAGCTTACTAAAATATGAAATCAATCATAACAAGTGCAGTGCACAGTGAAGAGGCATGTTGGCATTAAAAGCTTAGTGGTGTGGATATAGAGGCACCAGTATTTAAGCATGATTTTGGTAGAGGATTAATTGTGACTGGGGGGTGAGGGAGTAAGTCTTGGTATTTTTAGTATAATGGTTTTCTGAAATTTCAACCTTCAATGGGTTAGACTCAGCATCCATCTGCACAGTATATCACTAAGCCACATGCAGTGGGGTATGGGTAAAACCCAGATCACCAGACCTGGACCAGAGCTGTAACATCTGGACTGGGCACAACTTGTACAAATATTGCTGATCCACTCACTCCAGATGATCTGGTCTGGCTTTTACCTATCTGATCTGGTCCTGATGGTTCTGGTTTTAACCATGCCAAGGAAGGGTTGAAAACTAGACTTCCAGGAGTGGACCAGATATGTAAAAGTCAGACTGAACAGTGCAGCCAGAGTGACCGGATCAGCAGTATGTGTGCAAGTTTCACCCAGTATGGCCAGTTTGGATTTTAACAGAACTGCTGTGGTTCAGGTCTGCCAGTCCAGTTTGTAATCAGTCAGTCTTTATTTTATACTGAAAGGCATGTGAGCAAACATGGCCATTTACATAAATTTCAGTTTATCATAAAAAGTGAACAGTACACTGGGGGGGATGTTTAACCAGGAAAGGCACACTAAGCTGAAGCTTGTTTCCAGGTGCAACCTGGGAGCACAAGGAAGTTAAGTGACTTGCTCAGGGTCACACAGTATGCAACCCCTTCCTGATTTACTGATGGTGAGTCAGGCCTCTTCTTGGATGATGGAACCCCTGTTGTGCTCCTTAGACTCATATCTTCTTCAGGGTCTATTGTAGGCACCCAGATCAATAATTCATTCTCCAGCCCCACCGAGGAGCATATAATCACAGCTGGTAAACTGGACTCCAACTCCACTGTTGTCTGCATGGCCCAGGCCGATACATTGGATATTAGCTCTTCTGACATCTGCACTGCCTCAGCTGATAAGTTGCTCCCTGGTTCCTCTGGAGACCGCACAGCTGGCAGTCTCCCATTGGGGTCATAGTATACCCCCAACATCAAATTGAGCCAGCTGCTGGACATGCAACAGTTTTTTAAGGGTTCCCACTGACACAACCAGACCCTCTGGGCATGCCTGCCTGAGGTGGGCACTAATCTGGAGGTTCTCCCTCCTTTACTGGGTCAGTCTCTTCCTGATTCACCCACTGGGCCTGTTGTTAATTCCACCGGGGACCTTCTGATGGAACCTCCTCAGCCCAAGCCCCCTTGGACAACCAGGTTCCACCATCTTGGACTCTTTCTCCCCAGACATCGGTGGGTCTTCTGCCAGGTTCTACTCATACCTTGACACAAAGTTACGCTTCACTATGTGACCCTTTGCTGGGTCAGGGTATATCTGGCACTCCAGTCATTCCTCAAATGCTGATCAGCCTTCCATCAGGCCTCCAAGCACAGAATTTTCCAGTGCTGGACATTCTTGTGCCTGATCCAGTGCCAGCCCCTTTGAATGCCACTATGGGGCTGACACCAGGTCCTTCTGGACCTCCTGTCAGGCCTTCGGTACCACCTTCTGCCAGGTCTTCAGCTCTGCCTCCAGCTGGACCTATGGGTAATGTTCCAGGCTATCCGCTTTCACAATACTCAATGTACCCTTTGCTGGGGTATCCAACACCTGGTCATCAACCCCATTATGTACCAGGGTACCAGATGCCAGGCTATATCTAATCAAGAGTATGCTCCTTCTGGCTTTCCATAATCCTAGCAGGCTCATGGATATTCTCAAGATCAGATGTCGGGCTGTCCATTATACCAGCCTCCTCCTCCACCACCTCCTCCTCAGCCTCAGGCTCTGCCTCCCCAGTAGCCTCAGGGTGATATCCAGGCAGTGTTTCAGACCCTGATTTAGGAGGAGAGGACTAAATTAACCTTGGAGAGAGACCATTGGAAACCAGTGGCGGTCTTTACTCCTGCCTCCTTCCTGACCCCCAAGATAAGCCTCATCTGTAGATTCCCACCTTTCTGGAGAAGGCTCCTCTAGACACCAGGTCAGGGATAAAACCCAGGTCACTTCTCTAAAAAGGGTTCAGACTCCCAGCAGGCACTCTTTGGACTCTGACTTGTCCTCCAGTAGTGGTATACACACACCTATACAGCCTTAGCCTAAGGATTCCCTGAAGTCCCCTCCAGAGGACCCTTTCTTTGCAGAATTCCTCATAACTATACAAAATGCCTGTTGCTGGGCTATCCAGAAACAGGATCCAAAATGGAATAGGATTGTGGAGCATCCAAACATGACTGACACAGCTCCTATTCCCATGCTGCCTTGGACTGGGCCCCATGAAGACTGGGTGTCCACTATCTGGCAATAGCTTTCCTCCATTCCAGCTGTCTCAGAAAATGCAGCCAGGATGTACCACCCCCCCAGATGGGGTCACTCACATTACTGGCCATCCTAATGCAGACTCGGTTATTATCACACCTGCCCACAACTGGTCCTCTAAGCCTAACATTTGAGCATGTCATCTACTGATAAGGAGTGTAAGCAGCTGTACAATTTCAGTCGCATGATCCATTCCTCCTCTACTTGCACCCTCCGGTCACTTAATTATGTGTCTTATATAGTTTTCTATCAGAAAACTTCCCTGGCCTCACTGACGTCAAAGATGGAAGCTATCCAGGACCAGGAGCTTAAGGCCAAGATTGCCAAGACCATGAGAATGGATAAAATCTTCTGTCATCATGCCCTCCAGGCTACTTATGACACAGTAGACTCAGTTGCTCGCACCACAGCCACTGCTGTTTGCATTTGGTGACATCTGTGGCTCAAGATTGCTAGCCTGGCACAAGACATCAAGAACTCCATACTGGATGCCCCTTTCAGGGGATCTGTGTTACTCAGAGGTGATGCTAAGAAAGGGTATTATCACTGAAATGTAGGACCAAGGTAAATTCATCTGCGATGTCCCCTTCATGTACTGAGAGAGTTACAAAGGCAAACAGTCTTTTCTTTAGCAACAGGGATGCCAGGCCAAAGAGGCCCCTGACAAAGGCCAGGCCAAATGCTGGTATCCAGCATCAGGAATCCCTACTCCCCTGCCAAGTCCCAGAAGCCCCCCAGAGGAGCTGCTGACTCCCTCACCTCAACCTCCTGAATTGTGGGGGACACCCCTGCCTCCTACAGATCCTCTATGGGAGCCAGTGGGGAGAGAAGGTTTGCCCTCTACCTTCCAGGGTCACAGGACATAACCACAGATTCTTGAGTTCTTCAGTTAATAGCAAGAGGTCACATCATAGAGTTCCTAGACAGGTCTCCAGACAACCCCCAGGCCTCTCCCATTATTCTCCAATGCACCTGTCTCTGATAGGGGACAAGATCCAGGCTCTTCTGCAAAAGTCAGCAATAGAGCCTGTAGCTCAAGCACAGATAGGAAGGGTACTACTTTCATTTCTTCCTAGTGCCTAGTGCCCAAAAAGAAGGGTGACCTAACACCCATCTTGGACCTCAGCATGCTCAACCTGTACACTGAGTACAAGAGGTTCTGCATGCTCACCATCCAGGGACTTCTACCCCTGCTCCACAAGAGCCATTGCCTTTGTGTGCTGGACATACAGGATGTTTACATGCACATCCCTGTCTTCCAGGCCCACTACCAGTTTCTGCAGTTTGCCTTCCAGGGGGAATATTACCAGTGCAAGGCTCTCCATTTTGGCCTATCCTCAGCACCTTGGGTTTTTTACCAAATGTCTAGCAGTGGTGGCTGCAGCCCTATGCCTCAGAGGGATCCAATTGTGCCTGTATCTGGATGATTGACTTCTATTGGCCCCATCACATAGCAATCTGAGAGAGTCACTCTCCTTCACCCTGGACCTTTTTTCCAAACTTGGAAAAATAGTCAACTATCCCACGTCCCACCTCTTCCCTCCCAGTGCCTACACTCCATTTGGGGTGGTGCTGGATATGGTCCAGGGCAGGGCTTTCCTCCCATTAGACAGAGAGGAGATCCTGAAGGAACAGGGCAGATTAGTGGCCAACTCAAGCTAGACCACAGCCTGGTTGATCCTCCATCTTCTCAGGATGATGGCAGCTGCGATCTCTACAGTTCCTCTAGCCAGACTGCATATGAGGGTGACCCAATGGAGTCTTTGTGTCCAATGGGATCAGCAGCTGGACAACCTGGACCACAGAGTCCTAATGTCTGGATACATGAAGAAGGATCTTCTTTGGTGGCAGGAGTTGTCCAATCTCTCCATGGGGGTTCCTATTTCAACCCCCTGCTCCTACCATGACCCTTGCAATGGATGCTTCATATCAAGGCTGGGGAGCTCACCTAGGAAACAATTAGACTCAGAGAACATGGTCTCAGCTGGAAGCATCTCTACACATCAATGTGTTAGAAATGAGGGCAGTATTGTATGCCCTACAGACCTTCCACCCTCTTCTATGTCCAGGGACACTCCTGATTCAGACTGACAATATGTATGTGTTCTGGTACCTGAAAAAACAGGGAGGAACTCACTTGTACCCTCTATGCCAGGAGGCAATGAGATTGTGGTATTGGGCAGTCCAGCACGACCTCTGCCTGACTGCTGTCCATGTGATGGGCATTAGCAACATCCTAGCAGACAGTCTCAGCCACACCACTGTCAGGGCTCATGAGTGGGAGCTAAATCAAGAGGTGGTTGAAATCTTATTTGACCTGTGGGGTTGGCCGAAGATAGACCTCTTCATCTCCACATCCAACGCAAAACTACCCAATTGTTGCTGGCTCTTTCCTGGGCATGGTGTTTTCTGGTGAGATGCACTGTCTCTGTGCTGGATAAGGAGGTTCTTCTATGCCTTTCCTCCCTTCCCAGTGCTTCAGAGGGTTCTCCTGAAGATGCAGGAGGAAGGGGCTCATATGATTCTAATATCCCCTCTTTGGCCTCATCAGATTTGGTTCCTTCTGCTTCAACAGCTATAGATGGAACCCCCAATACCTCTGTCTCTCCACCATGATCTTCTGACTTGGGAGCAGGGCAGACTGGTGCATCCAGGCCTCAAATCCCTCCACCTGCACACATGGTACCTTTGGACACATGTGGAATAACTCCCATTGTTATTATTGTTTTACAAAAATTTCAACTGTGCAGACGCATTTGCAAAAATTAATTATAATAGTGAGACTTTTTGAAATGTTATTTGACTTACCATACTCATGCTTGTCTAGCCACATACTCAGTCTCCTGCTTGTTTATGTTGTTGTACTAACTAATTGCTGTTGCTTCATAGCAAGGGGTTGTTGATTTTCATATTGTGTGTGCCTGGGCTAGAGCGGCAATAAAAGATAAGCTATGCAATACCCTCAATAACACACCTACCCCAGTTTACTTTTACCTGATGCCCATTTTTAGGCCTTTTACATTAATAGCTTCCTTCAAGAGAATAGCTTGTAATGAAATGTGTAAGAGTTACATTAACATTTGGGGGGTTTATGCATTTTTATATTATATGAATTATGTGTGTGAACTGTATAGCAATCTCTAAAAAAATCAATTAAACACATCAAATGTCTTCAAAAACATGCCTCAACATTGTGTTTATCTTCCACCTTGTCACAACATATAGTTTTCACACCAGTGTTTTCGGTTAAGGTATAGTACCTTCATGTATATGATGGCCTGGTTCTGTTGAGTTGATTGCTATAACAGTGCATAGAATAAAATGTGAAACTTATAGGTAACTGTAATACAGATGGTGGCATTATTTTTAAATCTGCCCTTTCTCAATGTACCGTACTTTGATTCAGTTAGTGTATGCAACAGGAATTCATGTTTATGTTTAAGCCCATGAAAACACCCTTATCTAGTTAATGCTTTCACAGCCGTAGTGGCTCTGCCAGCATTTGTTAGAAAATGTTTGTGTAACCCTCTTGTTACCCGGGGTTACTAGAATCCCAGTAAGACCTAGTGGTAGGCAGGGAAGGCAGCTTGTGAAACTCCAGTTAAATGGGTTTCACACTGTCTCACTCTGTTCTCAGTCTCAGCTGAGACTAAGGGATGACATCACCATAGAACTGTTGCAGCTGCATGAGCCACGATAGAATCTTCAGCGGGGAGTTGGAATAGAGTGTTGGGAGGTTTGAACAGTAGTCTATAGGTTAGTCGGAGTTGGGAGCTTGCTGTGAAAGCAGCACAGCAGCTCTAGTTAGGCTCTTGGAGCCTCAGCCCTGACATAGGGCTACTTCTAGGTAAAAGGGTGTGTGTCTCCACCAAAAGAGAAACACAGAAATAGTCTGTAAGTGGTGGAGACCACTGATTCAGGTCTCAGTGCCCCCTCCCTCTGGGGATGGGGGCAGGAAAGGGTTTTCTGCATAGTCCAGGGGCAACCCCCTGGTTCTGCTACTAGTGGAGAAGCTGCCTATTTGTTCCAGAGTTTTGGGGAAACAAGAAGATTTGTGAATCACCTGTGGGGCACCTACAACTGGAGAGTGAGATTCTGCTCTTTCTAAAGGGCCTATGTTTTTCATCCTGGGACTTGTGTGATAGTGGGGATTGGAGTACTGAAGTAGTAGGAGGCCTAGAGTAATAGGCTTAGCCAAAAAGTAAAAGTATGTTCAAGTCCAGCACTTATGGGAAGTCAAGACATGTAGAGGAGATGTGACATACATCTACCCAGTAATATACATTGCCAAGCTTCCAATAAAAGAGTTGTTTAGTTTCCAGAGAAATGGCCGGGTATGGATTGTGGGAGCTGGAGGTGGGAGACCCCCCCATCTTTAGTGACCAGGTCCACCTCTATGGATTTGCTCTGTGGAGTTCTACTTTGCCTCATGCACTTGGCCAGTGATGAGGGAAGTACCCAGACATGGGATTGGAAGGAAAATTCCCTCTAGGAGTCGAAGGCTCTAAGGTGGTTTGGGGAGCCACAACAGGATAATTGGTTCATTTCCCAAAATGGACCACGGATCAAGTGGCCGGTGGGGGAGCAGGGCCAGTGGGGAAAACCTAAGTAGTGTACAAGTTGGGCTGTGTACCCAAAGCTCGCTTGGTCCGGGCTGTATGCCTGGTGGGTTCAGAGCCTGAGGGCTGGAAATAGTAAAGAAGTGTTCTGTTGTCTCTAATCTGCATTACCAGGAATGTAGCACCATGGGGGTCCGTCTATGCTTTGCTTGTTCAGCTTGGATGTGAATAAAAGCCACACTGTAGAATCCCATTCCTGGTTCTGGACATTACAGTTATTGCTTCCTGTGTTCGGATTTACTTGGGTGCCCCTGTGCAGAGTAGCCAAACCTAGGCCCCCTGTGCCGAGTAGCCTCATCCTCCCCGAACCCAGTCCCCACCAGGTACTGCTGTCAGCTTCAACAGCATGCCACCTGTCATTTCACAAAAAAGGCAGGGGTCAGGGGTTACATTTGCTCCAGATTACCTGCTGCACACATGTCAAGCTTCCAGCATGCAAACCTGATGTGCTTTTTAGATCTGATTCGCTTACAGTAGGTTCACTTTGTGTATGCTAATCACATGCAAACCTTGCACAATTAAGCATGTGGCATGCATTGTGCATGTATGCAGCACACTTAGATTTCTGTAAGAGGACCCTGAAAAACAGAAACTGTAGAAAAAGATGCAGGAATAAAAGACCTCTGTTTAAATCTATCAGTTTTGATAGGACACCTCTCTGTTGTCACCTATTGTTGTAGGGTCATTTGTAACAGTTATTGTATATACAGTTCAATCTCTGTATTTATCCCACTCCCCCTCCCCCCAGACACATCTGGAAGTTAGCTATTTGTAAGCTCAGCACGTCTTTCCTGGTGAAACTCTTTTAGATAAATAAACTAAATAAATAAATTTACCATCCATGGATGGAGATGTTTTTTCTTTTGGGTGTTCTTTTTTTCAGTTTTTTATATTTTTTATTTTTTGTTTAATATTAATTGAACATTGAACTCAGCCTCTGCCCATGGACAGTCAAAGTTGTAACATTTGACTGACTCCATGACGTCAGACTAAAAAACTGTGCATGCCTGTGTGCCACTGGTCACTCATTCTGCTATCATCCCAATCATGGTGAGTGGGTTGATGGGTCTTATTTAACTGACGCTGACTCTGTGTGAGTGACACACCTGAATATATTGAGCTGGCTGGTAATGATAATGTAAAAGTTGTGATAGTGGGAGTAGTCATAAGCAAGGCCACTGATTTAAGGTGACTGAAATAATGAAATTCCATTTTCAAGGTTTCAAAGTCCATGACTCTACTGGTGGTTGCTAGTCTAATTTTCAGATTTTACTTGGATTCTTCTGTCATTCTTTTAGTATGTGTATTAATAATTATAACAAAAGAAGGATTAATATACAACAGATTTAATAAAGCAAAATGAAATAGTACAGGTAGCAATGCAAAGAAAAAAGTATGTTCTGTAGTTTTATTGATCTGATATAAAATGCCAAATTCCATCAAATTCTTTGTTTTTACTGATGTACAGGCAGTTCAGATTCTGGAATTTTATTGAGTTATCTGGTAAAAACCAAAAAAACAGTGGCCTTTATGATAAGATAGCATGTGTTGGCAGTGCCAGTGGGAGTTCAGGAAGACATGCTGCTGGAGGTGTATGAGTGGGAATAGTAGTTGATGTCACTTGTTGAACATAGAAATTATCAAATAAACAACTAATGCTGATCCTTGTTAAGCTGTGTATGAGTAAGACTAAATATTCAAAATTCCCAGGAACTAGCCTTATGCAATATGGTGATGCAACATCCCCAGTTGTACTAAAATGTTTTCCTGAAGTTGTCCATCTACTGTATGTGTTTTTTCAATTAATAAACAATTAATGGTGTCCTTTTTTTCTTTTCAAGTCAAATCTGGATAGAAAGAGCATACTACTTTCAGAATCATAACACATGCTCAGATTTGTTTTACTGTCTTTGTCCAGGAAAGGCACACAGCTACAGTTTGTTCCAGGGTGTGTTTTGGGTGCAAATGGAGATTAAGTGACTTGCTCTGGTCACACAGTATACAAGTAGATCATGTTGGAATCAAAACCCATACTGCTGGATGAATGACGCTTGTTCACAGTTCTTTGCTTTAACCTCTAGGCTGTACTGCCAGCTGATAATCAAAAACTACACATTTCAATGCTGGCCCCATGATGCCAGGCCAGTAGGTTCATAGCCCCATTTGCATCTTGTAGACCTGAATTCACACCTGAAATTGTAGGAGAAAAGACTGTAAGAGAGCAAATGGAAAAAGGCAGAAGTTGGTGCTGTGGCAGCCCCAGAAATATGTACTGATATGAACACAGACTGGGTTTAGAAATCCTGATATGGGGCCCCGATACCTGTTGGCACCACAGAACCAGCCTTGAGATGTGTAGTTTTTGATGATCAGCTGGCAGTATAGCATAGAGGTTAAAGCAATCCTAAAGATGGATTATTTTTCACTAACAACTTGAAATGCAAAGGTGATAATGCATTAGTTTCAATGGATAGAAAACAATTATTATAAATGTAGAACGTGTTGTAATAACACCTTAAAACACACTTAATAAAACAGACAATTTCCTATTTAACCTACAGTAAATAGATGGCAAAGATCCTCGGTGACATAATTTCCTGTCAGGAGCCTAAAACATATGGCTGCTCCAGCCCTTAATTACAAGCTGATATACATATGAATACCTCTGGACTGCAAAGACTCACTGATAAACACAAGGGCTCACTTAAATTAGCTGTTTATGGACTTTCAGACATTAAGAAATCCTATAGATGATGGTTCCCTGTTAAGGAGTATAGAGAGGAAAAATGGTTTACACAATAAAGAACCTCTTTATACATTTACTATTTCTCAATAGCTTTTTTTTGACATTCTGAACCTGTATTTTCAACATAGTACTTTTATGACCGCACATTATAATGAATACAGGAGGAATTTTTTTAAATCCCTTCTGAATGGTGATTTTGCCAAGCACCTGCCAAAACATGTTTTGGAAGGAATTTCAAAAGTGACCCCATGATGCTCATGACTAGTTCATGAGGTGGGATAACAAAAGGACTATGTTGTAAATGTGGGTCCAAAATCTGCAGAAATCACAAAGTAATGAGTAATTGTTAAAAAGAAATATACGTTTCTTCATATCTTCATTGTTTTCTGACATTTTGACCCCAAATAGTCAACATAGTCTTTGTATGACCTCACCATGTGATAAAGGGAGGTGGACATTTTTGATTTCATTTAAAATGTGTTTTTTGAGTGACTGTGAAAAGACGTTGGGATTTGAACAATTGTACTTCCCTCATTCATGAGGTGGGGTGAAAAACAAGCTAAGTAAAAAACTTGGGGCAAAAATATTAAGAAATATGCAGGTTCAGTACCTTCTGGTCATGTTATGAAAACTGCTGGGCAGGACAGGGTATACTGATAATATGGATAGATGTCAAGAGGACAGAGAACTACATCAGGAGAAGCAGAGGGAAAGTGGTGAGGAGTGCAAAGCCACAAACTGAAGAAAGAATAGCCCAGGTGGTGATAAAATGGGACAAACCATTTCTTAGGTACATAAGTGAAAAGGGTAAGATTAGGGGGAGGAATTGTGAGATTAAGAAGAGCAGGTAGGGACTGTGCAGAGGGGATCGGGAAAAAGCAGATATCCTAAACAAATACTTTTGTACAGTCTTCACAAAGGAAAGGGAAGGGGCTAGCCACATGCTTTATAATCAACAGGAGCACTGGAAGGAGTAAGGCAGACACAAGTCCTTTTACAGAGGTGATAGTCCTGAAGGAACTTGCAAATCTGAAAGTGGACACAGCTATGGGGCCAGATATGGTACAGTCAGTGGTATTGAGGGAGCTTAGGGAGGCACTGGTAGCACCTCTGACAGTCTTGTTTAACAACTTACTGGAAACAGGAGAGTTTATGGAGGGCTGGAGGAGCACAGATGTAGTCCTGCTTCAGAAAAGTGGTAGCAGGGAGGAGGTTAGCAACTATAGACCAGTCAGCATTACACTCGTGGTGGGAATGCTAATGGAGTCACTGCTAAAGGAAGAGGTGGTGGAGTACCTCAAATCAACAGGTTACAAGACCTGAAGCAGCATGAATTCATGAGGGGAGGTCATGTCAGACAAATCTGATAGATTTCTTTGATTAGGTGACCAGGTAACAAGATTAAGGTGGGGTGGTAGACATGGCCTACTTAAATTTCAGTAATGTTTTTGACACCATTCCATATAGAAGACACATAAGGAAACTGAGCAGACTAGTGGCTTGTCCTAAGGTGGTAAACTGGGTAACAAATTGATTAAGGGATAGGCTACAGAGGGTGGTGGCAAACGGAGTTCAGTCCAGAGAAGGGAGGGTGACCAAGATGGTGTATCAGGACTCAGTACTAGGAGCAGTCCTCATTAATGTCTTTATGAGTGGCACTGTGGATAAGCTGGAAGGGAAGGCCTGCCTTTTTGTAGATGACACCAAAATCTGCAATGGGGGGACACTCCCAAGGGGTTAGAAAGAATGTGCAGAGACCAGAGACAAATTGAAAATTGTCAAGGGTATGACAGCTGGAATTCAATGGGGAAAACTGCAAAATAATGCACTTGGGACACAGAAACCCAGTAGTGGAGTTCAGAATTGGTGAGTGATATTGATGACCACCAAGCAGGAAAGAGACCAGGGGGTAATCATAACTGATTACCTAATGGTAGTCTGCAGTGCAGCAAGGCAGTTGGGAGGGCTAGTGGGATGCTGGGGTGCATAGGGAAAAAGGAGGTGGTGGTGTTGCCTCTCTGTAGATCACTGGTAAGACCCTACCTCAAGTACAGTGTCCAGGTCCAGGTCTGGAGACCACATTCCTGAAAGGCCATAAACTGAGGGGATGCAGTCCAGGAGAGAACAACTAAAATGGTATAGGGTTTGTATCAGAAGCCCTACAAGGAGAGACTAACAGACTTTAATATGTATACCCTGGAAGAGATGAGGGAGAGGGGGATATGATAGAGACTTTTAAATACCTCACAGGGCTAAGTAAGGCAAAAGAGTGAAGTATTTTTCAGAAGAAAAGGTGCTCAAGAACAAGAGGACATGCTGTGAAGCTGAAGGGGGGCATATTCAAGAGACATGTGAGGAAGTACTTCTTCACAGAAAGAGTGGTGGAGTCCAGCCTTCCAATGTACAGTAGGTAGTGAGGGTGAAAACAATGGTGGAGTTCAAGAATGCGTATGATAGGCATAAGAGAATCTTAGGGGAAAGGAGGTGGGGCAGAATGGGCTACAGATCAAGTAGAATCTGTGGTGATACTACAGATAGAGAAAAATGGGCAGATTGGGTGGAACAAGCTGTCCTTCTCTGGTGACAAATTCTATGTTCCTACATATCTAGGTGTAGTGGTCAAGGGTATGGCATCTGGGTTTCAACATGAAAAAAGTGCAAAGTCATGCACAAGGGGCACAGAAACCCAGAGGTGGAGTACAAAATGGGAGAAGAAATACTGATGGTCACCAAACAGGAAAGAGACATGGGAGTAATCATATCTGATGACCTGAATGTGGTGAGGCAGTGTGATAGGGCTGTTCGTAGGATCAATGGGATGTTGGAGTATATACAGAGGGGTATCACCAGCTGAAGGAGGGAGGTGGTGTTGTCACCATATATATTGCTAGTGAGACCCCACCTGGAGTACTGTGTCCATTTCTGAAGATCACATCTCTAGAAGGACATAGACTGAGTGGAGGTTGTCCAGAGAAAGGCAACTAAAATGGTGCAGGGTCTGCATCAGAACCACTATGAGGAGAGACAGAATGACGGACTTCAATTTGTACACCCTGGAAGAGATGAGGGAGGTGGGGCTATGAAATACAGGAGGGGAGTATTTTTCAGAGGAAAAGATGCGCAAAAACAAGGGGACATGTAATGAAACTCTAAGGGGTAAATTCAGGAGAAATATGAGGAAATACTTCTTCACTGAAGAAGTGGTGGTCGGGTGGATGCCTGGAACAGTCTTCCAGCAGAAGTGGTGGGAGTGGAAACAGTGTACTGTGCACATATAGTGGTTTTCAAAATCTTTTACAAATCCATAAATGCAATGCCATCTGCTAACCTATTTCTTTTTAACAGAAAAGTCCAAATGTAGAAGGTTAACAAGAACAGAACTGATTATTATTCCAATAAAAAAAAAAGGTTTTTACATTTTAAGTACACCAGGTTTTGTGGCTGTTAAATTACAAAGGCACAACAGATTCAAATCGCCTTTGAACAGTGTTCCTTTTTTCATTATCTTTGAAAACAGCAGTTGCTGAACAGAAAGATATTTCAATGTTGGCATATAGTTAGCTTCTAAAAACATGCAAATATCCACGCTGTCCTCTTTTCTCATCAACAAATTAAAAACATTCATGAATATAGATTTAGTAAAGTTTTTTGCTGCAACCAGTGAACAATGGTTGTGCATCTTGACATTAATAGCCACAGTTCATAGCTTGATATACGGCAGAGGCAAAGCAATAAATTGTGTGCCATGTCTGTTTGGAAGCACTATGTCCTGGTTGCATGATAATTTTGAAATATTTTTCTGAAGCATGAGACAAACTTACCAATGGAATGTAATAATAACAAGAATATCTCTGACACAGGAATAAACTTCATAAGCCGGTACAGTAATTGTACACCTTATTTTTTCCCTTCTGTAAATGGCTACAATATGTTGCTTTACCCATGGCTTCAGTTCTATGTCCAGAAAAATGATCATTTCATAAAGTGCTGAGGCACTTAGAAAACATTGGCCCAGCTGCAGTACACATGAGTTCAGACTGCTGCTCAGGCCTCATGTTTCACAATGACCTCAGCTTCCTGTGTGGAATGGGAACCACTGAGAGCAAGCACTTGTAAAATTGTTCCTGAAGAGTGAAGTTATGAAGAGGTGCTGCTGTGTCAAACATCTGCTTCATTCATTACACTCAACAAGCAGCATTGAATGTACAGTAGGGCAAGAAACATCAATAAATTAACATTCTCCTGTGACTGCACTTTCTGAGATCACTAAAACTGACTGGCTAGCTTGCCAGTTGCAACAATGAAAATCTCAGTGTTAAATTAGAAAATGGAACCCCTACATCATAAGAACATTTATTTGTTGTAATGTGTGTCATAAAATGGTTTATTTATGGAAAAGGGAACAGCAGGAAAACTGTTGAAATACGTCTTAACTGCTGTGTGAACCCTTAACTTGTCCAAGATGCTATGGTGCTACTAAAACTGATTTTTTTTTTAAAAACACCTTTAAAACATTTAAACAAATATGGCTTTGGCCATAAGCCTTTCATCAGGAAATACTTGTGGCAAAAGTAGTATGTGTTAGCTAACTTGTCTAACTCTTTCCAGAGGTATTTCCTAATAATGGCCTACTCTGCCTAGAATGTTGATTTTCTTAAAGGTGTTTTTTTTTTCCTTTTTTCTTTTCAGTATATTATTGTACAGTTCATTCTGCCTTCTGTTTCCCATATTGTTGCCACTCACTTCTTCACTGGACACTTTAAAACAGTACGATATTATGTTTCTATTTTCTTGTTCTAAATTTTAGAATGACTTCAGAAAATGAATCCATATGTTACATACAGTAGTTTGAGATCTGATTTGAGAAATAGCTTTCATGTTGAGGTCACAAAACATTCACCACTTATGAAGTTTAATGTTTTATGTTAGGTGAAGCAGCACCATGCTGGAAAATGTACACTCAGAGTTCTCCAGCAAAGGTACCTTCCATTCCTTGTTGTGAACCAAAGCCCAATTCCCCAAGGCTTCCTTTCACCCTCATCCCTTCAGGGTTCCAGTGCCTGTAGCTTGACTTCTAGCAACAAGGAAGAGTACCTGGCTGCCTTTGCAGTCAAAGTCATGCCACTCCATAGTTAACGAGTAGGGGGTGAGACAAGCAGATGCCAGGAGGCCTACTCCCTTCCTGGGAGCCAGACACCTGATTTTCATACTATTATGCTTGGCCTCCCTGCTGATTCCAGCTTTGGGCTCCTGAGTTTGCTTGTAAACCTGAGTTTCTCGGTAGCAGTGAAGAGTTCTGCTGCCACACCACTGTCACAAATGCCCCCTTTCCTTTTTTTCCAAGAACCAGGCATATACAATATAGTATCAGCCACATTTTTGCATTTCATGGATTTTACATATGTTAATGCATATTTATGTTGCTTTTGAGAATTCTTTAAGAATTTTCACTACTTTAGCTTTCACTAGGAGATTAGATATAAGTTTGCAGTCCCAAACAGAAATAACCATAAACTAGGAGTGCTGTTATCCTGAAGAGATGATATGAGTTTATTTATAGAAACTGCATTTTTTAAATCTAGATAAGATGAAGCCTGAATCAGAGGACATTTTAGATAAAAGGGTGAGTATGACTAGTTGTACATGTTAACAGTATTCTTATTTTAGCTGAAATGCCTTGTATTTAGTTCTGGAGGGCCCATAACCATACTTACTGTATTTCTAAGTAATCAGTAACACATGATGGGGTGCGCATTGAGCTAAATGCATGCACACCTGGGGTGCATTATGAGGCATAAGGCTGCAGGCTGAGTGCCTTCAACCACCAAGGAAGTGTATTGATTTATTTTGATGCACACCCTGGAGTGCGTCATTGCACTTATAAAATGGGTAATGTTATTTGAAGTGCTTTTAAAAATAAAAATAAATAGGTTGACATATACAAAAATAAAAATGTTTGCAATAATTGTTAATCAAATAAATCTTCCTCCTGCTGTAACTACCAGTAATTGTTTTTTGACTTGAGTTGCATGTCCCAATGATGATACTGTAGTTGTAGTTCTCAACTATACTTTTGCATGTTTGCCGGCATTCTGAAAGTAAGATTATGACTGGTTCTGCTGGAATTTGTTAAACTTAAAATGGGACTGGTGGAGGAATTGGGAGTTGTAGTAGAATAAAAGAATAATGCATGACAGGGTGTGTGTCATGCTAGGATAACATCATGCCTCAGGAGGTTGGGCATGAGGCCACATGTCCAGCCTCCCAAAAGTGATGGTATCCTAGCTTGACACACATCTGGAGTGCATTATTCCTATTATACAGTGTCTCCTATGTGTAAAAAACTTAAAACATAAAAAAGGTACATTTAAAAGTAGATTTTTTTGATGTTTATTCTATGTATAGGTTTACTTTTATAAAAAATAGTGCTGATTTACTGTTTTGATGAGCAGGTGGAGCTGTTGTTACTGTGGCTGTGTACTCCATCATACTAACGTCTGTTGGTGCTGGTGTTTCTCTGGTTCTGCACTCCCCCACACTAACATTTTTGTCTGTAGCTTCCTATTTTTTCCCCCAGTTTAAATGCCCAGTACTTTCCTTCCCTATCTGTTTCCTGCTCTTTTTTGTTTTAGCCGCCGGGTGTGGAACAGAGATGTCACCCCCCCCCCATCAGAATTCGGCCACCTGTTCCCAGCCTGAATAAAGGAAGTTGGAGAAATGGCAGCCTGTGTCACTGTTGCATCTGTGTTCTCCCAGTAGAGCTTTTATCCTTACTGGGAGAAAGGACTGAACACTGAAAATGGCAAAACACTAAGGAAGGGAAGCGCATGCACTCAGCTCGGACACTCCATTACCGTGCGACTGTATGACAGCTTGTCATTTCATACTGGGGTTTGTTTTTAGAGTGGGAGACAGTTACAGTAGTATCCTGAAGAGTAGATATATTGTTCTTTAAAAATACATAGAAAAAATAATGAATGGTCACAAAAATATTCAGCGAGCATGGACTGTTAATGGAGGACTGCTGTGAAGCAATACACTGCTTGCACTTCGTATGTGTTTTTTTTTTCTTGTTTGCTAAGAAAACTGAAGTGGCAATGAGTGAGGAAATAATGATGTGGAAGGGAATGGGTGGATTTTGTGTTGGGGGAGCAACAATTTTGAGCAGAGCTGGGACCGCTGTAGCTGCTCTTAGGGATGACTGTAGAGCGGTCTTTTTGTTAACATTTAATTCAGCCATGAGTGTGCTGGGACTAGAGCCATGATGTTATGCTGGGATAACAGCATGAGTCCAGTTCCAGTCTGACCAATCAGGGACCAGCATTCTTTCTTGTCATTGTATAATTGAGAGTTTCTTACAACTGGGGAATAGAGTAGTGAGGCACCGGTCACAAGTCAGCATCCTGTTCCCACCTAACCAGCTCCAGATCTCTGTCACCACTTTTACAGGGTTTTTCCCCATTGGAGAGAGCAAACTAGTACGCAAGCAACACAAACACTATAGAGGGCACAGTCTCAATTAAGTAAATTATATTAGTGTTTTAATAAATGTCCAAAACAAAGATGGTACTGTCTCATTTGCTCGCTGCCCATGAAACCTTAAAGTTTTGGCACAGCCCTTCACACAGGTGTGCCAGGTATGTTTTACCTTTGATTTTTTTCGCAATTTACTGCTTTGCCGGCTGAGATTCTGTAAACTGGACTCACATTGTGAACTGGGACATCCATTGGACTGCTGCTGCACTCAGGAGTGGATAAAGACATGCCTGTGAGAAGACTGTGAAGATGGTAGAAATTCTTTTAAATTGTTTTTAGCTGCTTGCTATAACTACTCAAAGAAACATATGGCTGTCTTTTTGGAGGGGGGCATGGAAAGTGCATTTAGCAAGGGGGAAAATGATTGTTTTGGTTCTAGTCTTAACAGGAATATTGATACAGTATGTTATTAGGCTGAGGGCCAGGATGACTATGCATTGTGCACCATAAATGGACAGTCACCTGACTGGTTTAAGTCAATTAAGTTTCTCAGAATGTGATACTTATTTTATAACAGATCAAATAGTATTGTTGTCATCAATGTTAGTTAAACAGAAAGTTCTAGATTATAACAAGTGCTGCTTGACATGAAATAAAAACTGAAATACGTCTTGAAATGGATGTGAAAAGTATTTCTTAACCTACTGCAGGGTATTTTTCCTCATCAGTCTTGGATCTGTATCTGTTGAATTGCAGTTATTTGTCTTCTGTTTATGATATTTGACTCTCCCATCTTCCTAATCTGGTTCATGTTTCAGACTATCCACACACCTATTTGTTTTGGTTGTTCTCTGCTTTCCCTCTGAGTTGAAGTCCAACTAGAGTTTCATTACTGGTGGGGAATGTGAGTATTAGACTTGAGGTAAACAAGATCATGGAGGGACAAGGGCAGAGTTTGAATCGGAGTGTTCCAGAACAATGGCTCAGGGCGGGGATTGCTGCAGACTGAGTGGATCACTAGTAGAGATGCAGCAAAGTTTTAGTCTGTAGGCAAAGTTGGCCAATCCACATCCACAGAGCGTTTCGCTAAATTGCCTGCCTGCCACTGAAATTCATCCACGCTAACTTGGCCTGGTAACTTTGACTTCTGTTTTGCCAGGCAAAGTTACCAAAAAAAAGTCTGTATCACATGTCTGAGGTTCAGCAGGTCACACGATGGGCAGGGAGAAAATGAATTAGGCAGGGAGTGACTGAATTAGTTTCACTTGCCCAGATTAAACCATACCCAAATCCCAGAAATAACACACATGACTATTTACATAACATGTTTGGCAGAAAAGGCAGACAATTTTATTTCGACAGGATTGTCATCGCTACTACTTTTTACATGCATAATTGAAAACTTGGTTACAACATACCAAAAATTGGAAATTATAATACACAGAAATTATCTGACAAACAATATCAGCATACAAAATGTTGTACAGTATTTCCCTGGGGCAGCAGACGACATTAGCTACTACTAATAATATCAGTGAATCAAGCCAACCTTTGGCCTGGGAAAGCCTGGGAAACCCCCACTGGGTCACCTAGCTCCCCTGACTAGGCTGCTTCAACAGACCTGTACTGCTAGGCCACAGCCTTGCAGTAGCGCCCTCACCTGGCCTCCACCTCCTGACCATCACCCCCCCACAGTAGCAGACTCCACCCAAACCTGTGCAACGTCTCTTCTGGGATGTGCCCTCACCTGGCCACTTCCATTACCATCTTCAAGTAATCTGTTATTTCAGCTGACAAATCCCTGGTCGTCCGCCTGCAGTGGCCTAATCTGCCTAGTAGTTCCCCAAAAAATACAACCCACCATCTTGGGGAAGGGAGGGAGGGTCTTCAGTGTTCACTCTGGGGTCAGGACAGAAAGAGGAAGATCCTCTACTGTCCATACTTGATATCCTGACCTCGGCTCCTCTCAGCTCCAGGCTACTCCTAGCCCTTCACCCTCGGGGCAGAGGCCATTTGTCACCTCCTTCCTGGTCCTTGGACCTAGGAAGGTGGTGACCAGGGATTGGCTCCTGGTCACTGGGCAAATACCCTCCCAGAAATTCTGTGAGGGACCCTGCCCAGATTAAACCATACCCAAATCCTGGAAATAACACATATGACAATTTACATAACATTTTTGGCAGAAAAGGCCAAAAATTTTATTTCGACAAGATTGTCATCGCTACTACATTTTACATGCATAATTCAAAACTTGGTTACAACATACCAAAAATTAGAAATTATAATACATAGAAATTATCTGACAAACAATATCAGCATGCACAGTGTTGTACAGTATTCCCCAAGGGCAGCAGCCGACATTGGCTACTAATAATATCAGTGAATCAAGCCAACCTTTGGCCAGGGAAAGCCTGGAAAACCCCCGCTGGGTCACCCAGCTCCCCTGACTAGGCTGCTTCAATGGACCCATACAGCTAGGCCACAGGCATGCTGTAGTGCCCTCACCAGGCCTCCACTGCCCAACCATCACTCCCTGCAGTAGCACGCTCCACCCAAAACTGTGCAACGTATCTTCTGGGATGTGCTGTCACTGGGCCACCCCCCATTAACATCTTCAAGTTAGCTGTTATTTCAGTCGATAAATCCCTGGTTGTCTACCACAAGATCCATAAATTCATTTATGAATTGCCCCACAATGCCCCATGGGATACTATACTCAAGATTTCAACACCTCTTGAATACTCAGGTTAAAAATAGCCTGCCCTATATCTGACAGGTGCACCCCATCTGAATCATAATAACTCCCCTTCCCTGGTGCTAGTTCCTGGTGATACAGGACTTGTATATCCCTTGAAATACAAAAATAAGACACCACCCTGTTTACCTCCCCGTGGACTTTCCAGAGGGGTCTGCCCACCTGCCTCCTCTGCCATCTCTGCCGAGGCACGATACTTGACCAAGCTAGTCTTGTGCCCGGCATCTGCCTCTTTATCCACCTCAGATCCACCATTAATCCCCTCATCACATCTATAGATAACAGACTTCCCAGATCATTTCCCCCCAGGCATATAACCAACCCCTGAGGGGGATCCCTGATTAACCCCAACTTTTTTAATACCGGTATGAGGTTTCCCCTTCTCATTCCAGTGATGCTGTACCAGCAGACATTCACTTTATCCACCAGGATGCCTAGTTGATCTTCTTGGCCTTGTTGTTCTGCCCATGCATGTGCTCTCCTGATAAAGGAGTGGCGCACCACTTAAAATTTGTTGATTTCTGGAAGTGCACCTGTAAGACAAAGTGAAAAAATGGAGGGTAATGAGTACTAATGAGTACTAATGCCCATAGACTAGGTAACAGGTTCCCTGAACTGGTGGCCTTGATGGAAGAGGGATGCCTGGATACTGTGGCAGTCACAGAAACATGGCACACAGAGAACCATGACTGGGATATCAACATACCAGGGTACACAATCTATAGGAGGGACAGGGAGAGTAGAAGAGAAGGAGGAGTAGTTCTCTATATAAAGGAAGGGATCAAAGCAATGGAACTATAGGGTAAACAGGGAGGAGAGGAGGAACTGTGGGTCACCCTGGAGACCAGAAATGGCACCGCAATCTGCACGGGGTTGTGTACAGACCCCATCTCAGAGGGAGGAAATGGACAAGGAAATAATAAAAGGCATCCTTAGGATGGCAGAAAAAGGGGAGATATTGTTGATGGGGGACCTAAATATGCCAGATGTTTACTGGAGCACCTTTGCTGTAGCCACATCCAAAAGCAGGGTCATTCTCGTTGCCCTACAGGGGGCATGCCTCAGACAGCTAGTGTTGGAACCCACTTGGGAGGGAGCAATCTTTGACCTGGTGCTCTCAAATGGGGATGGAGAGAGGATCTCAGGTCTAGAAGTGGGTAGCCATCTGGGAACAAGTGACCACCAAACAGTGTGGTTCACAATCAACACAGCCACAGAGTCAAGCCATACAAAAGTCAGGGTACTGGACTTTAGAAGGGCTGACTTTGTCAAAATGGGAGAGTGCCTCAGAAAAGCACTAGCAAATAGTCAAGAAGGAAGGGTGTTGGAACAATGGGGAAACATCAAAATTGCCATCACAGAGGCAACAAGCCTTTGCGTGAAGCAAATAAACAAATCAAAACAAAAAAAAAAACACTATGGTTCTCAAAAGAGGTGGCAGGGAAGGTTAGGGAGAAAAAGATAGCATTCTGGAAGTATAAGGAGAACAAGGAGCAGGACAGAGAACTGTACCAGTTAAAGCAGAAGAAAGTGGGGAAAGCACTCAGAATAGCAAAGGCCCAAAGTGAGGAAAAGATAGCTAACGATTAAGAAGAGGGATAAAACCTTTTATAGGTATATTAAGGAGCAAAGAAAGACCAAGGGAGGGATAATGAGGCTTAATAAAGGGGACCGAGGGTGGGCAGAAAGAGACAGTGAAAATGCAGGGATATTGAACAAATACTTCTGCTTAGTATTCACAAAAGAAGAGGAGGAGTGGGAGGAACCTAATCCAATCAATAGAAGCACTGTGGATAAGGGGGTTGATACCAGTCTTTACACAGAAGAAAGGGTTCTGAAAGAACTCCTAAAACTGAAGGTGGACAAAGCAAACAACAACAAAAATGGAAAGAGACCTGGGGGTAGTCATAGCAGATTACCTAAAGGTAAGCAAGCAACATGAGACGGCAGTAAGGATGGCTGGGGGGGTACTGGGATGTATAGGGAGAGACATCACCAGTAGAAAACAGAAAGTTGTTATCCCTCTGTACAGACAGTAGGTGAGACCCCATTTGGAGTACTGTGTGCAGTTCTCTAGACCCCATCTCCACAAGGATATAGAGAGGATTGAGGCAGTCCAGAGAAGGGCAACTAAAATGGTGCAGGGTCTGCAATGGAAACCATGTGAAAAGAGACTGAAAGAGTTTAACATGTATACCATTGAGGAAAGGAGGGAGAAGGGGGACATGATAGAAACTTTCAAGTACCTCAAGGGAATCAGCAAAGTCCAAGAGGGTAGCATCTTTCAAAAAAAGAGATGTGCAAGAACAAGGGGACACAATTTGAAGATAGAGAGAGGACGGCCCAGGAGCAACATGAGGAAGTATTTTTTTCACAGAGATGGTGGTGGGTGCATGGAACGGCCTTCCTGAGGAGGTCATGGGGTCAAAAGCAGTGGGGGAATTCAAGAATGCATGGTACAGACATAGGTCAGTTCTGGTGGGGGCAGGAAGAAGGCTGTTGGTTAACTAGGATCTGCAGTTTATCCAATAGGTAGGGGAAATGGGCAGGCTAGGTGGGCCAAGCGGTCCTTATCTGCCGTCAAAGTCTATGTTTCTGTGTTTCACATGCTTTTTGTTTACCTTCCACCTGTTTTCTGTGACACATATGTTATACTGTAGTAATGTCCATGGCTTGTAAAATACAGTACATGTATGTTGTTTTGTTAATACCTGTATTATGTGTGTCCTTTTAGTGTTGCTCTGTGTAAGGTACATTCCCAGCACATGTGCTATACATTGCCATGCATTACATGGCCAGGATGGAGGCATGGTACCGCGTGCTATGTCTCTGTGTGGCTTATTGCAGCACACAGCATATGAATGTGCATTGCATGCCCACCATTTGGAGTCCCTGTAGGGGCATGCCGCTGATGTGCAGGACTGTAGATGCTTACCAGTGGCCATGGGCGTAAGGTGTTTCCACACCTCGTGGCTCGCTGTGCCTTGAGATGGCAGGTTGTTGCTGCATGGCCACAGCAATGCTACATTGCAACCAGGCTGTGTTTTGGCTAGAGGCAGTGTTCCCACACAGTTCTGTCATGTCATAGGACATGACAATAATACTGGCCTGTGCAGCAACCCACAACATGTGCACTCCTGCACAAGCAGCACTCTACAGGTGACTATGGATGGACTGTGCACATGCCACTGCTGTGAACATGTTGGTACATCTACATTTGCTGGGAATCATACAGTGTGCCACAACATCCTTGGAGGTTGTTAACAGTGACTCAGCTTAGTAAGACATATTGACTGGTCATGTAGGCCATCCATTGCATTCTTTGTCATGCAGGCCATTGCCTGCACCATTGCATGGGGATAGTCTGTACGTGGAGTACTGTCTCAGCACATGTGCACACTGGTCATCTGTCAGTGTGGGCCATGTTGCTCTGTGTGAGTCAGGGGTGTTGGTGTTGTCCTGTGTTACTTTTTCCATCTTGGCCATGTTTCCACTACCATGTCTCAGTCACAATGTCTGACTGTGTACGTGTGTGATAGTTGCATACACAGCTGCAACAGTCATGCCGCTGTTCTCCTGGATGTTGGGGAGGTCTGCATAATGTCATCATGGACCTGTGATGTGTCAGTTAGTGAATTACATCATACATAGTTTTTCATGCCACATGGACACAAAGCCACCACACTGGGCATGCATGGAAAGGTTATATCATGTGGGTACTGACACTGTTTTGCCAGCCATTGCAAGGCTGGACAGAATTTTTTTTTTAAAAACTGTGTTTATGCTCCTCTGGATGGCAGGGGCATAATCTCCCTCTTTATCTGCCTTGTACAAGGGAGCTCAACTTGCCTCATCAGCTGGCCTCTGCTACAGAAGCAGAGTTGGGGACGATCGTGGCTTACCCCCTGCGGATGGACCCCCCTGGTGGGGGACGGGACTGAGGGAGAGACCGCATCACCCTTGGACCCCCCGGCCTGCTTACTTCTGGCTTTGTTTGGCTGGGGGAGAGGTCCCCCATCATAGGTATCATGGTGCTCATCTGGGGGGGGGTTCAATCATTAGATCCCCCTAGGGTGTGGACGTGCAATAGCATCCAGCGCGCAGTGAGCACACACCTGTGTTCGCTCACAGGACATCCACCACAGCCAACTCCCTATTGCGAGGTCCCCTCAACTGTCGATCTCTCAGTCTCCACAGGGGTCGCTACAGTGGTAGACATGTATCCCAACCCTCCCCAGGAGAGGAGAGCAGTTCTTTGCACGCTCAATCCTCTACTCCCCTGCCGACCCCCAATTGCCCAAGCTCATTCCCGAACCCAGGTCACTGGTGTGGAGTAAGGTGTGGCGTCCAGTGCCTCAACCCTCAGTACCACCTGGCTGGTCACAAGGCTGGACAGAATGATGCACAAGTAGAAAATCACCTGTGATAGTATTTATTGTGACTTAACAGTATGAAATAGAGTGCACCATAGCAAAACAACCAAAAACAGATGTGCATACAGTGCATTTCCTTAGGCTGTTCCTCCCACCTACCCCTTCCCTGTGCTGAACATATTTATAGTGTACTATGTGCATAGTGTCCATATGTGACATGTGTGGCACGCATGTCTGAAGTCCATACACAGTGCAGTTTAGTCAGTTCCAGTCCTCATGTCCCACATGCCTCTGGTACCATTTTTCCACCACACAGCACCATTCATTTTGTCCTAGGGCATCCTGCCTTTTTTTGCTGTTGGCGTGGGCACACTGTTTCCACCTGTGTCCGTGTACTTGTTTCCACCACTTCTGGGACATGTGTGCACTGGTATACAGTGTGCTATGTCCTACACATTATAGGTTGTGCCACAGTGGGTGTTTGTGCCTCCTGCATCTCCTGGACCTCTGTATGTTTCCGTTTCCTACCGTTTTTTCTCTGGTGTGGGACTTTTTGCGGTCTGCACAGCTGTGGTGGTATCCTGCCATGTGGAGCCACTTGCAGACTGCTCCTCTAGTGTTCTGGGTTGCTGTTGGATGGTTATATAGACATAGGCATGATTGCCACCCCTGTTGCCATGCCATCATACACAGTTGTACTGTGTGCATTGTGCATCATGGCAATGTCCATGGGGATGGTCTGCTTGCTGGAATTTGCTATTCCCCATTTGACACCACACACTGGTGGTATACAGCCCAAGGCACAGCCAGTGCACTGAGGCATTTATGGCACATCGCCTATGGTGTTTGCTATATATGTGTGTTAGCTGCACCATGGTGCTGGCCACTTTGCCACATGTCCAGCAGTGGTGTGGGATTGTAGGCCTCACATGTGTGGCATGTGCATCAGCTGGTGGCCATCTGTGCCACCATGGTGTTGTCAGTCAACACAATGCAATACCATACAGATGGCCCACAAAGGGCACCTACGTGGCTCTATAGGTGCTCAACCATGCTGTTGGTGGCTCTGCCTGCCCTGGTTTAGGCCTTCTACCCATCAGTTCCTGCCCAGTTCTGGGGAAGTGCGTGAGTGTGTGCACTGCTGGTCACAGTCCCTCCCACATTCTCCACTGTTCCACATGTTTCACCCATTCTGCTTGTGCCACCAGTTTGTACCTGTTATGCCTTTAGTACATCTTTGCAGGTGTAACATGCCCCCTCCCATTGTCCTTTGCTGTGCACCCCTCAGGCATTGGCCACAACATTTGCCTATCCTATGGTGTTGCCTTTGTACACCCCCAATAGGGGTATCAAGTCATTGTACATACCTGCAGTGCTCTGTAGGCAGAACATGTCCAGGTTGTTGTCCTCTTCTATGGTGTGGGTACTCAGATGTGCTGCTACCTGCTCCTCCTGGCTGCTCAGTCATATTTCCTGGTGTGGCCCACCTCTGGTTTCCCTAGCACACCACTTGCTGTGTGCCATCTTTTCTTTGGCATATCCCCTAATATGATATATTTTCTGGAGCTCATGGATGCCCTGCTTCACTGGCACCACTGCATTGACTTTGATGGCAATGACATCCCAGGCCATTTGTTTTAGTTCCCACAGCTCCTTGTCGCTGCCTCAGGAAAAGAGTAGGTCTACCTGGGCATTGATCTCCTCAGTAAGGATGTCTGTATCCTCTTCCATAAAGTTCTTTTTTCTACGCCTGATGTCCATTCTCTGCCTCCTGGCTTGTGTACTGTTTTGCGGCATCACTTGCACCATTTTGAATATTTGAAGCAATCTTCATCAAATCCATAACTTGCACTGCCTTTTATAGCATGGCCTACATAATTTCTGGTGTGTTTGACACCAGATGTGGATTTTCCTGAATTTAAGGCAGGTGGTTTGCCACAGGGTGATTTGGCACACGTTGCATCATGGTGCATCTTGCGCCACTCTCAGGGCTCTTTCTGAATCAAGTCTACTGTTTCTGCCCTTACCTAAAAAGTAAAAAATAACCAATGAATACTTACCTTTGCTGCAATATTTAAATATCATCATCCAGATCTGCACGCCAAACAGGCCTTATCATTTTAAGAAAATATTTCCAGAATTTTTGGGTACTATAGTTCATTGGGACAGGTGCTGTGGTGGGAGACTCACACAGCACAGAAGCAGCATATTAATTGAGGGAGCCCATCTCATTTTGTTTCCTCATGCTAAAATTTCCAGACATGAGAATTTATTAGTCTGAGGTTTTCTAGGCACCAGATGTCATCAGCAAAAGATCCAGTGGTGGTGGGACTGACACATAGCACAGCACCATGTAGCAGGATGCAGCAGCCCGATGTACTTTTTCTGGTCATTGAGAAAAATTCTGGGAGCATTAAATTTATATGTATTGTGCTTTTTGCACCATTTTCCCTAAAGTACATTAAAGAACTGTGGAGATGAGATTGACACATAGCTTATCACCATGTAGCAACATGTAGCAGCCTGACATATTTATTGCTAATCACTGAGAAAAATTCTGGGAGCACAGAATTTAGGTATATTGTGCTTTTCACACTGTTTCTCCTAAAGTGTATTACAAGAACTGTGGTGATAAGACTGACACACAGTGTAGCATCATGCAGCAGCATGCAGCACCCTGACATATTTTTTCTTGAAGCTGAGATTAATTCTGGAAACACAGAATTTATGTATATTGTGTTTTACACCATTTCCTCTAAAGTGCTTTATAAGAACTATAGCAGTGGATAGACAATCACCATTGCATCATGTTTGTAGTAGAATTCAGCCATCTGACATATATTTTCCTGGACACTGAGAAAAAATTCTGGGAGCACAAAATGTATGTATGTTGTGCTTTTTACATCATTTCCCCTAAGGTACATTACAAGAACTGTGGTTGTGGGACTGACAAGTAGCATAGCACCATGTAGCAATATGCAGAAGCCTGATACATATTTTTTTTCTGATAGAAGAGATAAATTCTGGGAGCAAAGAATTTATGTGTATTTTACTTTTCGCACCATTTCACCTAAGAGGCATTACAACTATAGCTGTGGGACTGACACACAGTGTAATACCATGTAGCAGTAGCATCAGTAGCACATTACCACCATATACCTACTGGTGACCCAATTTATCAACCAGATTATGAGTCTTTTCAAATGCCATAATAATCCAAAATCCAGTTATTATACATTTAATGCCATAATAACCTAAAATCCAATTATTACAGCATTCCAAACAATGTTCACTTTCCCCGCTGACTGTAGCATGACCAAGTGGTATTTGGTTTTCTAAAGAATACTGTACAAATGTTACAGAGAGAGCACTGTTTAGTATAAAGACATGTTAGCTTTTTTGTTTCAGCTTACTTTTTGACGTTTCCTGACAAAGAAGCCGCCAAGTGTAACGCTGAAGTGATTCTTGCAGAAGACTGAGCGAGCTGCTAGCTTAACATTGCTATACCAACGCCTACAACACTTGCGTCAAGTCTTCTGAAGCCTTCTTTGTCAGGAAACTACAAAAAGTAAGTTGAAACAAAAAAGCGAACAGGTTTTTATACTAAACAGTGCTCTCTCTGTAACATTTGTACAATATTCTTTAGAAGACCGAACACTGCTTAGTTACACTACAGTCACTGGGGAAAGTGAAAGAAACTGAAACTTAAGGAAATCCATGCACAAGCAATTATGAAAAATAAAGAGTATGCATGTGTGTATTGAGGGACTTTTTTTTTATACACCCTCAGTGTGTGATGACCATATAAACCTCTTGAGCTTCGCTCTCGAGGTCTATGGGTCATCAGACACCTCAGGTGTGCAAAAAATAGACATAATACACACTTGCCTATCCATTACTCTCTATTTAATGATTTCTTGTTTTTGAGAACATTTCAAGAAGTGTGAAATTTAAATATTGCACGTGTACTTGTGTTTACTAAGTGCTTTACAATACAGACTGTCAAGAGGGTGACATGAATAGTGCAGTGTTAGCTTCCACTATTTAATAATTCCTTGTTCCTGAGAACATTCTGGGAAGTGAGAACAGTGAAAAAAATGACTGTGTGGAGTGATGGAATCATTCCAAGAGGGTGACTGGGCAACTGATATAGCACAGCATCAACTGTTGTACTGGAAAAAAAATGGGAGGGACCAGACAATTTTTAATATGATTATTTTCAAACGCACCATATATGTAAACAGTAGAACTTTACAGCAACAACAGTAGTGCAAGAGAAGAGAATGATCTGGCACATAAGCAGTGCCATTAATAAAAATATAGATAGATAACATAAATTTTTTGCAGAAGGTGAGCACTCAGGCAAAAATCAAAACAAGAAAGAATTGAGTCAAACAGTAAGAGAAAGACAGGAAAAGAGTTACATTTTTGTTTTGTATTTTCAAAACATTTTTTTTCTTATGAACAAAGAGGGGTGAAGAAAGACTAAGAGGGTAGAGGAGGGAGTATTTAATTGTTAGAGCTAAGGACAGGATGTAACAGAAAGACGATCAGTGAGGAGGACTGGAGAAGAAAGGATTCAAAAAAGCAGTATTTCTGGAATATTTTGAAGGACCAGAGGGAAGTTTTCCTGCAGTGCCTCAAAGGAGCTCATACATTCTAACTTGGATTTAAAACAGATAGCCCCTCCCAGTCCATCCTCAGACAGTGTACTATGGGGAATCCAGCTGTGACCACCCAGGACTAGGCCAGCATCATCAATCAGCCAGGTCTCCATGATGCAAGCCAGATTGACTGAGAAACCTGAAATTAAATCTGCCATAATGGCACTCTTGTTCCTCATTGAGCTTGAATTGTAAAGCACCACCTGTAAGGGATGGAGCAAGGCAGCTGGCCTATTAACTACCTACTCACTCAGTTTGGTGGGCTCCTTAGGTATGGGAACCTAACATGTCTCACTTCACCCTAGGTCCCATTTCACTCCTCATCCTAACTGACCTAATAACACCCCCTGTTTGGTACCCCTCATCCCAAGCTGCCAACCACATTGATTCCTCTTGATCCCCTGTACCAATGAAAGACAACTCCAGGTGGGGGGAGGGGCTACTGAAAGGGTCACAGATCATGAAGCTGGGATAAGGAGTAGCTAAGTGAAGGGGGTCATGTCAATACTCAACACACATATCTACAGCTGCTGAACTTAAAACAAACCCCAAACTCCTCACAGTCACCCCAGCCACAACTATGTTTAAACTAGAATAATCACCTTTGCACAACACCCTCTACTACCACATTTTAGGGGCCGAATTAGGGTAAACAATCTAGGTGGCTGCATAAGGATCTCCTTGCCTTACTTTGAGCTAGAGATAAAAGCTGGAGATGCTTCAGATCCTCTGGCCTTCCTGCTGACTACAATCTCTATAGGGCCAAGCACAATGCCTGTAAAAGACAAATTAGGACTGCCAAAAGCTCCTACTGCAAAGGCTTATAACTTGAAGCAGCTGGTGACCTGAGGAAATTCTGGTCTTGTGAAAACCTTCCTTGGTTCTACCCAGCCCTTCACTCCTAACGATGTGGTTCTAAAGGGCGTTCACTGAAACAATCCTTCTACCATTGCTACTGCTTTCAACCTGCATTTCTCTGACCTATCAAATTATATTTCTTCATTCCCCTCAACCCTACCTACCAACCAATACCCCTCCTCCTACTCTGAGGCTAGGATCCCACCTTTTTGATTCAAAACTATAACTAGGCATGAGGTACTACAACTACTCAATACTGTCTCTGACAATACCACTACTGGCTCTGATGGTCTTGAACTCAGACTGGTAAAAATTGCTGGTCCGTTTATAGCCTCCCTCGGCTCAAATTTTCACTCTGTCCCTATGTCGTAGCCAAGTCCCCAACATTTGGGAACTTGCCAGAGTTACCCATTTTTAAAAAAGGTGATCCGAAAGATATCTCCAACTACAGGCCTATTGCTATCCTCTCTGTACTAAGTAAACTCCTAAAAAAACTTGACGCCTCTCAAACTATTGATTTTCTACTTAAATACAACCTCCTTTCAGACAACCAACACGGGTTCCATAAGTAAGGATCATAGTACCACTACTGCCTTGATCATATTTACTGATGATACTCTCTTGGTCATGGATTTGGGCCTTCTAATGGGTGCAGTCTTCATCAATTTGATGAAGGCCTTTGATCTGGTGGATCACCCCCTACTCCACTCCATCCTTCCATCCATGGATTTCTTGCAGCCTATTGTTAACTGATTCTACAGCTATTTATCTAACAGAATTCAGGTTATTAGATTTAATTCTGCCCTCTCTAACCATGTGACTGTTAATATTGATGTTCCCCAGGGATCCATCTTGGGCCCCCTCCTTTTCTCCATTTTTATTAATAACATTACCAAAGACCTTACATCCTGCTCATCCCTCCTCTATGCGGATGATCTGGTCCTTTATACAAGCTCCAAACACTTGTCTGACATTACCTTAAACTCTCCTCTGACTTCTCAACCATCCATGCCTGGCTTGCTGGGTATAAACCCATTCTGAATGCTGACAATACTTAAGCCGTGCTCTTTGGCTCTGCCTCCAAACTTAGATCTTGCACTGACCTGTTAAAAGTATCCTGCCCTGATGGCTCTAATATAGGCACTGTTAAATCCTTTAAATATCTTGGAGTTCTTCTGGACCAGTCCCTTGATTTCGACCACCACATCCAATCCACTTGCAAAACAGTGAATGCCAAACTAGGAACTGTCTACAGAACTAGCTACACCCTAATTCTCTCCACTAGAATGGCCATTGCCCATGGCATCCTGCTTCCTACTTTCACATATGGAGTTGCCACTTATGTAGCTGTGCCTAAAACTACACTTCATAAATGGGATATCACCTACAGCAATGTCTGCCATTACGCCTCTTCATCCCCTAGGCAAAAACATTGCTGCTAGCTATACCCTGATATTAATTGGCTCCCCTCCTCTGATATCAGAATCCTCTCCCTTGGCTCCTTGGTGGACAGTGTTATTAGATCTCAAATCCCTTCATCACTTGTCTCCCTGCTGCATCCTCAATTCCCCTCCTATGACTTACCCTTTGTTGAAAAGTCTCTTCTCTTTGTATCTAGATGTAAAACTACCAAGGGTGCCTCTGCCTTCTCTCACTCCGCCCCGCAATTCTGGAACTTCCTTCCCTTCCCTTAGCCATTCATTAAGCATCGTCTTATGCCATTTTCAAAAAGGAACTTCATAGTTTCCTATCCAAGTCAGTCCATTGTTCATGTTTTCATCCTTCGTAACCTACCATTATTTGGCCACCTTTTCCTTGCCATCAATAATTCCCCCTTTCCTGCCCTCCTCTTCTTTCTATCCTGACTAGTCTGCATGATGCCTCATGGCATAACATCTCATCCTGTACTGTGTCTTATATGACCCTGCCTTGTTTACTCCTCTTTGATCCTGGTTATTGTTTTCCATTGCTATAATATCTCTTTGTTGTTTGCAATTACGCATTGTTATATGCCAAGCCATTATATGTAATAACCTTGTATGTAAGCTTTCTCCCCACTTCTGTTTAGTGTTATCCCTTTATTCCAGTGGTATACTCAATGCCTGCTTATCATTCATGATGCATACTGTTACTCTAGGTATTTACTATTTTGTTACATTATGGTATTGCTTCAGCTATGTATTGTGCATTTTCTCCCTGCCTTGCAATTGTCCTGTTATTGTACTGTACTGCTGTGTTCTGACTACTTCTGTAACCTCCGGGTCGTACCTGAAAATAGTCATGTTTTGGCTACTGCACCCACCTGGTAGACAAAAACTAAATAAATCAATTTTAGTAATTCACTATACACAACAAAACCCAAAACGATATACCACACACACACAACTAATCCTACACACACACACACCAAATACTCACACAGCCCTTAAACAATAAGTAACAATATTACCTACAACACACACTCCAAACCATTTACCCTAACCTCATTACACCATACACACAACCATCTGAGCAAAAACATCCTGTATGACAGTATCCAGTATAATGATACAGCAGTGCAATAGTGTCTGAGAAAACAAATGCAAGGGCAATATCCTCAAGTCCTGAAATGTAATTAACTGAAGTCCAAAAAGTTCAATACAGGTTTGATCATAGAGGGAAAAAACTGAGCCCAGTACATAACAGGAGAGTCTATACCGGAAGTACTCTCACCACTGCCACATATAAAAGTTTGTGCCAGTAAACAAAACAAAAGGTTTGAGCCAGTGGCTCTCTCATCACCAGCTGGCCCACTAGATCCAGAAACCTCAAGAAGTTCAGGCAGTTGCTCCACATTCTTGGTTGGGAAAGGCAGCATTATTCAGCCCCAGTAAATGATGAATGGATGCTTATCAACAGCACACCAACAATGGTCTGTTCAAAGTCATAGACCTGCCACCTAGTTTGCTCCCACAGTCAGGTCTTTCGATGCTCTCCACACTCCCTGGCTAGGGAGAATGACTGCTATCTTCTGCAGACTGCCACAGTCAATGATCAGCAGCTACACTCTGCCTCAGCTAATTCCTGGGAACTGTACTCTGACTCCAGCTCTTCTCTGGTCAGGTCAGGTGTTGGATGAAAAGATGAATGCCACAAGCTTGCCACACACTTCTCCTCAATAGTCGAGAGTTCAGAAGGAGCAAGTAGCTCACTGGGCTGCAGAAACAATCCAGAGACCAGCGACTCCCTTTTGTTTGTTTTCCAATTCTTTGTGATCTAGTACTACAAGAGAAATGAGCATTGGGTTCTGCTGGAAGGATGGGAAAATATAATGAACCACACCATGACACCACTACACTTTAAACTAGCACTACAAATAAATGGCCAAACTCCTATTACTACCTCACTTCAATCATTGACTACTATTAGGTACAGACCTACCACTATGCTATAATAAAATTATAAAATTAAAAATGCTGAAGAAATTCTAATGATTCAATACAGCAGTACAGCTGACACTGCAGCTATGCTTGCTCGGACACAACACAAACTTAAAGAAAACAGGACTTAGAGAAAGCAGGAGGACAGCCTGCCAGTGTGGCAGACATCTTTCATTTGATTTTGTACCACATATGAGGCTAGTTAGGAAGATAAGCCGGCTAGGGGATGGAATACTGGCTGGATTGAAAACTGACTGACTAATTGAATCCTGGGGGTGGTCCTTAATGGTAACTTCTCTGAAGATGGGATAGTGACTAGTGGAGTACCATGTGTCTGTCCCAGGACCATTACTCGCCAATGTTTCAATTTGTAACATATGTAAGGGAATAAAGGGTAAGATAAGTTTGTACACATATCATGCAAAGCTCTGTGGGAGGGTTGACACAAAATGTGAAGTTTACAACATGAGGTAGTATGTGAGACCACTGGAGAAATGGTCCAGGATTTGTCAGTGAAATTCAATAGCGAAGAGGACAGGGTGATGCATATATAGGCATGAAAAATCCAGGAACAGTTTACTTTATTGATTGGATGCCAATAGAGAGCACAGAGGAAGAGAGAGACCTGGTGAAGATGAAAAGCAGTAGAATAATAACCATCTTCTTGGTGCAATAATCCTGCTAGGAATTGCCATCGGAGACCTGAGAGTAAAAGAGAGAACATTTCTGTCACCGACCTCCCTCCCTTCCACCAAGGAGCCCAAGCCTGGTCCCAGACTTTGCTGACTTTTTTTCAGTCCTGGACTTTGCTAACTTTTTTTGTCTCCCATTCCCACTTCAGGCTAAAACCTACCAGTCTGGTGGATGGATGCGGCTTGGGGGGTGAAGTTTCTGCCAAAGTTTGAATTGTTAAACCTGAGTACAGGGTCCCTGCTAGGAATCACTGACAGAGGCCTGAGGGTGGGACAGAGAGCTCTTCTGCCACCAACCTCCCTCTCCTCCACCAAGAAACATAAGCCGTATCACAAACTTTGCTGACTTTTTTTCAATCCTGAGCTACGCTGACTTCTTTTGGCTCCCGCTCCTGCTTCAGGCTAAAATCTGCCTGTCAAGCAGATGGACGATGGCTCACTCGGTGGAGTTCACTGAGCCAACAAAAATTTGAATTGTTAAACCTGAGAACAGTGTCACTGCTAGGAATTACCACTGGAGACCTGAGAGCAAGATGGAGAATGCTTCCACCACCAACCTCCCTCCCTCCTCCTCTACTCAAGGTGCCAAAGCCCGACCTTGTACTTAGCTTTTTCTCTATCCTGGACTTTGCTGATTTTTTTTTACTCCCACTCCCACTTCAGGCTACAATCTCCCAATTGGGCAGACAGGGCTCGGGGGGGGGGCACAGTTCTCACTCAGCACACCAAAGTTTGAATATTTAAATCTCATTGCAGCATGCTAGCTGGGAAACATTGCCAGAGACCTGAGGGTGAGAAGAAGAATGTTTCTGCCACCAACCTCCCTCCTATCTACCAAAGAGCCCAAGCCTAATCCTGGATTTTGCTGACCTTTTCTGATCCTGGACTTTGCTGATTTTTTTTTTTGGGGGGCTCCCACTCCCATGTCAGGCTAAAATCTGCCAACTGGGTTGCTGGACGATGGATTGGGGGAAAGAGTTCACTGAGTCTATCAAAGTTTGAATTGTTCAATCTGAGTACAACGTCACTGGTAGGAATCACCACTGGAGACCTGAGGGTGAGACAGAGAACGGTTCTGCCACCAACCTCCCTCCCCTCCACTGTGAGCCCATGTCTGATCCCGAACATTACTGACTTTTTTTCAGTCCTGGACATTTGCTGACTTTTTTGGCTCCTGCTGCCGCTTCAGTCTAAAATCAACAAATCAGGTGGATGGACAACAGCTCAGGGGGAGAAGTTCACTGAGCCTGACAATGTTTGACTTGTTAAATCTTAATACAGCATCTCTGCAAGTAATCACCTGCCAGAGACCTGAGGGAAAGAGAGATAACACTTCTGCCACCAACCTCCCATTGGTATCCAGTGAACACTGCAACTGTGATTGAGCAACTGCAAAAAGGGTGACTCAATCATGGCGCCTGTGTTCTGGGTTACCTGGCAGGGTATGGATGGGATATGGGGGAAGGCAACTACATCATCAGGATGTCACTATGTATACACATGCACGGGGAAGGGACCATGCCACGTGACAGGCAGAATGGGGAGGGAGGAGGGAGGTGTAGGGTGTAGTGCAGTGGTTGGCTGCTGAGCTGGCCATGTGCTGTGGTGGATAGGGTGGCAGGCTAAGGTTGGGAGGGTACTGGGTTCGGTTCTGGGGCAAGCTTCTTTTTTGCATCAGGCTGGTTATTTATTTATTTATTTAAGTTTGCCCCCAAGATGTACCCCTGAGCTGAGAATCTTAGAGATGCAGGTGGGCACAGCCCCCTGCATATCATAAAATCCTGCTGGGTTCTAGGGTCACCCATAATCAAACCTGGCACACTCCCAACCCCAGCACACCACCTAGCCACCACACCACATGGCCAGCTCGTCAACCGAACACCACACTACAGCCCCACATACCCTCCCTACCCTTCAGCCCATAGCGTGACATGGTTCCTCCACACCCTCCAGCACATGTGTATATATGCAGCAACATTCTGTCATTGTACTCGCCTATCCCTGTATCCGGTCACTACCCTGACAGGTAGCCCTGTACACAGGTGCCGTGATTGAGTAGACCTTTTTGAAAGCGCTCAATCACTGTCGCCTTGTACACAGTATACCGGGTTATCCCTATGTAACCCACAGCTGGCTTACTATTCTCAATAGTTAGTAGTGCTGCAAAAATGCTCATTAGGATTACTAGTCTTTATCTGAGTACTGCATATTGCTTCTATTGTTATGCCTTGTGTACCTATTGAATGCCATTAAATATCACAGAGGTGACCAGCTGGGTCTGGTAGGCAACACTTTTTATCTAATATTACTTGATATTTGCATGTTTATAACCTGCATCCTATCTGAGTGTACTGGATTTCTGAAGTATAATCTACCTTATGTGTATGGTGTGATAATTATATTCCTAACTCCTGCCTGGTTGCACTATTACCCTATCACAATGTTAGCTTCAAAGGCATTGGGTACATTTACCCTTTACATTCTAGTTGTCCTTGGAATGGACTCCGTCATTGTTGTCCCAAATAATCCCCAGCATGTGTATGACTACATGAAGGCCCCCTTCTACCCTTTATCCTGTGCTCAATGGAGTGTGACCCATATTTGTTAATACTACATGTTACGCTACTACAATACTATGCACGCTCAAAACTTCGAGTATTTTTAATATTTTCACTCCAGATTTTAAATATTGCCATTTTACCACACCTTCTTGTGAACAGTACAGCTGTCATTTTTCACATCTCACCTGAAATGTGTTTTCGCACATGTAGCACACAATGGCGCGGTCGGTGTACAAAACCAATGTTCAGGACAGATTAAGAAAATCACAGTGACACTGTTCATGAGGTAGGACCCCAAAAACCCTATGTTGAAAATCTGGTTAAAACATTCCCAAAAATGACTTTTTTATTAGCGTTCATTGAGCAGTTCCTATGCATGCTCATACTACATGTTATGTAAACTAAAGGCAATAGTTATAAGCTATTCTCCTTCATGCTGGAAATTAAGCTTCATTTTACTCACTCTTGTCTTAGTCATCCTCCCAGGATTTGGTCTTTCCACCGGTGGCTTCTGTCCAGAGATATTGAGCTGAATTCAGGTCCCTTGCCTCCCAATCACAGAGTCTGCTCCCCTTCTGATACATTCTGTTCCAAATTCTGCAGACTTAGAGTTGATCACATAAATATTAGAAGCCTAAGGCCTAATCTTCAGGAGTTAGAAGGCTGGGTCGACCTGTATGCCCCTGATGTACTTGCCATAACTGACACCTGGTTAAAGACATTCATCCTCCCCCATGAAGTTGAATTATATGGGAACTCCATGTTTAGACAGGACAGTATCCATAAGAAAGAGGAGGTGTACTTATATACTGTATGTTAAATCCTCTCTCAGTGCCTCTCTTGTCACTTGTCACTAGTCACTGAAATTATTATATTTTATCTGTTTTTGTGTTGCTTGCAAACATGTGCAAGAAAGACATTGCTTTCAGCAGTTAGGGAGAATGCCTAAATGCATCGTGAAATTCAGGCCATGTCACCATGCAATCAGCTGTTTTAGTGCATTGCAAGCTACCAAAATGGTTGATTGGTGTCCCCATGGCAACAGCTTCTCCTTCGGCCTCTCACATTCCCCAGGAAGCCGACGGAAAGTCGCCACCCGCTGGTCAGTACTGTGTGCCTTCCTGGTGAAACATTTCAATAAAAAACAAAAAAAGCAGATAGAGTGCCCAGTCCCCCTGTTGGCATGACCCCCTTCCCAGTTAACTAGAATCTGCAGCTTATCCAATAGGTAGGGAAATGGGCAGACCAGGTGGGCCAAGCGGTCCTTTTCTGCTGTCAAAGTGTATGTTTCTATTTGCCGATGGGGTAGCCCAATCCCCATCAGCATAATGCACCTTCCCCCATTTGTTGTTTACTGAGGGGGGTGCCCAATCCCCCCTCGGCTCACATGTCCCCCCAGCACACTGTATGGCTGATGGGGGTGCCCAATCCCCGATCAGCTACACTGCCCCCCCCAAACAAGCTATCGGCCATGCTGGGATCCCACCCGCATGGCAAAACTCATTGGCCAATGGGGGTTCCCAATCCCCCATCGGCTCCACTGCACCTCCAAACAAACTGCCTGGTGCCATGCTGGGATCCCACCCCAGTGTGGCAAAAGTCCCCTGTCGTCTGTGTAAAAAAAAAAAAAAAAAAACCTAGAAGAAAAAAAAGTCCAACATTGATTCTCTTGCCCCCCCTTCCCAACCCGCACCCACCTTCTGCATACCCCACCTACCCACACCCCCACCTCACCCCACACTTACCTCCGGAGCCCGGCGTGATGATCTTCGGTGGACCGGGAACACATCTGCACTCTTCAAAGCTGATCACGAACTGAAGAAATGCCGGAAAGCTGTATAATGGCATACTGTAAATGTTTTTTTTTCTACTTTGGTATATATCTCAGCCATTTTGGGGAATTATTTCACCAAATTTTCAACATGGGGTTCTTGGGACCCCACCTCATGAACTTGGTAACTGTGATTTTGTTATTGGGTCCTGAAAGGTGATTTCGAGGTCACTGCACAGAACCATCTTTTGGGACTGAGTAATGAAATGGCAGTGTCACTGTTCATGAGGTAGGCCCCCAAAAACCCTATGTTGAAAATTTGGTGAACAAAATTCCCAAAAATGACTGTTTTACAAATGTGCATTGCACAGTTCCTAAGCACGCTCGTAACTTTGAGTATTTTTAATATTTTCACTCCAGATTTTAAACATTGCCATTTTACCACACCTTCTTGTGAACAGTACAGCTGTCATTTTTCACATCTCACCTGAAATGTGTTTTCACACAGGTAGCACACAATGGCGTGGTCAGTGTGCAAAATCAGTGTTCAGGACAGATTAAGAAAACCACAGTGACACTGTTCATGAGGTAGGCCCCCAAAAACCCTATGTTGAAAATTTGGTTAAAACATTCTCAAAAATGACTGTTTTATGAGCGTGCGTTGAGCAGTTCCTATGCATGCTCATAACTTCGAGCATTTTAATATTTCACTCCGGATTTTCAACATTGCCATTTTACCATACCTCCTCATGAATAGTACAGTTGTCATTTTTTACATCTTGCCCAAAATGTGTTTTCGCACATGTAGGGCACAGTGGCATGGTTGGTGTGCGAAATCAATGTTCAGGACAAATTAAGAAAATCACAGGGACACTGTTCATGAGCAGAGGTCTTAAACTGGCTTTGTTGAAAATTTGGTGACAAACGCTTATAAATGACTGTGTTATGAGTGTGCATTGATTGTGCAATTTCCACACACCCTCGGAAGTTCACAAATTCATAATATTTTCAGTCCAGATTTTCAACATTGGCATTTTTCCACACCTCCTTATGAACAGTACAGCTGTCATTTTTCACACCCTGGCCGAAATCTGTATCACACTTCTGACGCAGAATAGCACGGTCGCTGTGGGAAATCAATGTTCGGGACAGATTCAGAAAATCACAGTGACAGTGCTCATGAGCGGAGGTCCCAAAATGTCTGTGTTGAAAATCTGCTGTAAAATATCCCCAATCTAATTACATTAAGGGTGTGCGTTGCGCAGTTTCTCATGACTTCACCAGTTTTTTTTATATTTTCACTCCAGATTTTCAACATTGCTATTTTTTACACCACTTCATGAATAATACAGGTGACATTTTTCACTTCCTTTCGAAAAGTGTTTTTGCACCTGTGGTGCCAAGTGGTGCAGTCACTATGCAAAATCGCCTTTTGGCTAACAAACTGATAGTGTCACTGTTCATGCGGTGGTTTCATAGAAAGCCCATGTTGAAAACTTGGAGTAAAAATACCAAGAAATGTCCAGTGTGTTAGGGTTTCTGACCATAACGCCCTACCCTGTAGGGGCTGACAGGCATCAGGGGTGTGATTTGGGATTGTCAACAATAATGCTCATGCCATTCCACCCCCATCCTGCAGCCAGTGGCAGGTGCACCTGGAATCCTTTGGCCCCAGAGTTCACACCATTCTCCTATTCTGCATCCATTTCGGCATATTTCCTTATGCAATGAGGTGAGTGTAAAGCCTGAACACTTCAAAGCACACCTCGACACTTGTAAGTGTCTGCAGGGTAGGGTGAGGTGAAATGTTGTGACCGTTATGGGCAATGACCCAAAGACACACCCCAATGCCTGTTCATCTCTGCAGGGTGGGGGTGGAGTTGGTGTCAGTTCAATACTTCACTATCATTTTGTTACTGTATCTGTCTAACTCCTGCACTTCCACTGTTAATGACAGCAAGCAACACTTGGCATTAACAAATGCTTGTTATTACTGTTTTAATATGTATTTATGTAGGTTTTTCTACTCTCTTACATATTTTTATGTGAGGCACCCAGAGTGTCCTGGGATGGGTGCCATAAAAATAAATTTCGCCTTGCCTTGTAAATATCTGTGACTTAATTGGTGGTGAATATGATGTTATAATAATGAAATGACTATTTGGAGGCATTAAGTCGCAATATGTAGGATGTTTTTACAATCCACCTCGAGTGGCAACTTTTGCCCTGAATTCTCTTATTGAGGTTCTCTCTGACAAGGCCCTAGATAAATTAATCCTGCTTGAGTATTTCAATATAATTTGGATCCCTGAGTCGAGGGGTGGGCCAAAAGCTGTCCACTTAGAGATCCAGCTTACAAAAATGATATCAAAGACAACAAGATTAAATAAAACAGCAAATCACCATACCCTTCTTGGCTGTGTCCTTGTCTCTAAATCTAGCATGTTATAGGCACAGGAATATTTGCAGTTTCCCTAAATGACCAATCTGCAGTATTCTGTATTTTAAATAATGCCTTGCCCAGACCCTCACCCAGAATACTCATGACCCATGATTATTCCAAATTTGATGTGAGCTCCTTCATTGCCACTCTATCAGGTATTCACTGGGCAACTATCAGTGCTCTTCCTGATATGGATTCTGCCTTGCAGTCTTTGTGAGTAACTTATCTGCTGCTGATGCACACGGCCCTATTAAGCAAATAATTGTCAAGAGTCAACAGTCAAGATGGTTTGATCACAACCTCAGGAAATTAATGAGGTGAACAGATAATGCCTGGGGAGTCTTGTAAATGCTTTGGTTTAATGGCAGATTCAGTGAAATACAGGGTGTTCAGGAATGACTGTAAAAAGGACCTGAAAGCTGCCAAAAGAAAATATTTAAGGCACCTGTAGGACAGAAATTTGCCTGATCCCACACAGTCCTGGTCACAGATAAATGCACTTCTAATAGGTAGTGCTAGCCCTGCACAATGTGACATAGTAGCTGACAGGAAGCCCCACAGGGACCCTGTTGATACTGCAAATGCCTTTAACAGCTTTTTCACTGACATGGATAGGTTTCAATCTCCCTCAACTGACTTGACTATGCACACCCTGAATCTGCCAAATTCTGTAAATTTACATCCAGCGTTTGACTTCCGGACAGTAAAGAGAAAGGAAGTGCTGCTATTCTTACTTCACTTAAAGGCAGAAGGCTCAACTGGATATGATAAACTTGAGCCAAAGCTCCTAAAGCTAGATGCCCCTGGTATTGCCTGTCCTGTTGCTATGCTCCTTAACAAATCCATACTTGAAGGGAGAATTCCGATAGCTGGAAAGTGACTTTAGTATTTCCTATCCATAAGGATGGCCCCAAGAAACCTACTGAAAACTATTGGCCCATTTGCTTTGCCCCTTTGCCAAAATACTTGAAAGTCTAATTTACAACCAGCTGCAGGAGTATGTGGAATGATAGACAGGTGACATAGTTTTAGAAACCACCATGTGACCGACACAGCATTCATCAGGTTGTGTACCAATGTGCTAAGAGCCATGGAAACAGGGCAAACAACTGGTGCTGTCTTTATTGATCTATCCAAAGCTTTTAATTTCCTCTTAATACTGACATTTAAACTGTTTGGTTGCAATAATCTATCCCATAAATGGTTGTCTCATTATCTAACAAAAAGGTCTCAAATGGTTAAATGGAAGAGTGCCCAGTCTACACAGAAGCCAATAACTAATGGGGTTTCAGGGTTCTTCCTGGGTCCTCTGCTGTTTTCTCTCTTTATCAGTGAATGTGATATGCTTGGAAACTGTGGTACGGCTATTTTATTATTGTAAGCTGATGATACTGTCTTGTACATGTGCTCTGGTGATGTCGCCCAATTTGGTAGCCTGCTTACTAGTGACTTTAGGGTATTAGAGGAACAGTTTGCTGATAATAAAGTACAGTAGTCCTCAATGCCAAGAAAACTAAAGCCATCTTGTTTGGACTTGACACCTTGTTCCCTATAGGCAACATCTGTTGCCTTGACCACAGGGGCTCTAATTGAGGTGGTTGGCTCTAATAAATATCTTGGACTATATATGGACCAGGAGGTCTCCTTTAGGCTCCACATGGGTCATGTCTCAAAGGCACTACACCAGAAAATTGGTTTACTTTTATCAGTTGAGCAATTAGCTAATAACTTCAGGCTGGTTATTGCCAACAGTTTGCTATTTCCTGTTCTATTATATGGTGCTCCACTTCTTCAGACACTAAGGAGTAAAGTGACTTATATGCTAAAGGTCCTCTACAATAAAATCAGTAGATTTGCTGCCAGTGCTTCACCTAGGGAGCACCATTGTTACAATTTGTTTTGTTTAGTATATTTAGAGCACTAATTCTGTTCTGCATTGTTTAATGTCTGTTATATTTTGTAATTTCCTGTAGCATTATTCTGTCATTCCTATTGCTGCCTGTATTCTTGGCATCCAATTTATATTGTATGTATATTTTATAGTGCATGTACTATTTTTATACTGTATGTGCTATTTTTATTTACCGTATTTTTGCCACTGAACCTGCTTGTATCTATACTTTATCCCTATCCCCTCTCCCCCAAGAGGCATCTGGAAAAGAGCATTCCTTGCTCAGTATACCTTTCCTGGTGAAACATTTAAATAAATAAAATAAATGTATTATACTCATTAAATTTACCCTCCTTTGAAGGTCGATTCAACTATCCTTGCCTCTCCTATGCCTAGTGTACAGACTAGTAAGAAGTGCTGCCCCCTAACCTTAGTGATGGTTTGATATCTAAGCCCATGAACAGAATGCTCTAGTCCCAGTCATCCAGTTATACACTACTCAAAGTTCCAAGAACAAGGTCTTGTGTGGGCAAAAGATCCTTTTCTTATTCTGTCCCTTATCTGAGGAATGTACTACCCCCACCCCTTCAAAACTGTTCCTCACTTGATGGTTTTAATAAAGAACATAAGACCTTTCTCCATGAATGCAGTCTCTGTACTTGTATTAGATGATATGTACCTGCTTGTTGAATCTGCTAAATGTAGACTTGTCTGTTGTGCTCACACTTATTTGTGTATATACCAATGCTGATAGCTCTGTAATCCTATGATCCCATTGTTATTGTTGTTGACTGTACTGCTCATCTGATGTTGTAAGCTACTTTGTTATCCTATGTTTGATGTACTATTAAAGGGACTTTTAGTCTCAGTGGGTTTACTTGGTCAACAAAATTCAATAAATAAATAAATAAATAAAATAAGGCATATGGGAGGACTAACAAAATGCCTATGTGCATAGTAATAGGGATTACTAGCAGAAGAAAGGAGGCAATACTGTCCCTGTTTTGATTTCTCATCACTGAGTACTTTCTGCAGTTCTTGGGTCTGTATCTAAGAAAGCATAAGGCTAGATTATAGGCAATGTCCTGCAGAGAAATGTAACAAAGATGATTCATGAACACCAAGGCAAAATGTACAAGGAAAGACTAAAGAGTCTTAACATGTACTCACTGAAGGATAGAATGGACAGGGGACATGAAAGAGACTTTCAAGTTCATGAAAGGATTCAGCAGCATAGACACAGCAAGGTTATTTCATCTGAGAAACATTAGGTCCACTAGGGGTCATGTGGTTAAGCTGGAAGGGGGAGATTAAAAAAGACAGATAGATACAGTAGATAGACAGACAGATAGTTATTTAAAAGGGCCTTTCTAATAATTAAGGCACTGTACAAAAAGAAACCATCATTAACAAGTGCAGGACAATAAAAACAAATAAAACATACTACAGATCTCAACACTAAAACAATAATAAATATGCAGTAAAATACAACACTGAATGTAAAAAAGTGCTGTTTCACAGAAAGGATGGTAGATGGTATGCAATAAGCTTTCAGAGAATGCTGTGGAGGCAGTGACAATATCTAGGTTCAGAAGACATTGGTATACATTTAAGGGCCTGGATACAGGAGATGACCTACATTGTTCTAGGAAGGGGACTGCAATACTTGATGGCAGGTTTAAATGCTACATGGATGAGCCTCTAAATTAGACATAGGGGGAGGTGGTAAAACCAAAGGAGGCAATAGCCCCCCCGATAGTAAAGTTAGGGAGGGTAGACTCAAGGGGAGAAAACTCCCCTAAAGCAGATATGCAGAATGACAGGGACTGGGGCAGCAAAGAAGAAGTGGGGAATATAACTAAGGTTGGGGAGGACAGATGATCGAAAAGTATCAGGAATTGTGAAAGTAAAAAGAGAGGGGGTGAGTCAAAGGGCAAGTCAGGAAAAACACAGGCAGTAATGGTAGGAAGAAACAGGGCTGCAGACAGGGGTAAAAAGGTATGAAAAGCAATGTGCCCAGATGCAAGGAGCCTTGGACACAACATTTTAAACCTGGAAGTCATCATGGCAGGGGCTAATTTGAATTTAGTAGCTCTAATGGAGTCATAGTGTACTAAGCACCACAAATGGGACATGGCCATACTGGACCACTCTCTTCTCAGTAGAAATGGAGTGGGGAGGAATGGATGAGGGGCTATATAATAGCTCAGGGTGGGTATCAAGGACATGGACATACACTGGCACAGAGAGGAAAAGGAGGATTTGAAACAATTGTGGGTCAACCTGGAAACAGGCATTGGGTTTACTACCTGATCCAGGGTAGTATAGACCTCCAGCACAGAGTAAGGAGATGGATAAGGCACTAGAGGAAGCCATCATCTGAATGGCAGGCAAGGTAAGGTTCACCTAGTTGGTGACTTCAATATGCCAGATACAGAGTGGAGCTTTCCAACTGTGGCTTCAGCAAGGAGCAGGGAAAGCTTGACTCCCTACAAGGGGCTTTTTTCAAGCAACTAGTAATAAAAAAAACACTAGAGATGGGACAGTGATGGACCTGGTACTTACAAACAAGGACAGCACTGAAGATGTCCCAGGGGAATGTTGTCTTGTACCAGTGATCACCATAGGGTGTTCTTCAACAAAAAGACAGGCTCCCAGGAAAAAAACCTGAGGATGAGGGTTCTGGACATTAGGAGGGCAGATTTTGAAGAAATGTGAGACTCTCTCAGGAATTGTCTGAGTGGGGGAGTGCCAAGGAGGGGTAGAGGCAGAGTGGGGAAAAATAAGGGAGCGTATATCTAAATCAACCAACCAATGCGTGAAGGAAGTGAAACAAAGCTGAAGGAAAAAAAGAGACCATTATGGTTCTCCAGAGAAGTGGCAAGTGTGGTAAAAGATAAAAGGGTTGCATTCAAGAAACATAAGGAAACACAGAGAAATGAGAACAGTGAAGTATATCTGGCAAAGCAGAAGGAAGCAAGCAAGGTGGTGAGGGGAGCAAAGATTCAGACAGAGGAAAGGATTGCCAAAGGGGTCATTACAGGGGATAAGACTTTCTTTAGGTACGAAAGTGAGAAAAGCAAGGGTAGGAACTGTAAGAATTAGAGGGGTGGAAGTTGGAGACTGCAGAGGAGGACAAGAAAAATCTGATATCTTAAACAGACATTTCTGCTCAGTTTTCACAGTGGAAGGTGGAGGGTATGAACCATCAGGGAAATGGAGCACTTGGGGCATAGAAAACGTGACACTGAGTATAGGAGGAGGTACTAACAGTAACTATGTAGACAGGAAAGGAACTACAGGGTTATCATATATGAGAACCTCAAGACAGCAGACCATAGGACAAGGCAGTGGGTAGGGCTACAGGAATACTTGGTTGCATATGTGGGATATTGTCAACAGGAGGAGGGAGGCTGTGTTGCCATTATATTGTTCACTGATGCAACCATTCTTGGAGTATTGTGTTCAGTTTTGCAGACTGCACCCCAGAGGGGGACATAGGGTAAAGGTGGTCCAGATGAGGGCAAATAAAATGATGCTTGAGTTTGCATGAGAAGTCATAGGAGGAAAGATTGAGGGATCTCAACATGTATACCACGAAAGAGAGGAGAGAAAAGGAGGTGACGTGATACAGTCATACAAGTCCCTTAAATGAGTGAACAGGATATGGGGGTCTCTTTCAAATGAGAACAAGCACTAGAAATGGGGTTGTTCAATGAAGCTGGGGGGAAATAAAGTGATGGCAGGAACTATGTCTTCAGTGAAAGGGTAGTGGGTGTCTGTGATAGACTGCCAGTGGAAGTGGTGGCGCTAGAAGAGTGGGGGGGCCTCAAGCATGCATGCGATAGACATTAGGATATATAAGATAATATGCAAGGAGATGGGAGAATTGATGAAGACCATATAGGGTCCATGGAGACAGGATACCTTAGGTAAGGAATATCTGGGCTAACTAGGTGGGCCAAACAGTCCTTTTTCTGTCATTAAATGCTAGAACATGGGATACTGTAGAAAAGAGAAGGAAGGATGAGGGGAAATAATATTTGTTTAATGGAAGGTGTAACAAGTACCTGGGGGAGATTGTCAGATTGTCAGACTTTTGGCTTTGGCAAAAGAAAGGATACCCTTGTGGTATTTTTCTTGTTTATAGACCTTATTAATTGCCCTTGATGAGCGATCATGGGCTTTAATCATATTCACCAAGTCAACTGACTGTTTATAAAATCCTCTCATCTCTGGAGCAGTTCCCCATGATTCTTTTTTTTTTTTTTCTCTTTTTCTTTCGGTACCCTTGAAACCTCTGCCAGCACTACCCTACCATCCCCCTATGTTCGGGCTTACTTTCCCGAATGGGGCCACCAGGTGGGCACCCATTCCCAGCGGACAATGGTGGTGAGACCTGTCTTAGCCCCCGGGTTAGGGCCACGGGAGCAGGACCCCTCTGGTGGACAATGGTGGCCTAGTGGGGCACGGTGGCAGCGAGCCATCATATATGGGGCCAGATTTTTTTTTTTAATAAGGAAACCCTCCTGGGGGTGGGGATGTGCATTGATGACCAGCGTCCATCCCACCCCCTGAATGTAATGGTGCCAGCTGCTGTAAAAACCCCTGGCCTCTGCCAGGGGTCTCTAATATGCTGGACACTCCAGCCCCCTCTCTCCCCCCCCGGAGAAGTAGAGCAGTTTGTGGGATGTTCAATCCTTCTCCCCCGGGCCAGCCCTCCAACTCCCAGGTCTGTTCCTGAACCCAGGATGTGAGCTCAGCAGATGGATGCCTTGCCTCTGCTCCAATGGGCCAGCTCAGTTCCTCATGATTCTGAATAACAGCCCCAAAGGGATATTGGCTATCTGACTCGGGGGGGGGTGCAGACTCTCCAAGCGTAACAGGGCATTGCCAACTTTCACCTTCTTGAATGTGTCATTCTGTACTATTCCATATTCATCCACCTGAAATTTCATATTGAAGAACTCAGTGTTGGTGCTAATCTTTTTATATGTAAAACTAAAATTGAAGCTGTTTTGAACCAGACCACAAATCCATGAACCTTCTTTTGGGAGCTGTTGTGAGCCATACCACATGCAGACTATATCATCAATGTAGCAGTGTTATCTAACAATCTCACCCATGTATGGTGGATATGTGCAGGGGGTACACATAACCCTTACAGTCTTATAGCCAGTATTCCTATGGGGCAGTTCCTCAGAATTAGGAGGAACTGCGCCACAGAGGAGAGGTTTGAGTAACAATCAGCTGACTTGGTGAATAGGTTTAAGGCCCATGATTATTCATCAAAGGTAACTAATAAGTCCTATAAAAGAGTTAGGTGGTTCGAGAGAGGTGGAGGGCAGAGTCAAGATGGCGCCATGAGGAGCTTAGCTTAGATTTCTACATTGTTTACAATGCGTCCCTGTCACTTACACTGGAAAAATAAGAAGACACAATGGTAACCCTCTTTAAGTACTTAAAGGAGGCCAGGTACTGATTTTGTCTTTAATTTGTGGTTCTTATTTTCCACACTTGGCTCATGAGGAATTGAAAAAAGCAGTGACGACCACTGCAACCAGTGTAACCCCAGGTGCTAACATGGGAGTTGCTTTGGGGGAATATTTTCTACAAAAGAACCTGGCTGTCAGTAATATCTGGGGGTTTAAAGGAGTACAATGGCGCATTCTTTACCTTGTCTCCTGTTTTCCTTACTGAGAACAGGTATTGTTGATAATGACTGTTAAGGGCCATCTTAGCAGTTCAGACTAGTGTTGTGTAGAGTTCATTGGTGGGATTGTTTTGCATCACTGGAATGTTAAACTGGCTTGAAATGTAAATGGTGGCTTCTCATGATATTGCACCAGCCAGAGTTTGTTTAGTGGCACCAACATTTATGTTTGTTTTTTACCTTAAAAGAACTGAGTTGCCTATTTAGGTATTCAGGTGCAGGGAATTAATTGACTGTATGGGACTTTTCACACTTCAAATACTACTGTGAAACTGAACGGCTCAGAGAGTAAATTTACTTGAGCGTAACTGGAGTTTTTTTTTCTTCTTTCCTATTTACTTCCGAATTGCTACCAGACATAAAAACCTTAAGGAAATTAGAGCCTTCTTTCACAAAACTGAACTGAAACCAAATGGGGAAAAGAACAGGAAACAGATGGATAAAGGGTCTCCTGCAAGAAAGGCGGGGGGCAGGAGAAGATCCTTACTCAGACCACAAGACTTATTAACAGAGGGTAGTGACCCCTTATTTTCCCCATTCATCTCTGAGCAGGATAACAGAGAAATGCAACTTCGGCGGGGGTCATTTGTAGTGGCCCCCTACCCATCAGGACCAGACCCCCCCCAAACCCTGATCCCTCCCATCCCAACCATAGCTAGCGACTGGCTCAGCCCTCCGCGCACCACCATGGCCAGCCACTGACTGGTGCTCTTTGCAATTGCCCAGGTGGTAGAAAATGCTATTCACAGATAGATAGCATAGGGCATTATCCAGCTGTGAATAGTGGTAGGTAGAGGCAGCAGTTACCCCATTACCGCTACCACTAGCCCCACTAGTGCTTCCCCAACATGCATTCCTTTAAAATGCCCTGCATAGAGAGGTTGCAAAATGCAATTTCGCTGCCAAAATCATGAATTTCTCCCCGCAAAATATTTTGCGTAATTATGTACTTACGGCAAAATTTCACAGGTTGATTACGAATTTCACCTTGCATTACTATTAGGCAAAATTAGGTGAAAATGGGCTTGTCACATGACTTACTCTCTGCAGGTCACATGGTTGACTGTAAACAGGCAGGAAGTGAGTGATCCAGTTCCTTTGTTAGGTGGCTAGAGACTTGGAGAGTGGAGAAGCTGGCAGCCAGCAGGCAGCAGAGGTTTTTCATTGGACTTTGCTATTGTGGGTTTAGTGTTTTACACATACATACTATGTCGTTTAAAAATAATTGATTTATATTCTTTTAGGATATCTAGTTAATTCATTTTCTGTGAGTGTAGATTAAGTGTGTGTGTGTGTGAGTGCGTGCGTGCGTGTATGTATGTAACTCCCTCTCTCTCTCCCCATCTTTCTTTTTCTTTTTTTTACTTTTCTAATAAGAAACTTTTTTTTTTGAGGGATAAATAATGGATGGGAAAAGTAGGACAAGGGTACTGGGAAGAAGGCAACAGGGTTGATACACAAGGTGGGGTGGAAAGAATGATAAGGGACTTGGTAAGATTGGAGGAATGGTCAAATATGTGGCATCTCAGATTCAATGCAAAGAAGTGCAAGGTAATGCATCTGGGAAACAAAAACCCAGGGGAAGAGTACACAATGAGGACTGTGTTAATAAAACAACAAAAATCGAAAGAGACCTAGGAGTAATTATATCAGATTTCCTAAAGGTGGGCAAGCAATGTGAGAAGGCAGTAAGGAGGGCTGGGGGAATACTGGGATGCATAGGGAGAGGCATCAACAGTAGAAAACAGGAAGTTGTTATCCCTCTCTACAGACAGTTAGTGAGACCTTATCTGGAGTACTGCATGCAATTCTGGAGACCCCATCTCCGCAAAGACATAGACAGAGAGGAGGCTGTTCGGAAGAGGGCAACCAAAATGGTGCAAGGTCTGCACCAGAAGACATACAAGGAGAGACTAAAGCAGCTTAATATGTATACCCTTGAGGAAAGGAGGGAGAGGGGGGACATGATAGAAACTTTCAAGTATCTCAAGGGAATTAACAAGGTACAAGAGGGTAGTATCTTTCAGAAGAAAAGACGTGCAAAAACAAGGGGACACAATTTGTAGATAGAGGGGGGATGGCTCAGAGGTAGTGTTAGAAAGTATTTTTGCACACAGAGAGTTGTGGATGCATGGAACAGCCTTCCTGAGGAGGTTGTGGAGTCAGGAACAGTGGGAGAATTCAAGAATGCATGGGACAGGCATAAGGAAATTCTAGTGGGGGGCAGGAGGAAGTAAGCTGTTGATTAACTAGAATCTGCAGCTTATACATCAGGTAGGGAAATGGGCAGACTGGGTGGGCCAAGCGGTCCTTATCTGCTGTCAAATTCTATGTTTCTATGTTTCTGTGTTTCCATTGTTCACCTTGACAGGTGGGTCTTTAAGTCTGAGGCCACCCCCCAGCAGGAGCATGTGGTCTCCACTCCCCAGCAGCAGCATGAGCCCATTGCCCCCCACCAGCAGCATCAGAAGCATGTGGCCCCCACCCCCCAGCAGCAGGATACCATTGCCCCCCAGCATGAGTATGTGTCCCCATCACCCCCCAGCAGGAGCATGATGTGGCCCCCTACACATTGGCTTGTGGTAGCCCCCAACCCCAGTGCCCAAGAGTGTGATCTGTATGGTGTTTTTTCACCATAAACTCTGCATATGACTGTGTGGTGATCTGCAATCTTTGTGGCAGATCGATAAGAAGGTGGAAGAAAGAGGGGCAATTTTGAACTAGAGATGTTGTGAAATATTATTTTGCCGGTGAAATTGCCACAAAATCGGCAATTTCGCCCAATTAAATATTTCGTGAAATTGGGCTGAAATTGCAAAATTTCACCCACAATTGTGCCCACACATGCCCCATCATTTATATTTTATTTTCTGCCTCCCTGGTGTCTAGTGGTCCCCCCCCCAACCAATCACCAGTTGAATTCAAGAACCCTCCCCCCCTCACTCTGAGTTATCCCCGCCCCCAATCTTTAAAAAAATAATCCCTTCCCTGTCCCTGGTGTCTAGTGGTCCTCCCCTGGCCAATCACGGTCCAAATTCAAGACCCCCAGTCACCCCCGGTCTCCGCCCCAATCTTTGAAATAAAGCAATCCCTCCCTGTCCCTGGTGTCTTGTGGACCCCCAACACTGATCACCGGCCAAATTAAAGTAAAGAACTCTCCCACCCCCTCAAGTCAATCCCAGTTATTTTCCTCCTCAGCCATGACCCCAGTTCCAATCTTCAAAATAAAAAACAATCCCCTCTCCAGTTCCTGGTGTCTAGTAGACCCCCAACCTCCCCACCCTGTCTTAAGTCAAAGCCCCTCCACCCCCCCAGTACCAACCCGATCTGGCCACTGGCACAGCCCTCCACTCACCTCCATGCCTGGCAGCCAGTCTGAGTGCTGAGGGCCTGGGGTGACTGGCGGGGGGGTTCTTGAATTCGGCCGGTGATCGGCCAGGAGGGAGAACCAATAGACACCAGGGACAGGGAGAGGATTTTTTTTAATGTAACCCCCAGGTGGCGCTATCCCAAGGGCTACTACTCCTGCCAGCTTGACTACTTATAGGTTGAAGGGCTTAGGTTCTATGGCAGGTGCCTCCACCCAGAGATCAAGGTTTATAGTGCTTAGGCTAGCTTGATCACAGCCCTCTGGGACACCGTGACCCCCTTTGGTTCCCTCTAGTGGCTCACACAGTACACAGGAGTTACAGCCCCAATACCCCACGTATACACACTGTTCACTCATAAAGCACCACTTACCCTCGAGACTGATTCTGCAGCACGTCTCTGAGGACCCCCTGTAAAATAAGGTTAAACAACATACACAGCAAAATACAATTCTGTTTCCATAAGTACCAACACTACAGACAGTATATAGTATAACAACAACAAATCGGATTTATTTAGGGGACAGTAACACGGGAGGGGGAAATCAGGTTAATTGGTGGCATTAAATCATAGTACTGTGTACACATACAGGGTCTGAAAAGTCACACTCTGGGTACCCAGGTTGGGGGGGCTAGCCAGGTCCGTTGCCTGGGGTTGGCCAGCAGGTGCAGATGGATAGGGCCCTGTAGAAGAAAATATATGCACAACACCCAATTGTAATCCGGAGCTGGATGGCTCAGTCCATGAAGCAGTGAAACAACAAGAATTAGATGACACACTTGTGATTGAAAACAGGCTGCAGAGGAATACCCTGATTTGTACTCACAATACCCAAGTTGAAAACTGGATGGTGGATGTTCTCTGGATTGTCAGAAACAACAGGGCATGGAGACAAGGTCCTTGTGACTGGACCCCACTGCAGTTTATAGCAAATGGATTTAGTCCAAGACAAGCTGGGGTTTGCTTCCAGCTTCAACATACAGCACACAGCACAGGGGGTTGGAAATAGCGATTCCCCACAAGCACTACACCCATTCATATGTAAAAGGAAAGTACTATACCAGGCAGGCTGCTCCTCGATCCTGATCGCACTTACTGCAAAATACCCGGGAGCACACACGCAGCTTCAGTTCCTGACAGACCGAGCACGATTCAGCAATTTCTCCAGTCTTCTACAGCGTGAGCCTTGTTTCCACACTTCCAGTGCTTCTTTCTCATCACAACTCAGATTCACTCCAAACTGGCACTCACAAAGGCTGCAGACAGAAACTCAGGGCCTCATACACGCTTCCCAAGCGAAACTATACACCACAGAAGCACAGAGCTCCTTCTCTCTTCACAGTCACAATTGATCTAATCTTTCCAGTCACAGAGCAGGGCATTTCCTTTAGCTCCACACCATTCTGTTGGCTGATTCGGCTATCACTCACAATAAGACTCCCTCTGTTGGCGGAAACAGGCGCCAAGGTTAAAACTACATTTCCCAGAGTCACTGCCCATATAATCCCCTTGTGGCTGGCTCAAAATTGAGAGTCCAAGTTCCGATTCATCCACAGGCTCCATTTTAGGGTCTCCCTATCATCCTGATTGGTCCAAGTCAGCTATTCAGAACCAAAATGAAAGAGCTACACTGAAACAGTCCGTGCTGAAATGAAGACAGGTTAGACAAACTACATTTTCTCAGTCACTCTAAATGATTTCTGGCAAACAGTTATATCTTTCAACAAGACTCCCACTGCACATGTAGCAATGGCAGAAATGGAGCAAATTGACAGCAGCCCGGGTGGGATTTGGGCATTAGAACACACAGTCCCCCCATACAAGCTAATTAAGTCTGCAAGCAGACAGCTCTTAAAGAGACAGTATGTGGAGGCTCAAATAGCACTCACTTGGAACCACATTTAAACAGCTCAGACGCCGAACACCGCACAGACTTGGAGCATTCAGGCAAGCTCCTGGAAGACTTTTGGGAACCCCGATTTGCAGGGGGGTTACATAAAGATTGGTGGCCATTGGCAAAATTAAGAAATTTTGCTCAAGGGTAGCTAAATTTCATCCACAAGGAGCAAATTTTGCTGGATTGAGGGCAAAATTTTGCCTGCCCCCCCCCCAGGTAAAATTTCACATTTAGCCCAGTGAAATATTTCAGGAAATGCACAAATTCCACGAAATATTTCTCTGGGTGAAATTTTCCAATTTTGCACAACACTATTTGGAACAGGTGGCCAAAGGAGCCATGTGTTGCACCACCACCCTGCAGAGTGACTCCAAGAGCAAAAAAGTGTCAGCAGCAGCAGGAGGCAGTGGGGGTGGGCAGACAGAAGAGGAAGGGGGCCAGCAGAAGGAAGGGGGTCAGCATCAGCCTGGATGCAAGTTCTGCTAACACATAGCACCATGAATTGGTGTGACCATGGTGGGCCACTTATAGCAGTGATAGTGGCTAGTTTATGTGTAATGGTGGGTCAAGGATACCATAACCAAAGTATCTTAGTTGCTTTACCTTACTGACAGCTCTGTGTAGGTCATTTATGTATCGTTGATGTGGTTATGGAAAACATCTTCCTCGAAGATGGTTTAATTTTGTCTTATTGCTTAAATTAGTCTTACAGTACACCTTTCCTTGCAAGGAACCAAGGGTTAGATTCACAAAAAATCACAAAGTGCAGCACAAATCTTTGCATTGCTGTTTGCAATTGCCCAGGTAGTAAAAAATGCTGTTCACAGATGGATAATGTAGGGTGCTATCCAACTGTGAATAGGGGTAGGTAGAGGCAGCAGTAACCCAGTAACCTCAATAAGACAAGATTGAGAAATATGACAAGGGGAGACAAACAATTATTGTGGCAATTTTATGAGATAGCCAAAAAAGGCTAGTGAGGGGGGCCACCGTGAGGAAAAACAATTCCTCCTACAAAATGCTGCTGCTAGCCTGCTAGTTGCCCAGGCTGCCTCCTGCTGCTGGTTTCATCATGATTGAGAACTGTAAACTTAACATTTGCCAATGCTGTCCTATTTTGCTGTGGTTGTTATGGGTACTGTGTGTAGTGATTACAATGATGATAGAGATTTAGGGATACTTTAACTTGCTCCTTCCTGCTGCTCTCAGTGCTGTCTGACTGGCTGCCATGAAAAGTGATGTTTTGGCTGGTGTTGAATCTTGATGCATCATCATCATCGTCACACACAGACATGATGCTACTGCACACGTAAATATTTCTCCTGATTTGTTTGTTTGTTCTGTGCAAGTGAAGGAAGGGCGTGGGTGGGTTGGTATTGTGGTATCATGAGTTAAAATATTTCTCTTCTGTTTTTCCATTATTTTCCAGCTTGAGGATTACATAAATAATGAAGCTTGCCCTTTAAAGGGCAGGCCAGGTTGTCCTGGGAACCTACCAGGATGGACAATAGGGCAAGGGGAAGGGGTGGGCAGCAGAAAAGGGAGGAGTGATGATCTCAGAGACAGGTCAAATGACAAGGCATGTGGGGCTCACTGGCCATTGGCTGAGGGGAGGGGCCGAGAGGGAAAGGGGGGGAGCCCAGGGTGATGGGGGTCCAAGGGCTACTTAAGGGCATGCAGGATGCAGGTAGCCCTCTTCCATGCTGCATTTCCACCCACCCACCCTGCAGGTAAGGAAAGAGGGTATAGGAGGCACGCTAAGGCAGAGGCACAAAAGGGTGCTGGCAGATGGGTCCGCACAGGCATAAGGAGGGTCATAGACAGGTGGCTGCAGGGGCTAGATGGAGCCCTGCCGAGTCTCAGGGAGATGAAGGGAGTAGCTTGGGAGGGGAAGGGTGGGAGCAAGAAGGGAAAAGGGGGTCCAGGAGAAGGTGGGGGATAGGGTTCCACGGGCTGGGGACAAAGAACCCAGGCATGGAGAAATGGGAGGGATATAGAGCTAGGGGTGGATCAGCTGTGTTCACACCTAGTGGGAAGGGGCTGACCCGGGTGTGGCACCTGGGTATGATGGGAAAAGGGGGGGCCGGATCACAGTGTCCGGACCCCGAGAAGCAGTGACAAGAAAGAAGGAACAAGAGGAAGAACCGCAATGTAAATGTAAATATGATTTGTAAAGACATTGAAATGGGTTGTGAAAGTGTTAACTTAAGTGTGCCTTGTTATAAATAAATACTTATTGCCAGCAAGCATCCAAAGTTAACAAAGGTGTGGGCTGAGTTATTTCTGGTTTGGGATTCAGGGACAATGATGCTGCCAATCAAGCAAGCTCTTAGAATGATGTAGGAATGCACCACATTTCGCAACACCCAAGGAAAGTATTTCCTTTCTCAATGATGGCAGGGCCTGGGGTAACTTTCTGCAGTAAAGATGTTTGAGTTTGACAGAAATTGTATTGTGTTTGCTTTTCCCAACATTCAGGGCCTTTCTGGTATTGTCTTAAGTCCCGCTCCATCCTTCTGCTGCTGATCAAGAAGACTTGGGTGCTTCATCCCTGAGATAAGTATTTCTTCCTTTGTATTGAGGACGGGGTTGTGTGTGTGGGGGGAGGCTTCAAACGAATCAAAATTTGTTCTTTTTATCTGATTTCCAGGTAGGCAGTACTTTTAGGGGATTCAGGAGCTGCATGGTCCATCTGGGGTTAAATTTTGCAGTTTACATTCTCACACCAAATCAGGTAAGTACATTTTTTTTTCTGCTTGTAATTTGCTAACTTAAGACCAGGTATGCAGATGGATGAGTATTCATCATGTATGCTGTCATTGTTCCTGTTTAGGTTATTTTCCTCTGGTGATGTTTCATCCGATGTCTATGTGAAGACTTCATCTAGGCCCTGAAGTAGCTGGTGCGTGTGGAAAACAGAGCTGGTTGCTTGAGCCATGATGTAGGCCACTAGTCTCATTAACGATTAAATAACACATCCAGGGAGGAGGTATATGTGGAAATGGTTGATGAAGATGGTGTTTAGTAATTATAGGTGGAGTGGGCCAGTGTCTGTTGACATTGCCTTTGGAGATTAAATTTTATATGTTTTATATTTTATTGTATAATGTATATGATATGAAATATTGTAAAGTTTGTGTGCGGCACCCAGAGCCTGTGGGATTGGGCGTCTTTTTAAATAAATTTGACATTGACATTGACATGTGAGGTAGCAGAGCTGGAGTAATTAGGAATATTTAAAAGCCAAACTGCAGCAGGCAGCAAACACCCCTCCTCTCCCACCGCAGGGTTTAACACTGTTTCTGTGTCAATAACTATGATAGTACATAATGTACAGATGTACAGTAATTACCCTTTTGGAGGGAATTTGGATGCTGTTAGACCCTTCTTTTATGCATAGTTTGTAATTAATGGCTCACGTCATTAAAGATAGCCACCATTCACCAATTTGCAAAATCTCTTCAACTTGTGTCACCTGTTGAATGAACATGATATATTCATACTCTAGTTGTACTACAAGGGTTCTTCAACATGTGTGTCTCGGATAGTAATCAGCACAAAATATTTCATTTGTTGCATGGTGTGCATAGGCATGGCATTTGTCTGCGCAGGGCGGGTGTGGCATGTGCCACTGCCAGTGTGGGCAATTGAAAAGTCTGAAGCAAGACAACATATCTTGCTTCAGGATGGGGTTAGTGGAAATGAAAAGTAAAATGTGTATCTTGATATTTTTTGCACAGGAATATTATTACTGTAACAATGCAAAATGTTTATGGTTATGGTAACTTGACTGCTGTCTTAATGGGCGGGGACTAAACAACAGTTTAGGGCAAGGGTGATCAAATTAAACTGATTAACAGCAGATAACACAATCATCACAAATCCAATGATAAATGTATAAAAATAATTTATAAACACACTATACTAAGCTGACAGTGACTTGTGGTGGGGGGTGTAGAGAGGTTCTAACTAGTAACTTCAGCCTTGTTGTTTTCACTGTCACAACATCCAGGAAGCAACCCTCACATTCTTCAAGACTGGAGTTCTCACCAGGTAGAAAGTCTCTCACCATTGCTGCTTCATCCACCTTGCTGCTGGTGGGTGCCTTAGCAGAGGTGATATCATGTGGTCATCATCATCTATTTATTTATTTATTTATGACTTTGATAACCGGGTGATCACCAAGACATAGTTCATGTGGCAACACCATTGACATCACTGTGTTATGTGGAATGTGCCCTTCATTCATTTTGATGAATGTTAACATGGACACATTCTTGGGTGACAAATTGATCCTCCTGTCATGCACAATGGCCCCAGCCGAACTAAACACTCGCTCCACACTGACACTGGATGGTGGGAAGCTCAGGTATTTCACAGCAACTGATGTTAGTGCTGGTCAATCAGTCGCTTTGCTGCTCCAGTGCTGCAGTGGCTTGTCAGTAATGGCAAGGTGCTTTATGTTCCAATGTAGGCCTCCACCATTCGCTCTGCTGCCCTGAGTCTGGCTGCCTCATCTGTCTCCTCCTCCTTTTCTTCCATGTCTTCCATTCCAACCTGATAGAGAACATCCCAAATGGGATTGCTTGCCGTTTTCTGCTGTACCTTACCATTTATTCAGATTGGGTTGCCTGTCAGCTGCTGGTGGTGGTAGCAACACCTGTTTTCTGTGCAGTGCGTGTCTTGTGTGCCATTTTTATCTGTGCACCAGACACCCATTTAATGAGGTTCTCTGTCAACTTTTGCGGTCGCTGATGACCTTCTTCAACTATAGAAGGCAGGCCATTTTAGTAGCATGGATCAAGCATGGTAATAATGGCAAATTCATCTGACTGTAAAATGCCGGAAATATGGGTTTTGCTGTCCAGCATGTGAAGCATGTGATCCATTAGATCACAACTACTATGATCCCCACTTGCCTCCATCTGATGTTGGACATTCACCAGTGTCTGCCTCAGCACACATATGAGAGGTATGGATTGACTTATATAGGCAATGTCCCCACTCACTGCCTGTGTAGCATGCTTGAATGAATGGAGAATGCATATTAGCCCATCCAGTTGGTGCCACTGCTCTGTTGTACACTTCAGCACTGTCCCAGGTGGTGTGCACCAGTAGGTATTCTAAAACAGCCTTATCCAGTTCATAAGACTGGTCAATCATGTACAGCGTTCCACCTGGTCACAACAAGCTTCATACGGTACTGAGGCAGATGGTTATTGTGCTGCAGCTCACGTAGATTGTCATAGGCCCTTGCAGGATGGAAAAGTGCACACAGATGTGGCGGGTGACAGGCACAGTTTCCTTAATGTCTGCATTGTTTAAAAACTGCTGCACAACAAGATTAAGGCAATGTGCCAGGCAGGGCACCATAAAAAAACCACCATCACCAATGCACTTCACTACATTGAAGCCATTATCACTTGTGATAAATCCTGCTTTAAGTGACTGTGTGTGGAGCCACTCATCAATCTCTTCCAGCAGAACATTAAGCATTTTCTCACCCATGTGAGAACCAGTAACACTTTACATACTCAGGGTTGCATGCTGCTGAATTCCAGGAGTGCTGCTACCACCACAATTTTGCTTCAGGCAGGTTTTGCCAGGCCCAGCATCAGCTACCACAACAAATACCTGTACCCAGTGTACCATTATGCATAGATACGAGCCTGCGACTGTTTGTCCACTGGTCCACATATCCATGCTGAGATGGATATATTCTGTTGCAGAATGCTTTGTTGCATGTCTTATGGAATCAGCAACTCTACTGTACAGATCTGGCATGGCACACTTAGAGAAACAGGTTCACGATGGAACCTGCCATTTGGGACAGGCATGGGCCATCAACCTGCAGAACCCAGTATTCTCCATGAACAAGAACGGCAACAATCGATGGGCAGCATATCAGGGGTGGCAGCATTTAACTCACATGCAGCAGCATGACTGGGGGTGTACTTTGTATGCTGCTTGAGGATGATCTTCAGTGTGGGTTGCATCATTGGGGCTGTTCGACCAGAATGCAGTACTTGAGGCATCAATGTTGTTCTTTTAGAGGTAAACGTAGACTCTTGGGCATGTGCAGACTGCTTGAAACATGTTATTTTGGTTGATTTTGGGTGTGGTGATGTACTTTTCTGAGTCAAAGGACTGGAAGTGGTGCCTCTACTGCTATGCACACTAAGCGAGGGAGCAAAGGTTTGCTCATCCTCCTCCTCCATGAGCACTGACCCAGTCTGCCCTCCCTCCTACTGCTGTATTGAACTAATTTCAATTACATTTAACTTGCCGAGTGATATCCCACCAATAGATCTGGTGTCCTTCTAATGTTGCTGCCAGTGCAGTGGGTGCTTGTTTTTCAGGTGTGCATATTGGCCACCTGTGCCTATGTGGCTTCCCTTTTTTTCCCTGACTAACACATGCTTGACACAGTTGACATATTGCCTCATCAACTGGATCAAACATGTAAAAGTCCCAAACTAGGGACTTTTGACCTCTGAACTTAACATGCTGCTGGGAGGGCTGATAAACAGGCATTGAAGTTTGTGCTTTTTGGGCTGCTTTCATCACTTCCATGAGACTACTTGTTTTGGGAGGGGCTGACTTGACTGCTTGGATGAGTACTGCTGATAGGCTTGGTAACAGCCTGACCCACAGATTGTGCAAGTACATGGCCTACATGACCCTTGATCTTTTTAAACTCAGGCTCCCATGAGGGATCATCCCAGTAATCATCATCGGCACCAATGCTGATGATGTCCTTGTACTCCTTCTCCTACTCCACCCCCCTCCTCCTCCCTATCAGTGTCTTCTTGCACTGCACTTTTTCTTTCTCTACAACCATCTCCTCAGGGGGCTGACTACCCATAACTCCAGGATTATCAGACTCTGGCTGAACACCATCACCACCACCAGCTCCAGCAGGAACAGGATCTGGGACAGTCACACCGACAGACTTATCACCCTCCTCCTCCTGGACCACTGTTCCTGTGCTGGTGTTAGTGTCTCCCTTCTTCTCACTGTCATCCCCCACCAGCATGAATGCAACAGTTCTGTCTGTAAAAACTGAGACACAGGCATGCCAGTACTTTGAACAATTCCTTTGTTGGTACCTGCCACTCCACCAGAGCCCAAAGTGACTGAAGACACTGATGCAGACATAGGTGTGCCTTGGGGAAGTAGGACTGAAGTTGTACTCTCCTTAACAGATTTCTTAGCTGCCTTGTTCCCCCTGTTACATTGCCCTGTACTGGACCGTCTCTTAGCAGGCATTTTTACATGCTTCTTCAAAGCTTTGCCTTTCTCTGGCAGTATATCAAAAAAGGATGTATTAGTAAGTTACTGTGTGAATAACACCTCACACACCTGCAGTACTGGCTTCCAAGTCCAAACACAGGAATCAGAGCAGGTAGCAGCACTCTGTACAACTTAGACCCTGTCCACACTACCCCTCTGTAACGTTACAGAGTGCCCAAACCGTTACCGCAACGGTTTGCGTTTACACCTGTAACATTACAGAAGGCATTTTAATAACTGTTGTTGAAACCACATATGAGGTGGTTTCAACAATGGTTATGAAACCGGTTTTGCCTCGGTAACATTACCGGGCATAGTGTGGATGCATGGCACCAGTCCCCATAGCGCAGTGCGAGCTGCATTGTGGGATTAAAAGACGGTAATGGTCGCCTGCTCAAGTGTGGGACTACGGTGCTGGTCCCGAACGGACACCACAGCAGTGTGGACACACTGCACTGCTCCCAGGTTGTAATGGTTTCTATCTGTTATGGGGTCTGAGCAGTGCAGTGTGGACAGGGCATTATTCTGACCATATGTGGTAGCCTATTCCAGTAAAAACAAAAAGCTAACTTTTTCTTTCACCAAATAGGAATTTAGTAACATGGGGGGAAAAAGGGCACAGGTAACCTACTTTAAGTACAGATCAGCTGTGTCTGGACAGCTGAAGAACTGTAATGTGTTAATTCTTAATACAATTTTTTATGTAAGAGTGCAGAGGCCACCATATAATGACATTGACAAACAAAGGCACCTATGGCACCCTGGATGGACTCAGCACTCTCAGACAGCTACTACATTAATATGTAGTGTTTTTAGATTGGATGGATCAGATAGTAAACAATGCTGTAACAGGGGAATGGCAAGCAAATTCAACTGGAACAGGAACACCGCAATGCAGAGTCAAGCTCCAACAATAAAATACAAGGGAGCAATTCACCAAAGCAGTGAAACTGTATATGGACGGCTGAAGTGGTCAACTAAAAGTACTTTCAAAAGGAAAAAATATAACACTGTTGCTTTTCACAGTTTACATGGCACATACGTTAACAATAAACAGCAAACAGAACTGATCACAAACCCCCACAAAAAAGAAGGGATCAGCACTGTGAGTTCAAAACTTTGGAATTCATAATCACAACTAAAAGCAGAAGAATGGTATATAACACAGGGTAACAGCAGCAGGAACTCTCGGAAATAGTAACTTTTCAAGGAAGGTGAAAAAAATACTTGTCAGTCTATAAGAAAAAAGTACAAATAAGAAGAACACCAACACAAATATAAAGGCTTAAAAGAAATAAAAGTAAATCACTCACAATTTTAGAAAAATCTATTAGAAAAAGTTTAGAAACTAGTCTGCACTGCTTTTACAAACCTACTCTCCCCCACTCAATTCCTTCACAGACAGACAAAACTCAAAACCAATTAAACTACATATTATGCAAAAATCCACAAAATTAGAAAATCTTCACTAGCAGCACTAGGAGCAAACTATAGATTTTGGAGCAATTAGCTCTCAAAAGCTAGTTTTTCATAGGTTTTAAAAGGGTTTATTGACTGTGATGCATCACAACAGACTGTACTCCAACTCAACAGGCAATAGACTGTGCTGGAAACAACCTGCACATGATTTTTGAACTATTTACCAACAATCCATTGCAAATTTCACCTTTTGAGCATAATTTTGCTGGCAAAATCAAAAGTTTCACAGGCAAAATTTTTGCCACTAGGCGAAATTTAAACATGGATTGGCGATTTTTGCTCTTTGAAATCATATTACGCAAAATTTCGCAATTACACAAAATTGAAAACCCAGACAAAATGACATTTTGCAGGGTGAAAAATTAAACCACATTGAGAAATTATGTGAAATATTTTGCAGAGTGAAATTTTCGCATTTCGCACAACCTTAGCCCTGCAATGAATAGAGCTGAGGCGCTATTTGATATTCACAAAAGCAGCCATGTAAATGAGATCATTGGGCATGCAAGGCACTAGGTGGCCATTTGCATGCCCATTATAGGCCATTTTGGAAGGACTGCGGCAAGTGTGGCATAGCATCCCCATCGTCGATCACCAGTCGTTGTGTTAAAAGAGAATTCCTTGGAAGTCTAGGGGTCTCTCCCCTCCTCCGATCCCTGTATAAGACAAATAATTTTCCCTGGTAGTCTACTTGTCCCACTCACCTCCCCATTCTTGGATCATTGTCCCGTTATGGAAATAATCATTCCCTGGTAGTCTAGCCATCCCTCACCCCACCCCATTCTCTGATAGCTATACCAATATTTTAAAAATGTTTCCCTGGTAGTCCAGTGGTCCCACCACCTCCCTCAGTGTCAGTCACTGTACCAAGAAAAAGAGATAAGTCTCTCCCTGGTAGCCCAGTAGTCCCTTCCCCCATACGAACACCATCCTAATAAATACATATACATATGCAGCATATATATATATATATTATGTCCAATGTCCCCCTCCATCCCTCTTCCTCTCCCTTGGAAACATGAAAGTGTCCTATTTTCCTGGTCATCTAGTGGACCTCCACCCATCCACCTCTGTGAGGGTATTAACTCACTATTTTATCCCAACCCGATCTACAGTTAGTGGTTAGCAGAGTTTCTCCATCTCTCTATGACCGATCGACGAATACGAGTGAGTATGCATACACTGGCGCCTGGCTGGTTGAACCAATGGGTGCATAGTGTATACTGTACTCACTTATTGATAGTTCAGTCAGTGGCCAGCCATGGTGGTGAGAGGAGGGCTGTGCTGGTGGCCAGCTGGGGATCAGGTTGGGGGGAGCGGGGTGGTGGGTTCTGATTTAAATTGATTGTTGATTTGCACATTTCAAAGTGTGGCTATGAGGGGCTATTTTTAGGGATGTGATTTTATTCATACTAATGTTCCACTTATAGTAATACTCCTAAAATTTAAATATGACACTAGTACTTAAAGAATGGTGCCATATAATAAATATAGTAATATATGCTAATAAGAATCTCTTTATATTGATGTCCTTACATAGTAGCTCCCCCCCTTCACCCGAAGGAGTATCTAGCTCTGAATCTGCATGGGGTACCAGTTCTGTGGTACAGCAGGCTTTTGCACTTCTCGCATGTATTGTACTTTATTGTTTTCTGCTAATTAATTTTTTAGACTGCTACTCCTTGTGTGCATGTTCTTTTAATTTGCCCCTCAACACAATACCCCTTGCTTTCAGCAAGTGGTTTCAGATGCATTTAATCCCTGGCTATTTTGGACACATTTGACAAAATTGCCCTCAAAGTTCTTGGAACCTTAAATTTAAAAATAATTAAAGTTCTACAGGTAGATATTTATCTCAGTTATGATGCTGAAGGATTCTGCATATAAAATAAATGTATCTGACTAAAGGAGGAAAATACAGTAAAGGTGATGTTTCTGGGTACATTATCTGCTCACCCTAATGGCAAACTATATAGTTTTTCCATTAATATTTAAAACTAAAATGTATCTGGGGTCCTATTATCAGTCACAAAGGGTAGTTGATAAGTGGTTGCAAGGACCACTTAATGATGAGGTGAATGCATTCCATTATATCATTCACAAAGGGGTCTCAAGCCTTTCTTGTATGGTCACAAAGCCCATTACAACTGTGTTGGGAAGGGGACAGGATTTGCTATGTATATAGCAACCCTCACAAACTTGTTTGTAAAGTTTGGCAATAATCCCTGCCCACTGAACTATTAGACAAACAGGTGGTAGGTGTGTTCTCTGTGACTGATGACTAATAAGACAGCAGAGCACACAGGTCATCATGGAACATTGCTGTTTAGAGACTATGGTAAACAAGGCTGGTGAATGTTGTTACATATGGCTCTGGAGAGTGCTGAGACACTAGAGTACATGTGGGGGTCCATTTGCTATAAGGGAGTACTGTTGGATCAAAGGGAAAATTAAACTTACTGGCTTGCCAGAAATGGGCCATGTTGTTAGGGAAGAGTGGGTAGAGGGGTGATTTCCAGCTCTGCTGCCATGAGCCATTTGCCATTGGCTCATGGAAGTAAATAGTGCCATGCTGTAATTTGGTGGTACCTGTGGTTAGCCAGGTGAAAATTCTGTTTGCACCTACTGGCATGTGGCAAACATATTTGTATTACAGGATAGTCACAGGAGGAACTTTCCACTCCCTTTGACTATACACTTTGTGCATGGTTTGGAAAGGTGGCAGCACAATTGTATGACTGTTTGTTCCTTATTTTGTGCAACCACCATTTCTGTCTGTGTATTGGACCTAAAATTCTACAACTGTTGATGTAATGATACAAACAGCCAAGTCAAAAAGCACTGTGTAAGTAATAACATTTTATACTGACTTCATTTTTCTGTGGATAAAAGCTAACTTACCATCAAATGAGGGCTCTGAGTTCAGTGATTTAAAAAATTCAGATATTTACATCAATTTTTTAAAAAGTTTGTAACTAATGAATTTGGATTTAATTTGTCATGGCATAAAATCCATTTGTACAGATTTTAATTAAGAATGCAGCCCATGCAATTAAAATTAAGGGTAGAGCTTTCATCAAATGTCCTGCGAGAACTGCAGTCGAAAAAATTATGTTAATGCTGTGTGTCTTAAAAGCATTCGCTGAATGCTGGAAACACTTTCTGAGAAATGATTGCTAGTGTACAATGAGAATCTACTTGAAACTGACAATTAAGCACTTTTAATTTTTGTCTGTTATAACCTTGTTTCTCACTAATCTTCTTAGCACTTAACAGTCATGTAACAAAGTAGCTGGAAGATAATGTTAGATTGTTTGAGTAGAAACTATAGAGTATGAACAGTCACTGTCAATCCATAGAGGTTATCATTTTACATAAAAACATGATGCCTGATCAAAACTGAGAAAAAAACTGAAATAGATTTACACTAGTACATAAAGTGGTTTATAGATTAACAAAATTGGCAACAAAAAAAATTACATAGATGACAATTTTTTTTTAAAAGAAGATACTGAAGATACAAAACAAAAGTTCAGTATTATAGTCAGTGTAGCCTAGATGTTAGAGTAACAAGCTATGAATGAGCTTGGTACATCCAGTAGACCTGGTTTTGAGTCCCATAACCTCCACTTGCATACTACATGACTGTGAGCAAGTCACTTAATCCCCCCCCCACCCCCGTGCTCCTGGGTCAACCACACTTGTACCTAGTGGGCCTTAGCTAGTTACCAAAACAATAAAAACAAATATATACATAAGTATGATATCTTTGTCATATGGTTTCCATTGGAACCAAGATCTTGCAATTAGCATAACATACATCATGTAGGAAAACTTTGAAAGGGACAAACAATACATCTGAGTTAATATTTAGGCTAGCCAGAATAAATAAATATACACTGATTCATGGGCTTTTAGAGAAAATGTCCCATATTTGGCTGCCTTTAAAATGAATGACCTCTACTTTATATAGAAAGGATCAATCATGCTTGAGTGATTAAAGTCTACTTTGTGCCAAACAGTTCAATCCAGCAACACCAGGCCTGGGGGGTCAAATTTGCTGGGCTACATTCTGATTTATTTTAATCTAATGTAATCTAAAATGGTCCAATTACCATCACAGTGCTCCGGTTTCATTAGACCCACTTTACACCACTGTTTAGTTTCTAACAGTGGGAGTATTCATACTATTAAAATGCAAATATCAGACTCTCACTGTATAAATAGTCCACTCAATTGCATAGGAATTAGCACTGGCAGAGAATGGACTTAATAAAATATAGACAAATAATATTGTGGTGGTAATTATAGAGTCTACATTTATACCAGCATAATATGAAACGATATAATGCCCATTATAGGTATCCTGGCTAGAGCATATACAGAACTGATGAACCATGAAATATGAAAAATTAGTTTGTGCTAATTAGCTTCCATGGACACTTTTGAGGTACAGTTTGGCACAACTGCACAAGCCATTCAGGTTCTGCTAAAATGAATATTCATGAAGACTTTTTCTGCTCATTGAGATCAGTCTGTGGCTCAGAAAGAGAGAGAGAGTGAGAGAGAGAAGGAAGCAGCACACAAACACATGCAATGGCCCTTTAAAGTCTTGTTTTTTATGCCATTGTGGGCATCGAGTTTTTGGAAAGTAAATTTACTCTGCCTTATACCTTGTCTTTATGAATAGATAAAAAACACAAGTTTAGTTAATAATTCTGATCTTTGAATCCAACTGTCTGTTTTCATATGATAAATGTCAACAAAGGATTATAGAAAAATCCAGTTGGAAATGCATAGCTATCACAAATAAAGATTTCCCCATGGGTTCTGTAATACTTTACAGACAAATGTTAAAGATTTATTGCACATGAACATCAAACATGGTTTTACTACAGTTCTCATTTGGATCAAACTGACACATTTTACATTCCATTTAGTCTAATGAAATTCTTTCACTACACATTATGTTGCAAATGACCTCACACATTAACATTGTGGTATGCAATAAAACTGTGGCTATAACTCTGCTCTTCATTTTTTGTGTCTAAAGAAAACAAAACAGTTAAATGGTGTGTACATTTTGCTACTAAGTTTAAGCACATTCTTATCTAATAAAACAAAGAATTAATTTAATGGGATATGTATAATTCACATTTAAGGTGTTCCTTAAATTCCCTTCAAAATAAAAAAAAATCCTTCTATTTTGGTAGAAATAGGAATGTTTTGGTTCTGAATCTGATATTATAGCTGTATTGGCTATATGGTTAGAAAACTGAAGGTCCTTGATCTTCAAACAATATGACATTTGGCAAAGCTTATAATGGTCATACAGTAGGTTTTTCCTCTGCATTTAATTGGACTACTTTAACAAATGTTCCCAGTTTAAAAAAAAATCAGCCACCCAGTGTGTATCCTAATGACTAGTCCATGGGCCAATGTCCAACCTGTAGTTTTTATTAATGTTGCATTTAGCTGGTATAATTGTTTTTAACTACTATGTAAACTATACTGGCTGTATAATATTAAAAAGCTCCAATCAAAAGCAAGAGGAGACACAACTAATGTTTCATTAAAATAATTGTAACCACTTTAGGGGCTTATCTTGTTGAAATTTAAGGTGTTGCTCACTTCCTGGCAATTATGAGTAATTTTACTTTGAAGTCTGCAATTTTGCTAATCGCAAACATTTTATCTCCTAATAAGGGGTCATTCATTTCTGGTTTTGACGTACATCATTATTGAGATTTGTAAGCATTTTGGATCTAAGCCTAATAAGATTATAATGAAGTCATAATATTGTAGTGGGTCTGCTTAAATGGATATCTAACAAATGGCAGGATCTTTTAAATAAACCATCTTTTTTCTGAACAGGCTACTGTTCAGAAACAAACTGCCAAAGATGAAATCATGTCAGAATGTTGGTAGTGTTTCATTTTGTGGCAAATTTGATAGCCTGACCCATATTCATTTTATGCAATCACTAAAACAAAATAGAGTGTTCTATAATTTTTATTATTTTTGTCTATTCCTATAATTAACTTAATACTTCTCCCAAATCATGTTTGCAACTGGTGTGTGTGTGTGTGTGTGTGTGGGGGTGCTATACTGAAATGTTAAGGTGCCATCATTTGATTGAACCATTAAACCAAGGTTTCTTCTGTCTCCAGTGGCGATCCAAGGCAAGGCCATCTTGCCCATGGTTCTAACCCTTGTATTACTTTTGGAATGGAGGAAGGGCTGTAAAAGTATAACAGATCTCTCCCTTGATTCATTTTTAATTGTGTGCCCCCAGAAATTCATTTGACAAGAAGCTTCTGGTCCAAGTGGAAGTTAAATATCCCATGGGCATTTATCATAAAGAGTAAGGGATGTTCATGGGTATCCTGGCCAGCATTTACCCTGTAATTAAAACAAGTCCATGCAACTCTCCCCACCCCCAGGATTGTCATGGAAATGAATTGTCACAGCTTAGTGTGACCTTCCTGGTCAAAGTTTATAAATAAATAAAAGGATCACATGGTTGGACCTGGGATTCCCAGACACACTTCCTTTCCCTGGTTGGCTATAGCTGAGAGGTAGTGCATGGGGATGGTGTTCCAGGGGCCTGGGCTCAATTGCCAATAGGTCACATTATTTCTTTCTCACTACAATTTATGATTTATTTGCTACACAGTGGCCAATACCACACCAGAAATTCTAATTGACATCTCCATTGTTCCTAGTTACAGTAAATGCAATACCAAAGAAAAGACGTGTGTTCAGAAATTCCAGGTCCAACCATGTGAGTCTCTAGCTCAGTGGTAGTGCACCAGGATGGTATTCTGGAGTCCTCAGTTCAATTCCCAGTAGATCCCATTATTTCTTTTTCACTACAATTTGAAATATTTAAAACAAATTCTGCAGGGCTCCCAGTATAAGAATTGTTGCAACTAAACCATTCTGTATTGTTATGTTAAACTTTCATGCCACCCTTTAGCCTTCACATGTTATTTTGTTATAGAGACAAATGTACATTCTATTCATTTAGGCCTTGAGCTAAAACTATTGGTATGGTTAACATTTGATCATATAATTTATAAGGATATAAGGATACTGTAGCCCTTTTACCACTGACCAGCCCACCCCCAAGAAGGGAAAAAGACTTACCTAATTACTTGCTGGTAAGTACTGTACATACATGCTCTACAGTATAACACCTATTCCAACTTGTAGTGAAAACTGTCTCTCTCACCTTATGGGGTCTTTCATTCTCCTCCCATTGGATAGCCACTCTGCCCCATCTACTCGCTCATTGTCCTATCTTCTTCAACACTACATTTCTCCATCCTGCAACTGCTCCTGACCCACATACATTTCTCCATCTTGGAAATGCTCCTGGCTCACATCTCCTTCACTACCTTTGTTTTCCCACACTACTGTCCTATTTTACCAACTTCACCCCATTCTGCCCCTTCCTTGGCACACCGAAAGCATATAGCACTGGCAGGGTTTGCATCAAGCAGTGTTCATACTCTTGGGTACTGCTTCTGAGGGTTAAGGCTTGCCTCCCACCCCACACCCTCTCTCATCTTCAGTTTCACAACCCCATCTGCATCATGCAGTTGTTAACATCACAAGATTCTGCTCCAGTGTGTTACTGTCTACCACTCTTTTATTTCACCCCCTCTTATGTGACAGCTCCAGTTATTCTGTCCTCCAACTACCTCCCAATGTTCTTCACCTGTTCCTGGTCAAATCCACTTGTGGACTGTGCATCCTGGAGGGGTGAAGGGGTGAAGATTTGCCTCACTCCCACCATCTCCCCAGGCTGGCAAAGCTCTCACTTACTACTCAAGAGCTAACCCAGGAAATGTTATCTGTGTTAATATGTTTTGTGTGTATGTACATGATTTATGGCTAACAGTATATAAGTATGGCCGGGTGTAAATATGTATGTGTATATATATATATATATATATATATGTATATATATATATATATATATATATATATATATATATGTATAATGCATATATGTCCATAGTCTATACCTGGATGCCAAGTGCTGCCTACCTTGCCTCAAATACATTTGGCATAGTTTTAAATGTATTAGTTTGTATGTACAGACTTAAATCTATGTATATTTTACTTTAATCTCTTATTCAAATGTATTGTCTTTCTCCTGTCCCACAGGATGCATCTGGAAACAAGTTATTGTAGCTCAGTATGCCTTTCCTGTTGAAACTTTTCAAATAAATAATACATACATTATGTTGTATACCAGGGTTTTCATTCTCAGCTTCTAAACTCATTAACATGAGGCACAGGTAAGTATCTCCTATACTGAGATAAGAGATGCTGTCAGTCTACGGTAATGTGAACTTGAGTAACTCAGTCATCCACAGTCATTGTATGTAATTAGGCCAGTATTTTATACCACCCCTCTAGCATTCAGGTATTATTTTGTTTGAGAAAAAATGAATACGCTATTCATTTAAGCATGCGTGATGGCATGCACATGCTGTGGATCACTGTTTGTGGCATTGTGACAGAGTCTCCAAAACCCTCAGAGAATACCATAGCCTAGTGTTTCCTATAGTAATAGTTACTATTCAGAAAGAAGAGGAAGAATAAGAGGAAGAAAAAAAAGGAATTAGCATTTATATAAGGCTTTCCATGAGCCTTATATCCCAAGACATTTTATAAGCAATGAGAGACTCGTAGTGAAGTGACTGTAAACATGTAATAGAAATGTAGAAATGTAGATTTTGTCAGCAGAAAAGGACCTTTAGGCCCATTCAGTCTGCCTTGTCCCTGCCTATTCTGTCACCATTGACTCTAATTGGTCATAGGTGTCATTCCCTTCCCCCGTTCCACTGCCTAATAAGACCCTGTGCCTATCCCATGCATACCTGATGCATCTCAGTCTTTGCCCTCACTACCTCCTCTGGTAGGCTGTTCCAGTCATCTATCACCCTTTCTATGAAGAAATATTTCCACACATCTCTCCTTAACATCCCCCTCTTAGAGTCATTGCATGCCCCCTTGTTCTAATACCTTCATTTCTCTGAAATAGATCCTCCACTTGCACCTTATTCACTCCTGTGAGGTACTTGTAGGTTTCAATCATGTCCCCTCTAGCTTTCCTCTCTTACAGGGAGTACATGTTGAGTTCCTGCAGCCTTTCCTCTTATGGCATCCCATGCACCCCTGCACCAGTCTGGTTGCCCTCCTCAGTACCACCTCCATCCTTTCAATGTCCTTGCAGAGGTGCAATCTCCAGAACTGGACACAGTACCTCCAGGTGGGGTCTTACCATAGTAGTAGCCATTTTGAACATCAACGCCACTGTATAGCCTTGAACAATTGCATGAACTGTTTTTATGGGAAGAGGAATGTGGCCAGGACACCAAAGAAAATCCTTTACTCTTGCAAAAGCTGCCTTGGGTTTCTCAGATACTTTATTCTCTATGGCTGCATTGATTTTTAAAATTACAGAATAATGCTGGCCCGGTGGCACAGAGGGCTGAGGTGCTGGACATCTCACCCTGCAGCACGCTGGCGACCTGGGTTTGGAAGCGAGCCCAGGGCGTCAGAGGTCGGCATGGGGGGGCAGGTGGAGGCAGCTCTCCTCTCCAGGGAGGTGGGGAGACATCCCTCGCTCATGGCTACCCCCGGTGGAGGCAGGGGATTTGTGCAAGCAAGGGTGCCCGGCGTTTAACCAAATAGAATTGGGCAGGAGGAGGGTCACACTGGGCTGTATAGGCGATGTGCTTCCACACATGCGCCCTTCTCCTGGGCTCTGGATAACTGGGGAGAAAACGGAAAAGACAACTGATGGCAGGATGGCAATGACTTCTTCGCAGGCACCACCCTCAGACCAGGCTTAAGGTAAGCCCCTTACACCTGGGGACTTGAGCTGGGAGTGGGTCAATTGTGGCCACACGGTGCAAGGAGAAACAGGGAAGTGATAAAAAATTACAGAATAATAATAATAATAATACCCTGCAGGAAAGGTGTTATGAATCACAATTTAAAAAACATAAATAGAGACAATAAAGCAGCAGTAAAATATTTTGACTTATACTTTTAATTTTACTTTAGATTGTCCCTTTTATCCTGTTTTGCATTATACCTTTTTTCTCAATAGTTTGCTATGCTGTATTGCTGAAGAAGATGATAAATAAAGACATGTGTGACATTCAGGCAGACTCACTGTGGAAATGGCCATACTAAGGGTTACTGATTCAACACAGAAATCTTTAGTGGCTGGTTCATATATTCACGAAAGCTTTACCTAACACATGATCCGGAGTAGTCCCTGCCCTTCTCCCACCCCCAACACCACCCTAGTTCCACCCCACCTCCATAGATACATTAGTTTATTTATTTATTTAAGAGTTTAACCAGGCAGGCATACTGAGTGGAGAATCACTCTTTTCCAGATGCGGCCTGGGGGAACTAGGGTGGAGGGACATATAGGATGAAATACATACATTCAGGTTCACATGATACAGAGTATACAGTAAGAGGGCTAAGGCATACATACATTTCATGTTTCCACATATACAGAGTTTACAATAAGTAGTTACTGGGTATTACCATCACATCCATGGTATTCAGCCACGAGGTCAGAACAATCTAGTTTGTGAGCCCTAAGTAAGCAGTTGATTAGGGTATGATTATCAGGTGGTGGTAACCAGAGGTCAGGAGGGCTTGTGCTTATGTCTGCTGGGAGCAAGTGCACGTGGTGAAAAAGTGTGCAAGGAGGAGTGGGTTGAGGTGGCTATGGTTGATGGAGTGGAAGATATCTGCAGGAAGGTCATTCCAGAGTTTTGGCAAATGATATTTGAAAGCCGTTTGGCCCTTAGAGGTGTGCATGAGTGGGACTTGAAAAAGCCTGGAGTCCAAGTGTCTGAGTGAGTAAGCAGGGGAAGGTTGAGCCACTAGGGCAGAGCCTAGGTAAGGGGGAAGGGTTTGGGACCAGAATTTTGCAGTGACTCTGGTGCAGTGGATTTGTCTGCGGCCCGTGAGTGAGGGTAAGGCTAGGGAACTGTATAGGTCACAGTGATGTGTCAATTTTGGGCACTCCAGGATGAAGCTACAGAAGGAGTGGAAAAGTGTGTCCAGGCTGGCCAGGTTAGATGGAGTGGCGGCTCCATAGACCACGTCCCTGTAGTCAAGTATCTGGAGTATCATCTTTTGAACAATTTCCCGCCAGACTGGAGTGGACATACAGCCTTTGTTGTGATATAGGACACCAAGTTTGGGGTGTAACTTCTTGTGTAGTGATTCGACGTGTGTGGAGAAGTTGAGGTATTGGTCAAGCCAGACACCCAAGTATCTGAAAGAGGTGCAGGACTCCAGGAGTGATCCGTCCAGGGTTAGGAATGAGGGGCGAGTAGCTAGGCAAGAAAGCCGTGGCTGTGAACCGAAGGTTAGTGAGATTTTTTTTTTGTGTTTAGGAATAGTTGGTTGGTTCAGAGCCATTGTTGTACGGCATTGAAGTCCTGCTGCAGCACGTTGTGCACTGCTTCAGCGGAAGGGCCTGTGGAGTATAATACGGTATCGTCCACATACATTTGAATAGATGAGTGTGAGCAGGCCAGCGGGAGGTCATTTAGGCATAATTAGAATAGTATTGGGCCCAGGACTGATCCTTGGGGGCCCCCATTGTGATAGGGAGGGGGGTAGATATGTGGGGCCAATTTTCACCGATTGGTGTCTACCAACCGGGTATGCCTGAAACCAGCTAGTGGCATGATTAGAGAGGCCAGCAACACTTAGTTTGTCTAGTAGCATTGTGTCGGAGACAGTGTCGAGAGCCTTGGCCAGGTCTATGAAAATGGCCGAGGCGATACGGCCTTTGTCCATGCCTGAGAGAATATCATTGGTGATTCTTAATAGGGAGGTGATGGTAGAATGTGACTTATGGAACCCAGACTGATATGGGGTGAAGAAAGAGGAAGTGTTTAGGTATTGGGAGAGTTGATCAAGGGCAAAATGTTCTTGAATTTTGGCCAGAATTGGGAGTAGGGAGATGGGACAGTAATTCCTTGGTGTGGAGGGGCCGCCACCCTTAGGCATGGGGATGACAGTTGTCTGCTTCCATGTGCATGGGATTTTGGCCATCGAGAAGGAGAGGTTGAGCAAGTCGGCTATTGGAGCGGCTATGGCGGGGCCGGATAGATGTAGTAATTTGGTGTCCAAGCCAGAGGGGCATTTGCCTTTGTCAGGGTTAAGGGCTCTCAGTGCTTGAAACACTTCGGTCGGGGATACAGGTCGGAAAGAGAAACTGGTGGTAGAGGCGGATTTCTGGGGTTTTGATGAGGTAGTTGGCTTGTCTGGGATGTGCAGGAGACTGGGTAGGGGAGAGGCTGCGCTGTTGGAGAAGAAGGCATTGAAAGCAGAGGCTACTTACCCAGGGTCAGTGACGGACAAGCCAAGGATTGATAGTGTCTGGGTTGGTGATTGGACAGGAGTTGTAAGGAGGGATTTGATGGTTTTCCAAAAGTTGGTAGGGTGGTTAAGATTTGAGTTCAGCGCCGATGTGAAGTATTTCTGTTTGGCCTTGAGTATCGATTTAGTGCAGGAGTTACGGAGGGAACGATAGTTTTGTAGGGATTCTTGGGAGTTAGTTAATTTGTATTTTTTCCATGCCGGATCCCTGGTGCAGCATTGGCTAATGATATTGGTGGAGACCCAGGGAAGGTGGGAGCATCTTGTGCTTCTTAGCGGGACATGGTAGTCCCAAACCTCTAGGAAGCATGTTTTGAAATTTTCGAGAGTGACATCAATGGATGGAGCCTTCAGGATGAAGGACCAGCCAACCTGAGCCAGGTCAAACAGGAGTGATGGTAGAGATAGGGATTTGAAGGATCTAGCTAGAAGCGTCCTGGAGGGGGGTTTAGAGGGTTTATGCACTTTTCTGACCATATATATCATGTGGTGATCGCTTAAGGAGTCGGGGAGCAGGCCTGCACCAGTAGTCCTGTGTGGGTGGGTTGGAAGTGAGTGCCCAATCCAGGAGGGAGTGGTTAAGCGTTTTGGGGTTTAGCCTGGTAGGTTGGGAGATTTGCTGGGAGAGGTTCAGAGTGTTTACTTTGGTACAGAGTTTGGCTCAGTCTTTGGCTAGCCAGTTGAAATTGAAGTCCCAGAGGACATAGAGCTCTCCTGCTGCGGCAGTAGACTTTAGTTTGGCCAGATGGTCTAGGACACTGGGCATGGAGGTGCTAGGGGTGCAGTAGGATCCCGCAACAAATACGGGGTAGAGTAGGGGAGTGCCAGTTTGATAGTTAAGGAATTGATTAGTGGAGAAGGTGCAGGGATGTGGACCTGGGTGAACTGAAGCTTGGTGGCGATAAACATGGTGATGCCACCCCCCCTTTTCTTACCCTCACGGTCTTGCCTGATTAATGAGTAGCCTGGTATGGCTACGGCAGAGTCTGTATGGTGTGGTTTTAGCCAGGTCTCAGATAGTATAAGGATGTCTGGACAAAGTGATACGGCAGTGAGTTGCAGTTCTGGTACTTTATTAAAGATACTGCATATGTTGAGGTGCAGTATTTTGAGACCCTTAGGGAGAACCAGGGGGGTTGGGAGTTTGGGAGGGGTAGGGACAGGCATAGGTTCAATATCCCCTGCCAGTATAAGAAGCAAAGTTATAAGGTGTATGGTTTTGTACCAAGCAGGACTGGTTTTGTGATAGGAGTCGAGTGCATAAGGTGTAAGCTCATTGACATCAGCTGTAAGGTTTCTCAGGACAGATAGTCCAGGGACAAAAGTGGAGGGAAGATTGGAGGCTCCAAGTTCCCAATTATGAGAGAGGGTCCTAGAGGAAGTTGTTGTGAGATAGTGGTTGAGAGGAAGGGCGGGGGAGTCATGATGGTTTAGTGGAGAGGGTGAAATGTGTGCCTTAGTGGGCGAGATGCTGGGGGGAGGGAGGCTATGGGAATAGACAGGAAAATTAGTGAGAGGACAAGCAGAATCATTTGCCTTATGTGTTGCAGCCAGCAGGGCTGGATGTAGTGGCTGCTAGTGGTGGTAGCAGATAAACTACAAATGGAAGAGTGGACTGATTGGTTACAGCACTTTCGCGGTCATGTGCTCCCGCGTATAAAGCCAAGAGCCGACCAAGGGTGGTGGTGGGGGCGGTAGGGAGCCGGCGCGCAGTGCTGGAGGGTAAGCACATGCTGTTTCACAAGCAGGCGCTGTACTACAGAGCGCGGTCCCGTACCTTCCTTGCTTGAGGGTCTCCGGATCAGTCGGTTGTCTGGGGAGAGCAGGCACAACACAAAGCCAACACACGCTGTTTCACAAGCAGGCACTGTACTACAGAGCGCGGTCCCATACCTTACTTGCTTGAGCTCGGGGGGATCTCCGGATCGGTTGGTTGTCTGGGGAGGGCAGGCTGACCCTCGCGACCCACGTAGTCCTTCTGGGAGGGCTGGCGACTCCAGGCCCTCACGACCACCAGCTGTGAGAGAAGGAGAGAGTGGAGAGATTTATTGTCTGCTGGTGAGGCGTGGCTATCAGGTAAGGCTGAAAGTTGCACATGCCGTTTGAAAGGTAAAAAAGACTGTTTGACTGCTTGCAAATTCTGAGGCACAGTTTTAATTAAATAAATAGCTTTAAGATTATGCGCATAGTCTACTAGCAGGAGAAACTGTAATCGGGTCCTAAGACAACTAGCAGGATTAATTTATTAAGGCAAATTCAGTATCTATGTTAAATCAGTCTGATTGATGGAAAATTACAGCAAAAAAACTATCTGTAATGCTAGGCCGACTTTAACGGCAGTGGAATTTGACTTAAAGTACTGTGGAGTTCGTTTTGAATTTGGCGCCAAGAGCAGTGCAAAACAAAGCCAGCACACGCCGTTTCACAAGCAGGCGCTGTACTACAGAGCATGGTTCCGTAACTTACTTACCTGAGCTCGGGAGGGGGGGTCTCCGGATCGGTTGGTTGTCTGGGGAGGGCAGGCTGACCCTCATGACCCACATAGTCCTTCTGGGAGGGCTGGCGACTCCAGGCCCTCACGACCACCAGCTTCCTTGCTTGAGCTCGGGTGGGGTCTCTGGATCGGTTGGTTGTCTGGGGAGGGCAGGCTGACCCTCATGACCCACATAGTCCTTCTGGGAGGGCTGGTGACTCCAGGCCCTCACGACCACTAGCTTCCTTGCTTAAGCTCAGGGGGGGGGTCTCCAGATCGGTCGGTTGTCTGGGGAGGGCATGCTGACCCTCGCAACCCACGTAGTCCTTCTGGAAGGGCTGGTGACTCCAGGCTAGAAAGTGCAGAGGGGGTATTGCTAAGATCAAAGGGGATAAGGGTGAATGTGAGGAGGAGGAGAACCAAGAAAAAACATCTATCCTAACTAGATACTTCAGTTCAGTATTTAATGAGGAAAAGGTAGGGCAGAGCCCACAGCTCAGCACCACGGACATGAGTGGTGGGAGGTGTGCACTAGTCCCTTCACAAAAGAAAGGGTCCTACAAGAGCTCGATAATCTCTGGGTGGATAAAGCAATGGGACCTGATGGCATACATCCCAGGGTACTAAAGGAGATAAGGGTGGAACTAGCAGAGCCATTATCAGAACTGTTTAGTGAGTCTCTGAGCACAGGAGAGATCCCAGAAGACTGTAGAAGGACTCAAGTGATCACGATCCAAAAGAGTGGTAGCAGGGAGGAGGCAGGGAACTACAGACCAGTCAGTCTTATCTCAGTAGTGGGCAACATTATGGAGGCACTCCTTAAGGAAAGGATAGTGCAACACCTAGAATCCATAGGAGCACAGAATCCAAGACAGTATGGGTTTACAATTGGAAGGTCCTGTCAAACTAATCTCATAGATTTCTTTGACTGGGTAACCAGAGTGGTGGACCAAGGGGGAGCAGTTGATGTCACCTACCTTGACATCAGCAAAGTGTCTGATACTGTTCCACATAGAAGATTGATTAATACGCAGGGTAGGCTCGGGATGCGTCAGAAGTTGGTCAGCCGGGTGGCAAACTGGTTGGTGGGCAGAAAATAGAGAGTGGTGGTAAACGGTATGCACTCAGAAGGGATGCAAGTCACAAGTTGGGTACATCAGGGATCAGTCCTGGGGCCCGTCTCCTTCAATATCTTCATCAGTGACATTGCAGATAGATGGACTGGAGGGTAAGGTTTGTCTGTTTGCAGATGACCCCAAGATCTGCAACAGAGTAGATAATCCAGATGGGGTAGGCAGAATGAGAAGAGATCTGGATAAACTGTCAAAATGGTCGGAAGAGTGGCAACTGGGGTTTAATGCAAAGAAGTGCAAGATCATGCACACAGGGAAGAGGAACCCTGAAGCCACCTATAGGTTGGGAGGGGAGTTGCTGGCAACAACAAGGGAAGAAAGAGACTTGGGCATCATCATCGCAGATGACCTGAAATCATCCAAGCAGACCACTAAAGCAGTAGGTAAGACTAGAGGAATGTTGGGGTGTATTAGTACGGGTATCACAAGTCGTATGAGGGAGGTAATAATCCCTCTTTACAAGACACTGGTTAGGCCCCATCTGGAGTACTGCATGCAATACTGGAGGCCTCACCTTCACAATAACATTAACAAAATGGAGGCAGTCCAGAGAAGGGCAACCAAAATGGTGCAGGGACTGTATCAGAAAATATATGAGGACAGATTAATGGAGCTCAATGTGTATACCCTAGAGCAAAGGAGGGAGAGAGGCGATATGATCGAAACATTCAAACATCTTAAAGGCATTAATAAAGCGAAAGAGTCTAACATGTTTCAATATAAGAAAAATAGCAGGATAAGAGGACACAGCATGAGATTAGAGGGAGTCCAATTAAGGGGGAATGTGAGAAAGTTCATTTTCACAGAAAGGGTGGTGGAAGCATGGAATGGCCTACCTCAGAAAGTGGTGGCTATGAAAACAGTGCAGAGCTTCAGACAGGCATGGGACAGGCATAAGGGAGCAATAAAGATGAGTATTACTAGATAGGCCATTGACAGAGTGCAGGCCTATGGCACATTCATTAGGTAGAAAAAATGGGCAGACTGGATGGGCCTCACAGTTCTTATCTGCTGTCAACTTCTATGTTTCTATCCCACTGCCTTAGCCTCATCCCCCCACCCCTACCCCCTCTCTCCTTTTTACCTCAGCTCCTCCCTTCCGTTTCCCCTCTAACCCCCCCGTCTCCTTCCCGCACTCATCCCATCCTCCTCTGTCTCCCTCTAACCCACCCCAGCTGCATCACCCCTCACCACCCAGCTGGACTTAGCTCGCTCTGGCCACACCCTGCCCCTCTCTCTCTCTCACCTCTTCTGCTTATCCCTCCTTCCACATACTCTCCCCAAGGACTCCAACTTGCACCAATCAAAAGCTTCTATTCTCCTGGAACCCCCTTCCCCTCCTTCTACCTACCGCTTAGCTTAACCCTAGACAAAGCCACATGTTGGCAGCTAATACGTTCACCCATGCCACCTAGAAACTTGCCTACCTCTAGCTGTATTTTGAAACTTCTTAAACACTGTGCAGCACCTCTGGGTGCTGATGTCATCTTCACTATGACACTTAAGGGACCAAAATAACGAATGTATCTATGTTTATTTTAGTTGTGTAACTTCCTTGTATCCACCTGTAACCCCCACCCTCTGTGTAATTGGACTAGTATGTGCTGCCATATATGCTACTTCCTGTATTCAAATGTTTTGTTGTGTGCTAACTGACATGGAACCTTTGTAAACAAGCCTATTTGGCTCAAAGTTATTCATCTGAATCTGAAATAAATGAATGAATAAAACAAACTTTTATAGAACATGCAACTGCACCCATGTCAGATATCCCCCACAGTCCACATCATCAAATTCCATGGCCTGCAACACAGACTTTTGTTCCATGAGTCTTTCTGCCACATAAAAGACAGAGTTCGCCCTTGTGAAAATGTTTCAAATATGTAATGCTGAGGAACATTGTGCTTCTGCTGGTAATGGTGGAGTAGCTCAGCACATTTGGGGGAGTAGTGGAAATACCTAGTGATGTCCTATACATCTTCAAGTGTTTCTGTTCACTTTGCATGTCTGTCAAGCATATGAGTCACCACCAGATTCACTGCATGTACGAAACAAGCTGCACGGTGGAACTCCCCATTGTTAATCACCGTCAGCATGTTACTGCCACTCTCCATCATGAAAATGCTCACCCTCAGATCATGAGGGTATATCCAGATGTCTAGCAGTGATTCATGAACCACAGAATGTCTTCCCCACTGAGCTTCCCCTACATGACTGACACATTAAGTAAAGCAGTTTCTCTCTTGGTGTGCCTCGAAGCAGTTGTCTGCTTCAATATAGCACCTCAAAGGATAGGTAATGGTGGGTGTTGGATACCTATGGTGGAGGAACTTGATATAAACACAACCCAATGGGTAGTGAGACGCCAGATAAAATTTATGAAATGCACTTAACCCCCCCCCCCACCTCCATGAGAAGTGTCACAATCTATGTGAGTACTGCCTCATACATACTAGAGGGAACATACCAGGAAAATGTGAATTGTGATGGAATATTGTATTTGGGCATCACTTCATGCAACAGTCTTCAAAAGTGGATGTCTTCTATGACAGAGAATAATTGAAGACCAAGAATCATAATTTCCCCAGTAAGTTGCGTCACATAGATAGAACTTGGGTGAGTATGTGACAGTTTAGTCCGGGCACGCAATGACTTGGTAGTGTAGGTTGTTTTGTTGGTGGTGGTTGGAGTGGTACTTCTGATGCAGCGCCAGCACATGGGCATGTATCAGTTGGCAGCTGTGTCTGCCATGGTGGCTGCATTACTTAAACTGTCTAATCTCACTGATTCCCATACATGACTGTTGTGACAGACAGCTGCTGGCCCATCTGACAAGAGTGGAAATTGGCAATGAATGTGGCCATTTGGAAGATGTCATGTTCATGTTTTAAATGATAAGCCAGAACACTGATTCCCAATGTTCAAGTAGACTGACCCTGACATTGTACCACACTGATTGCAATATGCTGTCAGTGGATTTGTGGTGCCCTTTGTAAAATTCTTCCACTCTGCACAAGATCTCTTTTTGCTTCATGACTCGACTGCAGGGGGTTTCTTGAAAAATTGAGTGGTCACATAAAATTATTTATTTTTTTCTGCTGCTGCAAAATGAAGTGTCTTGAGATGGTCAGGCAGTGCAGCAGGTGGTACAATACTCATGGGGCTAATCATATTGGTGGGAAGAGGGCAGGTTGGTCTTGAGCTTTCCCTGACTGAGCAACTTAGAAACTTGTTTTCTTGCTTTTCTCTTTCTCATTCTCTTTTTTTAATGTTACCATCTCCTACCATGGAGGTCTGCACTCTTCACTGTCACATGCATCATAACTATTAGTCGGTGGTGTAACTGACAGCAGAAGTTCAAGTACCTTTTGTTCTTTATCCTCCTCTTCATCTTCTGTGTCTGCTTCGTTATGCTCTTCCTCCTCTCTGGCTTCTTCCCTCCTCTTCTTCTCATATTTCTTCTTCCCCGTCCCTCTTTCTTCTTGCATAATTCATGTACTTTTCTTTGTCCTTTCTCTTCCCTCTCATGTGCTTTTCCCTCTTCTACCCGCTCACTCCCATGCCCCTGCTCTAACAGCTCAACTTCCATATCTCCTTCACTGGCACTCTCCATAAGTTGCTTTTGTGTTGGTGCTACTGGCTTGATATTGTAAAACTACAGGATTGCAGTACCATGCCTGCCCCAGTGCTGACCTGTACTCCTACTACTGTACATTTTCCTCTAGTGACATACTTGTAGTGTCTGTGCAAACCCAGACTTACTGTTACCTTAATTACCTGTCAATGACTGAGCAGCAGAATTTTGTTGTATGCTAATACTGCCACTGAGACCACTGTTGTGGCTATAAGAGTGGTCTCACCCACATTCTTAAGGTATGAGAACTGCAAACCAATGGTGAGTAGTTCTGTTACTGTAACACTGTAAGTGAGACCACTCTAACAACTTTAAGAGTGGTCTCAGCGGTGATATTAATATCGGGCTCAAGCAGGAGTATATTAATTTTTTAAGAACTTTTCTGGAATTTGACCATTTCAAGGGCAGCTGTGTGTGAGACACTCTTCACAGAATAAGAGTATCTCACACACAGAGGAAAGAAATGCTCTGATTGGTCAGGAGCACTCACTCAATCTGTAATGGGTGGTACTGCTGTTGATGTGTGATTTGAGGGCAGAGAGGCACCATACAGTGCTTCAAGGTTGACTGGCACTTGTTCACATCCATACCCACTCACATGCATAGGCTGCTGTCATGTTGTTTGTAAAAGATGGACAAGGGTGGGCTTGTCTTTAAAAATCTGGATGGATCCAGTCTATCTTGGGTAGGGAAACTTGAAGCACTGGAAGGAGAATGGGGGGGGGAGACTGCTGTGCTTCTGGACTGCTACAGGTGTTAAATTGGGCAGGCACTCACTTCCACAACTTCTTACAAAATTATAGCAGACTTTCTACACCTCTGTCATATTTCTCCATTGAATATTACAAGAGAGTTTCACCACCTAGAGATGGCAGTCCCCCCACCTAAAAATCTAAAGGTGAGAGTACCTCCGCCTAAAGATTTCCAATTTAATCACTGGATTACTCAGTGTTGCTTCATCACCAGACACACTGGATGACCTGATGGGAAAGCTGCTTGCAGTGGGAATGGAACCAGTGGATTTCTGGGGACTAGCGGTGGGCAAAGTGGGCTAAATTCGCTCCACGTAGTGATACACGGAGTTCTGAGAAATCCACGAAGTGCTCCACTTGTAGCAGTGGAGTACTTTGCGTTATGATGGGGAATGCAAAGTCCATTGAAAACAATGACTTTGCATTACTCTGCCTTCCCCAAACCACTTCTCCACCAATTTTAAGGCAAAGTAACACTGAAATCAATGTACTTCACATTACTTCGCCTTGCTATTGAGTTCCAAATCAAATTTGCAGTGCTTCATGGGATTGCAGGTCACATAGGCTCTAGATTGTTCTGCACAGCCTTGGTTCAGTGTAGTGTGTGTGTAATGGAAGAAGGAGACAGTTTCCTCTCAGAGCTCTGCCATTTAAATCCTCTAAAAGCTGTTAAAAAAGCCTTTTTGAGGCATTTTATTTGGCTCAAAATTTAGTACATCGATTGTAGGAAACCCTCCTGTGCTCATATCATCAAGTGTTTATTATTTTTGTGTGGATTTTTAATGTTAATTTGGAACAGTCAGTCTGTGTACTATGAAGTGTGCTTTGGGGAGGGACGTATCTGTGGCGTAGGTAGATTAACTAGGAGAAAAAGGCAGTCTTTCTGTTTTGGTTGTATTTTTCTTGTATAACTATGTTAATGTTCACACAGTAATATTTTCAATAATTCTTGGCATTTTTTTGCTGATTGTTGTGGTTCAGCAGTGTATAATTTCAGTTTGTTTAAACCATTTAGTTGTAGTACTAAAGGTTTTCAATTTGCTACGCATTACTTGTTGTGTGTGTGTGTGTGTGTGTGAGTGTGTGTGTGCGATGCATGCATGCCATTAAATCAGATACCATTTATTGTGCAACAGAGTAATTGCAGCAGTGTGAACCTGCTATCCACTGCACCTGCATGAATTTTTTGTACTGCTTGTTGTATCTTTACTGGTAGTAGTGGACTGTTACTGCCGTGCACTACCCCCCCCCCAAATGGCAAAAGGTATTCTTTTCCAGATTTGGATTTCTGATGGTGAGTACTGGTTAGGTGTTGTTGTTGTGCCTTTGTTTCTGTATCTCTTTAGTGCGCAGCACAATCTTAATCTGTCTGTGCATTTGCATCTCATTAGGGCCCATTCTGCATCTGTTACTTAAGTCACAGTTGTTTCTTTGGCTTCCCTTCAGAATACTGGTGTGGTACACACAATTCATTATCACATCATGAATCACAAAATTAATGTTTTGTAGTATCCAGGCTTCACCACTGTACCCATTGATATGAGTTTTCAAGCTGGTGAGTTTTGTGAACAGCCAGGTTATCAGGGAAGTACAGCCTTAGACATTCACATTCCCAATACGTTAGTCAGCTCCAAGTCCGAGAAAAATAAATTCATATTTCACAGTCATGAATGCAGTCATGATTCCTGATCACACCACAAATCACAAAATTAATTTTTTTACTAGTTACTTGCATCATGTAAGCCTGTTTTGTAGTATCTCTCCAGACTTCACCACTGTACTCATTGATATGAGTTTTCAAATTGGGGAGTTTTGTGATACAGGTCATTGTCACTGGGGAACTACAGCCATAGGCATTCGCGTTCCTGTACTGCAAGTGAGTTACAGTGCTGTAAGCCATGTGATGTGTGGGAGCCCGGGGGCTGACAATAGTGTTGTCACTCCTCCTTACTTCAGGTTAAGGCGGAATGGCAATGAGAAGTCACAATCACAATAACAAGACAAAGTGAGCATTCATGCTGGCCACTCTGCTTAGCAGAGTGACAATGCAATGTGCCCACTTCACGGGCACTTCACTGATGGAATTTTAATTCACTGCATCTCTAAGATGGGAGACTTTGCATGTCTTGTTACACTCTCATTTCACTTCGTCAGCAGTGAGGAATTTTCTGGACACAAGTCAGTAGCATTTTGGGGATGAACATTAATTTTGGTGATTTTGTCTGACAACTGCCCTGATGACTAAGTGTGCCATTAATTCTGGGAGACTGCATTTCTTGTTACTCTCTCATTTCACTTCGTCAGCACTGGGGAATTTTCTGGAGACAAGACGACAGTAGCATTTTGGAGATGCACATTAATTCTAGTGACTGTGTGTGTGGGGGGCTGCCAATATTGTTGTCACTCCACCTTACTTCGCCTTAAGGCAGAATGACAATGTGAAGTAATAATAACAAGTGAAATGGGCATTTCATGCTGGCCACTCCATAGCAGTGAGGACAACGCCGAAGTGCCCACTGCGTGTTCACTTCGCCAGCGAAATTTAAATTCACTGCATCTCTACTGGGGACTAATGAGCACTTGTTTCATTGTTTGTATTATTATGCACCCTACCCTTGTCCTCCCCTAAAGTGTAGCCCCGCTGCACCACTACAACTCCCACTCCCTGTCCAAACTGCCTCTCCACCACCACTTGAGGGACCGTTACTTGGTGAAACCTTTCCATACTCCATTCCTCCCCATGTATCCCTTTCTCCTCAAGTTCTTCTCCTAATGGTTTCTCCATGGCACAATAGCACACACACACACACACACACACACACACACACGCATAAGGATGTGCCAATGCCTAATCTGGTAACATACTGAAATCTTGTGGTTTGGACACTTGTAAAACAGGTTCAAAGGAACTCTGTTTTCCTTCAGCATTTGGCACTTCAGTGTCATGATGCAGTACTTTTTACAGGGAGGACACACTGAGCATGCCCAGGTTGTTGGCAAGGCATGTAACCTACTGTAGCAAATCAGTGACACTGGAGACTGAAAACTCTACCTGTTACACACATCAGTGCCATTTCCAGCTCTCTCACAGGGGAAGGATCTGTGGCAGGAAGAAGTTCCTTTTATGTGAAAAGAATGTCTTTTAATCAGATAACCTTTGAAGTTATGAGAAAAGAATGCATTATCATTCTAGTTAGCTGATTCTTTGTATATTTAACTGCAGTTCTAGGCTAGTTAAAGTATACTGAAGGGGAGAAGATAGAGACTACGCAGTGTGTGTCTGCACTGGGGAGTAGGACATAATGTATTTAGCTGGCTGGAAAAAAGTACAGGAGTTTTCTTTTTAGATTTATTTGATAAATATTGTTGTACTGAGTACTGATGTTGTACAAGTCAAAGAAATTCATATTTGTTATACCCCAGCAGCAGGAGCATGGCAGATTGAATATAGCAGACTGGAAAAGGTGCTGGGAAGATTGTAAAGGATTTATTTGACAAATATATTTTTTTTACTGCCTATTGGTGGTGCAGCCGGTCACAGAAATCCATTTTTTTTGCTTGTGTGTGTAAGCCTATCAGTAGGTGAATAGTGAAGTAGATTGCTGTGTGAGACACAAGCTCTTCTAAGTAGGGTGGTCTGTGGCATCTCAGTGATGGGGGCCTGGTTGTTTTACTTTTTTCTATTACCTCACAAGTCATTTGGTACTGGGGCTTGTCCATCAGCTGGGTGTGCATGTCACATGGGTGTCTAAAATCATCAGCAACTATTGTGTATCATCACTGGTATCATCACTGGTATCATCCAGTGATGAGAGGTAGAAGACTTGGTTTGCTGGCCAAGGCACCTAGCTTCACCTGAGCTCTTTCCTTCTAAGACTGCTTGAAAGGCAGAGTAGAGAAACTTACCAGAGCAAGGGAAAAGGATTAAGACTTAGTTTGGCTAAGCAGATTTACTGTGTGGTGGTGTTTTTATTTTTTACTCACAGGGATTGCTACTGTTTGTTGTTAACATTTCATTGCTTTATTTTTTATCTGATTCAAATTGTTGTTGTTGGTATACCTTCTTCTGCATTATTACAAGGTGTGCCTACAGGTGTGTGCTAACTGATTACTCCTGTAATCTTCTGATTCAAATTGTCTTTTGCAAGGTATATCTTCTGTTACTGCTTTATTTTTCTCTGGAGCAAAGTGTTTCTTACAGCGTATATCTTCTCTGAAATTATTACAGGTGGTGCTTTACAGGTTTTATAGTGTTATCTAACATTAGGATAAGCTTTCAGGGTTACTGCATTTGTTGTTGACTGATTGTTTCTGCTCTTACCTCCTTGTTCTTTCGTCCGTGGTTCTTCTTTTAGGCAGGGAAGGGCCCAGCCACCCACCCCATCCCCAACCACCCCACGCTACACTCCTTTTATAGGGTACCACAGTTGTGACATTTCCTGTGGCAGAGCAAGAAGGCGGATCAGGGGCCTCCACAAGGTGATCTCATTTACAGGGGACTAGTAATTTAACTTGTTATAACAAGTTAAACAAAGCACAATTAAACCATTACTTGCATTTTTTTCCTTTTTTTCCTTCTAATTACTCTGACTAGGTTACAAAACCAGCAACTTATTTGGAATGGATTTCATTAACTGCAGGTACTGTGGAACAATTTTCAGAAGGACAGTCTTACAGGATTTAGGACACTGTCCTACATGCTGGGCCTTTGGAGATCTTAGGGCTCAGCTCCGGCAGCATGGGCAGAGATTGCATGCCTCAAATTTCATATTGAAGAGGAAATACATTATAAGAACCACCCGCCATTTCCCCAGCATCCAACAGAAAAACCTCAACCGCAGAGGGCAGTTGGTCCAGGAGGTTGGCAGGTGGTTAGAAGGAGCAAATCGGGTGCCCCATCACTCTCTGCTCTCCAACACATTACCTCCAAAAACCATATAAACACTACAAACAGGTATTTGCCTCTATCTCTGAAATCAAATAAAGAGGCAGAAGGCACTACAGAGCAGGACACTGCGGCACAGGAGCTAGCACAACAATACTCACCCAAATCAGGAACCAAAACAAAACAAGCACAAAGGAAATCCCAAAAACTTCTGATCATAGGAGACTCCATGATTCAGGAGTTGATACCCATCTCCAACCGGGTGATGGTCAGATGTCTCCCAGGTACATCAGCATGGAGAGACACTGACCGCATTGCTAAAATTGTTCACAAAGCAGGAGAAAACATTGATGTCCTAGTACACATAGGGACTATCGATCTCTCACCAGCCGGTCAGTTGTGGAGACCAAGGAACACCTGACTAGGCTGGGTGACAAACTATCATCTATTTCTGTCTGGCATCTCCTTCTCTGAGATCCTGCCAGTCTGGGAGAGGGGAGCAGATGGACAGAAGGTCAAAGAAGGGGAGATAGGGGAGCTAAACACGTGGCTCAAGGGCTGGTGCCAGGAAAAAGGACACAGATTTGTAGGGAACTGGCAACAGTTCTGGGAGCGAAAGTTCTTTAAATTTGATGGACTGCATCTGACTAAAGAGGGAGTCAGTGCATTGGGGAAGAAATTTGACGTCTTTGCAGAATATTTAAACTAGCAAATGGGGAGAGGGGTGCAGCACCCCATACGTCGAATGGGAAGAACACCCCTCCCCCCTCAGCTAGTGGTCAAACAGGGATTCAGCATGTTTGCCATTCATTTGCATCACCAGGTGAGAAAAAAGGTTTATCTCCCCATACGACGCACTGGGGTAATGCCAAACTTCACCCAACAACTAACACAACAAAATCTGGCCAATGGAAAATCATGTACACAATGCTCACAGCCTGGGAAATAAGATCCCAGACCTGCAGGCAATAATGTCAGAGGCTAAACTGGACATAGTAGCAATTAGTGAGACGTGGTTTACCAGTAACCACACTTGGGAGACTTCAGTACCTGGCTATGTATTGTTCAGAAGAGACCGAGGTGCAAAAGGGGAGGTGGCCCTGTATGTTAATGAAAATATCAAAGCTACAGAAATTCAGAATACACATAAGGAGCCAGAAGAACTGTGGGTCGCCCTGGAAACAGGAAATGGGACAGCTATAAGAACTGGGGTTGTCTACAGGCCCCAGACCAGAGGGAAGACATAGACACATTACTGTTAGAAGATATACAAAACATGACAGCTAAAGGAGGTTCTGATAATGGGAGACTTCAACATGCGGATACAGATTGGTCAATACCAGCAGGAACATCTGCCAGAACTAGACTCATAGTGGATTCCTGCAGGGGAGGCCTCAAACAACTGGTACAGCAACCCACAAGAGACAGGGCTATCCTAGATCTAGTACTGACTAACAAAGAAGGGATCACAGATCTCCAGGTAGAAGGTCACCTGGGCCAGTGACCATCACATGGTATGGTTCAATTTGGCTACTACATCTAAATCATCCCATTCCAAGGCAAAAATATGGGACTTCAGAGGAGCTGACTTTGATAAGATGGCCAACAGAGTTAAGCTAGCCCTGGCAAAAAGAAACACAGGTGAGGGGGTACAGGCAAAGTGGGCAAGCATTAAGGATGCAATACTTGAAGCAACATCCATTGTGTTAGATAGAAAAGGAAGTGCAAAGAAGAAGGAAACCACTTTGGTTCTCAAATACAGTAGCAGAAAGGTCAGAGCCAAAGGCTGGCCTTCAGGAAATATAAGGAACACAGCGGGATGAAGATAGAGGCATACCAAACTGCCCTAAAGGGAAGCAGGTAAGGCAGTAAGGCAGGCAAAGTCCAAAACTGAGGAAACAATAGCACGAACAGTAAAGAAGGTGACAAGACTTTCTATAGATACATTAGTGAAAGGAGAAAGATCCAGAGGGGTATTATAAGCTTAATGGAGAAAAGGAGCATGTGAGGAGGAGGACCCTGTAAAGGCATCTATCCTAAATAGATACTTTTGCTCAGTATTTACTGAAGAGAAGGTAGGGCAGGGCCCACAGCTCAGCATCATGGACACAGGGAGAGGGAGGTGAGCACTACTCCCTTCACAAAAGAAAGGGTCCTACAAGAGCTCAATAAGCTCAGGGTGGGTAAGGCAATGGGACCTGATGGCATACATCCCAGGGTACTTAAGGAGCTAAAGGAGGAACTAGCAGAGCCATTAGCAGAATTGTTTAGTGAGTCTCTGAGCACAGGAGAGGTCCCAGAAGACTGGAGAAGGGCTCATGTGATCCCGCTCCACAAGAGTGATAGCAGGGAGGAGGCGGGGAACTACAGACCAGTCAGTCTTACCTCAGTAGTGGGCAAGATTATGGAGGCACTCCTTAAGGAAAGGATAGTGCAACACCTGGAATCCATAGGGCACAGGATCCAAGACAGCATGGGTTTACAAAAGGAAGGTCCTGTCATACTAATCTCATAGATTTCTTTGACTGGGTAACCAGAGTGGTGGACCAAGGGGGAGCAGTTGATGTCGCCTACCTTGACTTCAGCAAAGCTTTTGACACTGTTCCACATAGAAGATTGATAAATAAGCTGGGTAGGCTCGGGGTGGGTCAGAAGTTGGTCAACTGAGTGGCAAACTGGTTGACGGGCAGAAAACAGAGAGTGGTGGTAAATGGTATACAGTCAGAAGAGATGCAAGTCACAAGTGGGGTACCTCAGGGATAAGTCCTGGGGCCAGTCCTCTTCAACATCTTCATTAGTGACCTTGCAGATGGACTAGAGGGTAAGGCTTGTCTGTTTGCAGATGAAAGATCTGCAACAGAGTAGATGATCCAGATGGGGTGGGCAGAATGAGAAGAGATCTGGATAAACTAGCAGAATGGTCAGAAGAGTGGCAACTGGGATTTAATGCAAGAAGTGCAAAATCATGCACATAGGGAAGAGAAACCCTGAAGCCACCTATAGGCTGGGAGGGAGTTGCTAGCAGTCACAAAGGAAGAAAGAGACTGGGCATCATCATCACTGATGACCTAAAATCATCAAGCAGACCTCTAAAGCAGTAGGTAAGGCTAGGGGTGTGTTAGGGTGTATTAGTGAGAAGTATCCACAAGTCGTAAGAGGGAGGTAATAATCCCTCTATACAAGACACTGGTTAGGCCCCATCTGAGTACTGTGCAGTATTGGAGCCACACCTCACAATGACATTAACCAAATTGAGGCAGTCCAGAGAAGGGCAACCAAAATGGTGCAGGGACTGCATGCAGAAGACATATGAGGACAGATTAACGGAGCTCAATATGTATACCCTTGAGCAAAAGGAGGAGAGAGGTGATATGATCGAGGCATTCAAACACCTTAAGGGCATAAACAAGGTGAAAGAGTCTAACATGTTTAAATATAAGAAAAATAGCAGGACAAGAGGACACAGCATGAGATTAGAGGGAGGCCAATTAAGGGGGAATGTGAGGAAATTCTTTTTCACAGAAAGGGTGGTGGATGCATGGAATGGCTTACCACAAGAAGTGGTGGCTATGAATACAGTGCAGGGCTTCAAACAGGCATGTGATAGGCATAAGGGAGCAATACAAATGACTATGAATAGATAGGCCACTGACAGAGCAAAGGCCGAAGGCACATTTATAAGGTAGAAAAAGAAATGGGCAGACTGGATGGGCCTTGCGGTCCTTATCTGCTGTCAACTTCTATGTTTCTATGTTTCTATGTTTCTATCCAGACGCAGCTGCACCATACCAACATCTGTTGTGCTTGTGTTATCACTCTGCATAAAAAATATAAAGAGAAGAACAAAAGGAGAAAGGGAAGTAGGGAGGGAAGAAAGAAGCAGATAAATGTTCCACCCTACAAGTTCCATGAAGTACAAGTTCTTCAAGTGGTGGTGGTGGAGAAGGAACTGGCCATTGCAGGACAATGACTGGGAGTCAAGGTCATGGGTCTGTGACGACAAGAACTGCTGGGCACATGACAGCACATCCAAAGAAACCACGGTTCATTATTACCCAGAAATACACTGTTTCCATTCATGTTGCAGTACAAGCAGCCTTCCATGCTGGTTATCCAGTGTATCTGGTGATAAAATCATCCTGAGCAACCCAGAACACACTGATTCTCCTCTTTTCCCCTCATTAAGTGCTTACAAATCTTTTCCTTGGGAAGGAACTGATTCATCCAGAAATGTAAATCCTAGTTCTTGAAAAAAATGATCTAGCATTCTGGGACAAATTTCTAAATGTTCCCTTCCTTCTTGGCCCTTGCAGCTTCTGAAAACAACATGATGGGAGGGAGTCAAGTCCAAATCACAAGTTGAATTTCATGATTCATGTTTTCTTGGCACATAAATAAAAATAATAAATAATAGTAACTAATACAAAATAATAAAAATGATCATATATTTAGTTATATCACATTATTTTATAACATTAGATCCAATTATATTATCTTCTCAAATGTTATAGCATTTAATTTCATATTATTATAGGGACAAAGTCGGCCTTGTATTAGCATTCAGTCTTCACTTCTATGTTAAACTGAAAATTTTGAACTTTAATAATTTGCAACTGTTTGAGCAATTTGCATGCAATTTTGAATGCTTAATTAGGGACCAAAGTTCTCTAAATATGGCAAGTTTCGTTCTAGTTGGACGTGTGGGTACGGAGATACAGACATTCAAAACATGTGAAAAGTATTACTTTGAGTGAAATTCTTTGTCACACCGCTGTGCAAAACAGTGTGGAATTTTGGCCTGAAATGTTTGGGGTATGTTGGTCTTCGGATCACAGATGTGCCTTTTGAAGGTTTGGTGAAAATATTAATCTGTTCCACAGTTATTACATTTGAAAAGTTTCCCATTATTTCCTATGGGACCAGTTAGATGTCCCACTCGGAAAAGGATTCTTTAACGCAAATGAGGAATCCTTTTTTGCAAACGAGGAATCCTTTTTTGCAAACGAGGGTTATTTTGCACAAATGGGGAGTCTTTTTTTTATGCTGTCACCATCTTGTTTATAATTAGCCCAGGAAACAAAATTAAATTGCCAAAAAAAATAGAGTACTTTTGTAAATACCAACAGTTTTGGGGCTCGTAGCATTAGATTCTAGAGTTAGTTTTTTGATAAATCATTCAGAAATGTGTTTTTTTTAGCCACAAAAATCCTTTTTTGAAAACTGCAGAGAATTTATGCCATGAAACAGGATCTTTTTCCACAATTTGTGAAAAAGGATTTTCTTTTGCCGCCAATTGTGAAAAAAGAATTACGAAAATGGATTTTCTTATATTGCAAATTGCAAAAATAGCAACTGCGGAAAAGGATTCTTTTTTGCAATTTGTGAAAAAGGATTTTTAAGATATCTGTTTCTTTGTCACTGCACAGTTACAAAACGGCTTGCTATTTTGGTCAGAAATTTTCATGGCACAATGGACTTGACCCACATATGTGTCTTTTGTTGGTTTGGTGAAAATATATTACTTTGCTCTGGAGTTCTGCAGGGTTAAATTCTGCTTTGTTTCCTATAGGATAACATTGTAATGGGAGGTGTACAGATTAATTTCTTTGTCACTCTGCTGTGAAGAAATGATCTGCAGTTTTCTTCTGAAATGTCCAGGGTACAGACGGCTTATCCCACCAATGTGTCTTTTGCTGGTTTCATGAAAATATATTAATTTGGTGTTGAGTTACACTGATTTCACATTTTCCTGTGTTTTCTTTGGGAGAAGATTACAATGACAGATGTTTCATCTGGTCTGCACACTACGGTATTTGAGCACAGTGTCCCCATAGGCAAAGAAGTCTAGCACTACACTATCTCAAAAATGATGCCTGGATGGGGGTTCCAGGCCTGGAGGGCCCTGCACTCCCATGTGCAAATACGGATACCATTAAGGACTGATTTGAGTGCAGGGTCCTCTGGGACCTGTGCTTACACATGGAAATAGGGATACTATTACAATATCTCAAACATTATAGATGGATAGATGGCACTGTGTGCACATAGATGCAAATATGAATACCATTATGGAGTACTGGGAGTGCAGGCCTTATGCATACATGGCAGCACAAGGCCCAGAGGGCCATATGCTCCCACACACAAATATGCAGAGGATTATGGAGTGATGGGAGCGCAGGGCCCAAAGGGTTGGGCCGTGCACTCCCAGAGGGAACTAAGGATACAATTACAATCTCTCAAATGTTATAGATGATTGGGAGTGCAGGGTCCTCCCAGCCCTGTGCTCCCACAAGCAAATACACCTATGATTATACTTTCTTAAAAAGTAAGGAGATTCTCTGCAAAGACCTTTGTTAATGCACCATTAGGGTTCCAGTGACAAAAGTTGAGAAATGCAGTCTTAGGGTTTTCAATCCCAACCCCCATGCTGCATGCAGGAATAGGTGTGGAGGGGTGTCTTTGGGTTGTGAGCCCTAATGTTCACTCCATTATCCTATGCTGTACCCATCTCAGCTTACTTACTCATTGAATGGGGTGAGCATTATGGTTCACAACCCCAAGACTCACACCCTACAACTGTTCCTGCATGCAGGGTAGGGGTGGGGTGTTAGGGTTGGAAACCCTAAGACCACATTTCCCAACTTTTGTTGCTGGAACCCTAATGGTGCATTTGCAAAGTTTTTTGCAGAGAATATTTATTATATTGGATTGTATTATTTTATTATACATTATATCAAATTAGAAAATGGGTAAAGATATTTCTTGGCCTCTGACTGGTTAAGACCTCTGGCAAGGGGTATATTTATGCACCAACAGAAATTGGAAATAACTGGTCCTGTTGCCATCCAGCCCTTGAAGCAACAATATCAATGTGCCCACTGAATTTTTTCTTTTGCCAAGCCGTCATATTTGTTTATTTGCTTAGCGAACTTAAAGCAGAGAACTTCTTAGTCACCTCTTACTACTGAAAAATCAAAGTAACAGCCTTGCACATGTCTAAAACATGTTATTTTTGGCTGTAATTGTATTTTATTTCCCAGTCATACCACACATTGTTTTAAACCCTGTGCTCCTGACAGCACATCATTTGTCTTCGAATCATTTCCCCCTCTCTGCTCTGTTCCAGTCTTTTTAAATTACAGTAGTAGCAGTAGCACCTCACATCATACCTCTCAACCTCCTGCCTCCTAAATCAGGGACAAGGCTTAAAAAAATCAGGGACAAAGGACCAAAATCAGGGAACATTTTCAAAATTAATGATATCCATGCAGGAAGCTGGAAAAATAAGGGGCTAAGCGTAAAATGCAATTTCTAAATTAGAGCAAGTCTGTAACTTTAATGTTTGACATTAATCTGTCCTTACAATCCCCACAGTTTAGTCACAAAAACACACATTTTAGGAGGGACAGAGTAAAATTTTGAGGTAAAATCAGGGATGTCCCTGAAAATCAGGGACATTTGAGAGGTATGCCTCACATGCTTCATACTATTTCTAAGCAGCAGTTTAGTAAACTTTATCCCTGACTCACCCCTGCTTCACTCCTGATTGACCAAAACTTCCCTGATGGCACCTTACCCTGCCTGTCTTTAGTAAAAGACATAAATATTTTAAACAATGCACTGAACGTGGTGAGGGACATAAGGAACATAAGAAGGAACTGTTGCTCTACACACTGCTGACTCCCGATGCACCACCTGTCCTTCTGTAATGGAAGGAATGGTTTGCTGGCCAAAGCACCTAGCTTCATCTCAGCTCTTTCCTTCTAGATTGCTTGAATGGTCAGAGCAGATAACCTTACCAGAGCAAGGGAAAGGATTAAGACTTCTTTTGGCTAAGCAGATTTACTGTGTGTTATTTTTATTTTGTACTCACAGGGGTTGCTACTGTTTGTTGCTAACATTTCATTGCTTTGTTTTCCTCTGATTCAAATTGTTGTTGCTGGTATACCTTCTTCTGCATTATTACAAGGTGTGTCTACAGGTGTGTGCTAACAGATTACTGCTGTAATCTTCCAATTCAAATTGTCTTTTGCAAGGTATATCTTCTGTTACTGCTTTATTTTTCTCTGTAGCAAAGTGTTTCTTATGGATATAGCTTCTCTGAAATTATTACAGGTGGTGCTTACATTTTTGTGACTTTTTATCATTGGGCTAAGCAAAATTACTGTTTGCCACTGTATTATTTTATTCTTTTTTTTGTTGAAAAGGTTTGTTGTCTCAGAGGTGTTTCAGTCTCCTCCTCACATTGAAGGAGCTAATTGCTTTCCTCCCACAGCTCTTCCAGAGGATTAAGTGTGTATCTGGGGGTTGAGCTGGCCAACTGTCAGTAATTTCCAACAGAAAGTAGGGTTGTAAGGTCAGGTTAGTTGATATCTTGGAGGAAGAAGACTTGGTTTGCTGGCCAAAGCACCTAGCTTCACCTCAGCTCTTTTCTTCTAGATTGCTTGAAAGGGCAGAGCAGATAACCTTATCAGAGCAAGGGAAAGGATTAAGACTTCTTTTGGCTAAGCAGATTTACTGTGTTTTATTTTTATTTTGTACTCACAGGAATTGCTACTGTTTGTTGCTAACATTTCATTGCTTTGTTTTTCTCTGATTCAAATTGTTGTTGCTGGTATACCTTCTGCATTATTACAAGATGTACCTACAGGTGTGTGCTAACAGATTACTGTTGTAATCTTCCGATTCAAATTGTCTTTTGCAAGGTATATCTTCTGTTATTGCTTTGTTTTTCTCTGTAGCAAAGTGTTTCTTACAGGGTATATCTTCTCTGAAATTATTACAGGTGGTGCTTTACAGGTTTTACAGTTTTATCTAACATTAGGATAAGCTTTCAGGGTTACTGCATTTGTTGTTGACTGATAGTTTCTGCTCTTACCTCCTTGTTCTTTCATCCATGGTTCTTCTTTTTCAGCAGGGGAAGGGCCCAGCGACCCACCCCCATCCCCAACTACCCCACACTACACTGCTTTTATAGGGTACCACAGTCTTGACATTTCCTGTTGCAAAGCAGAAAGGGGCGGATCAGTGGGGCATCCACAAGGAGAGCTCATTTACAGGGGCACTAGTAATTGAACTTGTTATAACAAGTTATATGAAAACAAAACACAAACTCAAACCATTACTTGCATTTTCTTCCTTCTAATTACTCTGACCAGGTTATAAACCCAGCAACTTATCTGGAATGGATATCATTAACTGCAGGTACTGTGGAACACTTTTCAGAAGGATAGACTTACAGGATTTAGGACACTGTCCTACATGCTGGGCCATTGGAGATCTTAGGGCTCAGCTCCAGGCAGTATGGGCAGAGATTGCGCACCTCAAATTTTATATTCAAGAGGAAATACATTATAAAAACCACCCTCCATTTCCCCAACATCTAACAGAAGAACCTCAACCACAGAGGGTAGTTGGTCTGGGAGGTTGGCAGGTGGTTAGGAGGGGCAAATCGGGTGCCCCATCACTCAGTGCTCTCCAACATATTACCTCCAAAAACCATATAAACACTACAAACAGGTATCTGCCTCTATCTCTGAAATCAAACAAAGGGGCAGAGGACACTGCGGTCAGGACACTGCAGCACAGGAACTAGCACAACAAACTAGCCCAAATCAGGAACCAAAACAAAGAAAGCAAAAAGGAAAACAAAAAAAAAACTTCTCATCATAGGAGACTCCATGATTCTGGGAGTTGATACCAATCTCCAGCCAGGGGTAATAGTCAGATGTCTCCCAGGTACATCAGCATGGAGATACACTGACTGCATTGCTAAAATTGTTCAGGAAGCAAGAGAAAACATTGACGTCCTGGTACACATAGGGACAAATGATCTTGCCAGCCGCGCAGTTGGGGAGACCAAGGAACACCTGACCAGGCTGGGTGACAAATTATCATCCATTTCATCTGGCATCACCTTCTCTGAGATCCTGCCAGTCTGGAAGAGGGGGGCAGATGGAGGAAGGTCAGAGAAGGGGAGATAGGGGACCTAAACATGTGGCTCAAGGGCTGGTGCCAGGAAAAAAGGACACAGATTTATAGGGAAGTGGCAACACTTTTGGGAGTGAAAGTTCTTTAAATTTGATGGACTGCATCTGACTAAGGAGGGAGTCAGTGCATTGGGGCAGAAGTTTGACGTCTTTGCAGAATATTTAAACTAGCAAATGGGGAGAGGGGTGCAGCACCCCATACGTCAAATGGGAAGAACACCCCGTCCCACTCAGCTAGTGGTCAAACAGGGATTCAGCATGTTTGCAGTTCATTTGCATCACCAGGTAAGAAAAAAGGTCTGTCTCCCCATACGACACACAGGGGAAATGCCAGACCTCACCCAACAACTAACACACCAAAATCTGGCCAATGGAAAATCAGGTACACAAATGCTCACAGCCCCGGAAATAAGATCCCAGCCCTGCAGGCAATAATGTCAGAGGCTAAACTGAACATAGTAGCAATTAGTGGGCATGGTTTACAGTAACCACACTTGGTGACTTCAGTACCTGGCTATGTACTGTTCAGAAGAGACCAAGGTGCAAAAGGGGATGGAGTGGCCCTGTATGTCAATGAAAATATCAAAGCTACAGAAATTCAGAATACAAATAAGGAGCCAGAAGAACTGTGGGTCACCCTGGAAACAGGAAATGGGACAGCTATAAGAACTGGGGTTGTCTACAGGCCCCCAGATCAGGGGGAGGACATTGACACATTACTGTTAGAAGAAATACAAAACATGACAGCTAATGGGGAGGTCCTGACAATGGGAGACTTCAACATGCCAGATACAGATTGGTCAATACCAGCAGGAACATCTGCCAGAACTAGACACATGGTGGATTTCCTGCAGGGGGAGAGCCTCAAACAGCTGGTACAACAACCCACAAGAGACAGGGCTATCCTAGATCTAGTAGTGACTAACAGGGAAGGGATCACAGATCTCCAGGTAGAAGGTCACCTGGGGGCCAGTGACCATCACATGGTATGGTTCAATTTGGCCACTACAACTAAATCATCCCATTCCAAGGCAAAAATATGGGACTTCAGAGGAGCTGACTTTGATAACATGGCCAACAGAGTTAAGCTAGCCCTGGCAAAAAGAAATACATGTGAGGGGGTACAAGCAAAGTGGGCAAGCATTAAGGATGCAATACTTGAAGCAACATCCCATTATGTTAGACAGAAAAGGAAGTGCAAAGAAGAAGGAAACCACTTTGGTTCTCAAATACAGTAGCAGAAAAGGTCAGAGACAAAAGGCTAGCCTTCAGGAAATATAAGGGAACACAGTGGGATGAAGATAGGGAGGCATACCAAACTGCCCTAAGGGAAACAGGGAAGGCAGTAAGGCAGGCAAAGTCCCAAACTGAGGAAACACTAGCACAAACAGTAAAAGAAGGTGACAAGACTTTCTATAGCTACATTAGTGGAAGGAGAAAGTCCAGAGGGGGTATTGCTAAGCTCAAAGGAGAAAAGGGGGCGTGTGAGGAGGAGGAGGACCCTGTAAAAGCATCTATCCTAAATAGATACTTTTGCTCAGTATTTACTGAAGAGAAGGTAGGGCAGGGCCCACAACTCAGGACCATGGACACCGGTGTGAGAGAGGCGAGCACTACTCCCTTCACAAAAGAAAGGGTCCTACAAGAGCTCAGGGTGGACAAGGCAGTGGGACCTGATGGCATACATCCCAGGGTACTAAAGGAGCTAATGTTGGAACTAGCAGATCCATTAGCAGAACTGTTTAGTGAGTCTCTGAGCAGGGGAGAGGTCCCAGAAGACTGGAGAAGGGCTCACGTGATCCTGCTCCACAAGAGTGGTAGCAGGGAGGAGGCAGGGAACGTCAGACCAGTCAGTCTTACCTCAGTAGTGGCCAAGATTATGGAGGCACTCCTTATCGAAAGAATAGTGCAACACCTGGAATTCATAGGGCACAGGATCCAAGAGAGCATGGGTTTACAAAGGAAGGTCCTGTCAAACTAATCTCCTAGATTTCTTTGACTGGGTAACCAGAGTGGTGGACCAAGGGGAGCAGTTGATGTCGCCTACCTTGACTTCAGCAAAACTTTTGACACTGTTCCATATAGAAGATTGATAAACAAGCTGGGTAAGCTCGGGATGGGTCAGAAGTTGGTCAACTGGGTGGCAAACTGGTTGACGGGCAGAAAACAGAGAGTGATGGTAAATGGTATTCAGTCAGAAGAGATGCAGGTCACAAGTGGGGTACCTCAGGGATCAGTGCTGGGGCCAGTCCTCTTCAATATCTTCATCAGTGACATTGCAGATGGACTAGAGGGTAAGGCTTGTATGTTTGCAGATGACACCAAGATCTACAACAGAGTAGATGATCCAGATGGGGTGGGCAGAATGAGAAGAGATCTGGATAAACTAGCAAAATGGTTGGAAAAGTGGCAACTGGGTTTAATGCAAAGAAGTGCAAGATCATGCACACAGGGAAGAGAAACCCTGAAGCCACCTATAGTCTGGGAGGGGAGTTGCTGGTAGTCACAAAGGAAGAAAGAGACTTGGGCATCATCATCACCGATGACCTGAAATCATCCAAGCAGACCTCTAAAGCAGTAGGTAAGGCTAGGGGGATGTTAGGGATTTAGCTTTTTTTCACTTCTTGTTTTTTTTTATTCAAGTTGGCCTACAACACCTATTCCTGCTACAATCTGCCTCATTATTGCAATTTCATGCGGCCTTATTTGTTTTCCCCACTATAAGCATTGCTTACCTGCTTGCTGCATTGTCCTGCTTCTGGTTTGGCTACCTGTGCTTTCAGCTTTCAAATCTGCTTTCTTTACAACACTTTCTTTTATTCTCTGTTTTTGCTGCAAGAACAATGCTTGTTTAATTTGGTTCTGCTGCAGACACACAGCTTCTGCATTCCAGGCTGCTGCAGTTACACAGCCCAGTTGCTTCTCATCATAATTCAAACCTGGTTCCGATAATCAGACTTGGGAACAAATTGTTTTATTCTTTTACTCCAGAGAAATCCTGGTTTGGATTCCTACCTCACTGTTTTTTTTCCTTTTTATGTTTGCTTGCACGCATGTGCAAGAAACATAGTGCCATCATCCGAGTTTTCGGAGGTGTGTCACCCCCTCTTCCAATTCAGTCAGTGTGTTGGCAGGTGTGGCCCCTGTCCGCCAATGCATGCTGGAGCTGTCTATGACAAGCTCCAAAATGCAGTGGCATACAGTTGAAAGGGGGAGCTACGCTTCAGTGAGCAGCGATAAGATACACACACACAGCGGCGGAGCGCGTACTCGTCTCCCCCACACCACACTCCAACGGCCACGGGGTGCCCAACCCATTGGCTTCACTGCCCCCAGCACAGGGTGCCACACTGGAGCCCACCCAGCGTGGCAACAAATGCCAGGCCGACGGTGGTGCCCAACCCCGTCTGCTCCACACCCCCAGCCGTCCTTCTGCCACTGGGAGCCCACCCCAGCGTGGCAACGCCCCACGTCATCTTTTTGTTTTAAATACCTGTAAAGGAAAAACGGTCCCATGCAGTCTTCTTGCCCCCTCCCACAACCGCACCCACCACTCGCATCCTGCCTCCCCACCCCCTCACCCCATACGTTTTCCAGAAGCTGCAACAATCTTCGTGTACCAGGAACACGCTCTGCACTCTTCAAAGCCGACCGCGAACTGAGGAAATGCCGGTAAGCTGTATAATGGGATAGATAGGGGTTTTCAACTTTGTTGCATATCTCAGGCATTTTTTGGAATTTTTGCACCAAATTTTCAACATGGGGTTTTTGGGACCCCTTCTCATGAATGCTTTCACTGTCATGGCATTATTCGGGCCCGAAGGGTGATTTTGCAGTCACTGCACGAAATCACCTTTTGGGACCGATTAATGAAACAACACTGCCAGTGTTCATAAGGTGGGCTCTCAAGAGGCCTATTTTGAAAATTTGGTGGAAAAATTCCAAATAACGACTGTTTTACGAGCATGCATTGCGCAGTTCCTATGCACGTTCGTAAGTTGGCAAATTTTCAATATTTTCACTCCAGATTTTCAACATTGCCATTTTACCACACTTTCTTATGAGTAGTACAGCTGTCATTTTTCACATCTCACTCAAAATGTGTTTCTGCCCATGTAGCGCACAATGGTGCAGTTGGTGTGCAAAACCAATGTACAGGACAAATTAAGAAAACCACAGTGACACTGTTCATGAGCAGAGGTCTTAAAATGGCTATGTTGAAAATTTGGTGATAAAATTCCTTAAAATGACTGTGTTACGAGCGTGCGTTGCGCAGTTCCTATGCACACTCGTAAGTTCGCGAATTTTCAATATTTTCACTCCAGATTTTCAACATTGCCATTTTACCACACCTCCTTATGAGCAGTAGAGCTGTCATTTTTCACATCTTGCCCAAAATGTGTTTCTGCCCATGTAGCGCACAATGGTGCAGTCGATGTGCGAAAGCAATGTTTGGGACAGATTAAGAAAATCACAGTTACACTGTTCATGAGCAGAGGTCTTAAAAAATGGCTATGTTGAAAATTTGGTGACAAAAGTCCATAAAATGATTGTGTTACGAGTGAGCATTGTGTAGTTTCCATGCACCCTCGTAAGTTCATGACTTTGTAATATTTTAAGTCCAGATTTTCACCAGTGGCATTTTTCCACACTTCCTTATTTATAGTACAGCTGTCATTTTTCACAACATGGCCGAAGTGTGTTTTCACATTTTCAGCGCAGAGATGCGTGGTCGCTGTGGGAAATCATTGTTCGGGACAGATAAAATCACAGTGACACTGTTCATGATCAGAGGCACCAAAATGCCTGAGTTGACAGTCTGCTGTAAAAAAATCCCCAACCAAATTACATTACGGTTGTGCGTTGCACAGTTTCTATGTACACTCGTGACTTCACCATTTTTTAAATATTTTTACTGTAGATTTGCAACATTGCCATTTTTACCTCCCATGAACAGTACAGCTGTCATTTTTCACATCTCTCCCAAAATGTGTTTCCTCCATGTAGCGCACAATGGCGCATTTGGTGTCTAAAATCAATGTCAGGACAAATTAAGAAAATCACAGTGACACTGTTCATGAGCAGAGGTCTTAAAATGGCTATGTTGAAAATTTGGTGAAAAATTCCTAAAATGACTGTTTTATGGCGTGCATTCGCCAGTTCCTCGCACCCTCGTAAGTTCACCGAATTTTCAATATTTTCCTCCAGATTTTCAACATTGCCATTTACTACACCCCTTAATGAGCAGTAGATGTCATTTTTCACACCTTTGCCTAATGTAAGCTCATTTCATGAAGCATAATGGCGCAGTCGATGTGCGTAAATCAATGTATAGGACACATTAAGAAAATCACAGTGACACTGTTCATGAGCAGAGGTCTTAAAATGGCTATGTTGAAAATTTAGTGAAAAATTTCTAAAAATGACTGTTTAACAAGCGTGCGTTGCACAGTTCCTATGCATTCTCATAAGTTTGCAAATTTAATATTTTCACTCCAGATTTTCAACATTGCCATTTTTTTACACTTCCTTATGAACAGTACAGCTGCCATTTTTCATATGCCACCCAAAATGTGTTTTCGCACATGTAGCGCACAATGGTGCTGTTGGTGTGAGAAAGCAAGGTTTGGGACAGATTAAGAAAATCACAGTTACACTGTTTATGAGCAGAGGTCTTAAAATGGCTATGTTGAAAATTTGGTGACAAAAGTCCATAAAATGATTGCGTTACGAGTGAGCATTGCGCAGTTTCCACGCACCCTCGTAAGTTCATGACTTTGTAATATTTTAAGTCCAGATTTTCACCAGTGGCATTTTTCCACACTTCCTTATTTATAGTACAGCTGTCATTTTTTCACAACATGGCGAAGTGTGTTTTCACACTTTCAGCGCCAGCGTATGTTCGCTATAGGAAATCATTGTTGGGACAGATAAAGAAAATCACAGTGACACTGTTCATGATCAGAGGCACCAAAATGCCTGAGTTGACAATCTGCTGTAAAAATCCCAACCTAATTACATTACGGTGTACGTTGAAATAGTTTCTATATGCGCTCGTGACTTCACCATTTTTAAATATTTTACTGCAGATTTGCAACATTGCCATTTTACACCTCCCCATGAACAGTACAGCTGTCTTTTTACATCCTGTTGAATGTTTTGCACCTGTGGTGCTAAATACGTGATCGCTGTGCATAAAGCAGCTTTCGGCTAACAAACTGATATTCCCCTGTTCATGAGGGTGGGGTCACAAAAAAACCATGTTGAACATTTGGAGTGAAAATACCAACGAATGCCTGCGGTATTAGGGTTTCCAACCAAAATGCCCAACCCTGTAGATAATGACAGACATCAAGGATGTGACTTGGGATTCTTGCCTGTAATGCTCATACCATTCCATACCCTGCAGCCAGTGAGAGGCATCGAGGTATGCCTTGGACTCTTCAGCCCTGAAGTTCACCCCATTCTCCTATACCGCACCCATCTCACCATTTTTCCTAATGGAATGGGGTGCGCACAAAGACCAAAGGCCCCAAGGCACACCGTGACACTTGTCAGTGTCTGCAGGGTGGGGTGTGGTGAAATGGCGTGGCCGTTATGCCTGATGACCCAAAGGCACACCCCAATGCCTGTCACTCTCTGCAGGGTGGTGGTGGGGTTGGCTTCAGTTCAATACTTCAGTGCCATTCCTATTACGCAGCTCTATAACTTCTACACTACCACTGCCAATGCCAGCAAGAAAACATTCGGCATTGACAAATGCTTGTTTAGACTGCTATTCACATTCCTCCTGTGCTTCTCCAGGCCTTCATTTACACCTAGCCTCTGGCCTTGCTTTAAGCCTCAGTCATATGCTAGCAGAATGACTCCTGTTTTCTGCACTTTATATCTTCTCCACATCAGCCCTGCTAGCCCAGGAGGCATTGACAGGCTCATGCATTTCTTGATCCTTTATTATTCTACCCGGCTGACTGTGACAATGCTTGGTCTTTCCCAGATCCACTTACTTTAATAGAGCTATGCCCCTCATTCATTCAGAGTGGAACAGTCTCTATGCTGGAGGTTTTTTTTGTCAGCCACATGGCTGAGTTCTGTGGTTACCACCATAGGATAGGTTTCCTTCATGGGTCAGAGGTGAGGTATTCAGTCATACTGAAATGTGTACTCTTCTCAAGATTCCAGTCCAGCACCATCTGGTGCTGGGACCACCACTTGAAGGGCAGAGCTGTCACTAAGTTGGGGCCCATTCAATTATACTGACCGAGCTCTGTGACGCCTTTCAGTTTGGCCATCCCATTAGAAGGTTTGAGTGAACATTTATCCAGTTTCTAATTCGACTGCCAAAGCCACTTTGCTGCCAGTTTAATTCCAAATTTCAAGCAGTGCTTAAGCCACCCTGTCATTTTTCTTGTTGTTTCCTATATGCTTTATGGTCAGAGCTCTGTGGCACCTGCTGTAGCTCTTTACTTAGTGAGGCCAAACCCCTCTTTCATTTGGGGTAGACCCCCACAATGTGAAGGTTTCTTTCACCTTTCTGACTGTACTCTGTGGCGCACACAGTTGCCCATTATTCAGTGGGGGTGAATATCCTTTTTCATTTGGGGTGGAATTGTTGTGGAGTTGTTTTTTTTAGCCACACTGACAATGATCTGTGACACCCACCATAGTCCTTTCTTTAGCAAGATGGTGTCTCATATTTGTTTGGTATAACAGTACCCACTTGATGTCACAAAGTGAGGACAATGACTTTAAGCTGGTACTGAGCAGAGCAGTACCCATTTGGAGTCACTGTCCTCTCTTTCTGACATCACAATGTACTGTAAAAAAGGGATTGTGTTGCTGCAATTAAATGAGTATAACTTCAGTTAGGGAATAAGCAGCTATAACATATGAAGACAAAAGGAGACAAACCCTGTTTACATGTGACTATTTCTATAAATAAAGAATATGTGGCAGATAAATAGAAATATTATATTAAATATAAATTGAGTTCCATTTAAATATTTTGTTTCACTCTTTCAAAGGCATCTTCTGCTCTTTAGGGCTCCATGATAGTCTGAACAACAAAGGAAAATGTAAATCACACATCACAGAAAAAAAATATATTTACAACAATAGTTGATAGGTTCAATGTTTCTGGTGAAGAATGTAACCTTAGATTGAGGCTATTAACTTCTAATTGATTATGTTCCGGAATTCTGTCAAAAAGACTTTGAAGTCACTCTCTGTGGAATTTGCAGCTCAGACTATACAGTTTGGGTAATAATTAAATTGGAGACTTGCTTGATAAGGACATCTATCTGTTTTCTTGTTTCTCCAGTTTCCCTTGTATTTTCTCTGAACACCCCCATACCTTTTTAACTTGAGCTACTAGAAGTATCCACAGATTCTTGTACAGAAATAACCTTACCCACTTTATAAAGCTGTGCAACTGCCTTAACCAATCAGAAGGCAGTACTATTGTACCTCTTATTCAGCATACAGTTGCTGCCTCATGCTGCTCCGCACAGCTTATTCCTGCCATAGTGATGCTGCCATGTCATACTGTTCCTGTCAGAATTGCCATGGTGGAATCAGCTGTGAGAGGACTTGGACTTAAAATAAACAAGCGTCTTTAGCCACAAAACTGAACATCAAATTCTCAGAGCACTGTATAAAATGAGCAGTCACTTTTAAACATGGTTCCAAACTTTCTTTTCATTTGAAACCATTAGAAATGTTCCTGTTTCCGAATTCACTCAGACAATGCAGTGTTACTATAAGTTATTTGAAAAGCTCAAACATGCTGGCAAAACTTTCAAATAAATGAAAACATTTTTAAGTTTATCTCGCTGTTCAATTTATTTATTTATTCATTCATTCTCGTATTACAATACCTTTGATCACATAACAGCTCAATTACAAAGGTTCGACATCAGAGAGAAGGGTGATTGACATATAATGGATGGTATTACATAAAATTTTGACAAGAAAGTATTTAAAATGACAATATGACATTAACATTGCAACTAAAATGAAAACTATGAATCGGTAGGAAATCAAAAATAACCTAATAAAAGGAGGAAGCCCAAGGTGCTTTGTCAAATAGGCATAGGGAGATTTGGGTGAACGAAAGTTCCAGTAAGTGAAGATAAACAGTGGAAAGAAGGTGGAGGGTGAGAGGGGTGAGGTGAAAGAAGGATTGGGGAAACAGGCAGGAAATATGGCACAGCAGTTAGGGTGAAAGTGGTCATTCACAGAGAAAGGAGAAGAAGTAGGTACACAAGGATGTGTCAATACTGCTGAGGTAGTGCCATGTCAGTTGAAACAGTCACAAGAACTGTTAGCTGTAAGATGCTGATGAAGAGTGCCTTTAAATGGTCCCAATTTTGGTAAGGAAGAGATATCTCTGGGCAGCGCATTAAACCATAGTGGTGCTCTATATGGAAATGATCACTACCCTTGTGTAGTTGGCATCTTGGGACAGATAAGAGTTGGTTGACTGAGCTATGTGTGTGCTGGGAGCTGCAAGAGGGGTTGAGTAATTTGTAACACCAGAAGGCAAGAGTCTGAGAAGTGTCTTTTTAGTTAGCAAGCAGGTTTGATAGTGAATCCTCCCATTTAGCTGAAGCCAACCTCTTTGTGCATACAGTTCACATGTGTGGGTAAGGCGTGCTACTCCAGTAAAAAGTCAACGTGCTTTATTGAGTGCCACTTATAATTTGTGGAGGGTAGTGGCGGAAGCTGAGCCATAGATAATCAGACCATAGTCAACAATGGATACTATGGAGCTATAGATAGCTAGTATAAGGGCTTCAGGCATTAGATTGTGTTAATGCCTATGGAATAACCCTATCTTGATACTAGCAGACCTGGCAACATTCTCAACATGCTGGGCATATTATAGTGAGTTATCCATGGTTACCCCATGATACTTGAAATGTTGAATTTGTTCAAAAATAAAAATAAATATAAAAGTGATGCAGCCACAGTTAGTCCTCGCTGCCACCATTACATGCCGTGTAAGTAGCCACCATTACAAGGTGTGTATGCAGCATAAGTATGGGTTTACCCATGTCATGGTGACATGAATCTGGTCGCTGTAAATTAGGATGCCAGAAACTTGTCAACCACAACTACTACTATGCCGTACATTCTGCTGTAACCTAAGTAGGGTGACAAGGGAGAGCAGAGGAGAACAGTTGCCTTTTGCCCCCGATGCGAGGGTTCCACCCCCTCATCCCCTGACACTAACTATAACCTGCTCTGGGTCCGGGCATGAGTGGACCAGAGAACAGTGTCAGCAGTGAAATCAGTTGTAAGTGCAGGGCTCTGCGAAATCCACCACACCCCTGTCACTCACGATCTTTTCCCATCGCTCTAATTGCATTGCCCACATAATGGTATACGGTAAGTACGTACTGTCCACTTATGGAATGTACCACAACCCTATCTAAACAGCAGGGGGGAACATCAATAACAGTAGAAATAAATCAGTAAAATTTGTGTTTCCAAATCTTCTTTTTTGGCTGGAGGCAGTTACACTGCTTCATAATATATTAATACGTATAGTATGGGGTGCATCTTACAGAATAAAAAGGTTATCTCATGCTGTTTTGGGCTAACAGAACCGCTGAGCTTTGCTTTGTGTTTCTCTCACTCAAAACGGCATGAGTTAACCTTTTTATCCTGTAAGAGATACCCTTCACTATACATATTAATAATATAAGAGCACCTTTTCAGTGTAAGTTAGATCTCCACTAAATGGTACTTGATGTGCTCCTCTTTTCCTCCCTCAGGTTTTCCTTCCTTCATGAGGGAAAGTGTTCTGAGGAATGATGCTCAATGTTTCTACTGTAGTGTCTTGTTGATATTTAAAGAGAATATCTACACATTTGAGCTACTGGCAAACAACTTTAGATCAATTCACTCCCTATTGATACCTGGTCCCAGTGTGAGCCTTCTTATTGGGACATTATAACAGAAGTGGAGAACTCAAAGAAACATCCACATCCCTGAAGTTGCTTCCTCCTCTTTTTGTAGGTTCTTGCATTCTTCCATAATATTAATGTAATCTCTAATGGATGATGAGATATACAGTCACAGAAAAATGCTTTAGAAAACAGGACAATGGCCTCATTCATGAAGGGGTGGAGTGACTACGCAATGTGTATCTGGGGCGTGTAGCCACTTTGCACCCATTGCGCCCCCCCACACACAGGATGCAACAAGGGGGCACGCAGCCACAATGCATCTGATCCCCTGGCCATGTGGACTGCAATGTGCTGGGCCTGGCAGGGGGTGTGCCAGCACTACGCGCCATGCACTAAGGGGCGTAGTGCTGGCCATGGGGGTGCAGAGGAGGTGCAGGATACACCAGGGAGAACCCTGCCATAAGCCCTCTATGCGCAGGGACTCACATGGACAAGACAGATAACCCACTCACCCACCAGGACCACTGCAGCCATAGCCCGCATGGCTGCCAGGCACCACCCACCCCCACACACACCAGTGGGCAGCCCCCACCAGGCACCATCCCAACCAACACACACCCCACACTGGGGCACCAGGCTAGGGATGTGCCCCCCCCATAAAGCACTGGCACCTCTGTGAATATGGTAGGGTACATTTCCCCCCTCCAGCACCACCAACAGACCCTGACCCCACCCTGTACTGGTGTAATGCTCTGGTGCCACATCATGGGGGGGTGGCATTGCCCTTCACTCATCTCCACAACTGCTGGCCCTCTGACATCCATGGGGCATTCTGCCAATGCACACCCCATCACGTAGGGGATCCACTTTGTGAGCCGGTCCGGGTCCATGACTCTGCTCGGCTACCCTGCAGTGTCCTGCACACCTGGGGAGGGCAGAGCCATGGGCAGGTGGTAACCTATAGTGCATACCAGCTGGTGCATACCTGTCCACAAGTGTGGAGCTCCGTGGGTGGGTAACACACCATCAGTGTGTATTACTCACCCATTTGTGCTTAGGGGCCAGTGTTTGGGAATCTCTGAGCAGGCTGATGGTAATTAAATGTTTCATCTCATCTCCTGGCTGATTGGAGGGATGATTACCAAGTGAGCTCTGCCACAAGCTGTCGAGCCAGAGGAGATTTGGGCTGCAATTGGAACTTCTGCTTTGAGTTCTGTGAGTTAGAGTAATACCAGCCAATGGCTGGATGCTCAAGTAAGGAGAATAGGAAATTGGTGTAATAGGCAATTAAAAACAATTCTGGCCAGAGAGAAATAAAACCAGAAACTCTGTAGTTAAACTGGATTGCTGAAGCTTCTTGGGTTCTCTTTGCCATTCAGACCTTTCAGTCTAAACAGTTCACGCTTGGATGAGGATAGAGTTTCTTGAAAACCATTTATGTATTTCAGGTTGTTGCTTTAGCAACTTAAGTTGCATCATGCTACTAAGTAACTAAATGCAATTATTATTAAATAACAACAAAACTAAGTTTTAAACTAGGGATCTCAGAATCAGTAAAACAGTTGCTGTGCTCAGCAGCTGAAGGAGCAAGGAACAGACTCAAAGTGAAGCCTGGCACATTCATTTGTCCCCTAATACTTCATCATATCAAATCATTTTATCTCATCACATCTGTGTGCTCAGTCTACTATAACTTATGGAACTCTGATGGGAGGTTATAGCTGTAAGTTTATAACTAGACATGGGGGTAATGTGCCCCGAGAACAAACAAACTCTGGTCAGCTGTAGTCAGCTTGCCAAGCCGGAGTACTTTGCCTACACCTTCCAGAACAACATTAATCACCCCTCTAAGTTCTGGAAGGTCATCCGTGCCCTCTTCTCCCCCCAGTCAAGTCCCCCCATCCTTAAGACTAGAGATGCCACCATTTCTGACACTCTCTCTGTTGCCTCTGAATTCAATGCTTTTTTCACCTCCTGTGCCTCCTTCCTTCTCTCCTCCTTCCCCCTCCCATCTCCCCATTCTCCTTCTCTCCTATTTCTCCTGCTGACACTCTAAAGTCCCTCTTAGCTCTGAACCCTCAAAAGGGCACGAGCCCTGATGGGCTTGACTCTAAACTCCTCCATCTATCTTCCCCTGCCATAGATCTTCCGATCACCTCCCTTCTTAACCTTTCTTTCTCCCATGCCTCTAACCCTGACACTTGGAAACATGCTACTGTCATACTCCTCCTTAAAGGAGGCAACTCCTCTCCTAGCAATTACTGCCCTATCTCCCTGCTCCCCACTCTTGCTAAACTGCAGAAGCACCTAGTGTTTTCTCAGCTTTCCCCCATCCTTGATTCATTCTCTTTCTTCACCCCTTTCCAGTCTGGTTTCCATAAATCCCACTCCATTTGCTCCTCCCTTTTCCAGCTTACTGACACCATTCTCTCAGGCATAGTTCATGGCCTTATCACCTCTGCCATTTTTGTCAATTTCGCTAAAGTCTTTGACACTGTAGCCCAACCCATTCTCCTTGATAAACTTATAGCAGTGTGGCTTTCTTTCTCTGCTACTAACTGGTTTCACTCCTACCTTGAGGGTAGTGCTCAATAGGTTAGAATCGGAGATTCCTTGTCCCCTCCATTCCCCATCAGCACTGGCATCACCCAAGATTCCATTCTTGGCCAAATACTGTTTTCTACTTTCTTAAATGACCTCCCTGCTGCCTGTACCTCTGTTTCCATCTATATGTAGAAAGAGGATACAGTTCCTTTTGCTTCCAGTTCTACCCCTTCTGATCTGATGGCCAAGCTCCAACAGGACTTCAACAACATCCAGCACTGGCTCCATTCAAATCGATTGCCCCTCAATGCCAAAAAAACTGTCTCCTTGACCTTTGACTTGTGGCAGAAGCTCTCCAGGCTTGCTGCCCTCCCATCCTACCACAACCTTGATGGATCCGTGATCGATTATGTCCCCCTCCTTTCAGTATCCTTAAAGTCTGACTCAACTGACATTTCTACTTTTCTGGTCATGTGGATGCCAGCCATAAAAAATGACCCCCTAAACTAGGGGCCTTATACATGAACCATTTTTGCATCCCCTTACCTTTTTGCAGTGCAATTATCAACAAAATGATTCTCCCTATCTTTGACTATGGAGACATTGTCTACAGTGTAGCTCCTAAGTCAACCCTGTCTAGGCTGGATTCAATCTTCCACTCCTTCTGTCGCTTTGCTTTGGTCTGCCCACCCTACACCCACCATTGCTCCCTTTACACCTCCCTCTTCCTTTCCTCTCTCGAAGCCAGGTGCCTTGCTCATTGCATCTTCTTTTTAGCAAAGTACTGGCTAGCTTCCCTCCCCCCCATCTCACCTGTCTCCTTCCCCCTCCTTCTCTCTACTCACTTCAGAACTCTGCTTTTTGTTCCTTAGCCCTCCCTTCTAGGTCAACATCGGCTGGCCAGGTAGCCGTCTCCTATCAGTTCCCCAAACTCTGGAATTAGCTTCCTCTTTCTATCTGCTCTGCCTCCTCCCTATGCTCTCTCTCTCTCCTGCTTCTTCTCAAATTCACTTCTCACTCCTGCAACTGTACCTGATCCCTGCCTCTGTACCTCTCTTCCCATCCTTCCACTAGCTAACTTTCACCCGTTCATCCCTCCTTGTCTCCCCCTAAACTTCCTGCCCCAACTCCTTGCCCTAATCCCTGCTGGCATTCCACCACTCCCCCCTTCTATTGCACTCTTCCTTATTTTCCCTTGTATAGCTTCACTACCACTTGCCTACATCCCTGTACTTTAATTTAGCACTCTCCTCTTTCTATCCTCCTGGATTCATTTCTGCAATATACCATGCTATTGAGCATAATGCTTAAATAACCTTCTATTGTAGATTGTCTGTGATGCTTAGCCAATTGTGCATACATGATTAGTGTGACTATGTATTGTACCTGTTTTTTGATGCTTAGTTCTGTTGTTCCTGCTATGTAAATTCTTTTCCTATGGTTACACTTGCCAGTCCTCCTACCTCCTCCCCCAAGGACGCATCTGGAAATGAACTGCTAGTCAGCTCAGTGTGTCTTTCCCAGTGAAACTTAAGAAAGAAAGAAAGAAGCAAAGAAGTAAAGAAAGAAAGAAAGAGAGAGAAAGGAAGGAAGGAAGGAAGGAAGGAAGGAAGGAAGGAAGGAAGGAAGGAAGGAAGGAAGGAAGGAAGGAAGGAAGGAAGGAAGGAGCCAACACTGCTGCAAAATGCTATTTTACAGGGATTAGGAGCCATCTACAGGGGGATTCTTCCCATAGACTTGCATTGATTATACAGGAAAATACAATAATTAGACTTCCATATGAAACAATGTAATGTACAGGAAAACATAAGGAAATTGCTGTGGTGTTATGGGGAAAATGCCAAATAATTTAAAATAAGTTTTTTACAATAAACATTTCAGAAATCTGACTTGATAGAGAGGTAAAGGAAATGCCACTGTTTACATTGATGCTGAAACTGCATTTATATAATTAACATAAATACAGTTTAGTAGCATTTGAAAAATGTAATTATACAATGGCAAAAACATTTCCTGGACTCTGATTGGTCAGTGTGTCCCTGGCACAGTGAGGTTATCCCAGCACAACCTCACTGTATTGCTTTTTTGGATGATTTGTAGGATGATTGTTTGGAGCTACTCTTAAGAAACAGACATATATTGCCACACTAAAAATCTATTAAAAACATTTTTTTTTATTTTGTAATTTTGTATAACAATGAGCCATTGTATAATAGCAATAATGCACTCCAGAGTGTGGGTTGTGCTGCGATAACCTCACTTCTGGGACATTGGACTCACTCGGCCTGCGGCCTCATGCCCAACCACCCAGGTGTGAGGTTATCCCAGCACAACCCAAACCCTGTCATGCATTAGTGCTTAAATAATTACCTTTCCTTTTCAAATGAGTTGTACCCTGCACCATTTTGGTTGCCCTCTTCTGGACTACCTCCACCATGTCTGTGTCTTTGGGGTGCAGTAGCACCACCCACGCCCAGTTTCTGATGCTCTTGGTGTTATTGGTATCACTTTACCAGTAAAAACTATATTGTTTTTGCAGTTAATCATAGTAAAGACTGGAGTCAAACACATCAAACATGTGCCCTACTACTGTTGTAGAAATGAGTACTTACCAGATAACTAGATTACACTGATTTACTGATCATGGTTTTATGCAGCTGTCTACTATACAACCTGGAAATAAGCCTTGACTCAGTGTGCCTTTCCCAGCTACCAATTTTTAAACTAAACAATAAGGCATGACAGGGTGTCTGCTGCTGTGTAACATATGTATCCTTTTATGATTTTTTTTGACACACACCATACAGCTTGTGCTATGTCAGTGACCAGATTATGAAAAATGTAGAGTAATCTGGATGCAGTTTAAATGAATGGGAGAGGGAGGGGAATTTTGTCAAGAAATATCATAAAACAAACATGATCAATGAGTTTTTGTGAAATATTTGACTTCCATTGAAAACTTTTACTTTCTTTTTGTTCCATCTGAAGTGCTTTATCTAACATAATTGGAAGCTGAGGCTTATATTAGAGGGCACATTTTATTAAAATGGTTTATTATGGCATGTAGCTTATATTCAAGGGCTGCTTGAAGGCAGAGTTCCTGTCCAGGGAGATTGCTGTCACTCAGAATCGACCGGCTCAGCTCTTCTGAACTGTGGACAGGTTGTGCAACCCAGCCTGTCTGCAGCTCCGTCAAGCTTTTTCACAAAAAGAGTGTTATGAGATTGCTCAATTCTTTGTGAATAAGGTGGCTGACATCAAATCAGAGATCTGCTTGACCCACTCTATGGGGGATGCTGTTGGTTGGCTTTTGGTCGCAGTACCTCTTGTCTCCTGGAGTACCTTTGACCTGCCTGAGTTCTAGGATATTATGTGGATTGTCCAGGGGATGTGCCCTACATGCTGTAGTTTAGATCCGGGCCCTACTACCCTGATTTTTGGTTGTTTTGAGATCATTGGCCCATTTCTGGCTCAAATTATCTGGTGCTCCTTAGAACTGGGTGAGTTTCCAAGCTCCCTGAAGGAGGCGGTGGTGACACCCCTTCTGAAGAAAGCTTCATTGGACCCAGATATTTTTGCTAACTACAGACTGATCTCGAACCTTCCCTTTATTGGTAAGGTTTTAGACAAAGTAGTGGCAAACCAGTTGGAGAACCATTTGACCATCCATAGGATCTACAAACCTCTCTAGTAAGGTTTTCGTAAGAGGCATAGTACTGAGACTGCTCTGGTTCGAGTACTCAATGATCTCCTGATGGTGAGAGATCAGAGAAACCATTCAATTCTGGTACTCCTTGATCTCTCTTCAACCTTTGACACTGTAGACCATGGGGTTTTGCTCAAGTGCCTGAGATCCATCTATGGCTTGTCCAGTACGGTGCTCAGATGGTTTACATCATTCCTATTTGGGAGAATGCAGAGTTGTTTTGGGGATTTTTTCTTCTGACTCTTTTTCTTCTGCCTTGTGGGGGTCCCCAGGGCTCGGTGCTGTTCCCCATGTTGTTTGCAGTATATATGCTACCCCTTGGAGACATTGTAAGATGTTATGGGCTGAGGTTTCACTGCTATGCTGATGATACCCAGCTCTACCTGTCTTTTGCTCCTGACCAGGTTAGTGCTCTCTCAGTATTTAATAACTGCCTCGCTGAAATCCATGACTGGATGAATTTGATGTGGTTAAAGTTGAACGCAGGAAAGACTGAGGTTATGGTAGTGGACCTGGGTGGCAGGATAAAGGGGTTGAGGACTGATCGACTATCTGGTTTATTCCTAGGGGGCGATCAGATCCTTACCTCAGAATGGGTGTGTAACCTGGGAGTAGTACTTGATGATGGGCTGACCCTTTGTTATCAGGTGTCCGCAGTCATCAAGTCAGCCTTTTACCATCTTAGGAACATTGCCAGGGTGAAACACCTTGTTCTGTCCAGCGATTTACCTGTGTTGTTCCACACCTTTGTGACCTCTCACCTTGACTACTGCAACTCTCTTTACTTAGGGCTTCCTGGGGCTGATATCCACCGCTTGCAGCTAGTGCAGAATGCTGCAGCTCAATTGTTGACAGGGGTGTCAAGAAGGTTACACATTACCCCTGTGTTGTGCAATCTGCACTGGCTGCTGATTCAGTGGCAGATCACCTTTAAGGTAAGTTTATTGACCTACAAAGCCCTACACAGACTTGGTCCTGAATACTTGAAAGAGCTTCTGATTCCTTACATCCCTGTGTGACAGCTCCGTTCAGCTGACGAGGGGTTGCTGGAAGTTCTGAGGGTTACTTTAAAATCTTCTGGGGCCCGTGCTTTTATGGTTATGGCCCCAACCCTCTGGAATTCTCTGCCCTGTCAGCATCGGGAATGTACTACTGTGGGGAGCTTCAAGTGGGATTTTAAGACTTACCTGTGGAGACAAACATTTTTAAGTTGATGTGAGTGATTCATGATTTTAATGTTATTTAACCTCATTTTTGGGGGGATTTTATTGTCATTTTTGTACAGTGCCTTGGTGCCTGAAAGGCACTTAATAAATAAAGTTTTATTATTATTTATTGTTATATTAGAGCATGACTTCTAACTGAATGCAGTATACAAGGAATTCTGATTGCCATGCTGAGTATATAAAGTATGGTGGTTTCAAAGCTGTTTAAAGGACACCTAAAAAAGACTACTGTTTATAGTGATGCTGAAACTGCTAAACATCAACTAAGAGCATATGAAATACATTAATGATAATATTTAAAGAGATTAAAATGACAAACGGATGATACAGCTAAACAGCAAATGGTAAGAAACTTTGTCAGTGCACCACAGAAGTTCCATCTAAAGTTCTTTATCTAACATGATTAGAAGCTGTGTTTTTTTATTAGAGGGTAGCTTTTATTAAAATGTTTCACTATGGCATGCGGCTAATGTTCAAGGGTGGCTTATATTTGAGGGTGGCTTCTATTCAAAGATACTGTATATGGTATGCTGATTGCCATTCTGTGTATGAAAAGTATGTCAGTTTTAAAGATGTTGAAAGACAGCTGTTGTACAGGTTGCTGTAGGTCACACACACACACACACACACACACAATCTTCATGGCCATAATACACAGAAATAAATACTGCAGCTGTAATGTGCTGGGACCTGTTTGCAGAGGGAGACAAAGTATAGTACTGTAGCCAATGAAAGGACTGCACATGCTTCAATTCAAAGATATATGGTATGCTGATTGCCATGCTGTGTATGGAAAGTATGGCAGTTTCAAAGCTGTTTAAAGAAGCTGTTGTACAGATTGCCATAAGTCTCTCTCACACACACACAACACACACACACACACACACACACACACACACACACACACAGGTGCACAAAATCTTCATGGCCATAACATACAGAAATAAATACTACAGTCATAATGTGTGGTGACCTGTTTGCTTGGGGATCCAAAAGAACAACACTGTGGCCAATGCAAAGGACTGCATGTGCTTCAATTCACCTAGTTGTGTTATTTCCAGTCAGAAGGAAGGAAATAGTGTGGTGTAGGGCAGGCAGTAGTGGTGGTGGGGGAGGCAGACAGAGGAACACTAATGTGATAAATAGAGAGGAGCAGGAGGAGAGATATGGTTCAACTCCTGTCAAAGCACTCAGTGGAAGAAGACAGTCTAGCTATCTAGTCATGTGGTTCCACAGTTCCTTCTCTCTCCTACATCATAACAATATGTCAGCAAAATTCTGCTCATGCAGATAAAAATAGTTATTTCTTAAACCTCTGCCATAGCCTTGGTCTTATACCATGGTAGCCAGTAGTGCAGTGGAAAGTCTCATGCTTTGCTACTCAGAGCAATCATAGCACAGCAGGCAAACTATGCATAGATCATGAACTATACTTTGTCTTTTCAAGGAAGAAACTTTGCTGTGCCTCACCACCAAAGTTCTGTCCTGAGCAGAGGAACTGTAGCACAAACACACCAGGTACTGAGTCACAACCCCCACTGAAGTCTCTGTGGGCCTCATCTAGCACTCCTGGAGACACTGAAAACTGTGCATGGTCATTCCTATTTCTTGCATCCAAGGCTTCTAGAATTCTGTGATTCCATAGCTATGGAATTTCCCACAGAACTAATGTCATATGGCAGAATATTGTTTTCCAGAACTCTTTGATCTTGGTGATTCTTCGTTAAAATGTACAATTTTTTCAATAGTGCCTGGCTTCCATCTCCTCTTTGTTTATCCTGAAGTCCCTCCTCTGTGCTCTATATGTGATGTAATCATTAATCTTAAGTCCCTACAGATGTGCTGTTGATGTGTTGTAGGACTTAGTTTTTAGGGGATATTTTTTAAACAACCACAACTTTTTTAATTTTTAACTTTTATTTTCCAGTTCTGAGGGACAGCATACTTACCGCTCTACCTCAAGAACTTATAAGTATGGAGTTTGGTTTTTCCCCCAGAAAAACATTTTCAGGAAACAAAATTTAACACTTTGCTTGCAAAACAAAACAAAACCTCAAGTCTCTGCACATGGGCAGTAGATTTTATTTTGGACCTCATTTATTTCACAGTTGTTTTGTTTTAGGTTACTTATCACTGGTGATCAGTAGAGCAGAAAACAGCAATTGGCTGAGATGGAGGAAGGGCTATGCTGATTACTTACTGTGGGCCATATAAATAAGTATGTACTGGAGTGGCAGTGTGGGGAGACAAGCAGCATGATGACAGAGGGTGAGACTTAATTTTTAGGAAGAGGAAGAGAGAGGGAAAGGTGATGGGGAGAAGCATGTGCTAAGCAGATGGGGAGATATTAACTTCAAAGTGGGGGGATGTATGTCAGATGGCAGATGGAGGGGTTCTTCCATTTTTTTACAGAATTGTGATTCATGTTGACGGTGGTGTACAAGACAGCAATCAGCCAAGGTGAATGAAAGACTGTGCAGGTCAACCACTGTGGGACCAATACACATGTATATAAAGGGGTGGCCATGGTGGGAGTAGGGTGGCAAGAGTTGTGGGGAGGGCAAGAGTCTTGTTTACACAATTAGAGATCAGGTTGACAGTGAAGGACATGATGGCAATATCCTGAGGTGGTAGGAGGGCTCTGCCAGTCACCCACCATGGGATCTTATAAATGCCTATGTACCAGGGGTGTGAGAGAATGGGTGATGGTGGGAGGTTTATTGTAACTTTTGTGGGGCTGTAAAAATAAGACACTTGGGTTGGGCATCTGTTAGCATTAAACATTTCAATTTTTTTTTTAATAAACATGCACCTAATCCCATGGTTAGGCACTGACTTTTGGGAAGGGAGGGTTGAGGATTTTTCAGCATCAGGATTGAGCACACAGTGTCAGAAAAGAAGATATAAAATGCAAGTTGTTTTTTATTTATTCTTGATTTACTTAGAAGTCAATCATGAATGAAAAAAAAGGTCTTTGTCCTTTATATGTTTAGCACAAACATTGCTAGCCACTTATTCAAATAAATGAGGACTACATTTGAAGCAAAAGTAAAGTCACATACAATATATTATATGGAGTTGCAGTGTAGGGTCAAAATACCTATGTAAAAAATGTAGATGTACACCAAAAATTATTTATAAGGCCATGTTTTGCATTGCCTCAATTATTTCCCATTGAAATGCTAAGGGCAGAATCAGGAATGACAACAACAGAACAACAGTCTCAGCCAAAATGACAACTACAGATTTTTGGAATAAGATGAGATAAATAAGAAAAGCAGGAATGATACTTTTGTGCTGGAAAGAGGTTAGGAAATTCCTGGACTTTAGCACATATACATGTTTGCACAATTAGATATAAATGTGAAATATAGTGGGCTATCATCTGGTTTTATTATTAAGAACAATTTAGAACTAGTTATGTATCAGAACCAAGCACTACTAAAAATAAGGGATGTTGCAATATAGATTTGGCTAGACTAGGGATTGCAAGGTACTTTTGTGTTACTTTTGTATTATATAATAAAAAAGTGTGAAGATATGACATGGAATCAAACCTTATGAAAGATTCTGCAGAAATAATGTTTATATTAGAAGATCATAGCTCAACTCTGACTTGAAATAATTTAGTAAGAGACAGGTAATTTTGTCATGTGTCAAAAACATAACAAAGGAGCCACAGTGTTGCTGCATTAAACAACACTTATTGTCTGTAAAACGTATATTCTTGGGAGGACTCTTATTGAATCAACTATGTCAAAAATGGTTGGATCCTATTTTGAGGCCCGTGGATTCTTTGCCTGATGATGACCAAGCAAACTGGTTACTTAATCACATTTAATTTTGCAGTGTTCTTTTGAAAATATCGTATATAAGGCACTAAAGTTAAATAAAATTATAAAATGTTTATGAACCAGAGACTGTTGGACATAGATATGCAAGGCAGTCTAACATTAACTCATGAAAAAGAGTATATCCCTGGAATGCTAATGATAAAAACGGTATAACCATTTCTGCATTTGCTTAAAACAAATTAAAATATATGCATTTTTATGTTGTTTAGGCTTGAATTATTTCCATCCATATTTCTTGAACTGAGATACAGTTATAAGTCTGCTAACGTAATTTCACTATACTGTAACTGTGGCTCTAGGTAACTAGAAGCAATGTAACACGTTACTTGTAATTGTTCATGGTACAATGTTCATAGATCAAAATGCATGTTAAGATAACTATTATCTAAATAGGTCAAAAGATGAATTGTGGATGAAGCAATGGCAGCATGTGTTGTTATGTATTTTATGAAATGTATGCAGAACAAAGGAAACCAAGAACATAAAATCTGTGACCTTAAAGCATGAGATATGAGAATATTGTATGTATTAATTACTGAATTTTGATAACAAGCTAGGATAGGTAAGATAAACTTCAATTTACAGGGGTGACCGGAGGTAATTACAGAAACTAGAAAAATAAACTATGGCTTATTGGCATACTGTACAAAGAAAGAGCACTAACAAAAGCGACAGTGCAAGTACAGTGTACACAATAGGACAACTATACATTAAAGTAGTTTATACAATTTATACAGACTAACTGGTAAAATTGCCTGATAGACACTATTTTCAAAAGGAACATCCATCCAAACTGCTAGTTCAGCTATTTGATGGTCCAACTACTCTTCTATCAGCTGCTATGTGTTTGGGACTGATCTGCTTTTCCAAATTTGGAAGTTGTTTGTTGGAGGTTAGTGGCTCCTTCTGCCAAACTGTGTTTTGTGGTAAAGTAAATAAGTCCTTCTGTATCTGAAGATATGTTTTGGATCAGTTTCAAATGTCTGTTTTCTACTCGTTTTAAAATTTTGTTGGGATATTTAGAAAAGTTCCAGCACTGTCAGTGTCATTTGTTCACATTCAGCTAATATGCATCTTTCATGTTTTGAACTTTTTTGTTATAGGTTTAGGGAAATATTTAAAGCTCTAGAATAGTTATGTGCACAGTCAGCAAAATCTGTTCCTTTAAATATTTCACGAACTACATAATTCATAAAAGCGCAATTCACCAATTCATGAATGAGGATTGTATGTGGAAAGTGTGGAATTTTGCATGCACAATTCACTTCTCAAACAATTTTAAATACCTGGTGTGTAGTGGTCCCCAACCCCCACCAATCAATGAAATATTATATTATTTTAAATCCTGGGTCTAGTTTCCCCAGCTGATCACCAGCCACAATGTAAATAATGAAATCCCTGGTGTGTAGTGGTCCCCCACACGATCACTGGCCACAATACAAATAATTACATATATTTCATTAAATTCCTGGTGTCTAGTGCATCCCTGTACTGCTGATCGCTGGCCACAGTGTAAAAAATATGTTTTTTTCATTACATCCCTGGTGTCTAGTGGAGCCCCGAACCCAACCCCATCAGGGAGTGCCCCACCACCCAGCTTCCTCGCCACTCCGACCCCAAGCAGGCCACTGGCTGGCCCTCCACTCACCTCCATGGCCTACAGCCTGACTGAGCTCTCAATGAATGAATGTGTGCTCTCATTCATTGAGAGCTCAGTAGAGCTGCCGGCCATGGAGATGAGAGTAGGGCTGTACTGGTGGCCAGCTCGGAGTCAGGATGGGTGAGGGGGCATGGTGGTGGGGCACTCCCTGATGGGGTGGGGGTCCACTATACACCACAAATTTTATGAAAACATTTTTTTATGCTGTGGTTGGTAATCATTGTTGGGAAGGGTGGGCCATTAGACATCCCAGGGATTTAATTATTTACATTGTGGCTAGCGATTGGTGGGGGGAAGGACCACTTGACACTAGGGATTTAATTAATGATATATATAATTTTCTACACTGTGGCCGGCGATTGGTGTGGGGGGGCACTAGACACCAAGTATTTGGGGGATTCGCAATTATCACTTCTCCTTGCTTTTGTTTTTTTTAAGTGCAATTTGCACATTACCAACTACAGTTTAAAAAGTAAAAAGTAAATATACTTTCTAGCTACAGTACCTGCTTGATAAGGTTTCTAAAGATACTGACTGTCCTGCCTTTCCCTGTTCCTCATGGTTTAGTGTAATATTCTGTACTGTACCTGCAAGTACTGTATCTTGAAATATTAAATATTTCACCTTAACATTGGCAGCCTTCCTACCTTCAAAAATAGAATTGATACCCCACCTTACTGTAACTGGATCCTGTACGAGCTGGATAGCAACTTGATCTCCAGCTCCTGTTACAGCCTACCCTACTCCTTACTATCTCCATGGTACGAAATGATATGTGGTGGAATTACCTCTCTCCTGTACTGGCTTCTCAGTTCTACATAGTTCTAACTACACTTAATTACCACTGGCAGCTCCTCACTCTGGCCCAATGATACCCCTTCTGTCCCTCACTATTTCATCACATCAATGAGTATCCTCACCTCCAACACTTCATCTTACCTACTATCCCCTCTAAGCTCCCCCCCCCACCATTGTCTGTCCATTTCAACACCTAATACTGATCTATGCAATCTCTGGGCCTACAATGGTCCTATACCCACCTCAACCACCCCGCCCTTGCCTTGTGCTAACTTGACAAAGCCTATTCTCCTGGCTGCTTTACCCTAGCTAATGTATGGACTCTGCAATCTCATAGTTCAATAAGCAGTGTTCATTACTGTAGCTTTACTGTACCTATGTATATGTGTATATGCAATTGTAAACTCATAAGTGATATAAGATACATTGCAATCTACCACTATACTATCATCTTCAGTCCCTGCAACCTACAAGGCCCTAGTCACACATATTACTCTCCCTTTCACTGTCCCAATCTTCATAGCTGGCATCTACTGCTTTCCTAGCACCCACCCCTCAGTCACAACTGAACTTATAGCTTCCATTTCCTCCATCTCGCAATCAGGTGAGCTGTTCATTTTGGGAGACTTGAACATAAATTGGTTGTCACCTAAGTTGAGCAAAATTCGGAATGATATTGTTGCACTCATCCTCACTCAACTTATTCTTGAGCCCACATGTCCTAATCATAAAACTTAAAACAACACCCTGCTTGACTGGGCACTCACCACTCACCCTCACCGCGTCATCAAGTCAGGTATCCTCCCCGATGTCCTTAGTGACCACAATCCAATCTTCCTGGTTCGCACTGTCCATCATCCCAAACCCCCTCATAAAATCATTTAGCTTTGCTCCCTTAAATCCCTAGATCTTGCCACACTTCAGTCTGAACTTGCCTCCACTGACTGGGCCCCTGTCTTCTACCCCCTCCATCACCTACTTCAAGGATAAATTCATCACCACCTGGAAGACTTTCGCTCACTTCAGGTGGACCAGAGTTCATGGGTTACACCTCCCCTGGATTACCCCTGAATTATTGGTCTGCCTAAGGGAGCATGACCATGCCTGGAAAAAACTCAAAACTTCTAAGCTCCTCAGAAATTACACCTCATACAAAATGCTCCACAACTCATGTACCAAAGCTACCAGACTGGCAAAGTCTGAGTATTTCAAATCCTCTTTCCACACAAACATCAATTCCCCCTCAAAATTCTGGAAGATGGTCCATGCTCTTCCCCCCCAACCCCCTGTTCTTAAAATCAACAGTTCCCTGATATCAGACCCATGCTTGGTGGCCAGTGAATTTAATGTCCATTATACCTCCTATGCCAAGCCTTTTCTAAGCTCCCTCCCTCCCCACCTGTTATCCTCTCCTCCTCACCTACTCATCTCTTATCTGTCTTCCACCCCTTCTCCTTCTCCCACATCTCCCCCACTGAAGCCCTAAATGTCCTGCTCTCCCTGAATCCATCAAAAGGTTCCTCCCTTGATAACCTCGATCCTAAACTTCTTTACTTCTCTGGTCCTGTTATTGCCTACCCTATTTCCTTAATCCTAAACCTCTCCTTTATGTCAGCACAGGTCGCTTCCTCCTGGAAACATGCTGTAGTTATTCCTCTCCCCAAGGGCGGTGAATCTTCTGCTCCTGGCAACTATCACCCCATCTCTCTCTCCTTCCTACCCTCACTAAACTTCAAGAACACCTGCTTCTCTCCCAACTTTCCTCCTTTCTCTCTGATTCCTCCTTTTTCACCCCATTCCAATCTGGCTTTCAGAAGAACCATTCTACTACTACCTCCCTCCTCAGGTTCACCCCCTCCATCATTTCTGGGATGGACGATGGTCTGATCAACTCAGCCATTTTTGTCGACCTAGCCAAAGGGTTCAACTCTGTTTCCCACACCCTCCTTCTTGGTTCTCTTTCTGTAGCAGGCCTGGCCTCATCTGCTGTAAACTGGTTTAATTCATATCTCACCAGAAGGACAGAATCAGTACGAATCTCTGATTCTACCTCCCCCCCACACCCTATCGACACTGGTGTCCCCCAGGGCTCAGTGCTAGGTCCCCTGCTCTTCTCCATCTTTATCAATGACCTTCCTACAGCCTGCTCCTCCTCCTCCATTCACATGTATGCCGATTATATTGTCTTGTACAGCTCCAGCAGTAATCCTGCAACTGTGGAAACCAGCTTACAGCATGACTTCAACCAGGTTCTGCTCTGGTTTGCCTGCTACCAGCCCTCCCTCAACACCAAGAAGACAGTCTCTATGACCTTTGGCACCAGGCAGACACTCTGTAGGCTTTCTGGCATGCCTTCCTTCCACACCCTAGATGGGACAATCCTAGAGGACACCTCCTCATTTAGATACCTTGGGGTTTGGCTAGACCAACACCTCAACTTGTCTGTACACATCAACACCATCCTGAAGAAACTGCTCCCCAAGCTTGGTGTCCTGTACAGGAACTGTAGCTGCATCCTGCTGAGTGCTAGGCACAAACTTGTCCAGAAGATGATACTCCCCATTTTGGCGGACTGGAAGTTCAAAGGAAAAAAATGCTGCGTGAGCAGATGTCCTGAGTAAAGCATTTTTTTACTTTAGTAAAGGTATGCTGTCTATGCCGCTTATGTTAATTTATTAATTTCATACCTGACTATGTATTGGAGATTTTTAGACTGCTTGTGCAGTTACTCCTCTTCTGGTTCCTCTGCTGCAGCTTCTTTGTTTGCCCGCAGATTGGAAAGCGGTAGACGGCGAAGACTGTCTGGGTGAAGGCGGTGAAGGATAAAATAAAGTTGCGGAATTGCAGAGTTCCAAGTGAGAGACCTAAGTCCCAGGTGGAGTGTGGCTGTGAAAAAGAAATAACAACATCAGTCCGAGAAGAGTCATCGAAAAGTATTATCTGGGAAGTAAAAAAAAAAACGTAGTGGTTCCTAAGGGAATTCAGTCTTAAGTTTTATTTTATTATCCTGTATTTTATTTGGTAACGACTTCTGTCTCTTAATTTTGTAGAGTTTGATTGAATATTTTTTTTTTTGGGAGAGTGCTAGACCTAGAGGAAACTAATAGGTTAACTTAGTGCCCCCCCCCTCCCCCCAGAGCGGTATATATATATACGCATGCATGACTGCTAGTTTTAGATTAGAATTCTTTCTCTCGTGCACAGCAGAAGAAGCAGCAGGATTTGACTCAGGTGCTGAATTAGGTGTCTGAGTACAAGAAAGTTTTCTCCGCTCCTGCACAAAATCCGTCATAGCTTTTGTAGCTTTGCAGCGTTCTTCGTGGTCTTCATGGTGTTTAACTCCCTAAGCTACCTAGTTGTTTAGGCGCTTGAAACTGCGATTGTGAAGGAATGGGAATCTTCAGAAGTCTGTACACAAAGTAAGCGTCTTTGCTTTTTAATATATTTTATGCTCTGTTCATATTAAGGTATTATACAGGTATTAGGCTGTAGGTAGATGGTTTTTATAGTTGTGTTCTGTGTGTTTTATGTGTTAAGTGTTGTTAAAGTTGCCGAAGTTTGTTTTTTTGAGGATTTTAAAATATTTTTTTTTTTTAGTTTACAATTTACTCTGGGCTTGTGGATAAAAAGCTGGCTATGCCTGACAGAAGATTTAAGTGAACTGAGAACCCGAAATTCTGGGAATAACGAATTTCTCCCGAATTTAAGGAAGTTGTTCATTGGACACTGGTACTTAGGCAACAGATGGGACTTTTGACTGATTATGAAGGATAAAGCTGCGTTTATCTATTGATGGAATGAAGTGGAAGTATAGAAGATTCAATCTTAGAAACAAGTGTTGAAAACTGAAGTGAACCAAATTAAACAGTGTTGAACTGTGTTGAATTGGATGGTACTGAGTCATCTAATCGAACCTAATTGAGCTATTGAACATTTTGGCTTGTAAGAGTGGCTGTTTTGACTTTGCCTGTTCTGGTCTGATGATTGTTGCTGATTGCTGTTTTAATTTTGTTTAAGTCTTTTTTTTTTTTGGTATGGTTATTACTAGAAACCAAAGGATGCATGCTTTTGAGCCTTCACCATTACAGGAGCTTTCTACACAGAAATTTAAATATGGTGGAAGACAGACTAAGATTACTGAACACCTTAAAAAAAGGGATTGGGGAAATAATACTTCTACCCCAAATGGTAATGGTAATATAACTCAAGTTGAGAGTACAGGTAAATCAAGCCAATTAAAAAGCATGCATCAATATGTGGATGCCACCATTGTTCCATCTGTTTATGTAGATAAAGGGGTAATGTCATGGGGGTCAAATGATTGTAACCTTGTAGCTGGTTCATTGATGGCTAATCAGGAACATCTGTCTACTGAAAAACCACTGTATCTAGATAGGGAATCCTCAGTGGGTTCTTCTGCTACTGATGGCCTGGAAAGCACTCCACCTTGGTGGAGACCTGAGGTGTCATTGGGGGCAGATATATCCCTGGGGGTTTCTGATAATATGGTGGATGTGGTAAAGGAAAAAGAGTTATTAACATCATATAAGACCCATGAACTAAAAGAGGTAATGGAAGAGCTACAACAAACAATAGATGGACTCAAAGAAGTGGAAAAAGATCTGTTTAACTCTAGATGTCAATATAATACTGTAAATCAGTCTCAAGAAGGTGATAATTGCTCAGTAGAGAATGAGGTTTTTATACCTGCTAGGCTGAGCGATAAATTGATTACCTTTTTAAGGAACCCAATGAATTCCTTTACTATCCTGATGGAGCAATTGGTTCTTAATAAGGATTTACTGGAAGAACTTAAAACACAGTTGGTGGTTAATGATGGGAAATTAAGACAGATTATGGATAAAGTTGATGATCTGTCTGGAAAAGTTGAGAAGATAACATTAAATATAGAGAAACTGGAAGCTGTGTCTGTTTTGGAAGGGTGCTCGGATGACAATGAAGCTTTAGGATCATTGGGTTTGAGACCTGATTTTAGTATAATTGATTTCCCTGAATTAACAGCCAAAGAGACCCCTAGAAATAAAATTCAAAGGAGAAGAAAAAAAAATAGGGGGAAGAACAAAGGAGGCATAGTAACACAAGGTGTGGATAAAATCATGGGATGTTATACTCTTCAGTCTCAATCTGTGCCATCTAAACTGGAAGTGGAGCTAGCAAAGTTAGAACAGGAAGTAGAAGGGTTAAAGTGTGATATAAAATCAAATGGTCAAGTGGGTAATGATAATGATAAGGATAAGGAGAACATTGGAGATGTTGTGAAAAAAAAGATTATCGAGGATAGAAATGGAGAGTATTTCCAAGACAGACACTAGTGGGGAAGAAGCTCCTAATTAGATTATATGGGCTACTTAATTGGTGTACTTTTGGTGAGGCTATGTTAGATTTACATATACTTACATTCTTGAACCAAGAATTGGATATTGAACTTGTAGAAGCTGATATAACTGAGATCAAGAGGTTAATACTAGAGGAGGCTACCATTATTGATGTTTATTTTGATGCACCAAGAACAGCAAACTATGTCTGGATAAACAGAGGTTTGTTAAGTAATAAGGAAGTATCTTTGTTTTTTCCCAATAGAGAAACATTCAATATTGGTAAATGTAATAAATCAAGTGTGAAGGATGTAGGAGGGAGAATTTTAACTCTTTTTGGGATGAACCATATGTTACAAGAAACAGACCTAGGACTGTCTATAGCAATTGAGAACTTGATGAAAAATTTTATGATGGTTCCACTGGAATATCCGGATAGTATACAAGCTGAACATAGACATGAAGGGAGCCAGATTGATATCTATGTCCCAAATGGAAAACTAGCAGATTTAATTTTGGGCCAAGCTAGGAAGCTGGATTATTTAGGTCTGCATTTGGTAGACTTTACAGTGCTTAGTACGGGTTTTAATGGAGGAAGGTGTATGAGGAAGTTTCTGTCCTCCGTTGGAAAACAGATTTAAAAATATTAGCAGGGTACAATGAGTGACTAACTCAAGGTAAATAAGAATATTTCTGGGATAGCTGAGTTATATTACAAAAATAGTTTTATAACTTGGAATATAGCCGGCTGGAAATCTATATGGGCAGATGCTGACTGTATTAAATTTTTATCGGAATATGACTTAATCTGTTTACAGGAAACTTGGCACTCTAAAGATGCAGAAATTGTTATTAATGGATATGAGGCCTTGCATTCCCCTGGTAGGAAATGTAAAAAAGTAGGGAGATCTTCAGGTGGAATTATCACTTTAATTAAAATAGGTGTATTTGATAAGGTTGTATGTTGGAAACTTGCACAAAATTATGTGATAGTTTTAGTTAAATGTAGAGCAAGGGAAATTATTGTACTGAATTGTTATGTACCTCCAGAGAATTCTGATTATTTTCCAGTAGGCATATGGCAAGAAATATCTATTCTGCTGAAAGAAGCCCAGCAAATATTTCCACAGGCAGAAATACTTTTACTAGGTGATCTAAATGCACGTATTGGCCTGTTTGATGGCCTAGTAGACCATACATTCTCTGCATGTGATTACCTTGATAAAGTAGCATGTAGACAATCTAAAGATAAAGTGGTAAACCATAATGGGAAAGTTGTTATAGAGTTAGTGAAAGATAATAATATGTACCCTTTAAATGGAAGGATAGAAGGAGATAAAGAGGGGAATTTTACATATGTTTCTCAGAGAGGAGCCTCAGTAATTGATCTTGCTTTTTGGGCCCGAGATATGTATCACTGGACTAAATGTGAAGTACTGATTAGAGCAGAAAGTGACCATTATCCATTGGGTTTGGAATCTCAATTAGAACAGGTGAATAGAAAGGAGCATCAGCCATTCCAATTTACTGAAATTAGAGCTTCAAATAAGATTATATGGAAACAAGGTTCACATTATGACCTGTTACCAATTATTCATGGCTCAATATTAAGTTACTCCTATGAAGATGTTAGTAAATGTGACCTTATTTATCTTACAGAAGAGCTAGATGCTCTACTAAATAAGATTAAATCTGTACTAGAAGTGCCAAGCAAAATAAGAAGGGTTGTAGCCATGGATACCTGGTTTGATAGGGATTGTAAAAAGGCAAAGGCTGATAATAGGAAATTATGTAGACTGTATAACAAAAAAAAGACTCAGGTGAATCTTAAATTATTGAATTTTAAGAAGAGAGCGTATAAGGATCTTATTGCTAATAAAAAAAGACACTTTTCTGCACTTAAGTGGGAGGAAATGTTTTCGGCAATCCAGGGTAGAGATAATAGAGCATTTTGGTCACTTGTGGCTAATGGCTTTAAGTGCCAGAAAGTTAATATTGATACTTTTATTACCGAGGAAAGATGGGTAACTTATTTTAAAGGGATTTATTTTGATACTGAAGCTGACAACTCCCAAATACATGGTTTTGGGTGTCTTTATGTGCGTCCAATTACATTAGATGAAACTTACCTGGCATTGTATACTTTAAAAAAGCAAAAGGCAGCTGGGCCAGATGGAATCCCAGCTGAGGTTTTTTTAACAGAGTCCCATTTATGGTGTAAATACTTAACAGTATTTTACAATAAATGTATTTCCTCTAAAAGCTTCCCTACCTCTTGGCAAGGGGCTAACATTATTCCATTACACAAAAAAGGCCCACTAGATGATCCTAAAATGTATAGACCTATAAGCCTTTTGGATGTGAATCTTAAAATTTTTTCTAAGATAATATTGGGTTGGTTACAGCAGGAGGTTGAAAAAACAGGGAGCATTTCCCCTTATCAAACTGGATTTAGGCATGGTATGTCCACACTGGATAATATTTTTGTTTTGAATCATCTAATGGAAAAATATGTGAAAATCAGGGGCCAAAGAATATATATATGTTTTATTGATTATAGTAATGCCTTTGATAGTGTTTCTAGAAGCTTATTATGGCAGATTTTATTAGATAGAGGTATTGACTCCAGCCTAGTAAAAATAATAGCACAATTATATACTAAAACCTGGGCTAAAATTAGACTAGGACTTAGGGGCCAGTTATCAAATATTTTTGAATGTAATTGTGGAGTGAGGCAAGGTTGTATTCTTGCCCCTCTGTTGTTTATATTATATCTGGACAACATATTAAAATACAGTGTGGATATAGATATAGATTCCCCAAAAATTAGGAATTTTCCTGTTCCTTTATTGGCATATGCCGATGATATTATGGTCCTGTCTTTAACAAAATTTGGTTTACAAAAAAAAATTAAATTTCCTTGTAAAGGAATCTGAGAAATTAAAATTGAAGATAAATATGGAAAAAACAAAGATTATGGTATTGGGTGGAAAGAAGAAGAATAGAAGTATTAATGGCAGTTGGTTTATTGGCCAAGACAAGGTGGAAATAGTTTCTAATTATGTATATCTTGGAATAGTAATTCATCAAAATTGTATGTGGACTTCTCATCTGGAATGGGTTAAAGAGAAATTAAAAAAAACTGTTGGAGGATTATATAGGTTTAATTGTAAATTTGGGGGATTAACGATAAGACCATTGTTAAGAGTGTTAAAATCTAAGATAGAATCCCAATTGCTATATGGATGTGAAATCTGGAAAGTAAATACAGTTAATAAATTTATGAGTCCTGTCTATAAATCCTTAAGATCCCTGTTAAGATTAGGTTATTCCTGCCCTTCTTCCTAAATTCGTGCAGAGTTGGGTATCATAGATATTAATGCAGCAATCAAATCCAAAAAAAGTAAATTATTGGATTAGACTGGCTGGACTTAATGAAAATGTAGTGGTAAAGAAATGTTTGGATGAAAAAAAGGACTGGCATGAATGGGGACTTTGTTCTGATTATTGGTTGGATAGAATTTTTTCTATATTGGGGAAATATAATTTAGTACACCTAAAGGATTCTGTGGCAAAATGTATTCATATTAGTGTTAAATATAAAAAAATATATCACAAAGAAAATTAGCAATCAATGGAAGCTGAAAGATTCGGAGGAAATAAAGCAGTCTCGTTATTCTAAATGGTTTGCAGCAAATGATTATACACATGGGTACAAAAAAAATACTTGGACATACTGACTATTCCCTTAGCACGATCTAACTTTATGATTTATAAATTTGAACAATTCCCTAGTAAAGTGTTGGATTATAGATATAAAAAAGCGGGAATTTATTCTGAGGAATGTGATTGTGGTAGTGGGGATAGGGAGGATTTATACCATGTTTTATGGGTTTGTAGATGGTATGATAGTCAACGTATGTTTTGGCTAGGTCCATATTTAAATAATAGATATAATGTTGATAAAAAAGAGCTTAGTTGCATTCTGGGGGCATGTGTGATTTTGTATTTTCTTGAAACTTGGCTTCCCAGCCAAATGCCCTTTGGGGTAACCCTTTCCTCAGTGTTTATGCACAGAGGTTCTATGTCTTTTAAATAGTTTTTTTATTTTAATGGGTTCACCACAATATATCCCAGGCACACTGCCTTAGGGGTAGCTGGTCCATTCCACTGGGGTGTCAAACAGATGAGGCAAACTGATGAGTCCTGGTAGGACGAAACACGTGTCTATGTCTTCTGTTAGCACCCTTTGCAAACTGTGTGAGAGGCCTTTCGGTACCATGCAATTCTGCTTAAAGTTGGAGCAGCATAACATTCTGTGGTGATTTGCATATGTAGCCCATGATGCTTTGCATTGTGGGGGCATGTGTGATTTTGTATTTAGTTGCATTCTGTTCCATACAGAGGATAGTTGGACAGTGGAAAGGCTAGCTAATTATCTATTGAGTATTAAGAAAATCAAGAGCAGAATTAGAATCATCTGAAGGCATGGATGTGTCATGTATACTTGATTCTTAGGTATATGGGTGAATCTATATATAAAATGAAGTATAAAAACCCTCTGCATGATATTATGTATTTCTTATGTGACTGTCACAAGTGTTGTTACTTAGTTTGTAATGTATAAATAAGATTATTCTGATGTGAATATATTGTATAAAGGAGCTACTGTGAATGGGGATTTTATCCCTTTTTAGATATATGTGTAATGATATTTTAATTGTGGTTGTGATTGTGAAGGTTTATAACCATACAATAAAATCCTTTGATGATGATGATACTCCCCATTTTTGACTACTGTGATGTAGTCTATAGTGCTGCTCCCAAATCTTCCCTGACCAAACTGGCCTGTCTCTTTAACTCCTTCTGTCACTTTGCCCTTGACGTCTGCTCTCGTACTCATCACTGTGTCCTCTATCATGCCCTAGTCTTTTCCCCACTGTCCAACCGGTGGCTCTCCCACTGTGCCAAACTAACCTCCAAATTCTGGCTTGGAGAACTCCCTCCTACCTATCCCTCCCTTTGACTCCCTGAGATATACTGACACAGGCACCCTTTTTGGTCCCTTGCTGATCTACTCTCATAGGCCAGGCTGGCTTCTCCCACCACTTCCCTAAAATCTGGAATGCCCTCCCCCCACAAATACGTCACTCTTCCTCCACCTACTCCCTTGGCACTGCACTACACAACGTCCTCTCTTCCAGCTGTACCTGCTGTAATCCTCCCTAACTGCCTCTCAACCCTGTTCTGCTCACCAGCACCCTGACCCCCTTTCAGGGTTCTTGCATCCTGATGAGGAAACAGGTTTTGGTGGCTTGCTACTAGCTTCCTTAATTTTCATAGTCCTGTCTTGCTGCCAGCTCACCCCTCCTTGCAGGGTTCTCAACATCCTGGAGGGAACCAGGACTCGGCAGTCTTCCCTCCCCCCTCTCTCTCTCCTTCCCTCCTCTCCTCCACTTCTCCTCAGCTCACCTTAAGCTACCTCCACTACCCCTTCCAGCACATCTGAGCTCCCTTGTTTGCCCTTAGCACTTGTTTACTTGCCTTTGAACATAGCACTCAGAACATCATGGCACTACGATTGTTTTGTTGCGTTACTATCTGTCAGATCTACTGTATTTTGTTTCTGTGTCCACCCACTGGTTGTACCAATTTTCTCAAACTGTAATTGTCTGTACTACTCACAATTGTGTATTATATCGATCTAATGCTCCATATTGTATCTGTTCCTACCTTCATTATTTGTAATTCTCTGTTTTCAAATCCTCATTGTACTCCGCTCCCCAGGTCACATCGTGAGACAAGCAACTTGTTATTCAGTGTGCCTTCCTGGTGAAACATTTCAATAAATAAGTAAAATAAGTTGTGTTCATTACTGTACCTTTATTATGCCTATGTATATCCGAATCTGCAATTGTAATCATATATCTCTGTACTGCCCTGCCTTCTGTTGATGTGAAACCTTTGAAAAGGAGCACCATGCTCATAGGTTATTTCTGAATAATGAAATAAATAATAAAAAAATATGTATTTATTTTTTATATACTGCATGTTTCTGTGATTGAGTTCTTGAAGGTATGGATATCTGGCTTATAGTGACAGAAACTATGTTCTGTCTCTGAAGAAAAGGTTATGGTTAAGATATTGTGTTTCTAAAGCAAAGTGATTCTCAGCTGTTTAGTAGATGTGGGTGGCTTGCCCTTTTGATGGGGCACTGTACTGTGTGAGCAGTGGCTCTGGTGGGCTTCTGACCTAGAGATACCCGGAGTGAGGCTGTAGCTGACTGGTGGTAGAATACCAAGGTGACCCTTCCAGGCATCTCAAGGGTTGAGAAAGCTAGTTTCAAGTTTCAAATTCAAGTTTTCAAGTTTATTGCAGAAAAACTCCATTGAGCAAGCTCATTCACAAGGAGGTCCTGTGACATAAACACATAAAGTACAAACACAGATAGGTAATAACAGTATATACATGAAATGCACGTTACACGATACAGGCTGGATATACATACAAGGGTACCACATAGGGTGACCGCAGGTGGTAAACATTGATATGAGACAGGGAAGCTACTTACAGGTTGCATACTGATAAATGAAACATGATGACTGGTGTGTGCAATACATATACAGTATTTGGCAGCTAGAACAAACAACAGTCTACAACTGATATGGGGGAGGAGTGATTTGATAGAGTAGCAGTGGGCGTAAGCAAAAGATAAAGCCAGAGTAGAAGGGAAGGAAAGCAGTTAATATGACAAATCAATTATACCTTACCAGTGGATAAATATGGCACACATGGGAAGGAAGAGACTTAATGACAGTTACAGGTGTCTTTTATTTTGGCTGAACTTAGCGATTTGTAGAAGTTTATTGAAACTGTGCTAGTTAGTTTCAGTACAGTTTGTAATTGGTTCCAAATGGAGGGAAGGGCATATGCAACAGCACGTTTACCAAAGAAAGTCCGCGTCCTTGGTATGTCAAGCATAATAAAGTCAGATTTTCTTAATGACTATGCACTATGTGAGATACTAATAAGGGAAAAGAGATAGCTTGGCAATTTCTGCAGAAGCAGTTTAAGAGTCCATAGCCAGCATGAGCAGGACGTCTAGTAGTAAGGGATGTCCAACCAACAGCTGCATATAAGTCACAGTGGTGCGACGGTAAGGGGAGTTGGTAATGAACTGTAACGCACGGTGATAAAGGATGTCCAGTTTACTTAGATTTGCAAGAGTGGTAGAGGAATAGATTACATCGTCATAGTCGAGTAGGGGTAGAAAAGTGGCCTGTACAAGCTTGTTTCGAGTTTCAAGGGAGGGGGGAAGGGGCCTATTTCTGTAGAAGAAACCTAACCTTGCTTTTAACCTTCTAGAGACATCTTTGACGTGGTCACTGAAAGATAATTTATTGTCGATCCAGATACCTAGATATTTAAATTTGGTTACAACTTCCAGAGGCTCGTTTAGCGTGGTGACAATGAAGTCTTGGGCAAGGGTATTGGGGGGGCCTGTGACAGCACTGCAGGAGAATATCATCGCTTTAATCTTCTTAGCATTGAGCAGAAGCTTTTCCTTTATTAGATTATGCTGAAGTTGTGCGAAGTCCGCTTGAAGCACTCCCTTGACTTCAGATAACGATGAGCCAGAAGTATACAACACAGTATCATCTGCAAAAAAGTGCAGATTGTACGTAGATATGTTAGCATCTAAGTCATTAATGTACAGAGAAAACAAGATAGGGCCTAAGATGGATCCTTGGGGGACACCTCTTGCAACTGGCAAAGCAGCAGGAAAAAAGCCTTCCGACTTTACTTTTTGGAATCATCCAGTTAGGTAGTTAGAGAACCACTGGGAGGTATGATATGTGGCACCCAACTTTGCAAGGCAATTGACTAACAGACAAAGAACCTCTGTGCGTAAACACTGAGGCAAGGGTTACCCCAAAGGGCATTTGGCTGGGAAGCCAAGTTTCAAGAAAATACAAAATCACACATGCCCCCACAATGCGAAGCATCATGGGCTGCATATGCAAATCACCACAGAATGTTATGCTGGTCCAACTTTAAGCAGGATTGCATGGTGCCGAAAGGCCTCTCACACAGTTTGAAAAGGGTCCTACCAGGACTCATCAGTATGCCTCATCTGTTTGACACCCCAGTGGAATAGACCAGCTACCCTTAGGGTAGTGTGCCTTGGATATATTGTGGTGAACCCATTAAAATAAAAAACTATTTAAAAGACAAAGTAAAGTAAGTAAGTAAGTAAGTAAAAGTTCATTTTTAAGCGCTTTTCGAAATCAAAGCGTTGTACAATAATTAAATACATATAAAACATACATACAACGTAACAAACAACAATAAAATATAATTTCAATTCAGTGCAGTAACTACTCCCCATAAGCCTTTTGAAATAAATAGGTTTTCAGTTCTGATTTAAAGCTTTCAACGGTTAGGCAACCTGTATCCGGCAGGTGAGAATTCCACAGGGTAGGGGCAGCATAAACGGCTTGTGCCAGATGTTTTAAACGAACCTGGGAACCTCTAGCAATCCCTCGTCGGTGGAGCGAGGAGTGGCGGAGGGACGTAGGGAACAAGCAGATCTTGCAGATATCATGTCCCTGTTCATGTAGGGCTTTATAGGTCAGTAAACCGACCTTAAAAGGTGATTCGCCATTGAACCGCAGCCAGTGCAGTTCGCGTTGTTGGCTGTGGCGTAATATGATTCCTCATTGATGTCCCCATCAAAGCCTGGCTGCAGCGTTTCTGCACCAGCTGCAAGCGGCGGATATCAACCCCGCATCCCTAGGTACAGGGCATTGCAGTAGTCAAGGCGAGAAGTAACAAAGGCATGGACTAATGTAGGAGGTCAGCGGAGGAACAAGGTGTTTCACCGGCGATATTCCTCAGATGGTAAAAGAGGATTTGGACGGCAGATGACACCTGAGATTTCAGTGTCAAACTGTCATCAATAATAACGCCCAGGTTACGCACCCGGTCTGAGGTCGAGAGCTGGGCTCCATCGATCCATATGCCGAGGGAAGACTAGCCTACAACCCGCCTCCACGACGACCTGGGTCCACCACCAACACCTCAGTCTTATCCGGGTTTAACCTTAGCCAGCTGGCACTCATCCAATCACTGATCTCGGATGAGACAGTTGTTAAGTTTAGAGACTGCATCTTTTGCCCGGGGCTAAAGGACAAATATAGCTGGGTGTCATCTGCCACTGTGAAAACCCAAGCCATATTCCTAATAATGTCTCCCAATGGCAGCATGTAGACAGCGAACAACATGGGTGCCAAAATGGAACCCTCCGGAACCCACAAGGCAGGGAGGCGGCATCAGAGAATAAATTCCAGTGATAACCCTATGTCTCCGCCTGTGAGAAAAGATTGAAACCACTGTAGGACCGTGCGGACAGTCCACAGTGGAACCGCGAAGCATTCCAGAAGCACACCATGGTCCACAGTGTCAAAAGCTGCAGAGAGATCAAGAAGGACTAGAATAATACAAGCCTTTTGATCCCTCACTATCAGGAGATCATTTAGAACCCGGACAAGAGCAGTCTCGGTACTATGTCTTTTCCTAAATCCTGATTGAAGAGTATCATAGACATTATGATTTATAAGATGGTTGTCCAGTTGCAGTGCAACCACCTTTTCAATAACCTTACCCAAGAAGGGGAAGTTAGAGATAGGTCTGTAGTTAGCTGGACAGTCCGGATTCAGTGAAGGTTTTTTTAGGAGTGGTCGAACGACAGCCTCCTTTAGGGGTTCAGGAAAGATCCCCTGCTTCAAGGATTTCCAGACAATTTCAGCAATGATCAGACAGATAATATCTACGCAACCTAATAAAAGTGGCGTAGGGCCCGGATCCAAGCTACAACTGGTTGGACATACAGTCTGGACAATCCTCATAATGTCCATGAATTCCGGCCTACCAAAGTCAGACCAGGTGACACAGGTGTTTGCTTCCCCTTGCCGACCACTGCAAGCCCTTGTAGATTGAACCTGGCTGAGATCCGCCCTAATGCCGGCAATCTTATCAGCGAAAAATCGATCAAGCTCATCACACTTTATTTGTAAAAAATCTCTTCCAGACTGTAGACAGAGTGGATTGCACAATTTGTCAACAGTCCGAAAGAGTTGAGCAGATCGGTTTCTCGCAGCAGCAATCTCCCTGGACAGGAATTCTGACTTCTTACGGGATATTGCCGATTGATAGATAACATAATGATCCATCAATCTAAGTTTTTCGGCATCCAGGCAAGATTTCCGCCATGCTCTCTCAGCTAGCCCCTCTCTTCAGCTCCTTCAAAGACTCATCAAACCAAGGAGTCTTTGGGCGCTGAGTGAGGCAATACCTAATAGGAGCACTGATCCAGGGCCCTCAGTCACGCTTTATTATAGGCAATAACCATGTCCCCTGGACCCATACTTTCATCTGAAATACCCGATAGGTCCAGTACGCCATTAGGCCCTCTGGATTTACTCCCTTAAGGGCGATACTGGACCATCTCCATTAAGGATAGGCCTATTAGGGTGCCCAAAACTGAATCTTATGGTGTGATGGTCTGTCCACGCATTTGGTTCCACCTCCAAATGAGACATCCAAATCAGTAGGAACACCAGGTCCAATGAATGTCCACCTATATGGGTAGCAGAGGTAACTACCTGCAGTGAGCAACTTATAGACATAAGTTGGAGGAAGTTCTTTCCAAAGTGCGAGAGTTCATCGTCGACCCAGGCATTGAAGTCACCCAGAATTAACCATCTAGGCGACTCCAGTGCCATGTCAATGATGAAGTCCATGAACTCTTCAGAATTCATCACCATCACCGGGTGGACGGTAAATGAGGAGAATCCTGAGCTCTGCACCTGCTGCCAGGATACACTCAAAGGATCTGGTGTTACCCACTGGCACCTCCACAAGACTCAGCTCTGATCTAAAAAGATGGCACCCCCGCCCCTCGATCCAATCTCAGGCAGTTGCATTACCGAGAACCCAGCTGGAGCAGCAGAGTCTAAGATAGGACCTGCATTTCATCCAGCCAAGTCTCGGTTATACATGCCAGGTCAGATGTTGCAACAAGATCTGCAATAATAGCAGTCTTGTTCCTAATCGACCTGGCATTACATAACACCGTTCGAGTTGGATGAGTTTTCGGAGAGGATCGCAGTACCTGCCCATGATCTGTGGAGCCCTTGGGTATGGGAATCAGGCAAGGAGGACCCCTCTCCTGACTCCATTTCGCCCCAGGGCATCTCCTTGTCCCAACTATCCCTATCATACCGTCTCCATTCTCACTCTGCCCAGTCCATCAATTCCCTAAATGCCTGCTCAATATCCCAGCTCTCCAGCAGTTGTTAAAGGCAATATCGGGTAGTCGAGGACAATAGAAGGGACGGAGGTCCCAGAGCAGAGCGGGAGAATAGCGCCTGACCGTCTTAAGCCCCATCAAACACATTATTGACGACAAAAACAACCTATCTTAAATAACAAAAAAATAAAATCATATAATCAAATCAAGACCCATACAAGATTATATACTTATAAGTAAAATAGAATAATAAACAAAATAAAATAAAATAAACAAAACAAAAGAGATAAAAAACTCCTCTACCCAAAAATATTAACACTCTCACTATATATAAACATAAAATCCACATATAAACACAATTTAAATCCTGCCTAAAAAGTCATAAGCAACTAAAGTCTGATCATAAGCCCCATATAGCAAAGTTAAGTACTGTTCTGAGTCAATATCTTCATATGCCTGGCGTGAACGCCAGGAAAGCTACTCTTCACCTAGTGAAAACTAGTTAGACCGCAGGAGGTGCGGAGATAAATGCTGTCTTCCCTATATGGGATGCCAGACATAGCCCGGCCTCTGCCAGGTTATTCCAGCATCCCCCGGGGCCCCAAAAAACATCAACCCTCCAGCAGATGCTCCCAGCCCCCCCAGGTACAAACAGCAGCACCCCGCACCCACCTTAGGAATAACCAGGCTAGTTCCTTAAGCCCTTGAATCCTGCAACTTGACACTTCCAAGGAACAGCCAACAAACAGAGTGCTTGTCCAGTCTCTAGCTGCACAACCTTATTCAGCAGCAAACTATAGATCCTCCTTTTCAGCAATCACGTGTGACCAGACTCCCAAAAAGAATCAAATAAACAGAATCACTGGGGCAACACCATATCGGTGCATCAACATCCAAAATAGAGCTCCATTCAGAATATTGCAGTACAGTACATAACTTTCCTCGCCATAAATTCAGGCACCACTCGCCCTCCAGAGTCACGCTCCACTCACCGGCAGGAACCTGTGACAGGTTCTTGCAATCCTGGCTTCAAGCTCTTCCCAAGCGATCCTTGACTCACGACCTCTCACAATACAGCCGGAGAGCAAGAAGTGGAAGAATAACAAAATCAAAGCCGACAACGGCAGGCGCCACGGAGATAGTTCAATGCTGCAAGACTCCAAAGTACGTGTGCAAATTCCGATTCCAAGGCAATACCACAGATAAAAAGGCTCCAACAGTGAAGACCGCTCTTAGCCACTTCAAAACACTCAGAGGGCGCTAGGATGACCAGACAGAAAAAACTTAATTTAACTTGGCGGCTGTAATCGGGCTAACCTGCTTAATGGACCATACAAAAACTCAAAAGGGGCTAAAATACTTTAAAATAAACAAATATAAACGAGAAGGACGACAAGTAGTAAAATCAGTGATCTCAATGTTCTGGCCGGCTCAGCTCAGCCGCCATGTTGGGGAGGCACCCAAAAACAGCTAGTGCAAGAACCTCTGTGCGCAAACACTGAGGCAAGGGTTACCCCAAAGGTCATTTGGCTGGGAAGCCAAGTTTCAAGAAAATACAAAAATCACACATGCCCCCACAATGCAAAGCACCACAGAATGTTATGCTGGTCCAACTTTAAGCAGGATTGCATGGTGCTGAAAAGCCTCTCACACAGTTTGCAAAGGGTGCTAACAGAAGACATAGACACATGTTTCATCCTACCAGGACTCATCAGTATGCCTCATCTGTTTGACACCCCAGTGGAATGGACCAGCTACCCTTAAGGCAGTGTGCCTTGGATATATTGTGGTGAACCCATTAAAATAAAAAACTATTTAAAAGACAAAGAACCTCTGTGTGCAAACACTGAGGCAAGGGTTACCCCAAAGGGCATTTGGCTGGGAAGCCAAGTTTCAAGAAAATACAAAATCACACAAGCCCCCACAATGCAAAGCATCATGGGCTGCATATGCAAATCACCACAGAATATTATGCTGGTCCAACTTTAAGCAGGATTGCATGGTGCCGAAAGGCCTCTCACACAGTTTGCAAAGGGTGACTAATAGTTTGTGATCAACAGTATCAAAAGCTTTGCTGAGGTCCAAAAAGACTGCACCAGTTACCTTCTTAGCATCTATAGCAGAGATCCAATCATTGGTTACTTTTGCTAGTGCAGTGATTGTGCTATGATTAGCCTGGAAGCCAGATTGGGCTGGGTTAATGAGAGAGAAGGTTTCCAAGTGAGATTTTAACTTAATATGGATCAGTTTTTTGAGAACTTTAGAAAGGATAGGCAATATGGAGATAGGCCTATAGTTGTTTACATCGCATGGGTCACCAGATTTAAATATATGGAGGATATGTGCTGATTTCCAGCTGGATGGCACACTAGCAGATGTAATGGAAAGATTGAAGATGTGGAGAATTGGGGCAGTGAGATGGGCGTAGCCTGACCTTAGGAAAAAGGGTTCCAAGCCATCGTCCCCTGCGCTTTTTTTGGTATCTAAGTTAAGAAGAGAATCTTCTACTTCTTTATAAGTTATCTTGCGCAGTTGGAAGGGGCTGGGTGCAGGACTAGATGTGGCGGGAGGGGTATGCTAGCTCACCGCAGCACCAGCATAAGGTGATGAGTCAAAAGCTAATCCAGCTGTGGCAAAGTGGGAGTTAAGTTCCTCCAGGATTAGGGACTTGTTTTAGACAATCTGCCACTTGCAACTATCTTAGTTGGGACAGAGGGGCCATGGGCAGATCCTTCTATAGCTTTGATAGTCTTTCATATTTTATGAGGGTTACCTTTAGCTTGTTGAGGTAGAAATATAATAGCTTTAGCAGGCGAAGTTTTTTCACACAGTTATTCCTGGCTGTTCTAAAGGCCTGCCAATCCGAAGATTCTTTGGAATGTCTAGCTTTAGCCCAGAGCTTATCTCGAGCTATAAGGGCTGCCTTGAGATCCGAGGTGAACCGGGGTTGGAATTGTTCCGTACCCTTACTTTGATGAAAGGGCATGCTTATTTATTATTGTAGTGAGTTTGTCATTAAGGATGCTAAGCTGCCTTGTTGACATCTTTGGCTAGGTAAAGATCTTGCCATCTGATCATGCTCAGGTCAGATAGGAAGTTTACTGCACTGAATTTGCAAAAGGATCTTTTTGTTATAAAGATGGGTTGCAGCCGGGCCTTAATTTGAGATCTTATGCAAGCAACAATTCCATGATCGCTCATGTCGTTGTGAAACACTGCCAAATGAGATAGTTTGTGTGGATGGGTGGTTAGTACCACATCTAGAATGGAACTGTTGGCAGTATTTAAGTGTTGTTCCTAGTTGGTTCACTGACTAATTGCCCAAGACCTAGCTACTCACAAAGGATTTGAGGCTGTGTGATTTAGGTGACAGCCAGTCCATATTTAGATCTCCTAGAAATATTGTTTCAGTTTTGCATCTATGAACATGGATTCCAAAGATTAAGGACTTCATCACCACCAGATGGGGGTCTATAGCCACCTAGGATAGTGATACATTCCGAGGAGGAGGCGAAGGCTCAATGAAACTAACTCAAATTCCTTGGCTGAGATTTGCAACTAATATTGGTGACCAAGTACTTAGATTTGTTGTAGATAACCACACCCCCGCCTCTAGACTCTCTATCTGCTCTAAATAAATTGTAGCTCTGCAGTGATATTTGTTGATCAGTGTTGCTTTTTTAACCACGACTCAGTAATTATGATAAGGTCTGGGTTAACGTGTACGCAGGTTTGCAGCTGTACAAGTTTTTAGGCAGGCTTAAAATGTTGACCATCATCATTTTGAGACCTGTGGCCTCAGCAAAATTGATAGGCGAGGTAAGTTGTAGGTGGGGGGCAGGGTTGAGCTCCACATTTCCTGAGCAGAGAAGAAGCAGAAGTATAACTTTCTTTAGGAGCTTATAAGAATGGAGACTGCTTTTTTTTATTTCTTGGCAACCCATATCGTGCTGCTGAAGGGTGGCACCACTGTAATGACAGTTGATCGTGATCAATGTAAGTGCTTGGTAGACATAGGTGAGGACAGTAGCAAGGGGTGTAGGCTAACCGAGGGAATAGGCTAAAGGGAGAGGGAGAATGACATAGTGTCTGCACGGTAGACTGTTATAACATTAGGTATTGATAAGGTACATTGGAGAACTGAATTGCATTGAGGTACTTAATGCACTGTATTGCTGAAAACTCTACACCTTAGGAGCAATAAAACACAATAAGGAGAGCCATGGTCCCAGATTGAGTGGTCTCAAGATTTGTATTAGTGCAATATTTTCTAGGTAAGTAATTTGCCCACCTAGGTACTCACTTAAAACCTAGATGAGAAAATACAGCAGAAAGGGGAACAAGGAGAGCAGGAGCAGCTTAGTTAGTGGCCATCCACCCTTCAGACTCAAGTCCCTTGTAGCAGCACCGAAAGAAGTAGAATGATAATGCAGGCCATATTGCCCACAAATGAATACAGTGATTTATGTAGAAGACCAAGAATTCCTCTAGTGGCAGGTCTGTATAACCTGCTAATGAAAACTAGCCACTTAAAAAAAAAAAAAAGAAGTTAGACTTATCAGCACCAAGGCAGAGTGCTTGGATGGGCGCTGCAGGAAGAGCAGTCAGACAGAAGAGGTGTAAGCACTTTAAAACAGTAGTAGAAATTACAATCCAGCTAATACAGTTGAAAAACTTATAATAACACAGTTGAAATGTTCTTAGTTCTATCGAAAATCTAACAAAGTGCCAGGTGTCTATAGCAGGGGAAAACTCCTGGCCAATCAGAGTGGTTTGCGGGAGGCATCCGTGTTCCGATTGGCTCGCTGTCCAGTACACTTCAGAAGCTGCAGGCGGGTGTCCCTGGTCTTGGTCGGTGGCTGGCTGGGTGCCGGCCGACCGTGGGTGAGCTGGAGCAGCCCTGTTCAGGGGCAAGCAGCTTCCAAGGAGCTGCAGGTGGGTGTCCTGGTCTTGGTCGGTGGCTGGCTGGGTGCCGGCCGACTGTGGGTGAGCTGGAGTAGCCCTGTTCAGGTTGGTGATCTTTGTGCAGCTCCCATCAGTGGAGGTCATCAACATAGTAACAGTCTCAGGCTGAGTCTAGGAGAGACCAGTCTGTCACAGCCATCCAGAAAGCCTTTGCCATATTGAAATTTAAAGAGTTTTGTTATAATGACAAAACCATAAGCCATGCTATAGATTGCCACTGTTGGGACTCCCCACTCCTTGCTGCTCCATGTCCACTGGCCCCAACTGATACTGCCTACCCTCCCTCAGCTTGAGAAGATGCGAACAGCCTCTGCTAAAGACAGCTGCACAAAGATCTCCATCATCCTGCAAGACTTCTCCTCTCTCTTGATCTCCCTGCCTGGGGCTGCTGGCTCCTGCACCCCATCAATTGGGTTGCTCCTCTGAACTGCTACCATCCAAGTCTTTCTTCTGGACCCTCCACAAATTAGGTAGCTCTCTGGTGAGCACAGCTCACCAATGGTCTGTGCTGAGGAAGAGCCAAGCCTGTTAAAAGGCTGCCTGACTGCTGCCACTACTGCTGAAGATCACTGCTGCTGGGACCACCCCCCGCTCCTTGCTGCTCCACGGCCACCACTCCTGGCAGATGTCATCCACCCTCTCACAGGCTGAGAAGATGTTGATGACCTCCACTGATGGGAGCTGCACAAAGATCACCACCAGCCTGACAGCCTTCTCCTGTCTCTTGATCTTCCTAGCTGGGACTGCTTGCTACTGCACACTGCCAAATGGGTCAGTCCTCTGGACTGCCACCTTCTGATCCTATCATCTGCAGCCATCACCAATCAGGTGGCTCCTTGGTTTGCAAGGTGTACCAACTAGGTGTGTCAGGAGAAAAGCTGGGCCTGTTTTAAGAGCAGCCCGACTGCTGCTACTGCCACCACTAAAGATTGCTGCCTCTGGGATCTCTGTTCCTTGCTGCTCCATGGCTACTGCTCCTGACAATCATTTTCTCACCCTTCCATGGCCTATGAAGATGTCACTGATCTCTACAACGGGGGCAGCCACACAAAGATCTCTGCCTGCCCACCAGACTTCTCTCTCTCCTGGTCTGCCTGCCTGGGATTGCTGGCTCTTGCATTAATTGGGTCACTGCTCTGGACTGCTGCCATGCAATCTTATCATCTGGATCCTCAACCTATAAGGTGCCACCCTGGTCTGCAAGGTGCTCCAGACAGATGTCCTGGGGAAGAGCTAGGCCTGATTAAAGGGCCACCTCTTCCATGTGGGACAATGTATGTGGGTCAAGTACAATTGGAACAGCTGGAGTGGAGGGACTGCATCTGCCGGAGTCAGCTAAAACAGATGGACTAGGGCTAGTTAATCTGTTTGTTGCTCACAATGTTGCTAATAAATACACTGCTGCTGCTTGACTGCATTTCCTCATTCCCTACTTTAGTTAATGTCTGTGTAAATGCTAACCTGGACTAGGACACAATTAGTAACAATGGTAACATGTTTGTGGTAGCCCCTCTTCCAGTGTTACCTTTATCTGCTGGCCCCTCTAACTGGTAGTTTGGGGTCCCAGATGTGGCTCATTGTAGGATACCTTCAAGCCTTGTTTGAATTGTAGGCGATTGAATAAACTTTTTAAAATGTTTCTCTCTCTTGGACCAGTTTTTTTGTGGTGGTGAGTGCCTGGATTTGTGTTTTTCATTCTAAAGTTTTCCATGGCACCCTGTCCTAGTGCGCGCTTCTTTCTGGTTTTGTGTTGTTTGAATTGTTCAAGCCTTGTTTAAATTATTTTGATCTTAAGTGTAAAGATACCAGCACCAAAAACTCAGTCTTTGATTTACATATGCATGCTGAATCATTGTAAATTCCTTGTTCTTCTTTTACTGTGTACTAGCCACTCAGACCTTGAACCCTCTCATGTTAATGCCCCTGGATCACAGGGTGCTAAAAAAGGTTTGGTTGACTGCTTGCACATTTACATGGTGAGCTTGCTCCTAACATTTAGGAAGGAAAGAAATGGACATTGTTTCATCAGGAGTAGCACACTAAGCTGAAGCTTGTTTCCAGATGTGACCTGGGAGCACAAGGAAGTTAAGTGACTTGCTCAGGATCACACAGTATTCACCTAGGCACTGTGAGATTCAAACCCAGGTCTCCAGATCTGCAGCTCAGAGCCATAACCCACTGTGCTATACTACAACTCTTATTGATTAGAAAACTTGATGTTGTGGCAGTCATTGAATCTTAGTTATCTAAAAAGACTAATGACACAGAAATATTGCTCCCCTCCTTTAATGTGTTTATAAAAGACAGAGAGGGAAATGGGGTGGGCTTGTCTTCTATATGTAAAAGATCATTTGATGACTACCTTCCTCCCACTTAATGATAGAAAATCTACCTGTAAATTTCTGCCTGTTAACATTAAATTGGGACAGAGGTATAAAAATGTAATTGTGGCTGCACTCTATATTCTCCCAAACCTGGTGGGCCCTGACTTTCGATCATTTCTGGAAAATAAACATTCTGCTAAGCCTTATAGCAGATGGACCCTTGTCTTTGGCTCCTCCCACGAAATCTGATCTCAGGTAGGGTTCTATCCATGAGGGTGGAGACGTGCTGTGGCACCACCCTCTGGGAGGAACCACTGGGGCCAGCCACTGGTCACGGGCATCTGGCTGGGGGAGGAGGTGAGGGGTTAAAAAGAGCAGTGGCCTGCAGGCCCCCCACTTTTGTCTCCCAAGTTAAGTTTACACAGCTCCCAAATGTTTCTAGTAATTGCTGATGGTTGCTTGCTACCTGTGCACTTATTTGGTAATCAGTTACCTCATTAGAGAAAACTCTCTTCTTCCTCATCATTTCTGTGCTGAGTTGTATCAGCCGACATTTATTTACTTTTTTCTTATACTTTTTACCTCTAGGGCCACCACTCTGCCTACCTCACACATCTGGCATCCTTCTTGGGTCTCAGGCCACCATCTCCTGGGATGCTCCTCGGCTCCATGTTCAGGTTCCGCAGCTACCCCCGTGGCTTTCCTTCCACAACAGGGTGGTGGGGAGCTCTCCCCCTAGCTCAACCCCCCTAGTCAGGATCCAGTACTGCCACATACCCTCAGCGCTGAACAAGTCCCACTGGAGATGGCCATCATGCCGCCGCGGCTGGTGCCCTTATTTTCTGCTTTTCTCCCTTACGTCTGTGGCAAGCAATGACGCCTAAGGTCCTGAGCATGCGCGCTTCTGCACATACTCTGATCCAGGTGTCTGCCGCAGTATGTCCTCTCCATGTCTGCCAATGCTCTGTAGTCACCCCCCGGCCACCACCAGAGGCCACCAGGGCACCGATGGCAGCCATCCCCCCTCCCCAGAGGAGGAGAGCAGTCCTACGGAAGCTCAATCCTTCTTCTCCTCTGCCAACCCCCGATGACCCAGGCTTATTCCCAAACCTGGGTCACCGGCATGGCACAAGGTGTGGTGTCCAGCACCTCAAACCTCAGCGCCACTGGGATGGCCCATCAGGTGACATTTTTGATTAACTGTTGAGATCAATGTTTGGTCTGGTACATTGCAGTGGGTTGCAGCCTGCCATGTGGGTGGCCTTAAGGTCAGTGAGATGTGGTGATAGCTGATGCAGGACCATTGTAGTGGGTAGATTTATACGGATAACTCTGGAGACAGCAGTTAAGGTACAACACACCTAGAAGGCATGAATTTTATTAAAAGAAATAAATCAAAATAAAACAACACTTAGCTTGCATCAGTGTACTTTGAGAATTATAACAAAATAAAAAAAAGAAAAGAAGCACAGCTTAAATGTTATTGTACTAACAGTTAATATGCTCTGTGCTCTATCTCCTACTGGAGATTCAAGTTGGGAGATCCTAACAGGAACTCTTCCTAACCACATCTGACATTATAGCTTGTGCTGAATTCTTTAATAGGCAGAAATCTCCACCCTCTGACTATAGCCCCACCTCATTTTATCTAAAAAGGTAAGAAAAACAACATTTACAATACACCTTTTCTGTAGCTGAAGCTTGGTACAAACACTCTGTACTCAGTATACCAAAATAAACAATACAGAACAGGTGATACTTTATTTAATAAACAGAATTCTTATAATATAACAAAACTTAAGGAGTCTGCATTACAGCTAAGCTCCACCTACTTTACTTGTGATGGGCATCTGACACCCATATAAAAGTAGGAGATAAGGTGCCACTGACCCCCTATAGAAGATTGCACCCAGCAAGGAGAAAGGCACTGATTAGAAAGGGGACTCCTGTTTGTAGAGGACTGTAGGGACACCCTTTGTCTACCAGTACACACAACAGGTTAATATTTTCCTTAATTCATCTCTTTGACATTAGGTTTAACAGTGTTATGTTTTAACACTTTTTCTTAGTACAGTATGCACTGTAAGTTTTGCAGTCCAGCTGCTTAAGTCGTTGGGATAAACAGTCACTAAGAGCAGGCGTATCTCCCTTTAGGTGGGAATGTCTCATCCAGCTTACTTTCCTAATCTCCTTAAATTACTGTGTTTGTTTTACTATGTACATAGCCCATGAGGGAATGAATCAAAAAAAAAAAAAATAGACCCAGGGTTCTAAGAGAAACCTTCCATCTCTCTAGACATCTAATGCTCGGTGTTTGGTTTGTTTGCAAGAGCCACTCTTGGGTGGCGAGTGTACAGCATGTCCTGCACGAACCTGCAAGAGGGAGTGGCTCAGCCCACTTTTCTCTCAAAACATAGGGTCAGCTACTGTGTCTCACTTCCTTTAACAGTACACATGCTAAGTAGCTTGGACAAATACTGTGGGATAGTGGAGGTGCCAACAGGGGTCTAAAAAAAGAATTAAATAACGAGAAAGGGATTTAAACAGGGGAGACCCAGAGATGCTACAGTGGGTGGCCATTCCACTGTAGGTTTAACAGACACAGATAAAACAACAGTACAGACGGAAGACTAAAGAGATGCTGTTGCGCAACAGACTAAGAGCCAGAAGGAAGAAAAGAAAAGAGATTCAGACCCTTTAGCTGGCACATAATGGGGGGTGCTACCATCACAACCATGCAGTCCTCTCCTTCTTTAAGTACACTCATACAAAGGGTTGTTGGTACTGTGGCCCCAACTGTTGTGGTAGCAAGTCAGGCTAGAGAATTAAAACATGTTATCCCTGCATCAGCAAGAGATCCAGCTTCACATCACATGCCAGTACTTAGCCACTGCATTTGCATTCCAGGTGGTCTAAAGCATATCATTGCTGGCCTCTGGTGGCTTCATCTGAGACTGTACACCGGCCACCACATAGGCAAGGACATGCACCTGGCTAAAATGAGTAATCCTGTGCTTAATGCATTCAGTCAGCATGCTCTGGGAATTTAAAAATGTAAAAAACATTTCTTAATTGTCAGGGGGTGTTCCATATAAGAATCATGCACACTTAAAATTGTCATATCCTCACTATTAAAGTCTAAGACAGGTACCTTGCTGGCAGGGAGTTTGCAAGGGTTTCCTACTTCTGTAGGATATGAGCCGTTGCTACAGCTCACCTGCTTCTGAGAAGTTGTTCGACATCCAAGCTGCAGATGCCAGCAAGCAGTAGCAGTGCTCAGAAGTGGCAGTTGGACAGGTTGGGCACCTGAATCTGGCATGCAGGCATTTGGGTAGTCATTTTTAATAAAATATGCAATAATGGATGGGGAAGTGTGCTTAATGAGAAATTAATGGTTGCCTGAGGTGTGGGATGCTACATAAACCCCGAGGGTGAAGCCCGAGAGGTTTATTAAGCATCCCACACTGAGGGTAACCATTAATTTCAAATTTAAGCTCACTTCCCCATCTTTTATTATTTATAATTGCTAGTAAGCAATTTTTTGCCACACTTGATTTTTCCTGTGTCTGAGACAGACAGACACACACACACACAGACACACAAAACACAGACACACACACACACACACACACACACACACACACACACAGCATCAATTTGTTTTTTGACAGCATTTGTTCTCATTTTTTTCATCATTTTACATTTATTTGGCTTCTGGTTTGTCCCTTCTCATTTGGTACTTACCTCTGAAGCACATCCGAGGAATGTTTTTACTTCGGTGCGGCTGCAAATTGCTCAGTGTAGTTTTTGAATGGCAGGATCAACCAGATGGAATAAAGGAGGAAAGAACTATTTAAAAATTAAAAACTAAAAAGATGTGCTCTTGCTGTGGTGGCTCTTCATTAAGTGGGATGGAGGAGTCGCCATGTTTTTATTCTGGTAAGCCCACCATGGGGAAGTAACAAGCCAATTAGGATGTGGCTTTTGTTTGAGTGGCATGGCGCGTGTTTGCCGTTATAACCCGTGGGTTATAATGGCAAATTATAACTGTCTCAAGCAATGGGAAAAATTGCTTGCCAGTTATTATATCCTATTAATATATGCCTCAAAGGGACAAAGGATGGTTAGGTTTCGACAGCATGCCGGGGCTGGCCAATGCCAGACCACATTGTGGTGGAGAGGGTCACAATGACAACTATAGGCCAGAAAGATTGGCCTGCTGGGACCAGCCTCCACAAACAGTTCCTGCAGCAACTATTTCAATTACAATATGGCCCTATATCATAAAAATAAAATAATAATAAACAAAAAAAATTTTTAGAAGAAATAAAATGTTGAGATCTTCTAGGTGGTTATCATGCCCTGCATTGGCTTATGTCCAGATGTTTCCTTGTTGGGATTGTCAGCTTCTGAAGTAGGCTGTTGCCTTGTCCATTGAATAAACTGCAGGAACACCCTACATGATCACAGAAAGATTCAGCACAAGTCCTGCCATAGTTTTATACTAGATAATATGCAGTTTGAAGGAGTAGACAATTTTGGTTGCAGGAACACAATGCGAGGTTAGCTAATATAGGTATTGAAGTAGATGGGTTATTTCACAAGGTCAGGCTGCCTCATCTCTTATAGTAGACAAAACCAAAAAAAGAAAATCAAAAAGAAGAAGAGAAATACAGAGGGGAAAGACATCAAGTAGAACAACATATAAGGTACTGTACAGTAGTCGGAAGCCCAGCTGCCGTGACAAGATTCTCCCTCTGGGAGCCTGGGTTTTCCTGAGTCAGATGGTTAAAGGAACTAAGGTCATGCCAATGTTTTAACATTGTTTTCCACTTTGGGGGCAGTGGTTTATTTATGTTTCACCTGGTGACAGTGTGAAAATGCCTAGCAAACAGAAAAAGGCACCAGCTGGCAAGGTAGTCAAGTCAAGTAAAGTGAACTTTATTTCTATAGCGCCTTTCAAAACCAAGGCGCTTTACGTAAAACATATACATACTAATAAGAATTTTAAAAACAGCATTAAAATATAATAACCATAATTAAAGAAATGCTAAACTAAATAAATATGTTTTCAATCCGGTTTTAAAATTTTTGACGGTTGGGCATTCTCTCAACCAACGAGGTAGAGAATTCTACAGGGTTGGTACTGAGAAAGCAAAAGCACGAGATCCTGATGTCTTCAATTGAACCCTGGGAATCTATAGCAATCCCTCATTGGTGGAGTGGAGAGGACGGAGGGGGCAGTAGGGAATCAGGAGATCTTTCAGGTAACCAGGTCCCTGGTCATGTAGGGCTTTAAAAGTTAGTAAACCAACCTTAAAGGTGATCCGCCACCTAACAGGCAGCCAGTGCAGTTCGCGGAGCACAGGTGTAATATGACTGGTTCTAAAAGTACCAGTCAAGAGCCTGGCCGTCACGTTCTGCACCAGCTGCAGGCGGCAGATATCAACCCCAGGTAGCCCTAGGTAAAGGGAGTTGCAATAATCAAGACAGGCAGTGACAAAGGCATGCACCAATGTTGGAAGATCACCCGGAGGAACAGTGTTTCACCCGGGCGATATTCCTCAGATGGTAAAAAGAGGATTTGACGACAGCTGACACCTCAGATTTTAGGGTCAAGCCACCACCAAAAATAATGCCCAGATTTCGCACATGATCAGAGGTAGGGAGCGACATACCACCAAGTAACAAGCTTGATGGTTGTCCAGCTCCCAAACCCGCCCCCGGACGACTTGGGTCCACTACCAATACCTCAGTCTTGTCCGGATTCAGTCTCCACCAGCTGGAACTCATCCAAAGTCTGATCTCAGCAAGGCAATTATTTAGCACGGAGAGTGCATCATCCTGGCCGGGCAGAAAGGACAGATACAGCTGGGTATCATCTGCATAGCAGTGAAATCCCAAACTGTATCGCCTGATGATTTCTTCCAATGGCAGCATATACACTGCAAACAACATGGGAGCTAAAATGGAGCCCTGCGGTACCCCACAAGGCAGGGAGTGAGCGCCAAAGGAATAAATTCCAGTGGCAACTTTCTGAAACCTGTCTGTGAGGTAAGAATGAAACCATTTTTGGACTGTACCAGACAGCCCGCAATAAACCCGCAGGCGATCCAACATCACACCATGGTCTACAGTGTCAAATGCAGCAGAGAGATCGAGAAGGACCAGAATGGTACATGCCTTTTGATCTCTGGCCATTAGGAGGTCACTCAATACCCGGACAAGGGCAGTCTCCGTGCTATGCTTCTTCCTAAAACCAGACTGAAGAGTATCATAGACATTGTGAGTTATAAGATGATCATCCAATTGCAATGCAACCGCCTTTTCAATAACCTTACCAACAAACTGCAGGTTAGAGATAGGCTGGTAGTTAGCTAGATAATCTGGATCTAAGGAGGATTTTTTAAGGAGTTGTTGAACGACTGCCTCCTTGAGGGAGTCAGGAAAAACCCCTATCTCCAAAGATTTCCAGACAATGTCAGCAAGGATCGGGCAGATAACTTCCACACATCTTACTAAGAGAGGTGTAGGGCCCGGATCCAAACTACAACTGGTTGGTCGCAGTATTTGGATGATCTTCACAATGTCACTGAACTCCAGCCTGCGAAACTCTGACCAGACAGACCGAGTACATGTCACTTCACGTCGACCACTGCAACCCCCTATAGTGTCAGCTAAGGTGTCTGAGAACCAGCTGCAGGCCATGTACACGGACAAAGGACATGCATAATTGGATGTCTGTTTGGAGGGGAATCAGCACCTAAAGAAGAGGGTTGTGGATGCATGGAATGGCCTTCCAGAGGAGGTTGTGGAGTCAAAATCAGTGGTGGAATTCAAGCATGCATGGGACAGTCATAAGGCAATTCTAGGGGGTTGGGGTAGGAAGAAGTAGGCTGCTGGTTAACTAGGATCTGCAGCTTATCCAGTAGGTAGGGAAATGGGCAGACTGGGTGGGCCAAGCGGTCCTTATCTGCCATCAAATTCTATGTTTCTATGAGCCAATCATCCAGGTATGGAAAGCTAGAAATCTTTTTCCTTCTTAAAAAAGCCACCACTACTGCTAGGCACTTTGTGAACACCCTTGGAGCTGAAGTTAGGCCAAAGGACATTGCTCTGAACTGGTAATGGCCTGAGGACAATTCGAACATGAGGTACTTTCTGTGGGAGCACCTGATGGGAATGTGAAAACAGGCATCCTTGAGGTCCAGGGAGGCTAACCAGTCTCCTGGCCTCAGAGAGGGAAGAATTGTTCCCAGAGTCACCATTTTGAATTTTGGCTTTAGTAGGTGCTTGTTTAGGTTTCTTAGATTTAGGATGGGTCACCACTCCCCTGTCTTTTTTGGGGTAAGGAAGTACCTGGAGTTTGGACCTTTGCCCCATATGGGGTAGGAACTCTCTCTATGGCTCTTGAGGCCAGTAGAGAGGCAACCTCTGCCTCTAGAGCAAGGGTTTTTGATGTATTTGCAGGTGGAAAGGATCTGGGTCTCAGTTTCAGAAAATTTTTGAAACTGAGAACCAGCCCCTGGCTTACAACCTCCAGGACCCACTTGTCTGAGGTAACAGACATCTAGTCCTGGGACAAAGTAAGCCAGCCTTCCGCCTACCGGAATGGGGGAGTTGACCCGGGCTGACACATCAGGGTGTCTGCTTGGCAGAAGCCTTAGGCTGAGGGGTGGATGCAGCCCTGCTCATCCCCTTTCTGCCTCTCCCTCTGAAGAACCCCCTCTGAGAAAAGGAAGAGGAGGCCTGTGCTTGGTAGAAGGGCCTGTGAAAAGGTCTGCCCCTGCCGCTAGCTTGCTGTCTTTGAGGAGTCGCTTTGCCTCCATTGGCCTGGGCACTCCTATAAGTGGTCCTGTACTCATCCATTTTCTTCATGTAATTCTCTGTCTGCTCCCCAAACAGAGAATTACCCACCACAGGGAAATCCATGGTCTTAGTCTGGGAGTCCTGCGAAAGGCTAGTACATCTGAGCCAAGCCATTCTCCGAAGAGCCACAGATGTAGCCATGACTCTTGATGACACATCACTGGAGTCCACAGCAGCATGAAATTGCACCTTTGATGCCTTGATCCCATCAGCAGCCACCCCCTTCAGCTCCTTGGCTAGCTGGGGGAAAGCGACATCGCAGAGGGACTGGAAGGAAAAGTATGTCTCTTTGCAGATGACACAAAGATCTGCAACAGAGTTGATGCACAAGGTGGAGTGGAAAGGATGAGAAGGGAATTGGCAAGGTTAGAGGAAAGGTCAAATGTATGGCAGCTTAGATTCAATGCTAAGAAGTGCAAGGTAATGCACCTGGGAAACAAAAACCCAGGGGAAGAGTACACAGTGAGGGGTGAGATACTAACGACAACAAAAATGGAAAGGGACCTGGGGATAGTCATATCAGATGACTTAAAGGTGGGCAAGCAATGTGAGAGGGCAGTAAGGAGGGCTGGGGGGATACTGGGATGCATAGGGAGAGGCATCAGCAGTAGAAAACCGGAAGTTGTTATCCCTCTGTACAGACAGCTGGTGAGACCCCATCTGGAGTACTGTGTGCAGTTCTGGAGACCCAATCTCTGCAAGGGCATAGACAAGATGGAAGCTGTCCAGAGGAGGGCAACTAAAATGGTGCAGGGTCTGCACCAGAAGACATATGAAGAGAGACTAAAGGAGCTTAATATGTATAGCCTCGAGGAAAGGCGGGAGAGGGTGGGCATGATAGAAACTTTCAAGTACCTCAAGGGAATCAACAAAGTCCAAGAGGGTAGCATCTTTCAAAAAAAGAGGTGTGCAAGAACAAGGGGGCACAATTTGAAGATGGAGAGGCGGCTCAGAGGTAATGTAAGGAAGTATTTTTTCACAGAGAGGGTTGTGGATGCATGGGACAGCCTTCCGGAGGATGTTGTGGAGTCAAAAACAGTGGTTGAATTCAAGCATGCATGGGACAGTCATAAGGCAATTCTAGGGGGGGGGTAGAAAGAAGTAGGCTGCTGGTTAACTAGGATCTGCAGCTTATCCATTAGGTAGGGAAATGGGCAGACTGGGTGGGCCAAGCGGTCCTTATCTGCCGTCAAATTCTAAGTTTCTATGTTTCTAAAACCCTGTACCTGAGAAGCAGAAGCAGCATGCAAAGGAGCCATCATCACCCCCCCCCCCAAGAAAGGTAGCTAAGAAATCCCAGGAAATAGTTACGGCAAACATGGGAATTAATGTATTGTCTGATGATAAATTCAGACAAATGATGATGATGCAGGTGGTCAGAGAGCCCCTCCAGTGATTCCCCCTCCAGCGCAACCCTCAGCCAACACAAGGAACAAGAGGGCTTTGAGTCAGGAAGAAAGCAAGTCAAGTGTGGTGGTGTTAGGGGATTCCCAACCTCTTCTTGACCAACCCAAGGGTGGAGTCAGTACAGTCGGCCTCTCCTCAAATGCTGCCAGAACCCATAGAACTTTCATCCTCAGACCAAATGTTGAATAGGCTAATGGAAGCAGTGGAAGGTCTTGTGGCATCATTTCAGGCTCAGCAGCGTAGAGTGGCTGGGGCCCAGACAGCCCAGGGACAGGAGGCAGTGGGACAGTACAGGCAGAAGTGTGGCTGGCCCCTGGACATTACATTACAAAGTCTGATGGCAGATACTGTACATGGGCATGAACATGCAGACATGTTTTTTTTCTGCTGAACCAACCCAAGGAGCTGGAAGAAAACAAAAAGGAAAAAAGAGGACTCTGACAAAAAGATTAAGGTGGACAGGATATTTGATAATTGATTGGCAGGGTTCATAGTTGTTGCTAGCATTTTTTGTCAGATGGTCCTGGAAAAAAGTGCAGACTTGTTAAACTACCTAAATAGGATCTCATGTGCTCATGAGTGCAAAGCGGGGAAGGGCGGGTGGCTGGAATACGATGAAGAGTTCCAGTGCCATATGTAATCTGACCCAATCAAGAACCTGGGCATACTGGACATACCCTTGCAGGAAGAGAACATATATATGGGCAGGATCCTCCATATGGACAGTGAGATACCAATCAAGGTACCCCAGTCCCTCAGGCCTGAGTCAAATGGGTCCCAAACCTAAGTGTGTTTCAAGTTCAACAAAAGGATGTATAGCAGAAACCCAGTCAGTTTTTTGCACAAGTGTTTTGCTTGTGGCCAATGACATCCCTTCAGCCAGTGCAAACCTAGGAAGCCCTCCCCAAGGGGGAACCAGCCCTTTTGGAAAAGGCAAGGCAAGCCTGAGTATGGCAAGCCTGCCCACCCCAGTAAGAATGGACCAGCTTAGACCTTGGGCTGAACATACCCAGACTGTGAAGCTGCCAACCGGCTGAAGGATGGATTCATGGCAGGCTTTAGGATTCCATAAGAGGTCCCTCAGCAAGGCTTGAAAGCTGAGAACCGGATGTCTGCCAGGGATAAGCTACAGGTGTCTGGAACAAGCTGTGCAAGGAGCTGGGCTTGAGAAGGATCAGTGACCCTTATTCCTCCCCACCACCAGTTCCTGGTCTCTGGGTGTTTCCTATTGGTTTAGTGTCCAAGAAAGCCCTGGGTGAGTGCAGCATGATTAACTACCTGTCATACCCTGAGGGTGACTCAGTGAATGACCACATTGAGCCGTGCTACACAGCAGTTCACTATGCATCATTTGATAAGGTGGTTGAAACAGTGCATGCAGTGGGTCCAGGGGCTCTTATGGCCAAAGCAGATACTGAGTCGGCATTCCAACTGCTGCCCATACATCAGGCTGACCAACACCTGGTGTGGATGAAATTTGATGGCCACTACAATAGCAATAATTGTATCCCAATGGGGTGTTCAGAGGTTTTCACATTGTTTTAGTGCTTTAGTACCTTCTTACACTGGGCAACTGTCAAACAGGTGGGGGGGACAATGGATCATTCACTATCTGTCTATAGTGTCAGTGGCTCAGCAGATTGCAAACCCGTCTCCGAAGCTGGAAGATCAGCAGGTTATGGGTTCATGTCCCACAGCAGGCACTTGGGGTAAAATCCCAATACTGACACTGTAGTGGATCATGTGGGGGATGCTGCACTCCTGATGTGCCATCTTTTGGATGAGACGTTAAACCGAGGCCCCATCTGCCTGTTCTGGTGGTTGTTTGGGTGAATGTTAAAAATCCCATGGCACTTCTCAAAAAGAGTAGGGGAATTTTTTATTGAAGAAAATATACCAAAATCAATTAACAATCTTTAAGTATAACAGTGCAATTCAAAAATTAATATGTGCATACATTCAAAGAGAATTAAGCAACCTAGGAGAGAGAAGAAAAAAAGGAATAACTCAACTTAAGTACTCAACTTAAACATTCAAAAACCAAGTGCACTCATTCCAGTACAATCTGAAGGTAGATTTCATAACCCTACATTTTTCTGCATTATAAACTGAAGTTATACTGTGGATTATCTGCATTAGTATTTAAACCTCATTAATCACTTTTTGTTGCAACAAGAAGGCACACCTAGCATGCCACATATAAAAGCTGCAAATTGCAGGAATAATTCTTAAAGTACTGGGGTGGAACTTTGATTATCTAGGTGGAAATAAGCCCATTATTAATATGTTATACATAATAGTGGGCAAACATCTATCCCACCATTTCTTCAAAAACAGTGCCCAGAATGCTTGTGAAAAGGGACATAATAAGAAAAAATGTTCCAGAGTTTCCAGGGTAACCACACATGTAAGGTATGGACACATTCTCTCCTCAATGGCTTTATGCTTATGTGTGCTTCTAACACCAAGTCTGCCATGGCAGGTTAGCCAGGTAACGTCTCAAAATTTTAGCGGGATCTGTTATCTATTAATTGCTGAAATATGACCTGCAGAACTTCTTCAGTGCCACCCATAATCTGGGGAGCTTCATAGAAATGATCCCATATAATGGTAGCATCCAATTTTTTCCTGGTATTTAAAAAAATAAATTGATTTGTAAGCTTTCACTGTCTAAGTTTAGTGAAGACAGGATATAGAAATGTGAGTAAATTAAATGCCTTTCAGTGTAGAGGAACCACAAACAGATCTTTGTTCCATCTGTCTTGAATTACTGATATCCAGCTGTGGAAACAGGCATACCAAGCGGGGTCTTGTCCCTTCAAAGATGGATAAACATTCCAGTAGATGAATAGACTATGGAAGAAAACTACTGGGTGGAGCATTCTAATTCAGCCATGGCAATAATCATGACACATGAAATTTGTTTTTATCAGGTTAAGCCTACTATCCCAGAAGCCCTGAAAGAAAATATTAGTAACCTTTACTTCCATAGCCAGGGAGATAGGAATATGCGCGCTATATGTAAACATATAGGGAATGTAAGTTGTTTTTAATAAAAACACTCTTTTCCTTTTTGAAATAGTCTTATATTTCAATGTATTGACTACACATATTCTGTAGCTTTTGATGCAGCTATGTCCCAATTTAAGATGGCATCATGTGAGCTTCCAAAGGATAAACCCAGGATCTTTTTAGGTGTTGTGGAAATAGGTATATTGGCAAAATGCTGAGTCTGGCCTGTAGCTATTGAAGGATTAAGTTGGTTGCCATTGCTTTTATGATAGTTTAATTCTGACCCAGAAACAAGTTCAAAATCTGATATAATAGGGACTAGAACCAAACCTTTAATAGTAGTAGTAGTGCAAATGCAGATCTGCATAGGCACACACTGTGGGTGCCAACTGCTAATTTGAGAGTCGTGGTCTGGGTATAGTGGGATTGTTCAGAATAAAGGATCTATCTGTAAGACATATAAAATGGGCCTTAAGGGGCAACCCTGTCAAACCCCTTTTCTGCCTAAAAAAACATGAACCAGGAGTTCCATTTAAATAGGGTTAAATCCATGTGTTTTTATATAATAACTGTATTCAACAAATACATTTCCAGGGGATATAATAACATGCTAAGACATGAAATAAATAATCATGGTCCATGCAATCAAAAGCTTTCTCCTGATCTAGAGAAAGCAGAAGGCCAGGGGACTTAGTGCGAGTTCCATCAATTACCAGATCCCTCAAGAAAATGAGGTTGTGGGAACTTGATCTAGATGGGTCTGTGCACGGTTGTACAGGGGAAATTATTGTATCTGTTATTAAATATAGCATTTTCAGTAGGATGGATGCTAGGATTTTGTAGTCCACATTTAGGAGACTAATGGGTCTCCAATTTTGAAATCATGTCTCTCTCCTTTCTTAAATAATGATATTAATAGGGAGTGTGCCATCTGACTTGGTAGACAGTTACTTTGCAATATGTCATTGAACACCAAAGTTAAAACTGGAGCTAGATACTGAACACATTGTTTGTAGAACTAGGCAGTCATATCATCTAGTACTGGCGACAATTTAATTTTTACTTTTTTAATAGCTTTTGTAGTTTCTTCAAGAGTAATGTCTAAGGTCAGCTTCTCCTGCATATCCTTTGTAATGGTGGGAATTTCTAAAGCTTGTAGGTAGGTAACATCTCAAACAGAAGGAGAGGGAGTACCAAACTGAGCATCTAAATAATTCTGGGAGATGTCCATAATTTACTGAGGATCTTTTTGAATAGTCTGCAGGACAGGATCAAATACTGCCTCCAGTTGGGTATTTTGTACTCTGTCCTTACAACCTTTAAAAATATCTATGACTGGCTTTTGGCATTGTGTGCCATGTTGGGCCTCCATTTTCAGAGATTTAGCCCTATCATATTGGTATGAAACCATTTCAGCTCTTATGCAATCCATGTCTGCTTTTAAATCTATTTTTTTTTCTTGGGACTGTGAAATTTACGAAAATAAGGTTTGTCTCAGCCTTAAATATTTGAAATAAGTTGTCTGGCTCTTACTCTTAGCAAACGTTTGAAAATATATTTTAAATGCAGGTTTAGAATATTGCCACCAGTCTGTTAGTCTGTCACCAGCCTCTATTATTGAGGTGTGTGTTTTAATAAGTTCTGCGCAATGCAGTTCAATGTTATTGTTGAGTAGAAGATTGTTGTTTAATTTCCATGTAGAATTTTTTGTAAAATGCATTTTGCATTGTTCAAAATACAGGATAGGGAAACTGCTAAGTGATCAGAAGTTTCACAGGGGATTGTGAAAGCCTGATGGACCTGTATATTTTTTGATATGAACAGGTAATCAATGTAAGTGGCTAACGTGCCTCTTACATAGGTTTTTGAACCTGTGAGGCATTTTTCCAAATGCCCATCTATTAACCCTGCACTGGTAATGATTGAGTTCAAACAACTCATATCCCCAAAATATTTGTTTGTAGTCCCACCCTTGTCTTTTAGGGTTAGGCCACAGTTGAGATCTCCCCCAAAATAATATTTTTATTAGTGTGTAGATAGGGCTGTAATTGATGAAATAATGTGGTGCGTAGAGAAATTCACTGAGGGGCATACATATTAATTAATCAAAATTTGGCTGATGCATACCAAATATGTAGTAAAAGGGCTTGACCAGGACAGATATCTATGAGTCTTCTTATCGGGAAATCAAAGCCTTTGAACAAAAGGCCTACCCCATAACAAACATCTGTGCCTTGTGACCAATAAGAGGCTTCAACGTTCCAAGCTTGCTGCACTTAGGAGATTTCATGGAGTGTATTTATCTGGTATCCTGAATATAAAATACGTTATCTGACAAATTCTTCAATATTTGTAAGATGTTCAGCCTATTTTTGTAAGATTTTATACTGCAAATGTTTAGAGTTAAAGGTGAAATATAGTGACCACCATTCATGCCAGAAATTCAAAAAAGTCAATCAGATGCTTTTCCCCAAGGGCACCTCCTCAGACCCTTAGCCCTCTTTGAGGAGGAAAGCTCTGTCAGAGAGTCAGAGGACACCACCATCCTAGAAGATGCCATAGATGATGTTTCTGAGTCCTCACTCTCATCTTCTGTATCACCTCAGTTCTTTCTTTTGGAGAGTGCCTGGAATCTATTTCTGGTAGGAACCAGAGGTTTTGGGAAAAATTTACCAGCTTTCCATTTACCTTCCCCCCTTTTTGTGGGTTTGACTAAGGTAAGAGGGTTTTCCTACAGAGGGTTGGGTGGAGGGGGCATTTGAACTACTGCCGTAGCTGGACCAGGTTGAGAATTTTCCGTCCCTGCAGGAAGCAGAACAAGGTTCTGGGGGGCTGGGGGGGTTGGTGACTGTCACTTTGGAAGGTTGCTCAAGGGGGTTATTTAACTCTCAATGGACATGTGGGATAAAGAATCTGGGACACTGGTTTCCACAGGAACTGTGGCAGATTTAGCAGAATGGACTTGGGCTTGAGTTTCTGTGATGAGTTGTTCTTGGTCTAGGAGGGCACAGTCTAACCGGCTGTGAGCAGCCCAAGGACACTGTCTATAACAATGACCATTTTCGTCACACAGGTTATACTTAAAGGGATTCAGGCAACCAAGGCTAATGTGTCCATATTCAAAGAAAAAATTGCAATGAGGTTTGTCACAGACTATGTTTAAATGGGTCCTAGCACCACACTTGTGGCAGGATTTTGGCTGACCTGTGTAAAAACACAGGCCCCTGTCCCTGTCAATGTGAAAGCTACCCGGTGGGTGCAAAATACCAGTGCCGATCTGCTTCAATTGAACTTTTATCCACCATCCCCGTCCAAACTAAATCTTCATCCAAAATAGGTTTAGGACAATCAAGTATGTCGCACCTTTAATTTAACTAATATTGGATGTCAGAAATGCTGACACCTTCATTTCTAAACAATAAGGTTATTGTTGTAACGGTTAGTTTTGTAAGAGGAAAAGGAAGCCATAAAGGATTATCTTTTTCCACAGGATATTTCTGCCAAAACTTTTCAAGAGTTGCAACATTTTTGAAGCCTGTATCATTTATAGCTTCCCATTTCATATGGATAAAGGCAAATAATTCCTGTGCACAGATACCCATTGTTTCTTTTAACATTTATGTAACACAGTTCATCTATCTGGTGCTGCCTGAGTGTCCCCCATTAAACATTAAATGGATGGGATTTTGCCACTGAGCAGGCTCTCCCGCTTTTTTGGAAGAGGTCCAACATTTAATATGGTTTAGAGGTAAATGGTTCAGTAGCAGAGGTACTGTAAGAGTTTCTGGCATATCTGCATTGTCTGGTCCTGCAGTAGTTGGTTCTGTGTTTTGGGGAATTTCACCTCAAGGCTCTGCAGAGTTAGCACCCATATGCTGTGGTGCTGATCCTGCAACTGGGCATTGATAAACAGCTGGACTGGTAGAGTTATCAGTTATAAGCACTTTCGGAATGTTTTTATATCCAGAAAAGTGTTTTTTAAATTTGGATAATGAAACATCTGGCATGTGTGATCCGTCCTGCGTGTTCATGTTACCGATGATTTCTATTGCTGTTATGGTGCCTGGTGTGCTCCAACCATCACCCATAGGATTTTTTGATCATCCAGCTGCTTTCATTGCTGCCACTGGGCTCCAAAGAGAATCCCAGGAGGCTCCTTAGTTACGCATCCTTTCCTTAGGTCCAGAGTGGTGCAGGGTAAGCAATTTGTAGTTTGAAGTGTAGAGTCCATAGATAAGTCCAAAATATTGTGTTGTTGCCCTCAGTTTGTGATGGGATAGTCCAGGTGTTGGTAACACTAGAGGCTGATGTCCTGATGAAATGAAAGCCTTTTCTGCATCTTCTTTCAGAAGTTTCAGAAGAAAAACTTTGTGTGCTTTCATTACATTGCGTAAAAGGTCTTCTGGTGATTTCCCATGCATTACAATGCTGTGTAGAAGTTCTTTTGCATCAGGCAAAGCAGCATCACTAGATCCAGGTGTGCAGTCTGTCTAATTCACTGAAGTAACCTCCAGCAGATTTCCAACAGTGGTTTTAAGAGCTTGGGTTTCCATTTCAACCTCATCTGTCATCTGAGATGTAGAGGCAAACATTTCATTTTTGCTGTAGTCCTCTGAGTTTCCAAAGCCATGTCCTTTGACTTCTCCTACTCCTTAACCTTGAGCCTGCATGTTGGCCATCTTGAAGATGACTGACTTGGGCTCCCCCTACCAAAAAGTAGGGGAATTTTTTATTGGTGAAGTCATACAAAGTATAAGTGAATAAACATACAAATAACACTGACAATGTTACAAAATAACAAGATGAAGATAATCCATGTTCCACAATTCATTTAAAGCGCATTCAGGTTATAGGTACATCATTATCAGTAATCCATAGTAGTCTTCTCCACTGTGTCCTTAATACCTGTGTGGTCACAAGTTTTGCTTCAGTATGATATTGTGGCAGTCACAGAAACATGGTACATGGGGAACCATGACTGGGATGTCAACATACTGGGGTACACAGTCTACAGAAGGGACAGGGAGGGGAAAGAGGAGGTGGAGTAGCTCTATACATAAAGGAAGGGATCAAAGCTACAGAACTAAAAAGCAAAGGGGAGGACAAGAGACACTCTGGGTCACCTTGGAGAAAAGGAATGGCATCACAATCCGCACAGGGGTTGTATACAGACCTCCATCTCAAGGGGAGGAAATGGACAAGAAAATGATAGAGGACATTCTCAAAATGGCTGAAAAAGGGGAGATACTGTTAATGGGGGACCTGAATATGCCAGATGTTAACTGGATGACATGTACTGCAGCCACATCCAAGAGCAGGGTCAATCTCGATGCCCTGCAGGGGGCAGGCCTTAGACAGTTAGTGTTGAAACCCACTCGGGAGGAAGCAATACTAGACCTGGTACTCTCAAATGGAGAGAGGATCACAAATTTAGAAGTTGGTAGACATCTGGGCACAAGCAACCACTGCACAGTGTGCTTCACAATAAGCACAACCATGGAGACAAGCCATATAAAAACAAGCATACTGGACTTTAGAAGGGCTGACTTTGGCAAAATGGGTGAATACCTGAGGAATACACTAGCAAATGGGCAAAAAGGAGGGGGTGGAAGAACAATGGAGAAAAATCAAAACTGCCATCATAGAGGCAACAAGTCTTTGTGTGAAACAGATAAAGAAAACAAAGTGAAGTAAAAAACCACTATGGTTCTCAAAAGAGGTGGCAGGGAAGGTTAAGGAGAAACAGAAAATACAAAATCACACATGCCCCCACAATGCATAGCATCATGGGCTGCATATGCAAATCACCACAGAATGTTATGCTGGTCCAACTTTAAGCAGAATTGCATGGTGCCGAAAGGCCTCTCACACAGTTGGCAAAGGGTGCTAACAGAAGACATAGACACGTGTTTCATCCTACCAGGACTCATCAGTATGCCTCGTCTGTTTGACACCCCAGTGGAATGGACCAGCTACCCTAAGACAGAGTCTTGGATATGTTGTGGTGAACCCATTAAAATAAAAAACTATTTAAAAGACAAAGAACCTCTGTGCGCAAACACTGAGGCAAGGGTTACCCCAAAGGGCATTTGGCTGGGAAGCCAAGTTTCAAGAAAATACAAAATCACACATGCCCCCACAATGCATAGCATCATGGGCTGAATATGCAAATCACCACAGAATGTTATGCTGGTCCAACTTTAAGCAGAATTGCATGGTGCCGGAAGGCCTCTCACACAGTTTGCAAAGGGTGCTAACAGAAGACATAAACACGTGTTTCATCCTACCAGGACTCATCAGTATGCTTCGTCTGTTTGACACCCCAGTGGAATGGACCAGCTACCCTAAGACAGAGTCTTGGGAGAAACAGACTGTATTCAAAAAGTATAAGGCATCACAGAAGGAGCACGACAGGGAACTGTATCAATTAAAGCAGAAAGAAGTGGGGAAGGCAGTCAGAATAGCAAAAGCCCAAACTGAGGAAAAAATAGCCAAGTCAGTTAAGAAGGGGGATAAAACCTTTTATAGGTACATTAGGGAGCATAGAAAGGTTAAGGGAGGAATAGTGAAGGTTAATAAGGGAGAGGGGAGGTGGGCAGAGGGAGACAGTGAAAAGGCAGAGATACTGAATGAATACTTTTGCTCAGTATTCACAAAAGAAGATGAGGAGGAGTTACCTAAACCAGACAATAGAAGCACTCTGGGTAGGGGGGTTGACACCAGTCCATTTACAGAAGAAAGAGTCCTGAAAGAACTCCTAACACTCAAGGTGGACAAAGCAATGGGGCCTGATGGGATTCACCCCAGAATCCTAAAAGAACTAAGGGAGGACCTAGTGAAACCACTGACCACACTTTTTAACAAACCATGGGAGGATGGGGTGGTACCTGAGGACTGGAGGAGGGCAGATGTGATTCCCCTTCACAAAAGTGGGAGCAAAGCAGAAGCAGGAAACTACAGACCTGTAAGTTTGACCTCAGTGGTAGGGAAAATGATGGAATCACTTCTGAAAGAAAGAATTATTGAGTACCTAGAGGCCAGCGGAGCACAGGACCCAAGGCAGCATGGATTTACAACAGGAAGGTCATGTCAGACGAATCTAATAGATTTCTTTGACTGGGTGACCAAAGTAATAAACCAGGGAGGGGCTGTGGATATGGCCTACCTAGACTTTAGCAAGGCATTTGACACAGTCCCGCACAAAAGATTAATAATCAAGTTAGCCAGCTTGGGAGTGGGTCCCAGGGTGGTAGCCTGGGTTGCAAACTGGCTGCACAACAGGACACAGAAGGTAATAGTGAGTGGAACACATTCTGAAGAAAGGGGGGTCACTAGTGGAGTACCTCAGGGCTCAGTACTAGGTTCAGTCCTCTTTAACATCTTTATAGGTGACATTGCAGAGGGTCTGGAGGGAAAGGTATGCCTCTTTGCAGATGATACAAAGATCTGTAACAGAGTTGATACACAAGGGGGGTAGAATGGATGAGAAGGGACTTGGCAAGGTTGAAGGAATGGTTAGACATATGGCAACTTAGATTCAATGCAAAGAAGTGCAAAGTAATGCACCTGGGAAAACCCAGGAGAAGAGTACACAATAGCAGGAGAGGTACTAACAACAACAAAAATGGAACGGGACTTGGGGGTAGTCATATCAGATGATCTAAAGGTGGGTAAGCAATGTGAGAAGTCAGTGAGGAGAGCCATGGGGATACTGGGATGCATAGGAAGGGGCATCACAAGTAGAAAAAGGGAAGTGGTTATCTCTCTGTACAGACAGTTGGTGAGACCCCATCTGGAGTACTGTGTGCAGCTTTGGAGACCTCATCTACGCAATGACGTAGACAGGATGGAAGCAGTCCAGAGGAGGGCATCTAAAATGGTGCAGGGTCTGCATCAGAATCATACAAAGAGAGACTGAGAGAGCTTAATATGTATACCGTTGAAGAAAGGAGGGACAGGGGGGACATGATAGAAACGTTCAAGTACCTCAAGGGAATCAACAAAGTCCAGGAGGGTAGCATCTTTCAGAAAAAGAGATGTGTAAGAACAAGGGGACACAATTTAAAGATAGAGGGGGAACGGCTCAGGGGTAATGTGATGAAATCTTTTTTCATGGAGAGAGTGGTGGATGCATGGAACTGCCTTCCTTGGGAGGTTGTTGGGGCTAAAACAGGGGGGGAATTCAAACATGCATGGGACAGACACAAGACAATTGTAGTGGGGGGTAGCAGGAAGTAGGCTGTTGGTTAACTAGAATTTGCAGCTTATCCAGTAGGTAGGGAAATGGGCAGACTGGGTGGGCCAAGTGGTCCTTATCTGCCATCAAAGTCTATGTTTCTATGTTTCTGTATATTCCTTTTAATTCTTTTAATACTTTCCCAAAAATTTCGGTGTGACTAATTTCTTTTTGCTGAAGGGTCAACACTCCTTTCATTCCATATGTACCATTTACACACTGAAAAATAATAATAATACTGGATATGATACTTCAGAAAATAGTTTTTCTTCCACCTTCTGTGATATAAATGTCCAGAAATTGACACTCTAGGAACAGGTAAAAAATAAATGTTCTTAAGTTTCTATCTGGTTGCTACAGGTGGGCCTAGAGCATATTCTTTCTTCTACCCTTTTGTGCTTTTGGTTTGCCTTAACGTTAAGACGTTCATGGTAACAAAGCCATTGTACATCTTTGAACTTCTGTGGAATCCTCTTGTCAGGTACTAGGTTTTTCAGAGCTGTACAATATTCCTCTGGACATTTGGGAAATATCTGTTCTTCCAAAGGCTTTCTATCATTTTAGCATATACTTGCTTTTTATTTTGTGTAACCACTGCTGAACTGGTAATTTTCCAACTTTTTTGCTTCACAAATACTTCTCTAAAATAGAGAGGTACATTACTCTGGGCCCTCACCACCCTCAACTGACCTCTATCCCATAACAGGAACCACATGGAGATAGTTGCGTATACAAATTCTCCCCAACATGTGTTAGTATTGACAAGTAGAGGTTTTATTTTTATTTTATATTTCTGAATAAAAATTGGCAAAAGAAAGAAGAATTGGATTAACCATTCTTTGTCCCCCTTTTTCTAGGTTAAGATGTCAAATATTTCTTCTAATGGGGTTCAGCCTGCTTCCCCAAAAGTTCTTGAAGAAAAAAACTATAGAGGGCAGTTTCTTTTGTTTTAGGTGGAGGGAAAATGTTGCTAATAAATAGACTGTCAGTAAATAGTTTTTTATAAGGCAGATTCTCTTGTGCTTACTCATGCCCCATTGGTCCTACTTTTGTACCATTTGTGTGCCTATTTGAACTTTAAGTTCCCAATTTAAAATCTCCATTTGTTCAGAACCAAACATTATCCCTAGTATTTTAAAAGCTTTTCTGCTAAGCCTCATGCCTGCAGTCTTGGTTTGGGTTATTAATTGTCTACCTAATACTTTCCCAATGCATTTGTTGGTGTTTAGTGTTGTCCCTGAGTAAGCTCCAAATTCAGTGCACAGTTTAATGGATTCCTTTGCTGAGGATTGGTCTTTTCTAATAGTATCAAGTCATTTGCGTATGGCAATGCTTTGTATGGTATGGCTTGCTGTTTAAGTGTTATGAAATAGATGTCTTTTGCTGAATTTAAGACTCTGAGGAGAGGGTCTATACCAAATACATATAATAAAGGACTTTGGGGCAGCCCTGTCGGACCCCCTTGGTTAGGGGGACTAGAGGACTGAGATCACCATTAACTAGAGGAGTTATCATGGCTGATTTGTATAGAGCTTGTAGCTATGAAATAAAACCCTGGGGAATTCTATATTGAGTCAATGTGTACCAAAGAAATGAATGGCTTACACTGTCAAATACTTGCCATTGGTCAAACGATAAGATATATCCTTCCAGGTCTGTCACAGTATTCTCTTCAAAAATGTCCCTTAACAGGATCAGCTGATCAGTAATAGCCTGTTCTGGTACCGTACATGATTGTGTTGGTGAAATCGGATGTTCAGCTGTTTTCAATAACCTTGCATTCAAAATATTTGCCAATATTTTAAAACCACTATTAAGGAGGCTGATAGGTCTCCAGTTAGCTATGTTAGTTTTATCTCTCTTTTTAAATCAAAAAATAAGAATTCCAAATGCCATTTCCAATGGGATGGCTTGATTGTTGAGAAGATAATTAAAAATATGGGCTAATTCTCTAGAAATTTCATAACCAATTGATTTATAACGTTTTGAAGTTAGGCCATCATTCCCTGGTGCTTTGCCAGAAGCAGAAGATGAAATTGCCACTTCCACTTCAACATTATCAATAGGCCTTGTTAGTGACTCTGTTAAATCTGGTGGTCCCTTTTGGGTCTCAAACTTCTTAGATAAATCTTGGTAGTTTATTTCTACTAGTTCTTTTTTCTTAAAGAGGGCTGTTGCATAATCTGAAACCATTCTCAGAATTTGATTAGCTGAGGATTGAAGTGTGCCCTGAAGGTCACATACTGCTGTCATTGTTTTCTTTCTGGTCCTCTCCTGGCAGCTCATAAGAGGGCATATTGTCTCAAATTTTCCTCCTGTACCATGTAGCTGCTACATTCTTAGAGTTGCTGTTTGTTTATAATGATATTGTGACATTTGTTTCTTAATATTTCTAATTTGATCTGTTACATTATGGGGCCTGATTCCAGAAGGGCATACGCTGGCAAAAGGTGACATACGCCAAACCCCATGGCGTATCTCCCTACTTATGCTAGTCAATACACCAGCCCCTATTCCAAAATGTGGGTTGCACCTTGGCATTTGCGGGCTGTGACAAATGCAGTGGACACCAGCACTTTTGCCACAGCCCCCAATGCCTGGTGCAACCATGGGTTACGACAGCAACCTATCCCAATTCCATTAGGGCGGCTGTCGTAACTCACAAGCGAAATTCCAAAAGCCACAGTCATGGCTAACTTAGAACAGCCCCAAGCTGCGCTAAGTGGCAACCGACAGTGCCATCCATTGGCTGTCCACCTCCTGGTGCCATGGCAATGACGCAGATGTGTCCCCTGTGTCCCCTATTTTATACCCCTGCCCCCCACTCCACCAAATAGCAGGGACCCCAGGGGTACATTATCCGGCATGCCCTTGATACCCTGCTGCTTCTGGAATGCAGCATAGGGTTCCTGGCATAGAAGCAACTGGCGTAACTCGCAACTGCGTGCAAGTTACGCCGGCCATCTTGGAATTGGGCCCATGGTTTGTAGTTTGGGCCAGATTTAACAAGTGTTATAACTGTTGCCTGTTTTTTAAATAATTATGGTATTCTCCATTTCTGTTTTGCTTGCTGTATGTTATTAATAATTTCCTAAGTTCATATTTAATATCAGACCACCATTGGGAGGGGGTTTTCATATATATCAAATAAAGATTTTCTGCATATCAAGAGGTAGACAATATTTTGTCATAACCCGCTATGCTGTAACAAGGAAGAGTTTAATTTCCAGAATCCTGGTCTATGTGGGGTATCTGAGAGACCTATTTTAATTTTTAGAATGTTATGGTCTGAATATTCTATTGCATTGTTGGACACTATTTGAATGAGGAGGGGTTTAGATATAAGAAAGAAATCTATTCTTGTGGATAATTATTGCCTTTATAAAAGGTTGCATCTGTGCATCCAGTATGTGAATAATAAACATCTTTTAGGTTTGCTGTCTGGATAGTTGTATTCAGGACAGACATATCACAGAATATTTTAGTCGTGGTTGTCTGCCCCTCTATCCTTTTTACTAAGGCCGCAATTAAAATCTCCACCACAAATGACTGTTTGGGCTGAGTGGAGATAGGGGCTGATTTGTTTAAAGATAGCTGTGCATTCTGCTTTCATTTGTGGTGCATATACAGTATATTAATAATGCGGTAACAGGTTCCATAAATTATGGCATCTAATATTAAAACTCTCCCTGAAACTAAGTCGGTTATCTTAAGTATAGATACTTGCAGGTTGTGAAATAAGATTCCAACCCCTGAGCATGGTTCAGATCCTGTTGACCAGAATGTGACCCCTGTTCCCCATTCCTTTGTAGCTTTTTGAATTTCTAGGGTTGTATGCAGTCTAGTGACCTGAAGTAAGAAGATACCAGGTTCACTGGCTTTCAGATGATGGAACACTGCCCCTCTCTTAAATTGTTTTCCATACTGTTTACATTGATGGCTGATAAGACCAAGGGCTGCTACAAAAAGATTTATTATGGTTAGGTGAATTCTGATGGCCTCATGGTGGTTTGGGTTTCCATCCTGATTTTTCCCTTTGTTTCGTTACACCCATTTTCTTCCTCCCTTTATAATTTTTGTTTTTTGGTTCCTTCTGTGTCACTAAGGTCTGTTTCAGACTGCCTATCATGTTGGCTGGATTCTATAGATTAGGCCTCAGAGTCATTATCTGATGCATCTGCTTTAGCTAAAGCCTGAAATCTGCTGGAGACAGGTGTGGGACAAATTTGGGGCACGTTGGGGGCTGGTTGGAACCATGCCTGCATTCATCTAGTTGTCATTTTTGTGCCTCGGTCTCCTTGTTGCACTGGTGGGGGGGGGCATAGATTCATTATCATCCTGATGCTGTTCAGCCTGGGGGAAGGGCTGTGCCCTGACCAGATTGCTTGTCTGCCTGATCTTCTCTACTAGATACACTGTCTACTGCTACTGGGGGGGGGGGGTCACTGTCCTTGGTGTTTGAGGCCTTGCTGGTGCTCCCAGGCCTCTCCCCTCTGTCTGTGCCTTGCACCTTTTGCTGCCAAGGAGGAGGAGGAGGTATTACAGTCTCAAGGTCAAAACTAGCTTTATTATGTTCCCTCTGAGCTAGGGTTACTAATAACCTCTGTCCTTCAGCATCTGTGGCAGTAGTAGCATTGTGGGCAGCATTCGGGCATGATGCATATGTGTGTCCCCTCCCTCCAAAGAGATTGCAGATAATGTAATTTTTACAGTGACTGCTGGTGTGTCCTAAGGTATGACAGAGGGCACATCTAAGCTGGTCACAAGCACTGCTAATATGTCCTGGCTGTCCACACTTATAACATGTTTTTGGCTAGCTGGGGTAAAAAAGTACTCCCCTATCCCTAACCAAAAAAAAGCAGTTTGGGAGGTGCTGTAGTCCTGTGTTGTCCAATTTGAGGATGACTCTGGCCCTACACCCCCCAAGTCCAAATATGCTCTGAGTCAAATGTGGCCTCAGGATGGCCCAACACAGTACAGCGTTGCTTTAACCAGTATGTTAGATCTGTAACACTGACTCCTTCATTATGGAATAAAACTGTGATTGTTTTGTGTGCAGACTTGGTCAGTGGGATTACCTCAAAGGGGGCCCATAGTGGAATATTCCTCACTTGATTGTATTTGGCCCAGAATTTATTTAACCCATTCTCTAGCTTAAAGCTTACATCAAAAGATGCCTCCCCAATGGGGCAGAGATTGGGTCTCTGCCAACTGCTGTCTCTTCCTGGGGGTGGGTATGGGAAGTGCTCGCTCTTGGAGTGACCTCTGGCAGTGGCTGGAGGATTGCCAGTGCAACAGCATGGCGTAATGCCTGGGGTGGAGCCACGGCACTACGTTGCCATGCTGGCTGGGCTCTGCGGGGAAGGAGGGGGGTACAAAAAAGCAGAAAAACCTTCCACTCATTGGTGAGATGATGGTGGCCCCAGGGGACTTTGCCCACATCCCAACTGCCGGCCCAATGCTCCATGGATCTTCCTCCAGGCCGACCCGATAACACCAAGGTAAGCACTTCATACTTAGGAGGTTACCACCGTGGGAGGGTGGAATCAGTCCCGAAGATGGTACCAGGGGTTGAGCCTTCCTGGGGTCATTCGGGGGAAGAGATTGAGGGGGAGATGTGAGGGTTCAGGCTGGGAGTAGGATGAACTCCATGTGGGCACTCCTGAAGGATGCCCGAAGGGTGGATGCAGAAATAAAGTTAAAAAAAAAAAATGATGCCTCCCCAGACACATGAATCAAGGCATATAATTGTGTTACATTACAATGCATGTTTTTTTTTCAGCAGCGTTTTCCCAATAAATACCCTGTTGGGAACGTTTCTAAGCCCCCTTTGTATATAAGTCAAATGGCGTTATGCCATTTTGCAAGGTACACTGGCTGGTAAAATAAAGAGGTATAAGGCCTCAAATTCTGCCTGGTTGAAAAAACATTCACATTCTCATTGTTTAAAACATTAGCTCTATCAGTTTGAGTATGGGGGTTATTAACATCATCAGAGATTGTGCGAGGGATGTCAGAGACATCAGAAAAGTTACTCAACATTTCTTCATTATCAATATTTTCAGCAGTTTGTAATGAAACAGGAGCAGAAGTCACAATAGGTGCCAGGACTGGATTCTGTGTTAATTCTAGTTCTGCTAGTAAAGCTAATGGGGAGTGCACTTCCCCAGATTCACTATTCAGTTCTGGTACCTGATTAATATTTCAGTCTGCAGAAACAGCCACTGTTACAGAGTTAGTAGTGTTGCATAAGCTTACCCCAGGGAATTTGATGGGAGAGTACCTCCAGCCTTGGTTTGGTTGTCAGGCTGCAGCTACCACATCTGTCTGGATTCCCGCTATCGCTGCTGACAGTTCTCTTTGCTTCTGCAAGTACTTTTCCTCCTCAGTCTTTAGTAATTCTTGTATTTTTGCTGCTTGTCTTTGTTTTGTGTGTTGTACAACCATCATGACTTCTTCCTCGTTATTTTTGTCCAATTTGGTAGTTCTACTGGAGACTTCGACAGTCTGCATTGTTATCTCCATTTTGCCTGGAGATAAGCTTGCTGCATCAAAAAAGAGCTCAGTCTCAGGATTCTCCAGATTGTTAAGTACTACTGGTATATTATTCTCTCCAATATTAGATACTTCTATGGCTTCTGAGTCCTTATTCGGTCCATTAGACATATTTTCCATATCCAGTTGTGTCTCCCCTGTCCGACCAACACTGGACTCCTCCATCCCATCCACAGGAAATGCCAGCACCGCTGCAGGCAGAATAGGGAACATTTTGTTACTGTGAGAATCACACACTACTAAAGACAATATATGTATAAACTAAAGTAATTCTCAGTGGGAAAATCCATAAATCGGCTCTGTCAGATCACATTTATAGAAACTGTGTAAAGCAATCTGAGTCACCCATTAAGAGCAGTTGTAAAGGTGTGTCATCTTTATCCAACTTCATAAAACTGTCTTAGAAAGGACTGGTGTTCAACCAGATCAATTTACATGGGTAAAAATCCAGTACCAAGTTCAAATGTTAGTATAGTAGGGGGTTCATGATCAGTTGTACGTTTACTTGTTGTGAGTAAAGAAAATGTTCTTCTCTCTCCCTTTTTTATCCTTATTAAGTCACCCATTTCATACAGTGCACCCATAATTTTTTGAAAGCAGGATTAGATGTATGCAATTGTTCTGTATTATATAGTTGTGGGCTTGTCCTAGCACAATCTGCACCGATTCTTGTTGTGTAATATAATTTTGTTGCAATGTCCAATGGCATCTGGATTGCAGATGTGGTATTTCAAAAGACAACAGATGAGATGTAGTGTACTAAAGGAATATTTTGTCCAGCTTCCAGTGTACAGCCCTAAGATCAGTACCTCATAGATCATTTTGGAAAAGTTACTGTCCTGTATCGTTTGTGCCAACAGTGTCCAAAAAGAAATGACATAGGGACATTCAAAAAATAGATGTTCTTGTGTTTGAAAGATGGTATTACAAAGATCTCTGGTACCATATTGGTCTTCCAGTGTTTTGTGTTTGTGGTTATTTTTAACACCCAACTTCCCATGACACGCAGGCCAATAAGTATCCCACATATATTTAGGGATCCTGTGATCCATAAGCTGTTTGATGGTAAGCGTAAAAGACTGCAAAGCACTTCTATAGGAGGTAATTTCATCTGTAAAATGTTGCAGTAGATGTTGCTCATAGATCAAATGTCAGGGGATAGAGAGTATATCCGGTTGTAAGACCTTCCATAGCCTGATTTTTCTCATGGATGTGGCAATATAGTCAGGATACTGATCCAATGGCAGCTTAAAGGACCAGTTATTGTTAGACCATGTTGGTAAAAGTGCCTGCACCCACTCATGTTCCCAGTGTACCCATATGTTCTCCAGACCCTTCAGAACTGGTAGTAAATTAAAAAAACAAAATAATGTGTGAAAAAAGAGCAATGGGTTTATCATACCCAAGCCACCTTATGCAACATGTTTGTAAGTAGTATACCATTTAACAGGGTTGAGCCTACTCCCCCATATAGTTCTAAAAAATATACTGTATATTTTGGCTTCTAAAGATACAGGTGGAGGAAACACTGTTCCAATAAACAACAAAATGGGAATAAGAAATGTTTTAGTCAAGTATACCCTTTTCAGCTTTGTCGTTTGAAGTTTATTCTACGCCTGTACTCTATGTTCACAGATAGCTAATTTTTGCTGCCAATTAATTATAGCCATATTGCTTGGGCCAAAATAAATCCCTAAAATGGTAGCCCTGTCTAAAATGTGAATACCCTCAATCATGTCACCTATTTTTAAAGGAGTGTTACCCATTGTCAATGCAACACTCCTTTGTATATTTACTTTTGCACCAGTCACAGCTGAATAGTGTTGAAGAATTGCAAAAACTGGGGTGCAGTCTTGTTCGTGTCCCAAAAATAAACAAAGGTCACCTGCGTATGCCAAAATCTTCAGTGGTGGAATTGTGGGAGAAATCAATATACCCTGAAAAGCCGGGTCCATCTGCAATTTTCTAACCAGGATGTCTATGTATAATATGTAAAGCAAGGGGCTAAGTGGGTACCCCGCCATACCCCTTTTTTAAGAAAGATCTGCCTACCAACAATGCCATTTATTAGGGGAAAAATCTGTGCCTGCGAATACAATAAACATAACTACCCAATAAAAATGTGCGGAATCCCATGAGTAGCTAAAATTTGAAAAAGGATCCCATGGGAAACAGCATCAGAAGCCTTTTCCTGGTCCAGGGCTCACACATAGCCCTGCAATGTACCTCTGTGCCCCCTGGTAAATACTTCCTGTAGGCAGAATAAAGTATCTCTCAGATTTCTGCCCATAATGGCACAAGACTGGAGACAGGATATTAAAGGTTGAGCAGCCAATTCCAATCTATAGCACAAAATCATGGATAAAAGTTTGAAGTCCACATTCAGTAATGAAATCGGCCTCCAATTGGTAATAATCACTTCATTGCCTTTTTTGTGCAACAAAATCAAATAAGCCTGTGCTAGAGGTTCCTGTATATCCTCATTAATCAATATATAATTGAAGGTTTCCACTAACAATGGTGTCAAAATATCCTGAAATGTTTTGTAAAAAAGTAGGGCTCAGACCGTCTGGTCCAGGGGCAGTATTACCCTTTAGTTTATATATAGTCCGTTTATGTTCTGATTCACTAATAGGTTTTATCAGTTCTTGTTCATTACACAAAAATGGGGTCTCACCCATGTGGATTAAGAAATCATGTAAATTTCCCTCAACTTGGACCAGAGTACTAAAGTAGGAAAACAAATGTCTGGAGATAACATCCAATATGGCCTGAAAGTCAGTATGTATGAAGCGTCATGATCTTGTGTAGCCTCACAGGACTTTTTCTGTACCCTTGCAGTGCAATCCTTAAAAATATCTAGGGAAGTACTTATGCACTGGGTGCCTGCAATCTGTCCCATTTTCAAGGATCTGGCCCTACAATAAAGGGCATTTCTCATTTCTTGTTTAATATCAGTAATTTGCTCAGATCTATCCAAGCCTTCAGTGTGTTGCAAGGAAATAAGGTGGAAGAGCCATTTACGAAGGAATAAGAAATCAATGTATGCCTTTTGTCCCTTCTGTTTACTCCTTTTTTGGTACAGGAGTCGAATGGATTGTTTAGTATCCACCCACCATTACCCTATGGACTCATACCATGCTACTAAGGTAGCTCTAGCTTTAAAAAGGTCTATTGTATCTTCTTGTATTTTAGTCTCCTTAAGCAGCTCATTATTAATATGCCAATACCCCCTTCCAATATTATTTTTCTGCATGTGCCCTAAACCTACATGCAATTCAAGGTGGTCTGAAGTAGCTGTTGGATGCGTGTCTGCAATAAGTACAGTCCAGAGTTTAGAGATGAAAATATAATCAATTCTTGTGGACAGGGCACCTCAATGGTATGTGCAACCCCCCATGCACAGAGCTATAAGAATCAATCAGGGCTGCGCTGTGTATGACATATTTTAAAGTAGTCATATCACAGTAAAGTTTTAGAGTCTTACCAGTTTTGTCACGTAAGTCAAAAGGGCAATTAAAATCCCCACCCAAAATTAACTTCCTATGAGTTTGCAAAAATGGATGTAGAAGCTGAAAGAGATTGCTTCTAAGGGTCTTAGTCTGTGGTGCATACACTACTCCAGTCTTGAGATCCTGCTGTTGGAGGGTGACATCACGGAACATTGCCCTCCCAGGTTCCACGTCATATACTTTCTGGATCTTGACTGGCCCACGAAACAGAATTCACACTCCTGTACATAATTCAGTCCCCAAAGGCCACATAGAGGGTCCCCAAGGCCAAGATTTCTGGGTCGGATATATGTCAGATTCAGTTTATCACCAGGTGTCCTGAATAAGGCAAATGTCAGCACTTGGACTCATATAGAGCCTGTAGATTAATACTTCTACGTTTGAAATTTTTAATGCTGTTCATGTTCAGTGATACTATATTTAAGATGCCACCTGAATTACTATACATGGAGTGAGTAAAGTGAAGCAAAAAAAACCCTGTTTTTACTGCTGTCCTTTTTTCCTCTGCTTTTTCCTAATCTTGGATTTCACAGGTTGGTCACATTCCACTTCAAAATTGTCAGGTTGTGAACTATCCAGGGAAGAGTCAGAGACCTCTTCCTCCTCCGCAGATTGCGCTTGCAGAGCAGTGAACTAGTTAGAGCAGGGTGTAGAATCTAATTTAGGCAGTTTAGCTTTAGCAAAATTTTGAGAAGAATGCCATTTCCCCTTTGCTGGTAAAAAGTCCTCCTGTGGGGGGGGGTGGCATGACAGGATCAGGTATGGTCTGAGGAAGTGGTTCTGATCCCTGCAGCTGCTGTGCTGCCTTCGAGGTTGCATCATGATCTTCAGAAAAGGCAGGCAATATAGCGGTAGCTATTTCCTCAGGTTGGGGGACTGGAGGAACCAACTGTACCTCTCTCGAGGGTGGTGCAGTCGAGGTAAAGGCTGCAGTTTGGTTTTCCTGAGCTGTGTGTACAATGTCATCCTGGTTCCAAAATGTACCCTTGTTATGAACAGCCCAATAGCACTGTAGGAAAAGGTGCCCATGCTCTTCACACAGATTGCACCTGGGTGGGTTTTGGCAACTATTACTTGGGTGACAAGTTTGTAGACATAAACTGCAAACCAATGCATCACAAGCATTACTGAGGTGCACAAAGGAACCATACCTATGACAAGTCTTTGGCTGACCTAGATAGAAGCAAAAACCTCAATCTAGGCTGAGGTAAAAACAACTGGCAAATATACTGGCCCATCCTCTGTCATACGTAGTTTCAGTCTCAATTTCCATCCCCCTGTCCAGATGGTTTCACCATCAAGGACAGGGGTAGGCTGCTCAAGAACATCTGCCCTTTGTTTAACCAAGTGTAATATGTCCTGGATATGCATATTCTTCTTATGAAAGAATATCATAACAGTTTTAACCATTGGTCTGGTTAAAGGAATGGCAACAAAAGGAGCCCATAAGGTAGAATGCCGTTACGTATTATGCTTCATCCAGAATTTTTCTAAATGCACAGGAGTATTAAAAGAGACATCAAAAATAGTGTCACCAGAAATATGAATAAGGGTAAGTATATCAGATGCTAGGTAATTCATAGAGTCTTTAAGCAGTTTCCTGGAGACATATATTAAGTCAGGTGGAAACTCTAAACCCCCTACATATTTGATCCAGACTGCATTTTGTCGGGCCCTGGGTTTTCCTAGATTGGAAAATAGACCTACCATTCTACGCCTAGGGTTGGAGTGTGGACTATCCCCATCTGTGTTTTTGGGGGGGGGAGTCTGTCTGTGGCTGCACATTCTGGGCTTGCTGATTAAGAGAAGGAGTAGTATTCACAAGATCTGCCCACGATGTGGAAGCCTGAGGTGGCTCTGTTGGAATCAGGCCCTGATTAGGAAGCAATGCATCGGAGCTGTGTTGTATGAGACCCTTACCTGCTTTAGCAGGTTCTGTGGTCAAAGGCACAGTATGTAACATAACATTATTTTGTGTAACGATCCCCTTCAGATAGATGTTGCTGTCAGGTTGGATGTCATCCGGTAATATATAGAGGTAGCCCCACATTTGGAGCATCAGGAAGTAAAGCAGAGGTTGCAAGATCGGAGCACAGTCTCACGGGAGGAGTGAGGCATCCTGGCTGCAGTCTGAGGTAAAGCCTGGATGTCCTTTGTGGTAGGGGGATCTCCTGGGAGCCATCGTCTGCCATCCGGTGCAAGAGTCCAACCGGCAGCCTGCAGAACTCACTCCAGCGACCAGGAATCCTGATGCATTAAGTCAGGCCCATGCATACTAGCCTCAGCCCAGTCCCAATACATTTGCAAAATTTTTCATACCGCCTTCCTCCTTTTCAGTATCGATAGTCTCAATATCTGTAGGCCTCGTAGAGCTGGCATCCACACCACCTCCACTTCCTACTAGCGGTTTAACTCTGTGCTCCTCCATCTCCACGTCACAGAGGAACAGAGACCACTACCACAGAGTAGGGGTGTTTTTTTATTAACGTAAACAATACAATATACAAAGGAAAAACAAGAAAATCAAACACAATGGGAAATACAAATCATATCATGTAAAATACAGTATGGGAGGAAAAAAAACATTCTAAACAGAACTACTGCATTTGATAAGTAGTGGACCACCCAGAATAAATATTGCTAGAGAGAAAAAAAAACATGAACATAAATTAAGTCAAGCCAGAAAACCCCGAGTTATATGATAACTAAAGGGAAAACAAAAGAAATTCAACAAATGCAAAAACTCAAAAAAACCTTCTAAGGTAAAAATACATAGTCAAGATGTAATCATTTAAACTTAATAAAGAAGGAAAGCCCTTTCCATTTTAGATTAGTAACGGATGGTCCATATAAAATCATCTCATGTACTATAATCTGTCGTAATGCATTTTCGCATAAAAGTTTAAAAATTGGGAAAGGCATTTGCTGCTGTCTCAACACCCATTGTACCTGGGCATTCCAAAGATAAAATTTCAACCCTGCAAATACCACAGTTAAAGTGCCCCCATCAAATTTCAACAACCCCAAACTGTAATTACCCAACACCAAAGCACCATAAGTGAGATTCTGCATCCAGGGAAGATTCCAAGTCTTAGCTAAGAATAGCCATAAGTTCCTCGAATAGATGCAGTGAAGGACAAAATGATACATGGACTCCACAGGGGAGCCACACCCCAGGTAGGGGCACGTACATTCTTCCACTGGCTTGTGTTTGTTATTACCCTGCACGTACAGTCTCCCATATGCGCTCAACTGCACTGTTTCCCACATGTGGTCTAGGATCCTGGCTTCATTCAACATTTTCAAGACTTTGTCAGTATCCCTAGGCAGGCAATGTTTGAATTCAGGGGCTGTTGGACCCATGGTATTCAATACAAATTGATACAACTGCACTCTAGAGTGTTCCATTAAAACAATTTTAGTAATCTTCCATCTATGTAATTTCTGAACAGTGGATTTCATAGAGGTGGGAATGGAAAAGACTGAAAACATTCTGAGGGGAGATCATTCCATTTAGAGGTGCAGTGTCAGTGGCTCAGTAGGTAGCACACTCGCCTCTGAGGCCGGGAGATCAGAGATCTGTGGGTTCAGTTCCCACATCTCGCACTTGGGTTAATATCCCAATACTGACACTGTAGTGCAGCATGAGAGGGGTACTGCACTTCTGAGGTGCTGTCTTTCGGATGAGATGTTAAACTGAGGTCCCATCTGCCTGGATTGGTGGTAGTTCAGGTGGATGTTAAAGATCCCATGGCACTTATCGAAAAGAGTAGGGAATTTCCCTGATGTCCTGGCCAAAGTTCTCTCATTCTCTAAAAATACCAGCAACAGCTTAATCTGGTTCAAGGTCAGTTGGCATTCATCTGTATCCCCCTCCCCCGGGTCGTGCCTGCAAATAGGCAGGATTTGTCTAGTGCACTTAGCCGGTCAACAAAAACTAACTAAAATAAAATAAAATAAAAAATGTTGACCAGTTATTCAAAAACCTTTTGTGGAGCAGGGTATCAGTCATGGTCCACGGACCTTTAATGGAGTGTACCCAAAAAACCGTATGAAAAAAAACAATCGGCTCTACCATCCCCATCCCCCCCAGACAAGTAAGTAAATCCCCTTTTCACAGAGTTACGTGTACTCCCCCATAGCATACTAAAAAAGATGCTGTATACCAGTGTCTCCAAGGCAAGAGGTACTGGAAAAATAGAGGCGATGTAGGTCATTCTAGGAAGGAGAATTTTTTTAATTATTGAAATTCTTTTCAGTTTTAATAATTTCCAACTCTTCCAGACCTGTACCTTTGTGTCTCAAGCTGCTAGGACCATTTGCCAATTGCTGAGTGCCAAATCTGTGAGTCCAAAAGTAATCCCTAATATTTTAACTGGACCTGAAGTCACCGGGAATTGTCCTATCATCGCTGGGGGGATGGTATCCGAGCCTAGCCTGACCGCCCTACACTTCCCCAGGTTCAAACTTGCCTCTGAAGCAGCTGAGTAATCCTCCAGTTCCTTGCATGCTTCCAGAACACTGGCCATGTCCTGAAGAAATAAACAAATATCGTCAGCATATGCTAATATTTTAATCTCATCCCCCCCTTTGGCCAGTCAGCCCATGGATCCTTGGGTTGTCCAAAAGGTGCTGAATAAAGAGGTTCAGTCTCACAATATACAACAGCGGAATTAATGGGCAGCCCTGATGGACCCCTGTATGGACCGCCACCTCAGGCCCTACTACTCCCCGAACATACAGACTCCAACAGGCTCCTTGGTACAGCATTTTTATTTTATCGACATATGAGGGGGGAGAGTCCATAAGATTCTAGGATTTGAAATGGAAATGAGTGGTTTACTGCATCGAATACCTTTTTTTTATCTAGGGAGATGATCCAACCCTCCTTTCCCAGTTTAGAATAGCATTCCCATAGTTCTCTTAAAATTATCAAAGGGTGGTGAATGGATCGGTGATGTAAACTGCAAAACTGAAAAGGGTGTATTATATATTTAGCCAGTGACCACAGGCGGAGGAGTAAAATACTGGCAAAATCTTAAAATCACCATTCAGTAGGCTTATAGGTCTCCAATTATGAAATAAGGACCTGTCCCCTGATTTAAATAAATAAATAATAATACTTTGAAAAATGGGTAGGCACCAGGTTTGTGGAAAAAAAATAGGCAAATGTGTGTTCGAGGCACAAAGCCAATTCCGGGGCGAAGATTTTATAAAAGTCGAAGGGGAGACCATCCAGGCCAGGGACAGTACCAGAGTTTCTGGTACAAATGGATTCAAGTATTTCTTGATAGGTAATGTCCTGTGTGAGTAAAGTTAATTCATGTTCTGAAAAGGATATTTCTCAAGAGACTAAATGTACGGGCACTGCTCCGGTGTCTGAAACCCCCCAGGGGCCATAGGGGCAGTGATAATGTTAAAGAGCCCTTGGAGGGAAGAGACTAATTTACCAGTACTGTCTTATAAACTAGAGATGGATGGGGCCAATCTAATAGATTTACATGCCACACTAGGATCAAAAAAGGGGATTTTATGTGTCCCATACGTTAATTCGGCTCTAATCATTCTTGCTCTATCATACTGGAGTGTTTTCATCTGATCCTTAATGGCATCTATCGTATGCGAGAGATCAGTTCCCTCCATTGCTGGAAGTGAAAACAGCTGTTGAAGTTTCCTTCACAGAGTCAGAAATTTAAAATACTGGGTTCTAGAGGTGTACTTTCCATATTGTTGAAACAGTACCACAATGTCTTCTTTCGTTTGCTGCCACCAGTCTCCAATGTCCTCGTACAGTTCAAACACTGAGGCCCAGGTGGCCAAAAGTTGCCTGATCTGTGGAGATGCCAATGTCTGGGCATTCAACTTCCATCTCGATTTTAGAACTGGGAAGGATGTATCTTGGGATAATGTCAAGATGATCATCTGATGATCTGAAAACTCGATGGGGCAGAGGGTAGTAGAGGTCACTGTCAGATGTTTGGGAAACAAACAAGTAATCTATTACTGAATGATATTGTACCCTTCTATATGTAAATTAATGAGGAATTGTGATGTGTGAATTGCAATTAACCAAACCAGCAGTAGTAATACATTGTTTAAAAGCCAGGGAGTCACATTAGATCTTCGCCCCTGACTGCGATCCCCTTGGAACCTCCAGGGAACACTTAAAGTCCCCCCCCCAAACACTATCATGCATGCAGTAGAAAGATAGGGCTGAAACTGGGATAATAAATTAGTTCTTTCCACCTTGAGCTGGGGAGCATAGATGTTAAAAAATCTAGATGTTCCCCATCCCAGTACCCATGCAAAACCAGAACCCTCCCTGGAATTAAGTCAGTCAGCCAAAAAAGAGAACAACGGGAACCCTTAAACAAAAAACCTACCCCATCAGCTTGATCTGTCCCAAATGACCAAAACGATGGTCCCCAGGGCCATTCTGATTTGCTAGCTTGAACCTGAAACCCTGATGATAACCAAGTCTCTTGTACCAACAGACAGTCAATATTGCAATCAGCAATCAACTGAAAAATAGCCTGTCTCCATTTTGAGTTACACAAGCTGTGGCAATTCAAAGATTCCATTACCGTTTTTGATGTGTCCATATAGAAAAAGAGAGATCTCAGGTCTTGTTCCTCTTTTTCTTCTTTTTACCTGTGTACAGCTTGTCTGGAAGAGAAGAGGGGACTTCTTCCATGTCCATTAAGTCCTTCGAGTCCTCCTCTAGCTCTAAATCTCCCCACTCTGTTGAGCTCAAGATCTCAAATGGGTTTTTCGATTTCACTGGGGGGCTCCTTTTTTGGCATTCTCCTAGTAGATCTCCTCTGAGCCAGTGGGACACAAACTGGAGAGGCTGATGGTGCCTGTGGAGTCTTAGGGGGTTGACTGGATTCCAGGGGATCTGTGTAACAAATCAGCTGAAGACACACCACTGTCTCCACATCCGGTAGTTAGGAAGAAAGTAATTTTGGGGTAGGGGTCATACCACTTCCATGTGATCCCCTAATTCAGATCCCATAGGAAGTACCTTGGACTCAAGAGCAGGATGCCGAACTGGGGGGGAGCAGGTTTGTAATTCACAGAGCTCTGGGCCTGATTAATCAGATCTTCTGGGTCTAGCCCAGAACAGATGTTTGCTGCGGCCCATGGGCTGTTTTTATATACATGACCTGAGTCTTCGCTGAGATTGCATCTGGAAAGGTTGGTAGATTGAGAGTTAATATGTCCCACTTCATTGCAAAAACTGCAATGAAATTTGTCACACATGCTTGAGAGATGGGTGCATGCTCCACAGTGGTAACAAGCTCGTGGCTGTCCTGGGTAGTACTAGAACCCCCCGCCCCAGTCTAGGCCCAGAAAGAAACAGTTCAGAATATGAACAATCCCTTCCTCCATTTGGTGTAATTTCACTTGGAATTTCCAGCCCCCAGTCCAAAACTGCTCATCATCCAGTACTGCTGTAGGTTTTCCCAGAACGTAGCACTTCTGTTGAAGCCAGTGATATATATCCCCAACCAGAACACTTTCGTTACGGAACATGACTGTCACAGATTTAATCAGAGGTTTGGTCAATGGGATAGCTGAGAATGGTAACCATAATGGGGAAGTTTAAAGTTGGTTATGCTTTCCCCACAAAGCTTCCAGCAGAGCAGCTGATCTGAAGCTGATATTGAAGATGTCCTCCCCAGAAATGTGGATAAACACAAAAACATCCGCTGGATAGAATCTAAGAGACTCATTGATCAGGGTCTTCCCCACATACTGATGGTCTGGATGAGTATCTAATCCCCCTTTGCATTTCAAACAGACTGCATGTTTTCTAGGGAGAGGTTCAGTTGCATTATTATTGAATAAATCCGAAAGCAGTGGTCTGAACCTTGGGGTCAACAGGGTCAGATGGAACTACCTCTGGGTTAGGTCCTGAAGCAAAGTCCATAAGTCCTGTAGTTTCCAACTTCTGAGCCTCCTGTGTAGGATGTCTATGCTGTGGTATATCATCTGGTGATGGGGGGTTCCCATCACCTGAACCCCCAGACAAAGTCGGATTTGTGACTTTGCCCAATGGGTTCACTCCAACCTGCGGGAGGTTGTGCCCTCCAGTAGAATTTGGAGTGTTGGGGTGGGGAATTATTATATCTTTTGTGGGAGGTCTCCATTCCGGAGAGGTTGAGGATTGGGAAAAAACTGTAGAAACCCAAGATGGGTCAGGGACCCAGTGACCTTTTACATTTTGGATCCATCCTGTGCCCTACAGGGCTGAATCCATCCATGGAATTTCCCCAATGGCAGGGGAGACTAACCCAAATGCATGTTTGAGAACTGTGGTTGTGGGTGGGGGGTGAGAAATTGAAAGGAGTATGCATAGGAGCCTTGGTGGTTATCTCTGCATCCTGGATATTCCGATTATGGAGAACTACTGTCTCCCTCCTTTTTTTGAGTCATCAGTCTTTCATTTGGACCCTGTATCCTCCCTTTGTCCAGATAATGTAGCTCTGCCTCCAAGCTCCCATTTGGGAGCCGGCACATCTTTTTCACAACCCACTGACTCTGACCTCTCTGTTGTAATCGCCCCTGCCAGGCTGAAAACATTGTGTGTCTGATTTAGGCCCAGGGAAGAAAACCCTGTAGTGGCCGTTCTGGACTGTAACTCAGGTGTTTTGGTATCAGGGATCTGCATTTTTGGTGCTAAACCCATCCCAGTATCCAGATTGTGGGTTCCCTCAGTCTCCCTGGTGATAGCAGGTGAGGAAAGTGCCACATCCATTGCTAGACCTACCGGCTCACTCCCACTGGCACCCTCTGATGCACAATCCACTCCACATAGTTGCCCACCAATCCCTTGACCCTCTGCCCAAGGTGTTGTCACAAAGGATACTCCCAGGAGTGCAATAAAAGAGTGCTCCTTCCCTGCTGTTTTCGCATGGTTAAACCGCGGGCTGGAACAGGTAAATACAGTGGTGGCATCTTGATTGTTAATGTTAGACTGATAACAAATAGAAGATCGTACTTTCCCTTGTGATGAAATTTCAACCTGTGGTGCAGCACGGCCAGCTTCAGAGATCATCTGTGAGCCATCCATATCCAAACCTTGTACAGGACTAGCCTGCTCGAGAATTCCATACTCCTGTTTCAAATGTAAACAGTGCTCCCTCTATAAAGCTTCTTCTTTCTGTAGTTTCTTCATTAATTCCTCTGGTAGGCCACCACAATTTCCAGGAGCCCAAACTTTGGCATTTCCCCCTGCCTTTGGCGCCACCTCATGCATACATAAATCCTCCTCTGTTGGGTCCGTCACGTCATAGAACATTTCCTCTACAATCACTGCTTTCTCTGGTATCACTGTGGCTAAGGGCAAGACCAAGGCCTCAGCCACTGACACATCCATCTCCCTCTGCTCTTGGGCCCGACTGGCTACCGCTCAGTAAGTCGACACTCCCCCTGCTGACAGAATTTGGGAATTTCCCTGGTGTCCTGACCAATTTTCCCCCATTCTCTAAAAATACCACTAACGGCTTAATCTGGTTTAATTTCAACTGGTTTCCACTGTATACCCCCCTCCCCCAGGACAATAATGAAAATAGGCTAAATTGTCTAGCCCTCCTTTCCCAGTCAACAACAGCTGAATAAAAATAAATAAAAAATAAATCTTATTCATGGACCAAGCCCACTCAACAGTTTGTGGGCAGAAAATGGAAACCCATGGAACAAATGAATCCTGATACCCTACTGAGCATGCTCAGAACTGAAATTTAAAATCCTTGTAACCTGGGAACTGATTAATGTTTTTTCACCACACCAAAAAGGGCATCTTTCCAGAACAAGCCCCTTCTACCTTGAAAATTTCAGAAGAAAATCCAAACTGTCTAGTCTGTAGGTGAGAGCAAAGAAACAGTCAATTGAGTTTTTCACTTTTTGTACTATCTGGATCTCGGAATCCAGACATTTGACTGTCATAATTCTTGCTAAATCAAGAGACTTTATGACCCAGACTAGGTACGCAAAATGTCATGCAGTTCTGTTGAACGGTGGTGAAGCTACTTAGGTGCAACGTTAGGGGTTTAACATCAAACACCCTACTCAACCCTAACTATAGGGCTCTAACACACACACACACACACATTCTTTGCAAACAAAATCTCTCTGTTTATGTACCATTTACAGTTTAGACTACAGCCACAAAAGTAGGGAAATGTGGCTTTATGGGTGCAGTCTTTGTTGGGGTTGTCAGCCCAAAAGCTCACCCCATTATATACACTACAGAAACATACACATCTGTTGTGGTGAGCTTTAGGGATGACAACCCCAGTGAAGACTGCACCCCCAAAGCCACATTTCCCTACTTTTGTGGTTGGAGTCTCAACCCTAAATGGTGCATTAATGGGTTTTTTTCAAAGAATGTCCTTAATTTTTGAGATAGTCTAAACATAACCTCATTTGGCTGTGAAGTGTAAGGCCCTCAGGGCCCTGCACTCCCATCCCTACATAGATGCTGCAGCAAAACAGCAACCAAACTGTCAGCACAGCCTTGTTATTGCTCCACCTCATGAACCCAGAGTGAAAATGTTCAAATCCCTGCCGAAAAGTTATTCTGCGTCACCTGAACATGATTACATGGCAGATGTGCGAAAACAAAGTTTCAGCAGGATTTTAAAAATGAAAGCTGTCACATTCACATGAAAATATGGAGTCAAAATATTTAAAACTGCCAAAGTTACTAGCAAGCATAGAAGAATTTAAATGAATGTGCATAACTGCCATGTTTACATATTTTGATTCCAATTTTTTAGCATAGCCTTTTTATGGTCCCACCTCATGAACGAGGTGGTGGGAATTTTCAAATCCTACCCAAAAGGTGATTTCACCAAGCAATCACGAAATTGCCATTAGTGCCAGATTTGCATAATTCCACCAGCAGTGTTCATGAAGTGGGGTCCAAAAAAGCATTGTTGAAAATGTGGGCTCAAAATATGCAAAAATGGCAAAGTTATGCTGTAAAGTTGAACACCCCACTGAAATACATTGAATCGCACTTACCTTATTTTGCCACATAGCAGTCAGTGTTTCCAGCAGCAAGATGTATCTTCATCAAAGGCTGAGTCTTCACCATGGGACCTGTTCAGGTGAGTGAGGGTGTGTGTGTGAGGTGCAGGATGGTGGGTGCTGAGTGGGAGGTCGAGGTGCGGGTTTGGATCGGCAAGGGACTGTTTTCTTGTTTTACAGGGAAAAAATACATTGAGGGATCATTTTTATTTACTACAGGCATTAGGGAATCCAGAGGGTGTGTGTGTGTGTGGGGGGGTGCCACTAGATACCAGAGAAAGAAAAATATTAAACAGGGATGGCCATCAGAGAGTAGGGGTGCCACTAGATATGAGGGAAAAAATATAATAATGATGGGGATGGTGATCAGAGGTTGGGAAACATAGAAACATAAAATTTGATGGCAGATAAGGACCGCTTGGCCCACCCAATCTGCCCATTTCCCTACCTAATGGATAAGCTGCACATCCTAGTTAACCAGCAGCCCACTTCTTTCTACCCCCAACCCCTAGAATTGCCTTATGACTGTCCCATGCATCCCATGCATGCTTGAATTCCTCCACTGTTTTGACTCCACAACCTCCTCCAGAAGGCGTTCCATGCATCCACAACCTCTCTGTGAAAAAATACTCCTTACATTACCTCTGAGCCGCCCCATCTTCAAATTGTGCCCCTTATTCTTGCAAGACCTCTTTTTGAAAGATGCTACCCTCTTGGACTTTGTTGATTCCCTTGAGGTACTTGAAAGTTTCTATCATGTCCCTGCTCTCCCTCCTTTCCTCGAGGCTATACATATTAAGCTCCTTTAGTCTCTCTTCATATGTCTTCTGGTGCAGACCCTGCACCATTTTAGTTGCCCTCCTCTGGACAGCTTCCATCCTGTCTATGTCCTTGTGGAGATTGGGTCTTCAGAACTGCACACAGTACTCCAGATCGGGTCTCACCAGCTGTCTGTACAGAGGGATAACAACTTCCTGTTTTCTACTGGTGATGCCTCTCCCTATGCATCCCAGTGTTCCCCCAGCCCTCCTTACTGCCCTCTCACATTGCTTGCCCACATTTAAGTCATCTGATATGACTACCCCCAGGTCCCTTTCCATTTTTGTTGTTAGTATCTCACCTCCCATTGTGTACTCTTCCCCTGGGTTTTTGTTTCTCTGATGCATTACCTTGCACTTCTTAGCATTGAATCTAAGCTGCCATACACCTGACCATTCATCTAACCTTGCCAAGTCCCTTCTCATCCTTTCCACCCCACCTTGTGCATCAACTCTGTTGCAGATCTTTGTGTCATCTGCAAAGAGACATACTTTTCCTTACAGTCCTTCTGCAATGTCGCTTATAAAGACATTGAAGAGGACCGGTCCTAATACTGAACCCTGCGGTACCCCACTAGTAACCCCCCTTTCTTCAGAGTGGACTCCATTTACTATTACCCTCTGTGTCCTATTCTCCAGCCAATTCTTTACCCAGACTATCCTCTTGGGACCCACTCCCGGGCTGGCTAACTTGTATATTAATCTTTTGTGTGGGACTGTGTGAAATGCCTTGCTAAAGTCTAGGTAGGCCATGTCCACAGCCCCTCCCTGATCTACTACTTTGGTCACCCAGTCAAAGAAATCTATTAGATTCATCTGGCATGACCTTCCCGCTGTAAATCCATGCTGCCTTGGGTTCTGTGCCCCTCTGGCCTCTAGGTACTCGACAATTCTTTCCTTCAGAAGTGATTCCATCATTTTCCCTATCACTGAGGTTAAACTAACAGGTCTGTAGTTTCCTGCTTCTGCCCTGCTCCCACTTTTGTGAAGGGGAATCACATCTTCCCTCTTCCAGTCCTCAGGTATCACCCCATCCTCCCGTGATTTGTTAAAGAGGGTAGTCAGTGGTGTCACTAGTTCTACCTTTAGTTCTTTTAGAATTCTGGAATGAATCCCATCAGGCCCCATTGCTTTGTCCACCTTCAGTTTTAAGAGTTCTTTCACAACCCTTTCTTCTGTAAGTGGCTGGTATCAACTTCCGTATCCAGAGTGTTTCTGTTGTTTGTTTTAGGTACCTCCCCCTCTTCATTTGTAAATACTGAGCAAAAATATTTGTTTAGTATCTCTGCCTTTTCACAGTCACCCTCTGTCCACCCCCTCTCCTTTATTAAGCCTCACTATCCCTCCCTTGGTCTTCCTTTGCTCCCTGATGTACCTAAAAAAGGTTTTATCCCCCTTCTTAATTGAGTTGGTTATCTTTTCCTCGGTTCGGGCCTTTACTATTCTGACTGCCTTCCCAGCTTCCTTTTGCTTTAACTGATACAATTCTCTGTCCTGCTCCTTCTGTGATTCCTTGTACTTCCTGAATGCTTTGTTTTTCTCCTGAATCTTCACTGCCACCTCCTTTGAGAACCATAGTGGTTTCTTACATTGTTTTGTGTTGTTTATTTGCTTCACACAAAGGCTTGTTACCTCTGTGATGTCAGTTTTTATTATTCCCCATTGTTCCTCCACCCCTCCTTCCTGCCCATTTGCTAGTGCATTCTTTAGGCACTCACCCATTTTGGCAAACTCAACCCTCCAGAAGTCCAGTACTTTTGCCTTTGTATGGCTTGACTCTATTGTTGTGTTTATTGTGAACCATACTGTTCGATGGTCACTAGTTCCCAGATGGCTACCCACTTCTACATCTGTGATCCTCTCACCATCTCCATTTGAGAGAACCAGGTGTAAGATTGCTCCCTCTTGAGTGGGTTCCAATACTAGTTGCCTAAGGCATGCCCCCTGTAAGGCATCTAGAATAATCCCACTCTTAGAAGTGGCTGCTGCAACTGCACTCCAGTTAACATCTGGCATATTCAGATCACCCATCAGCAATATCTCCCCTTTTTTCTGTAATTCTAAGTATACTTTCTATTATTTCCTTGTCCATTTCCTCCCCCTGAGAAGGGGTATCTGTATACAACCCCTGTGCGGATTGTGGTGCCATTGCCTGTCTCCAAATTGGCCCACAGTGCTTCTTCTCCTCCCTGTTTACCCTTTTGTTCTGTTGCCTTGATTCCTTCCTTTATGTAGAGAGTGACTCCTCCTCCTCCTCTTTTACCCTCCCTGTCCCTCCTGTAGATAGTGTATCCTGGTATGTTTACATCACAGTCATAGTTCTGAGTTCTGTGTGTACCATATTTCTGTGACTGCCACGATATCCAGATGTTCCTCCTCCATCAAGGCCACTAATTCAGGAAGCTTGTTACCCAGACTACGGGCATTGGTAATCATTGCTCTCCATTTTTTGATGGCTTTACCTTCTGTAGCAGCATCTCCCTCTGACCTTTCTACCTTGGTCTTTTTCTTATTTAGTACCCTGTTTTGTAGGGGTAGGCTGGGATTTTCCTGCTGCTTATCAGTGCCTTCCCCCTTGACTAGTTTAAAAGCTTGCCAATGAAGCATTTAAACCAATTGCCCAAAAGACTTGTTCCCTTCCTAAATAATTGAATAATACAGGGATGGTGATCAGTGGGTGGGGGTGCCACTAGACACCAGGGAATAAATAAATAATATGGCTGGTGATCAGAGGGTGGTGGGCACCACTAAATACCAGGGAAATAATAAACAATATAGGGAAGGCAACCGGTAGGTGGGGGCACCACTAGACACCAAGGAATAAATAAATAAATAAGGGCATGGCAATCAGAGGGTGGGGGGTGCCACTAAACACCAAGGAAATAAACAATACAGGGATGGCAATTGGTTGGTGGTGGGGCGAGGCACCACTAGAAACCAGGGACAAAATATAGGATTTTTGCCCTTACAAAAAAGGATTGGCCCCAAACGAAAAAGGATTCCTTTTCATTTGATACAGATGGGAAGCAAGTCATGAAAAAGGAGTTAAAATGTAAGAGAAAACACATTTGGGATAATTTTTTCAACAGTGAACTTCAGATTCCACCTAACAGAGTACCGATAAACCAGATAGATTTGTTGCTTTGTCTCTTGGATGTCATTTTTGTGGCTTTTGAATTTTTTTTTTTTTAGGAAAAAAGGAAATAAGATGGTGGAAAACAAAAAAAGATAACCCCTCATGAAAAAGGATGATGTCAATGCATAGAAAGATTCCTCTTTCATTTCATACAGCTATCTTGAAAGTGCTTACTGAGCATGTTCAGAATAAAATTTTTTCAAAATTAAAAATCTTTGGTATGGATTAATTTTTCACCAAACAAGCAAAAGAGACATCTGTGGCTCAGCCCCTGTACACAAGGAAAATTTCAAACCACAATTTCAAACCGTTTTGGGTGTAGACAAGTTCAAAGAAAAAAAAAAAGCAAAACCAATGGCCAGAAAATTCATTTTTTGCACTATTCAGAACTTAGAATCCAAACATTCAACATAAATAAAACTTGACAAATCCACAGATCTCCCACATGACACTGCACATGCAAAATCTCATGCAAATGCATTGAATGGTTGTGAAATTATTAAAGTGCAAAAATTGGTCTTTAACATTATACATTATAGTGGTGCAGTAGTGCCACTATAGTTAGGGTTGAGTAGGGTGTTCAATGTTAAACCAAGGTCTGGTGAAAAAATATTTAAAGGGTTATAAATTATAAGGTTTTAAAATGTAATGGTTTCTGACCTGTGCATGTGCAGTAGAGCTTTTGTGATAATATTCCACAGTGATAGTAAAAATTTGATGCTGCAAATGGACGTTTTTGATTTCATGCCACTCGCTTGGCATGGCAGCAAACATTTTTTGGTGACCCCAATTAGCACCTTTCCCCTGATCAGACTAGGTCAAATGTGATGTCTTCATGCAGAGCCCTACAGGCCTTAGTGAAGAAAGTTCCAGTGGATTATGTTTTCCATACAGTATAACTATTAGGCACTAGATTGGAGCTGTATCTTGTGCTTCAAACAGGAGACTATGGGCTGGGGCAGGGGGTGGGCATTAGTGTTGACAACCCCAAGTAAGACCCCACCCCTGACTTGCCAATACTCCATAGATTCAAATCATGAAAGTTTTTCATTTCCCATCTTTATGCTCTTTGCAGCCTACAACCCTAATGTATGTATTAATGTAGTTTTTTTGGCAAAGAATATATATATATATATATACATGTACATATATATACATACATGTTTGGCAAAGTAAGGTAAGTGTGAGCAAATGTATTTCAATAATATGTACAAATATGTAAAAATGGCAGTTAATATATGCATTAATGAAGTTTTCTGCAATGAAGATATATATATATATATATTATGGTAGCACAGTAGTGCTACAATAGTTAGGGTTGAGTAGCCTTTTTAAGGTTAAAGGGTCAAACTTTGAACCTTAATAACTTTGCCACTGTTCAACGGATTTGCCTGAAATTTGGCATGCGTGATCAAGAACCATACATCTTGGGATCTGCCAACTTTTGTAGTGGTCAGATATATGGCTGTGGAGTTATTAAGTGAGATCTGCACATGTGTTTAAGGTTTTTGGTGAATTCTTTGCTCGCACCTACAAGTCGCATGGTTTGCGTGACTGGTCCGAAAACTTAAGGAAGGGTGCGGCTGGGCCCTGATGTGCCTTTTGAAGATTTTATGAAAAAATATTAAACGGTTCAAAAGTTATTCAAAAAACAAGTTCCCATTATAAGTCAAAGGGAAAAGTTAACAAAAAGTTCGACAGTGTTGCAAATGCACTTCTTAGTGTCGCAAATGGCCCTAGTAGTGTCGCAAATCCTCCATTTTGTTTTCATTTGGTGATCAGAAAAATCCTTGGCATTTAAAATTGGGACCCTCTAGGAACACATTTATTTTTGTGTTCGCCTAGTCGGACCCTCAGGATGCTAGCCATATCTTTATTTTGGGGTTAAACACCCCAGAAATATGTTTTTTTTTTATTTCTGGAAAAAGTAATGTCGCAAAGTAGTGTCATACTCACGACACTTTTGTGATTTCATTTGCGACAGTGTCATGATTTGCGACACTATTTTGCAACACTATGCCCAAAATAACAGGAATTCTTTGTCACCCTGCTGTAAAAGAACGGTTTCGTCTATTGGGCTGAAATTTGGAGGGAAGACAGCCAACATACCACAGATGTGCCTTTTAGTGGTTTGGTAAAAATATTGGAGGGCTGCAAAGTTACAGCACTCTGAAGTTGATGCTTTTTCCCATAGGATAACATTACAGCGTCTGTTGCGCCTTTCAGGGCCTGTATTTCGGAAACGGTATGAGATACAGACTTTTCTTTGGAAAAATGTTTAGCCCCCCCCAACCAGGGGCTAAGTACAAAACTAGCCAGGAATGTCATAATTCATATGAAATTTTCATTTTTTTTCTATGTTGTACAGTTCCTGAGATATAAGCAATTTAGTATTCCAAGTCATCCTTTTCTGCTCCGAGGCCCATTATTATGCATACATTCTTTGTATTCACTGTCTTTTCAATGCAATTTTTGGGGAAAAGAAGGGTGTGCCCTTTTGTAACTGTGCCAGTTAGCATTTCCAGTTGCATTTCCATTACCGTTCGCATCACCGTTCCAGTGTACGCCACCGTGTGTGTAACAGTTTGCATTTTCATTTGCACTTCTGTTTGTGTTACTGTTATCATTTGCATTTCCATTACTGTTTATGTTTTCGTTTCTTTTTGTATCAGCCTGTGCATTGCCATTTGCATTTGTGGTTTACCTTCCGTTTGCGTGTGTCTTTCATTTTGCATCATCGTCGCTGTTACCATTACCATTGGCATTTCCAATCGCATTACCATGACCGTGCGCACTACGGTTTGCGTTTCTGTATGCACTTGCGTTTGCATTTGCATTTCTTATTCCTTTGGCATTACTGTTGCTGTTACCATTAAAATTTACATGTCCTATTGTGGTACCGTGATTGTGCACGTAATGGTTTGCGTTTACATGCGCGCTTGCATTCACGTTTCCGTTTCTGTTCCCTTTCGTGTTGTTTTTGCTGTAACACCTAACATTTGTGTTTAAAATACCGGCGCCATCACTGTGCACATTACCAGTTGTGTTTTCGTATGCGCTTGCATGTCCCTTTATGTCACTGTTTGCTTCAGCATCACTTTGCACTTGTGTTTATATTAATGTTTTCGTTACCATGTGTGTAACTGCTGCTGCTTGCATTTGCATTGCTGTACCTCTGACTATGTGACAAGACATCACGTGGTGGGAGCCCCGCACTCCCGCCACTGCTTTACAGTCACTATTTATCATCCTCATTCTCAGAAAGAAGGGAAATTAGAGACAAAAATCTCTGTTTAATGCATCAGTTAGGGTTGTTCCACAGTGACAAAAGCGAGGAAATTTGGTGTTAGGGTTGACCCCTTGTACCCCCAGCCACCCCAACTGGCATCAGAGTGCTCATTGAGTCATCAGTCCCAACTCTCACCCCATTCTCCCATACCTCAGCTTCTTTACACATGTGGTGGGGTGACAGTTAGAGTCGACGACCCCAACACACCCTGATGCGGTTAGGTGGGCTGGGGGGTCTAAGGGGCTTTAACCCTAACATTGATTCCTCACTTTGTCATTGAACACCCTAACTGATGCATTAATGGAGTTTTGGCTCTAATATATATATATATATATATATATATATATATATATATATATATATATTCATTGCAAAAACTTTGCTAATGCATCCGTTAGGGTTGATAGCACAGCAACAAAAGTATGGAAATGTGATGTTAGGGTTACCACCCCTACCTCCCCACCACACCCCACTGGGGTGTGCCAGGGGTCGTCAGGCCTAACTCTCACCCCATTTCATGTGTAAACAAGCTGACATGCTACAGTATAGGAGAACAGGGTGAGAGTTAAGCCTGATGACCCCATGGCACACCTTGACATCTGTTGGTTTGTGGAGGGTGGCAGGGTGGGGGTAGGGTGGTAGTGGTGGTAACCCTAACATCACATTTCCATACTTTTGTCATTGTGCTGTCAACCCTAACTGATGCACTAACAAAGACTTTTGCAATTAATTTCCTTTCTTTTTGAAAAAGTGTAATGTAACTGGTAACTGGTATGTGTTTGTGGGCCCTCCAGGCCCTGCGCTCCCTTCACATTTCCCATTTTTTGTGTAATGGTATGTATATGTGGGAGCTTGGGCCCTCTGGACCCTGCACTCCCACCTTACACATTAGTACGGAGCCATATAGCAGTCCCATAGTACTGAGAAGGAGCTCTATAACACTTATTTGGCAATATCTCAGTAACCATAGCAACTATCGAAAAACTCCACTGCAGTTGTAATCATGACTTTGAAACCTCCAAGCAGGCTTAGTCCTGTGGACTAAGCTGTGGGTACCAAGAAATATGTATCTTGAATCGTTCTTGAGACACGGGCACCGAAATGCGCCATGGGAGCTGCAGTTTTAGCCTATAGGAAATTTCTCAACTTCAGAGTGCTGTATCTTTGTAACCATTTGAAGTTGTTTTACCAAACCACCAAAAGGCATGTCTGTTCAGCCAGGGCTTGCCATCCTGCAAATTTCAGCCAAACAGCCCTAACCATATAGTTGCAGTGGTGTGGCAAAGAAATGGTATTTTTTGGTGCAGTAGTGTCACAAATTGCGACAGTGCAGAAGCAACAGTGTCATGATTCGCGAAGGTGTTGCAAATGTACTGTCATGATTTGCAGCACTACAGGGGATCCAATTTTAAAAATGCTATTTCTAGGGGTCCCAGAAAAAACTGATGTCACCATTGTATTCCTCAGGCCCCATTTAGGGAAACACAACTGGCAGTGTTTACATAGGGGCAGTAGAATTTGAATTACAGATGTTTTTCTTCACCACTAACTGGAACAAGATGGCAGCAGCATGACAGTAAAAGGGCCATTTGCAACAGCAAAATGTACTGGCGGCAGCATCGTGAGGCACATATATTTTTTTCCCATTAACTAAAATGGGAAAATAAACATTTGAATAACTTTTGAATGGATTAATATTTTTTCACCAAATCTTCAAAAGGCACAGCAGTGATGCAGACTGCATCTTCTCTGAAAATTTCAGACCAGACAGATAAATAGTTTTGGCTGTAGCCCGAGCAACAAAGTGCACAAAACCCTCATTTATGCGCGATTTATGGCACTCCACAACTCCGCAAATGCTCATCTGACCATTACTTAACTTGTCAGATCCAGAGATCTGTAGTGTCAAACTGTGCATGCAAAATTTCAGGCAAATCCATCATACAGTTGCAAAATTACTAAAGTACAAAATTTGGAGTTAATATAGAAGTGGCCGGGCAACCCTAATTATAGCTGCATGGTATATCTATCTATCTATACTGTATATATCTATATATAACTTCATTAATGCATCAGTTAATTCCAGTGACAAATGTTTGCAAGTGTGCTGTTAGGGTTGCCCACTTCATGAACGCTGGCCTGAGAATTTTCAAATCCCCACTAAAACATCATTCCTCACCATAGCAATGTCATTCCATGCCAGAGGAGAGAAAAGACATTTTGAGCAGCATTTGAAAAATGACATCTGCCACATTCATGAGGTGATGGAAAAAATGACTATGTTGAAAATGTGGGGTGAAAATATGGGAAATTACCATAGTTACAAGCAAGCGTGGTTAAATGTAAGCATGAGTCGCCCATATTTTATATTTTGTTATATTTTCAACGCAGCTTTATACCACTTCATGAACAAAGGCAGTAAACATTTTGAAATCATGCCTTAAAGCTGATTTCATCACGCGACTGTGAAATCACCTTTTGGGACAGATTCCTAAAATTCCACTGAATTGTCCATGAGGTGGAGTCTGCAAAAGGCCATGTTGAAAATGTGGTGTCAAAATATGCAAAAATGGCCAAGATATGCATCAAAGCTGAAAACCCCCTTGAAATGCACTGAACCGCATTTACCTTATTTTCTCATATTGTAGTCGCCAGTTCCAGCAGCACGATGTGTCTTTGATCGGGAGAGTGGATCTTAAACTTGGGACCTGTTTTTGTGAGCGATGATGTGTAGGGGTATACTGGGTTTTGTGGGGTGGTGGATGGTGAGTGGGAGGTGGGGGGTGTCTGATTGGTGAGGGACCGTTTTCTTGTTTTAGGGAAAAAAACATTGAGGACTGTTTTCTTTTTTTCAGGTGGGAAAAGCCATCAGCGGGTGTGGGATGATGGGGTGTATGCCAAGGATGTGCCTTTTGATGGTATGGTTAAGAAATACTGGATAGTTTTTGAATGTCAATGTTTTTCGTGTTAACGTTAAAATGTGGTTGGAAAAAAAAACATCTATTGATAAAAAACAGATCGATCAATACAATACAGTTTGATTTATACAAAAAAAATCTATTTATAAAACAATATCACTCGAAGCAGCTTTTCCCCTGGTGTGTAATGACACCCCCACACCCACCCATTGCCTTTCCCCATTCCCTGATGGTTAGCAGCTTCCCCCACCTACTCCCTCCATCTTGCTTGCTCCCTCTTTGCGCTGTGCACCCCCCACCCTCTGTCATGGCAACCACCCATTAATTAAATCCTCCCACTCTGTCCCTCTGTATGCTTTCAACCCCACCTTCTGTTCCCAGCCCTGGCACATGGCTGTTAATTAAACCCTTCTGCTCACTCCTTCTGTGTGCTGCCATCCCCACCCTCTACCATTTTTTTATCTTATTTCTATTTTTGCTCCCCAGACGGCCCCCATCTAACCGACTCCCCCAGCTCCTATCACCCGGAATTAATGGGATTTACCTTATGCCTGGCCCAGGAGCAGTGCCTGCGAGGAGTTGGTCATCATCCTGCCATCAGTTTTTTTGTCCACTGGTTTTTCTCCCTAGGGCCCCAGGAGAAGGACGCATGTGCGTGGAGGCATGCATGTGCCTCACAGCCCTGGTAACGACCCCCTTCCGCCCACCCCATTGGCCTAACGCTGGATCGCCCAGCCTGTGCAGCCTCCTGGCTTCCACCAGAGGGCAACCATTGAGCAAGGGATGTCACTCACCCTTCCCTGGAGAGGAGAGCTGCCCCCCAGCTGCTCCATCCAGCTCCACCCTCCCCCCTGTGCCAGCCTCCAACAACCCAGGCTCACTCCCGAACTCGGGTCACCGGTGTGCCATGAGGTGAGATGTCCAGTGCCTCAGCCCTCTGCGCCACCATGCCAGCCCCCACCCTCCACCTGCCCAATCACTGTTCCTTCTTTACCTGGTGTCTAGTGGCATCCCCCACCTGCTGAGCACTGTTCACATAAAAAATAACTATATTGACTGCTGTCTAGTGGCACACCCACCCTCTGATCGATGTTACCTCATTTTTATTTTAATCCCTGGTGTCTAGTGATACCCCCACCCTCCAATCAACATCCCCCTTTTTATTATATAGTACAGCCTCAATTATCCAAACCAGTTTGGAGACATAAATTTTGTTCAGATAATTGGGGAGCTCAGTTATTGAAATTAGCATTACTACTCAATGTCTCTAGTGCTTTTCTGCCCTAGACTCTGCCCCCAAACATAGAAACTTCTATTTGTTTCTTAAATACTCTCTCAAGCACATATAGTACTCTATTTTTCTCATACTTGGGGACTCCTAGTTTCAGCATTTCATAGCCACTATTGGCAATTGGGACAGCAAACCAAAACTCAGAAATGCTCTAAGAAACCAGACCTTGTTTAATACAAGAATGCACACTCACTTTTTTAAAATCTTTTTCAAACACAATAATATCTCAGAAGCACACACTGTATTAGTTCTAATTATATTATTCAACACCAGGAGGCCCACCCCCAGTGTTATATGCCCCCCTGTTTTATTGCCCACTGTTTTATAGCTAGTGCTGACATCAGAGGCTCAATCCTGTGTCAGCATTACAAGCCAACCCGACAGTGTGGGACACTAGGGGAACCCACCCCCAGTGTCACAAAATATTTATTTTCTCTTATCCTGTAAAAAGAAAACAGTCCACTAACATCTTTTTTTAAATCTGAAAAAAAAACCAAAATGGTCCCTTGTCATTTCTGTCATCCCCCTCCCCCATCCTGCCCCTCCAAGTGGGAACCCACCATCCCACCCCCTTACCCTATACATACCACCAGAGGTTGAATAATGGCATCCTCTGTGGACCAAGACATGTCTGCAATCTTTAAAACCAAACCACAAAATGAGGAATCAAGGTAAGCAAAGGAATTGAGACAGGTGGTGCCTGAACCTTTGGCAAACCTGTTTAGCCAATCACTGGAAACAGGGAAAGTACCCAAAGACTGGAGGGCAGCAAATGTACACTTATACCCCAGTAGGTAGATAGGCAGAAAAATGACAAAATACAATGGAAAGGCAGATAGCAGAGAACCAGGGATAAAGGACAACCAGGGGAGGGGACTGGAGTAGAACAATAAAACAGACCAGGGAGATCACATCATGAAAAGCCATGTGTGCCAATGCCAGGAGCCTTAGCAACAAGATGGAGAATCTGGAGGCAGCAATGGCACAGTCAGACCAGGACATTGTGGCCATCACAGAGACTTAATGTAATGATAACCATGACTGGGAGATGGCCATACTCAGCTACAGTATATTCAGAAGAGACAGGGCAGGCTGGAAGGGAGGAGGAGTGACACTTTATATGAAAGATGGCATAAAGGCCACAGAGATCAAGGAGGAAATAAATGGGGGGGATACTGTGGGTTAAGCTGGAAAGGAGAAAATGGGGTCAGCCATCTGCACAGACCACCAGCCTAGGAGGAAGAGACAGATAGTGAGTTAATGCTAGCCATCCAAAGGATGGTGGACAAGGAAGAGGTGGTGCTGGTTGGAGACTTCAGTATTCCAGACGTGGACTGGAGCCTCCCAGAAGCAGCATCAACTAGGAGCTGATTTATCCTGGACTCCCTTCAGGGTGCCTTCCTTAAGCAACTGGTCATGGAACCAACTCGTCACAAGGTAATACTGGACCTCATGCTCACAAACGGGGACAGTGTGGTGGAGGTAACAATGGGAGAGCACCTGGGGAACAGTGACCACAAGTCACTGTGGTTTGAAATCACAGAAGGAGCAGAACCAACCCACATAAAAACACTTATCCTGGATTTTAGGAGGGCAGATTTTGGGAAAATGGTGACATGCTTGAATGAGGCATTAATAGGAATGGGGAGGGAATCAGGGATGGAAGAACAGTGGGCACTATTAAAACAGGGATTACAAGAGCAACACAATTATGCATTAGGCAGGTTAACAAGGGGAAAAGGAAGTGGTGGCCATTATGGTTTTCCAAGGAGGTAGCAGAGAAAGAGAAAGCCAAAAAGATCTCAGTCAGGCAATACAAAAAGACACAGGCAGCAAGAGATAGGGAGAAGTACCAGGAGAAGCAAAGGGAAGCAGAGAGGTCAGTAAGGGAAGCCAAAGGTCATACAGAAGACCGCATTGCAAAATCAGTGGTTAGAGGTGACAAAACCTTTTACAGGTACATAAGTGAAAAAAGTAGGGTGAAGGAAGGGATACTGAGACTGAAGGGGGATGATGGGGGCAGTGTGGAGGATGATAACAGTAAAGTTGACATACTGAACAGATGTTTCTGCTCAGTCTTTACTGAGGAAGGGGAGGTTAATGGGCCTGAAGTGAGTACAAGGGGTGGGAAGGGCACAGAAATGGACATGTCCCTTTACGTGGGAAAGGGTCCTAAAGGAATTGAAAGGAATAAGAGTTGATAAAGCAATGGGGTCAGATGGGGTGGGCCCTAAAGGAACTAAGATAAGTGGTGGCTGACATTTGGCAATCCTGTTTAGCCAATCACTGGAAACAGGGGAGGTACCTAAAGGCTGGAGGACAGCAGATGTTGTGACCTTATACAAAAGTGGGAACAAAGAGGAAGTGGGGAACTACAGACCAGTCAGCTTGACCTCGGTAGTGGGAAAGATCATGGAAGCACTACTGAAGGAGAGATTGGTGGAGCAGCTGTTTGACTTTGGACTACAAGACTCAAGGCAGCATGGTTTCACCGGGGGAGGTCATGCTAGACCAGCATCATTTAATTTTTCAACTGGGTGACAAAGGAGGTGGATCGGGGAGGGCAGTGGACATGGCCTATCAGGACTACAGCAAGGCCTTTGACTCTGTGCTACATAGAGGACTCTTAAACAAACTGGGAAATATGGGAGTGGGTAGTACAGTAGTGTGGTGGGTGGGTAATTGGCTGGGTGGTAGGACATAGAGGGTGGCAATAAATGGCTGTCACTCCACAGAGAGAAGAGTGACCAGTGGGGTGCCACATGGATCAAGTGCTGGGAGCAGTCCTATTCAACATCTTCATTGGTGACATTATGCAGGACCTAGAAGGCAGAATTTCCCAGTTCACTGATGACACAAAGCTCTGTAACACAGTAGACACACCAGAGGGTGTAGACAGAATGAGGAGGGACCTGCAGAAGCTTGAAGAATGGTCAAGGAGTTGGCAGTTGAAATTTAATGCACAAAAGTGCAAAATAATGCATATGGGGCACAAAAAAAAAAACTGGAATAACATATCAGTTGGGGGGTGAGGATATAGCATGCACCAAGCAGGAAAGAGACTTTGGGGTTATCATCTCTGATTACCTTAAAGTAGGGAAACAGTGTGACAAGGCAGCAGGTAAAGCAAATAGAATGCTGGGGTGCATAGGCAGGAGCATCACCAGCAGGAAAAGGGAGGTCATAATTCCACTATGCAAGACAGTAGTGAGACCCAACCTGTAGTGCCGTGTCCAGTCCTGGAGACCTTACCTATGTAAGCACATAGATAGGGTGGAGAAGGTTCAGAGGAGGGCAACAAAGATGGTACAGGGATTGCATCACAAGTCCTATGAGGACAGGCTGAACGAATTGAATATGTACTCCCTGGAGGAGAGAAGGGAGAGAGAGAAGTACCTTATGGGGAGGAACAGGATGCAGGAAAACACTATTTTCCAGGAAAAAAGATGTTCCAGGAATAGAGGGCATGGAATGAAGTTGGAGGGAAGGTGATTCAGAGGAAATGTGAGGCAGAATTTCTTCATGGAAAGGGTGGTGGACAAGTTGGACAGCCTGCCTGAGGAAGTGATGGGGGCTGAAACAATCATGGGATTTAAGAATGCATGGGATAGATATAAGGGTATCCTGGAGGTCAGGGATAAGGGGCAACAGACATCTAGAAAAACTTAAAGTGATCTTACAAGCTCAAACGGGCAGACTGGGTGGGCCATACGCCCTTATCTGCTGACAGGCCCTTATCTGCCACCAGTATCTATATTCATGTTATATAATGTATTTCAATGGTGTTTTGAACTTTTGTTCATAACTTTGCCATTTTTAGGACTTTTTTCACCAAATTTTCAACATAGCCTTTTTGGGACCCCTTCTCATGAACACTATCACTCATTTTGTTAATCAGGCCCAGAAGGTGATTTTGTGGTCACTAGATGAAACCACCTGTCTGGACTGAATAATGAAATTTCACCACCGTGTTCCTGAGGTAGTGTTCCAAAAGGGCTGTGTTGAAAATTTGGTGAAAAAATTCCTACAATGGCCGACTTACATGCATTCTTTGACATTTTTCTACATACATGCATAACTTTGGTAATTTTCAATATTTTGACTCCAAATTTACAGCACAGACAATTTTCTATACCACCTCATGAGCAGTATAGCTTTCATTTTTCATATCCTGTACAAAACATGTTTTCACACCAGTGACATGGAATGGTATTTTGGCTTGGATTTGAAAATTTTCAGCTATGGAGTTTATGAGGTGAGGTCATAAGAAGACTACAATGAAAATTTTGGGTCAAAATATGAAAACATGCCAAAGTTTTGACCATTTGTTGCAATTTTGCTACACATGCTCATAACTTTGGAAATGTTCAATATTTTGACCACAGATTTTCAACATAGCCCTCTTATTACCCACCTCATGTATGTCACCGCTTTCATTTTTCAAATCCTGGCCAAAATGTCTTTTTGAACCCTTGGCACAGAATGGTGTTGCAGTTGTGAAGAATTATGTTTTGGCAGTGATTTGCAACATTTCTGTACTGGGTATTTGAGGTGGGGTAATAAGATGGCTATGCTGACAATTTGGTCACTGTAGTCTTATAAATGTAACCACAGGACCAGGAGTTCCCGGTGCTCCTGCAGCTACATATATATAACTATCTATGGAGGGGGCCCTGTGCTCCCATTGGCAAATAAGGATATGACTATACTATCTCAAAACGTAAGGAAATAAATTGCAAAAAAAACTGCATTAATGTTCTAGTTAGGGATAAAGCCACAAAAAGTTGGGAAATGTGGCATTAAGGTTTTCAAAGCTTTCACCCCACACCCACCCTTCTCACACCAACAGGCGTCAGGGGTGTGCTGTGGAGTCATTGGCCATAATGCTCACCCCTTTCTCCTATACTGTACTGATCTCAGCTTATTTACTTATGGAATGGGGTGAGCATTAGGGCTGACAACCCAAAGGCACACTCCGATGCCTGTTGGTGCTTTCAAGGTGGGTGTGGGGTGTTAGCTTTGAAAACCCTAATACCACATTTCATTACTTTTGTGGCTTTATCCCTAACTATATCATTAATGCAGTTTTTTGCAATTTATATATACTGTATACAAGTTTCAAGAAACTTTGTTAATTCTCCAGTCAAGGTCAAAGTGACAAAAGTTGGGGAATGAGGTATTAGGGTTTTTAACCCTAGCACCCCATTTCCAAAACTAGGCAGGAAGGCAGGTGTGGGGTGTGCCTTGGGCTTCTCAAGCCTAATGCTCACTCCATTCCATCTGTAAATAAGGTTGGATTTGTAGACTTTATGAGAATAGGGTGAGCGTTAGGCTTGAGAAGCCCAAAGCACACACCTCACCTGCTCTCCTGCCTGGTTTAGGAGGGTGGGCTGTTAGGGTTGGAAACCCTAATACCTCATTTCCCAACTTTTGCAACTTTTACCCTAAATTGAGCATTAACAAAGTGTTTTGCCACTTATTTCCTTACTTTTTGAGATAGTATAATAGTATCCTTATTTTACTGTGGGAGCGCTGGGTCCATTGGACCCTGCACTCCCATCACTCTGTAGATACATATATGTATGTAACCACTTCCATTTATAGGACAGCAGTGACCAAATTGTCAGTGTAGCCATCTTATTACCTCACCTCATACACCCCATTCAGAAAATGTTTGAATCCCTTCCAAAACGTAATTCTGCATAAAGCAATGCCATTCTGCACCACAGGTGTGAAAACACATTTTGGGCAGAATTTGAAAAATGACAGATGTGACAAACATGAGGTAGGGTAATAAGAAGGCTATGTTGAAAATCTGCAGTGAAAATATTTAACATTTCCAAAGTTACGAATGAGCGTAGTGAAATTGCAACAAATGGGTGTAAGTTTGGCATTTTTTCATATTTTTACCCCAAATTTTCTACATAGTCTTCTTGTGACCCCACCTCATAATCCCATAGGTGAACATTTGCAGATCTGTGCCAAAATGCCATTCTGTGCCACAGGTTCAAAAACACATTTCGGACGGGATGTGAGAAATGTCAGTTGCACTGTTCATGAGGTGGTATGAAAAATTTACTATGTTGAAAATTTGGAGTTAAAATATTGAAAATTACCAAAGTCATGCATGTGCATAGAAAATGTTCAACAAACATGCATGACTCTGCCATCTTTAGGACTTTTTTCACATGGCCTTTTTGGGACCCCACCTCATGAACACTGGTGGTGAAATTTCATTATTCTGTCCTGAAAGGTGAGTTTGCACAGTGACTACGAAATCACTTTCCCAGCCTGATTAATGAAATGACAGTGGCAGTATTCATGAGGTGGGGTCCTAAAAAGGCCATGTTGAAAGTTTGGTGAAACAATTCCAAAAAATGGTGAAGTTATGAACATAAGTTCAAAACACCATTGAAATACATTATATGGCACTTACCTTAATTCCTCAGTCCGTGGTTCAGCTTTAAAGAGTGCAGACATGTCTTGGTCCACAGAAGATAACAGCATATAACTTCCAGTGTTAAGTATGTGGTAAGAGGGGGTGGTGATAGTGGGTGCTCAGTGGGAGGGTAGGGATGGGAAAGGAGGATGGAGAGACAACAATGGGCTGTTTTCTTTTTCTTAGAATTAAAAAAATAAGATGTCGGGGGACTGTTTTCTTTTTTTCAGGTCTGAATAAAAAAAACAAATATATCGGGACACTGAATGTGGGCTCCCCAGTGTCCCACACTGCTGGGGGCATTAAATGCTGATACTGGGATTGGGCCCTGGATGTCAGCTTATTAATATAAAACAGTGAGCTGTTGGGGGGGCATCCGACACCAGGGGCAGGCATCCTGGTGTCAGATATTTTAAATTTATGATCAAGGGAGAAGGGGAGGGTGATTGGAGGGTGGGAGGCTGCCACTAGACACCAGGGAAATTAATTTAATTAGGGGAATGGTGATTGGAGGGTGGGGGTGCACTAGATACCAGGGAAATTATGTGTATTACAGGGACAATGATCGGAGGGTGGTGGGTATGACTAGACACCAGGGAAATGAAAGGGCAGGGATATTGGAGAGTGAGGGACCATTAGACACCAGGGAAAAACAACAGAGTAGTGGGGAGGGCAACAGAAGGGACAATCAAGGATTCTCGAGAGATTAAAAAAGATCCTTTTTCGTGACTCGTGATATGAAAAAGAAATTCTTTCATCGTTTCTTGCGGTCATGAAAAAGGATTTGTTATAATTAAAAGAAAACATATTTCAAAGGCATATGTCTAACTTTGAAGTGCAGATTGCTCCTAACAGGGTCCCAATCAGCCAACTAGGTGTGGTGTTATCACTCCAGGAAGTCATTTTTGTGGCTTTTGAAAAAAAAATTTTTTAAGAAAAAACAGAAAACAAGATGGCTGTTTGTGAAAAATTATTTTTTTCTCACAAAAAAGGATTTTATTCTCACAAAAAAGGAACAGGTCTCACGAGAATGAATCCTTTTATGCAAGATCAAATCCTTGGTCAGTTTTTCTCCCTCTATCCAGAAATGTGATCTTTCCATTGAAAACAATGGGAAATGAAAAATGTAATAACTTTGCAACAGATTAATATTTTTCCACAAAACAAAGCATGCCTGTTCTGTTCCCCAATTTCTTTCTACCATAAAATCATACTAAAATTCCACACCATCTGGATGCAGTGCAATGAGGAAAAACTGCAAAAAGTGACAACATTATGACTTTTTGCATTGTCTGGATCTCAGAATCCACACATCCATTTGGAAAGAAACTTGCCACTTCAAGAGCTCTTCCCCACAGGACAGAGCATACCAAATTCTAAACAAATCCACTGATCAGTTACAAAGTTATTAAAGTGCAGAATTTGAGGTTTAACATTAAACATGCTACCACGCCCCTATAATAGAGATAGATAGATAGATAGATAGATAGATAGATAGATAGATAGATAGATAGATAGATAGATAGATAGATAGTTAGATAGATACAGGCAAGATTGCACTTGTATATTAGGGTTCAATGGCTGTTTCTATGTTAAACCCCAAATTTTGAACTATAATAACTTCACAACTGACCAATTTACATGAAATTCAATCATGCTCTTTTTGGGTACCAATGATCTCCTGATATGGCAAGTATATTTTCCAGTCTGATGTGTGGGTGTGGGGATAAGTAGTGTCAAAAAATGCGAAAATTATCCCTTTTTTGAATTCTTTGTCACACTGCTGCACAAAAACAGCTTGGAGTTTTGGTCTGAAATGTTTCAGGGTATACAGATCTTGAGTCACACATTTGTCTTTTGATGGTTTGGTGAAAAAACATTAATTCATTCAAAAGTTATTAAATGTCAAAGTTTCCCATTAGTTCCTATAGAAAAAGTTGGATGTGAGGCTCGCAACAAGATTCTTGATCATGAAACAGGATTCTTCATCGTAATTTGCATTTTAATAACTTCACAACCATTCAAGCGATTTGCATGAAATGTAGCATGCACCATCATGGACCAAAGATCTCTTGATGTGACAATTTTTTTTTTCTGGTTTGATGTGCGAATATGGAGATATGGAGTCTCAAAGAATGTGTCATTTACTGTTTTTTGTCAAATTCTTTGTCACCACGTTCCGTAAAAATGGTGTAGAATTTTGGTCTGTAATGTTTAGGGTATATAGGTTTTGGATCACAGTGGTGTCTTTTGAAGGTGTGGTGAAAAAAATATTAATTGGTTCCAAAGTTATTAAATTTCAAAGTTTCCTATTATTTCCAATGGGAAAATTTAGATGTGAGGTTCAAAACAGGATTCCTTGATTGCGAAACAGGATTCTTGATCGTGAAACAGGACTCTTTGATCGCAATTCGAAAAAAACAAAATTTTATAAAGCTGATTCTTTGTCACTTTATAGCAAAGAAACAGTTTGGAATTTTGGACAGAAATTTTCAGGGTAGAAGGGACTTGCTCCACAGATGTGTCTTTTGCTGGTTTTGCAAAAATATATTACTTTGGCTTGGAGTTCTGTGGATTTGAATTTTGGTTGATTTCCTATAGGATAACATGTTACTGGAAGGTTTATATTGTTTAAATGAACAGTGATTTTTGCTTCAAATCTCCGTTGTTCGAGTTATATGAGGTGCTGTGTGCTCGGTTTATTCTGGCTTTCTACTTTGAAATTTTACTGAAGCACCAGGCACCCGGTGTGAAACCTTTTTGCTTTGTACTGGAAGGTTTACAGAGCCATTTCTCTCTCACTATGATGTTAAGAAATAGTTTGCAATCTTGCTCGGAAATTTGCAGGGTACTGAGGGCTTGTCTCACAGATGTGCCTTTTGCTGGTTTGGTGAAAATATATTACTTTGCTCTGGATTTCTTTGGCTTTACATTTTGCTTAATTTCCCATAGGATAATATTATAATGTGAGATATATGCAAGCATTTCTTTGTCATTTCATGCATGGGAGTGCAGGGCTCAGCAGGCCCTGTGCTCCCACAGAGAAATACAGATACTATTAAGAACTGAAACAGTACATGAATGAGAGCGCAGGGCTAAGAGGGTCCTGTACTCTCACACACAAATACAGATACTATTAATGAGTAATGCATGGATGGCAGTGCAGGGCTTGGAGGTTCCTGCATTCCCAAAGAGAAATACGGATACTACTAGAACTGATGGATGGATATCAGTGCAAGGTCCAGAGGGTCCGGTGCTTCCACATACAAATATGTGGAGGAGTATGGCATGATGGGATCGCAGGGCCCTGTGCTCCCACAGGGGAATAAAGATACAAATACTAGCTCCTAAAAAAATTATGAAGGGTTAATAGAAATGTGTACATTCAGGAAAGCTTAGGATGGGGACTTGCCTCTCTCCACTTTGTGCGGCTTGACACACAGAGTAACATATATGTTGACTGACACTTAACTACTGGTAGTTTAGAAGTTAAGGTTAGGGTTACTGTTATGGTAAAGGGAAATGGGTACATTCAGGAAAGGGTAGGAGGGGGGCTTTGACACTTCAAGTCTATTGGGCTCACCCAAAGAGTAACATCAATTTAGGTTTACTCTTAACTCCCAACAGTTTAGAAAGTATGGGTAGAAATCTGGTTTGGGATTTTTAGGACATGACTAGGGATGGGAACACCTCAAAAGTTTCTGAGGTTCTGATAAGTAAAAAAATGTTTGGCTCCTTATCTGAACCTAATCCAAACCTTTTATGACCTTTATTTTTTTATGGTAACTGTATGTTAAAAAATCATTTTAAACTGCTTTTAATCAACATATATGTAGAAAAAAAATTAAGCCACTGTTTAGTAGTACAGAGTGCTCTCTAATCACTCTTCTGTTTCTGACATTTAAGAAACTAATACTAATACTGTGTATAAATTGTATTATGAACAGTAGTGATTTCTACTTCTCAACAGGTACATGCAGGTACCAGATGTGCTTTAGACAGTTAAGTGATGAAGAAGAAGCCAGGAACACAAAAACAGCACCAGGCCAGAATAGATGGCAGCCAATCAGAGAGAGACAGTCAGAGAGAGCCAGTCAGCCAGCTACCACTTCAAGACTGCAGTCTGCTACTATCTCCACCTACTACAATCATGGGAAAACCAGAAATAGTCTACCAGCACTGAAATCAATATGGTCAAGGCACATTTACCAAAAATGACTGCTTAGAAAAGAATAAGAAAGTGACTGTGATGACAAGAAAGTCCCAGATCAGATCTCTAGTTTATAAATAAATGGTCTCCCCCTGAGTTTGATCTTTAGGGCTGCAGGTGGGCGAAGCTCTGCAGACCTTTCTCTTTCAAAAAAGGCCTTGGGAATGAACAACTTGATGAGGTGACAAAAGTTACCTCAGCAGTCACATCTCTGGGTCACTGTGTGCTCGCTCATTTTTTTTTTTCCTCATCATGATTATTTTTGCTCTTTCTTCACCCAGCCTCTGCTGATGCCTAGCCCAGTTCCAGCAAAAAGCAAGAAGTTTTTCTGAGAGCTTGGAGGAAAGTAGAGATATTCTACAAAAACAGCAGGATCTTTTTCTGATAAATCCACGTCCCACCCCTGCCCTCCACTACCATGCAAGCACAGTTATCCTCCACTACTGCACATGCCCGGTCATTTCCTTCTACTATACAGGATGCTTCATATCAAATTTAAAAGACGTAGCCATTGTTTGGCTACATCAGCGATTGGCATTTCGTTTTTTTCCCTTTGACTCTTTTGTTTTGCCAAATGAATTGATTGCTACCCAGGGAATACAGCTAAAAGTTAAAACTAGCCTGCCTCTGCCTTCCACAGCCAAGCATGGAGGAAGCAAGCGATTCTCATTCTGGCAATCTTATCACTTCTCTTTTGTTATAAGTAAAAAAGAGCAGTGATAAGATATAAAATCGGTCTATGCACAGCTGCTGCCTCAATCTTGCTGAGCTGTACTGACTGACCCACTGTGACTTCCGTATTCCCGTTGGATTCCCTCCTCCTCTTCTCCAGAGGCTCCAGGCAGCCTCCATCCTCTCAATTCCAATACTATTTGCCAGTGCCCAGTTTGCCAATTGCATCGATCCCATCCACTACCTGCTTGTTAGCCTGCCCTCCTGACCACACTGCCACATCCAGTCAATTGCTTCCTCCATTTGTAAATATCTTCTTAAGATATTTACACAAGGAGGAAGCAAACAATCCTTACTCTGGCAATCTTTTCACTTCTCTTTTGTTATAAGAAAAAAAGAGCAGTGATAAGATATAAAATGGGTCTATGCACATTTGCTGAACCGCTTGGATAGCATTCCCTAATGTGTACTTCACACTCCAGTCTCATGAACTGAGTAAAAACAGCTCTCACCGCTACCATTTTTGTGACAGCTGTCCCCGTTTTTGCAGCAAAGTTCTGCTGAATAAGTAAAGTATTTTTTCTTATATACAATGAAATTCGTGTTCCCACACTGTTTTCCTAAAATCTGAACCTGTCCCTCTCCTGTCACCATTTATGAAATATTGGAGATCTGTGAGGCTGCTTTGTGCAATCATGTGTAAAAATAAATAAATAAATAGTGCACTTTCTCAATCCAGTGCTGAAATGCCTACTGGGATTTTGAGGTATCACAATCTACACTAAATCATTGAACTGATATCCACAGCCAGCTAACTTATCTCTGGTCAGTGAAGTAAAAAAAAAAAAAAAAGCCAGGTCTGATCCAGAGATCGTGGTTTTACTGAGGGTACAATTATGAACCCTTTCACCATTCTATAGCCTTTTTAACCACTCAGTGCTGCATCAGTATTTTAGTATGCATTACTTGCCAATCACACCTGTTCATAACTGAGAGAGTACAGTAAACAAAAATGTATTTAGGAAGCATGCATATGAATGGGAAAAGGGCAAAAGTGTTGTGCAAAGCAATTAACAAAAGCAACACAAAAACAATTAAGTAAGGGTAAAAAAACATTCTCCTGTAGTACAAATCACCAAGTAGGACTGTGCATTGAATAGGCAAATACAATGTAGAAATAAGAGGGATCAAATGAAGTGGTATCACGGGGACAAAAAAAAGTAAACTTATGGAAATGCAGAATACAGCATTACAAAATAGAAAAAACGGAATCAAATCACAAAACAGGGCACAGACGGCAGCAGTTTTTCGAGGAATTGAACAGCCAACATTTTTTAATGAGAGAATAGGCTTATTCAAAAACTTTTGTCATTGAGAAGTGAAATATGTTATACCTTCTATTTTTAACTCAGTATAGTTTTAAAGTCTTTTCTGCTGACATTTGCAATGAAATATGCTACAGGAATCAGATCTTTAAATCGTAAGGTGTCATTTTATTTCTGTTCCCCCCACACCTTATACTTTTAAATACAGACATTTAAAAAAGTCTTCTGGAATGTGTTGGATAATTGCTGGATCCCTTTTACAATTTACCCTTATTATGGGGAACATAATGGAAAACTGATATGACAGTAGTTAAATATACTCTAGGGATCATACACTTCAAATGTGATTTGTAAGCTAGAGCTATGAGCAGTTCTTCTCCTGTCCACTCTCCACTCCATTATAGTTCCAAAATAATGTGCATAACAAAATAAAGAAAATGTATTATGTCTTAAGCTGTGGCTCCCGCTCGCTAGTGCGATCACCTGGTAGGATGCAGTGGTAGAGGGTTAGGTGTGTCTGGGTGAGGTGTGGGGTACAAAAGGGCACACCCTAAGCAGGTACCTGACCTCCTCCTACATTTTGTAGCAAAGCATTCTCCTCCTTTTCTCTGTATATATCATACTAGTAAGTGTTTACTTGGTTTACTTGGTACATTTGGACAAAAGAAGACCGTAGCCCACCAGGATTGTCCCCCACAACATTGTGGGTAATTATTCCTAAATCTGATTTAATTTTAACCGTTTATCTAGGCCTTTTTTAAAGGCAGTGAAGGTGTTGATGTCTACAAGTTCTTGTGGGAGCCTGTTCCACAGTCTAGGTGCTCTTACAGTGTAGAAGTTAAGTCTTTTATTTGTTCTAGTCTTACTTACTTCAATTTGTTTATTACGAAGTCTGGGAACTATCTTTCTCTGAGAGAAGGCTAGTCCACATTGCTGCATCTGTTCTGGTGTGTGATGGATTTTAAATAAAAAAAGGAGATCACCCCTGCACCTTCTGGTTTGTAAGGAATGGAGGCAGGTTGCTTTGAGTCTCTCAGGACAGTTTTTAGATGCCAAGTGGGGAACCATCTTAGTTGCTCATCTGTCTATTTGTTTGATCCTATTAACATCCTTTATAAGATATGGACTCCAGAAGGGAGACCCATAATCAGAGTAAGGTCTAATATGTGCCCAATATAGTGGGATTATGCATTCTTCCATCTTTGAGCTGAATGTGCAATTAATGTGCCTGAGAAGCATGTTTAATAGTTTGGCCACTTTTGTGCACTGGTCAGTTGAGGAGAGTTTATTATTAACCATTACACCCAGATCTCTCTTGCTGTAAGATGCTTTCAGGGGTGTGTTGTTTAGGTTATAGATCTGTGTGGGGTTATTTTTGCCAAAGTGCAAGACAGTGCATTTGTCAATGTTAAAAGACATACTGTTGGAATGAGACCAATGTTTGATGATACGCAGACCGTCAGTAAGTGCAGTCCTATTTATGGAGCAATCAACCCTTCCCCCAACTTGGTGTCATCGGTGAATTTGGATAATATATTACATGGGCCTATCTGCATATCACTAATGAAAATGTTGAATAGTGTAGGTCCAAGGACTGAGCCCTGAAGCACCCCAGTAGTCACATGCCCTTTATCTGACAAGGTTCCATTTATTCTTACTTGCTGGCATCTATCAGTCAGCCAGCTGTTTACCCATTTGACTAGAATTGGGAAAAAAAAACATTGTGGATAGTTTAGTGATGAGTTTACCATGTGATAGCTTGTCAAACACATGACTATAATCTAACAGGATTACATCCATGGGGATGTTAGAGTCAAGTCCTTGACTTATGTGGCTATAGAAAGCTATGAGGTTGGAGGTACATGAATAACCTTGCTTGAAACCATGTTAGGACAGATCAGAGATGTTCAGGGATACCATATCCATATTAAGGAGCAAAAGGGCATCCTTGCAGGTTGAAACTGTGTTAAACTATAAGGTTTCTTTCAGCTACAGCAGAGTCCTAGCTGTTAGCATTAAAAAGGTTAAGAAGGAGATCCTAAGTTATCAGTTTTCCTGGCCCTAACAAACAGAGAAATCAGTGAGCTGAATGCTGGATAAAGGTTTTCTTTCAGTCTGGTATCTTGAGGCTATAGTGCAGTATAGGGCAGTAGAATGGGACAGAACACTGGAGCTATGGCTCCCACTTGCTACTGTGGTCTCCAGGTAGGACGCAGTGGCAACAAGCTGAGTGTGTCCATGCAGGGCCTGGGGTATGAAAGGGTGTACCCACTGTGCAGGTACTGTTTTTAGACTGCCTGACCTCCTCCTAGGCTTTGTAGCAAAGCAACCTCCTCCTCTTCCCAGTGCATATTATATCAGGCTAGTAAGAGTTAGGACTTTTTTTTTATTTATAACATCATTGAACAAAATAATATATATTAAAAACATTGAACACAATTATATAACATACATACATATATATATATATATATATATATATATATACAATACAGGTCAAAAGTTTTAGAACACCCCCATTTTTCCAGTTTTATTGAAATTTACGCATGAGTTAATGTCTCAATGTACTCTGAAATTAAAGCATAGAACAAATAAACAATTGGAGATAAAAAGAAATCATAGAATCATTTTGTTTAACAAAATTTAATCTAAATTTTGACTCATCAAAGTAGCCACCTTTTGCAGATATACTGTAACCGCCCTAACACACTCGTGGCATTCTTCCTACAATGGACATCAAATATTGTTCGGAAGTTCTTCCCAACACTGTTGCAGAAGTTCCACAAATGTGTTGCACTTGTAGGTTGCTTTGCTTTCACCCTTCTGTCCAGTTCATCCCAAACCAGCTCGATGGGGTTTAAGTCTGGAGACTGTGCTGTCCATTCCATGATTTGAAGCCTACCGTCTTGTTCTTTTCCTCGAAGGTAGTTCTGACATAGCCTGCAGGTATGTTTTGGGCATTATCTTGCTGTAGGATGAACCCCTGACCAACTAGGTGTAGACCAGAGGGTATTGCATGGCGCTGCAAAATGCTGTGGTAGCCCTTTTGGTTCAGGGTGCCAGTCACTCTGTGCTGTTGTCCTGTGAGCTGCCTATCACGCAAGCTGTTGACTCTCAGAAACTTGTCTTCTGATTCTGTTGTGGCTTTGGGTCTGCCAGACCTCTTCCTGTCAGAGTTTCCTCCAGTTTCCAAGTGCCTTTTGATGGTGTAGGAAACTGTACTCACTGACACCTTGGCTTTCTTTGCAATTTCTCACAGCAGTTTTTGCTAACTCTAAACTTTTTTTAACCTCTAGCAGTTTACCGCTTACCTTTGTACACATTTCAGGTTATTCACTGGACTTGAATTGCTTAAATTTCAATAAAAACTGGAAAAATGGGGGTGTTCTAAAACTTTTGACCGGTAGTGTATATAATATATATATATATCTATATACATATAGATATATATGTAAAAATGAATGGCAATGTGATTGCGTACTACTCGCTTGGCCAGAGATACATTGATGGTTATTGTCTGTAATTCCTTTGAACATTTGTAAAACATCTGGACTCTGTTTTTTCTTCACTTGTCTCATTAGTAGACTTAGATTGTGTGCTTTTTTCTTATATGCTTGCCTGCATATTGGGCCAGTTAGTGTATTGTGCTCAGTGTGTCCGAGCGGGGCCTGGGGTATAAAAGGGTGCACCCAGTGCAGGTACCTGACCTCCTCCTACACTTTGCAGCAAAGCATCTACTTTTCTCTGAGCACATCATGGTAATTTTTTTTCTCGGTGTTGCTGAATGAAGAATTTAATAGCCATTTACAATCCACGCAGTTTTGACCACCCTTGATCCAGATGCTGTCTTGATTCTGGTTCTAAGACTCATCAGAACAATAGTTCTGATTAGTCTTATGGCCAAAATGGTCGCAGACAGTCAACTGGCAAAGCTAAGTCTCAGAATGCTGTCAGACTAACCAAGCAACGCTTTATACGAGAACAACACAATTTGTTCTGATGACTCTTACAGCCAAAATTCTGTCAGTCAACATATTAAAGCATCTCAGAAGTACACCGCTCACTCCTAGCAGGAGAGTAAAGTCCCTGAACCACCTACAGGAGTCACTGTGGTGGCAGAATGTGCCACCATCCTTCACCCAGCTGGGATGCATTGCCAGTGGCAACACATTCCGCAGCCTGCCCAATCCATCACCAGCTCCCACATTCGCTCCTATACCTTGGTTACCAGAAGACAAGCACAACAAGCTTTCCCTGGTCCATCAGAAAGAGTGACACATTTTTTTTTAAATCACCTTCATTTTATACATGCTTCTTCTTCTAATCATATTTCAGTTTTCCTTTTTTTTTTCACACAAGATGAATCACACCCTATAAATTGTTGAAAATGTCATGCTCCTTTAAATCCAAAGCTTCCAAGATTTGGAGAAATTCAGTGGACACAGACGCAGGTAGAAAATGCATTTCAGCCTGCATCTGTCCCTTTTAAACCCACCCCCACATGCGTACTTTAACTTTTTTAATGGAAAATGAAGTTCTTTAAACAAAGATACTAATCTAAAGCAGGTAGCAGGCGATCAACCTGCTGCTCCGTTGAAGTGGTTAGTCTGATTTATGAATTACAACCTTTCCACTTAAAACCTATATAAACAAAATCTCTCAAAACCTATATAAACAAAAACAAAAATATTAAACAGAGACAAACAATGGAGTTGTCTGAGGTACAGTGTTCAAGCGTCAGCAATGAACTTTATACTATTAACAAAACGTATATCAACAATAGCAGTACAAAAGCCAAATGACTTCTGTAGCAGAATGCTGTCAGAGTCATATAACCAAGCAACACGTTATAAGGAAACAAAGTATTGCATTGCTCAGTTATATGTCTAACAGCATTCTGTTTCTATAGGTTTTGAGTGAAGACAATCTAGTTCATAAATTTGATTAACCACTTCAATGGAGTAGCAGGTTCATCTCTTGCTACTTGCTTTACATTATTATCTTTCTTTAAAGAAGAATTTCATTTTCCAGTAAAAGAATTAAAGTATGCATGTGTGGGCGGGTTTAAAAGGGACAATGCAGGCTCAAATTCATTTTTGCCACAGAGAGAGAGAGACTGACACATTTCCCCACTCCCAGTACGCACATTCGTTATACTGCTTTCACTGTGACTCTTTCACTTACTTCTCTCCTTGTTTTCTTCTTGTTGCTGTATGCAGAATTTAACAATTGCCTGCATCATCCCACCCACCATCTCCCTTCCCACTGATGCTTTATTCAACAGTTTACAGACTCTGTTGTGGGTGAAAATACTTGGATAACTGCACAAGGACATTAATATAATGAACAAAATAATAACACAGAACAGACAAAGGTGTATATGTTGTTATTTCACATAGGTACTGATATTCCATAACTGCTTAGGCATAAATGCAACTTTGAAGGATACACTATGTGGTAAGCAATGGAATATGCTCGAGTGAACCAATTTGTGTGTAAAATGATTTCATCTTTTGCAATCATGCTATTATTTTGGTCATTGTACTACTTTCTTTGGGCTGAGGTATGAGTATTTTTACCCCCACAGAGTAAATTATATATACTGGAAAATAAGGCCAGCTTGTAGAGAAGTGCAATGTATATAGTGGACAAGTTTCTGCAGCACAATGTTGTCCAGTACAATTATTCATGCCCAAGTTATTTACCAGTGTTATAATTTTTGTTAAATTATGGGATCTCAGATTGCACACATTTTTTCTTCAGTCTTTTTCACTGTTTCTTTTCTAATATCTTTATTATTTTTCATACTATGAACTTTTCTTGATTTTATTCATTCACTGTCTGTTGGTATTGAACCCCCGGGCTTATTTTATTTATTTCATTTTTTTTTATTTTCCCCCTTCTTTTTTGGTAGTGTTTCACTGTGCTTCAACACACATACACACACACTATGCTTTTATTCTACATTTTCTCTGTTTTTCTACTTTTTTCCTCCCATTTCCCCATCAGGTACTTTTTTCCTTTTTCTGTTTTAAACTTGTTTTATCTTTTGTCTGACAAGCATGCCTCAGCAGCAAATGAAAAATGTATTATGAATTATCAGGACCATGTGCAATGATGTTTAATGTTTTAATATTACCATGCTTTTAATATATTTATTTATTTAGTTTTTGTTGACTGGGTAAGTGCACTAGACAAATTCTGCCTATTTTCCAGCACAACCTGGTGGAGGGGGATACAGATGAATGCAAAACTGACCTTGACTCAGATTAAGCTGTTGGTGGTATTTTTAGTGAGTGGTTATATGGTTGGGGATAACATTTTAAATGTACTAAAGTATTTAACAGTCAAGGAGGAATAAGATAATAAGCATGATATATTTGGGACCAATAGAATCACAGCTATTCTCTGGGCTAGAACAGGATTGGTTAATTTAAACATGAATTTCCTACATATTAATGGGATGTAATATAAATGGACACTTTTAAATATGTTGAATTTTGCAAACACAAGTTCATAACTTTTGTACTTTTCAATATTTTTACTCCAAATTTACAACATAGCCTTATCTTTACAGCACCTCATGACTGTGAAAGCTTCATTTTTTCAAATCCTGTCAAAAATGTTTTTTATATCCCAAAAGGTGATTTTGTGCTCCCTGCATGAAATCACCTTTCTGGCACCAGCTGAAAATTTTGTCTGCCCTTGTTCATGAGGTGGGGTCATAAGAAGGCTATGTTGAAAATTTGGTGCAAAAATATTAAAGAATCAACCATGTTATGAACCCACATAGAATTTTTTGAACACAGATTCGTAACTTTGGTAATTATCAATAATTTTATTCCAAATTTGCAACATAGCCATATCTTTAAAGCACTTTACAGCACCTCATAAATGTGACAGCTGACATTTTTCAAAAGCTGGCTAATATGTTTTTTTGACATCCTGAAAGGTGATTTCACACGTCCTGCATGAATTCAGCTTTTGGCCAGGAGCTGAAAAATGTCTCTGTCTTGTTAATAGGTATGGATTTGTAACTTGCTTTGAATAGTGTCCTATAGGCCTGGCACAAAGCAGAAGAGCCATGGGGCACAGCCCTAAACATGCAGCTTGCTTTGTGCATGGCCCTGCAGATCCTACATGAATCAACACATCTGTGAGGCACAGCCCAGAACTGTATTTTGCAAAGTGCCGAGTCCTTCCAGACATAAGTGAATCAAACCTGTGGGGCTTACAAACATAGAATTTGACAGCAGAAAAGGATCACTTGGCCAACCCAGTCTGTCCATTTTTCCCCTGCCTATACTGTCACTGCAGACATCACTTGATCTCCACCTCCCTGCCCCCTTGCTTCCCACTAAGATTCCCTTGTGTCTGTCCCATTCAAGGTTGAAGCCCACCACTGTTTTTGGCCCCACCACCTGTTCTGGAAGACTGTTCCAGGCATCTACCACTCTTTCAGTGAAGAAGCACTTCCTTATATCTCTCTTGAATTTACCCCCTTTAAGTTTCATTGCATGTCCCCTTGTTCTTGTGCATCTTTTCCTCTGAAAAATACTCCTCTTCTGTACCTTATTTAACCCTGTGAGGTATTTATAGAGCTCTATCATATCGTCCCTTCATTCTTCTCTCTTCAAGGGGTGTACATACTGATATCCTTCACTCTCTCCTCCTAGGGCTTCTGATGCAGACCCTGCACCATTTTACTTGTACCCCTCTGGACTGCCTCCACTCTGTGTGGGCTCCAAATCTGGACATGGTACTCCAGGTGGGGTCTCTCCTTCGGTCTGTACAGTGGCGACACCACCTCTCTCCTACTGCTGGTGATATCCCTCCTTATGCACCTCAGTACCCCACTGGCCCTGCCTGTTGTCCTGTTGCACTGCCTCGCCACCTTAAAATCATCAGATATGATTAATTCCAGGTCCCTTTCCTATTTGGTGACTGTCAATAGCTCTTCTCCCATACTATACTCTGCCTCTGGTTTTCTGTTCCCTAAGTGCACGATTTTGCACTTTTTCTCATTGAAACCCTGCTGCAATGTACTTGTCAACTCCTCAAGTTTTCTCAGATCTCTGCACATTCTTTTTAACCCCTCTGGAGTCTCCACTCTACTGCAAATTTTGATATTATCCACAAAGATGCAGACCTTCCCTTCTTGCTCATCTGCAATGTCACCTATAAAGACATTAAAGAGGACTAGTCTCAGTACTTAGCTCTTTGGTACCCCACTTGTCATCATCATCCCTTCTCTGGAGTGAATTCAACCACCCTCTCTCTCCTATCCCTTAATCAATTTGTTACCCAGTTTACCACCTTTGGACCTGCCCCTAAGCTGCCCAGTTTGCTTATGAGCCTCCTATGAGGAATGGTGTCAATAGCCTTAATGAAATCTAAGTAGGCCACATCCACTGCCCTACCCTGCTCTATTTCTCTGGTCACCCAGTCAAAGAAATCTATCAGATTTGTCTGATATGACCTCCACCCATGAATCTGTGTTGCTCGGGTCTTGTATCCTGCTAAACTCAAGATACTCCACAGTCCATTCCTTTAGAAGTGACTCCATTAGCTTCCTCAACCACCAATGTGAAGCTGACTAGCCTACAGTTGACAGCCTCCTCCTTGCTAACACTTTTGGGAAGCGGGACTACGTCTGCCCTCCTCCAGCCTATGGAGCCACTCCTGTTTACAGTAAGTTATTAAAAAAGACCATCAGAGTTCCAGACATTACCTTCCTGCATTTCCTCAATACCCTTTGGTGTATCCTGTCTGGCCCAATAGCTTTGCTCTCTTACAGATTTGCAAGTCCCTTCAGGATTCCCTTCTCTGTACAGGAACTTGTTTCTACCTCCCACTTTTGAGTGCCCCTGTTGCTTTTATGTGACTCATTCCCTTCCGCTGTCTATGTGAGGACTGAACAAAAGTATTTGTTGAGGATATCTGCTTTTTCCTTATCCTCCTCTGCACAGTCCCTACCTGCCCTTCGTAATCTCACAATCTCTCCCCTAGTCTTCCTCTTTTCACTTATGTTAAAAAGTCTTGTCTTCTTTTGTTACCCCTTAGGTTATTCTTTCCTCAGTTTGCACATTTGCACCCCTTACCACTTTCCTTACCTCCCTCTGCTTCTCCTGATGCATCTCGCCATCTTGTTCCCTCTGCATCTCTACACCTCCTAAAAGGCAACCTTTTAGCCTTTATCTTTTCATTCACTTCATTCAAGAACCATCCTTTCTCTTTTTCCTCTTGTTTTTACTCTCTTCTTTATGTAGAAGTTTGTTGCCTTTACTATGCCTTCCCATAGCTTAATAGACTGTTCTTCCACCCCACCCAGATCATTCCACCAATAGATTATTTCTGATGCATTCACCTTTTTTTAAAAACAATCTGCCATCCTGATGTCTGGAACCGTCATTATTCTGTGGTTCACTTTCAATGTTGTCCTTATGTTAAATCACTTTGTACTATGACCACTGGTCCCCAGGTGGACTCCCACTTTGACATCTGCAATACTATCCAGTTAGTGAGCACCAGATCCAATACTGCTCCATCACGTGTGGGTTCCCTGCTAGTTGCCTGAGAAACACCCTCTGCAGGGAATTTAAGATGTCCCTGTTTCTAGCTGATGCTGCATCTGGGAGGCTCTAATCTACATCTGGCAGAATGAAGTCCCCCCCCCCACCAACAGCACCTTCACTTTTTTCTGCCATTGTGCCAATGGCTTCCATCCTTGGCCCAGACCTGTAGCTTGAAGTTGCAGCTCTATGGACCAAAACCTGTAGCTTATACCTAAGATACACAGCTCTGGATATGTGGGCCATGGCTCCAGACCTGGAGCTTGAAGCAGAAGACCTGTGGAGCATAGCCCTAGACCTGTAATTTTGCATTCAGACACAACAGTAGAGGATGGGGGTAGAAATTAGAATTGAAAACCCTAACAACACATCTTGTTGTGACTATGTAACCCTAGCATGTGCATTAGCATAGCTTGTTTCAGTGAATTTTCTTACTTTCTGAGAAATTATAGTGGCAGATACAGTTACAGTATATAGCATGCTTCACGTGGGGCTCCAAGGTGAGTTGTAACTTGCTTTGCACAGGACCATGCAGTTGAATTATTTATATATGAATCAGATGAATTTTACTGTGCTTCATGCAGCAGATGTGACAAGACTTGCTTCTCACAGGCCCTGTGCAAAGTTACTAATGTCAAGGCTGAAACTGCACAAAACAACAATGCTGCAGACAAAACACTGTGCAGTAAAATAAAGCTGGCAGAAAATGCTGACCTCAACACAACAGAGCACACCATTGTGAACAATAGCAATATCTTTGTTTTTGAGGGGGGCTCTGCCCTCCACACACCCCCCTGGGCTAATAATAAGTACATCCAAGAGGGTGTAGACTTAGGGGATGGGGTGCAAGTTGGGAGTAGGGAAAATCTTTTTTTTTTTTTAATAAAAAAGTCACAGCACAAAGGGGCCTGGGTGGAACCAAACTGAGGTCCCAGGTCTCAGACACTTCAGGGTGCTGGTGCTCTAGTCACTCCAACACGGAAGCAGCTCGACCAGGCACCACATGAGCAGCCTACTTGACCCTCCCCCATGTGAGCTTACAGTGACAGGTGTAGCGCTTATTAACACATGCTGAGAAACCCCAGTTGTTGTAGATACTTTTGCGCTTTCTGCAGTGTGGTTCTTCATGCACTGTTTCTGCAGCACTATATTGACCCAGTACCGATGATTTATACCCATAGGCATAGCTCCAAACCTAAGTTTGCTTTGAGCAGGGCCCTGTGAGTCTTATGCAAAACAGCAGACCCATTGGTACAGGGCCACCTCTAATTCACAGTCCATATGGAAGCAGCAGACCTGTCAAGGACAAGAAGTTGCAGACCCATTGGGTTCAGCACTCGACTTTTAGCTTGGTTCATGCTGGGCCCTTGATGCCCTAGGTAAAGTAGGAGACTTATTGGGTACAGTGCAGCAAGAAGACCTGTGGCCCTCCACAATGTTAAAGACCCACTGGGTAGCTGTGAAAGTTGCCATTTAGGTGGTCATGAAGTGGGATGGTAAGTAGCATATCACCAAAATTTGGACTAAAATGTACAAAAGTTATTTTTGATAGAAAAAAGTGAAAATAATCATAAGTCACTGAGCATGTACAGTTCATGCTTTTTTGGGGGTGTTTTTCAGTTATAACATTTTTATTTCCTACTCATTTAAAAAAAATGAAATTTGGATTGTTTACTCTTCTACCACCCTTACAACCATTTAATTGCCCTTCTTGGATTTGGACCTCAAATATATTTTCAGGGACACCAAATTAAAGACATTTTTGTTTCTTCTGGTCGATTCAAACAATACAGTAGATGCAGGAAAGACTTTTTTGACTATTTAAATTCTTCCAAAGTTTCTACCAGTTAAGGTACGGACCATAGCAGCTTTTTATCCCCCATATCCCACCTATGGTTAATGTCAGGTTTCTCTCTCTTCTGGTTATTAGTTTCTTCCTCTCTCTTTTCTTTTTCCCCCTATCTCCTTCTATTTCTTGTTCCTTCCTTTTATATACATCTTCAATAAACCTCACTGCTTTCCCACTCCATCCACTCTTTATATGATTTTTGGCATCATTATCCCTATTTACTTCAACTTTTGTATAAATAATATATATCTCCCTCCTGTGCTTCCCCAATTTGTATCTCACTTGTCAATATTATTACTTTGCTTTAATTTATCTTATTATCATGAAGATGTGTACCGATTCAATACTGGCTATATAGTTTTTTTAATTCATATTATATAAGTCACTCTTCATGTAATGATGCTGTATATTAATATACAATTGGATTAATGGATGCTCTTTATCTGATACTGAAGATGTCTATCTATGCTCTGTTTGTTTAAATAATAATAAAAAGATTAACTGCAAAAAAAAAAGAAAGACATTTTTGTTTTAAACGCTAAGTCCCTATGCATGTGCAATAAGATTTTTTTTTGGCTTAGCTTTGTGAAAGCATTTGTTTTCTGTCAGGTTGTCATTTGGTAGCATGGTACTGAAGCAAAATATGGCCACAAGCTGAGAAGGTGGGAGGGCTGTGCTTGTTTCCTATAATGGGACCCTACAAACAAAAGGTGACTGAGTGGCTGTAAAGGGAATGAAGGATCACATGGGTAATAGTGGGTGGGTGGGTAAGGATAGGAATATTTTAAGATGGATGAGGAGGACAGTGGTATGAGTGTTAAAGGGTCAGTGAGAGTAGCTTTTTTGTACTTTATTTTATTTAACGGTTCATAATCAGTGGAGGACACAGAAAATGGGGCCCAACCATGGTACAGGGAGAGCTGTGCTGGTTGCCCACCATGGGATGCTTTCCCATGTATGTACCAGGATGACAATGGAGGGGGAGGGTGGCAATGGTGTGAGAAGGTGGTGAGGGTTTGTTTGTTTG